>OU744262.1:8750000-10000000 GCA_916610215.1 Omphaloscelis lunosa | reverse complement strand
TATGTTAATGATCTACTTTATTTGTTGATCTTTCAGATATTTTAGCGAATCTTAAATAATTTACAAAAAAAAATTGAATTATATTTTATGTTTTTAGTACTTATAATATTAGTAAAAGATATAACATTAAGTAATTTATGCTATAGTATATGAAAAAAAAACAATGCTTTACTTAATGGCATTCGTAAAAAAAAAACAATATAAAAAGGCCAAAATCACACTAGGAAAGTTCCTCTTCATAGCTACAAGATCTATTTGATATTTATTGCTTATTTCATAAACACGGTAGACAAATACAAGCAAAAAAACATTCTACAATTATAAGAAAACGAGGGCCGGATACCTAATTACTGCGTACTCCGGTCTACTACTGGTGCTTAAAAATCTCGACATATTTTTGATGTCTCAAAGATTTATATTGATGTAATATAGTTCACATAAAAATTATATTGAATTTTAAAATTATTTAAAAATGTTAATTTTTCACAAAATATTGCCTACATTTTAACTTTCTTTTTTGTGGTAATAATGCCTCATATGTAGATTTTAGTTTTTTTTTTTTTATATATTTGTCTTGCAATAAGTCTTTTTTTTTTAAACATATTAAATGACCTTTTCATAAATTGCTTAGGTATAGGTACAAAGATTTTGTTTTTTTTTTCTGCTTGTATCTGCTTACTGTGTCGACCTCGACAACGAATGCATGTACCACAGTGATATAAAGGTGCTGTTACATTATGTTTGTAGAAATTAAACCAAATATATGTTATTGAGTTTATGTTTACTTAGAATAAGTCGACGCTCAATTAGTAGTAGTAATTATAGTAGTTATTCGAAACCAGATATATGCCATAATTCTTAAGAATAACCCTTATATCTACAGCCTTGTGAGCAATTCTTGTTTTAAAAATAACTGTTTACATGTAATGGCAATGTTTAATAATTTGAAGTTATTATGAATTAATTATTGTCTCAAAGTTATTTAAATAAGTATCTTTAAAACTGAGCTGCTCATTTGTGCAATTCATTGCTCATTCACATAGATAGCTATATATATTGTTTTGTGTCAGAGTGATCACTACCTAAAACATGAGTCAAGCCAAATTTGACTTAGCATTCTAAAAGTTTCTAGTTTAACACTTACATTATTTAGTTACTAATATAATATTTTAACGTGTGAATGTCCAGGGCCAGTAGAATTATACTTAATTTTAAATTTGGCTTGACGGAATCACTAGCTTGTGTAAAAAACTATGTCTCGATTTTATTATTGTGCTCAATTTTTAAGCGAATGCTCAATGTTGTTGAGATATTGAACTTATATTTGAGTTCAATCGTCTGGAAGTTCTTGATGAAGCTTATTTAGATAAATAATTTAAAATGGCTTAAGGCAACGAGAGTAATATTTTTATGGGCAAACGATTACCCGTCATAGGTACATCATTTTCAGAATTTTCTCTAAAACGATTTTTAGGATGTTGAAAAAAACACCAAACTACAAATGATATTACAAATTATAACGAAAAAATCTTATAAAGATCAGAGTATACGACATTAAAAATTATTTTTAAATAAATCCTAAAATGTTTAGAAACAGTATAAATTTAATATTTTATTGACTTTGTTGTTAGCCCCGGAGCTTCTACAGGAAGTTACTGAAATTAGAATAAGAGACACTTGAGCTTTAAGAAATTATATTTCAATTCCCAACCAACTAATTTCGAAAGTCCAGTTTATAGCCCACGATAAAATAATAAAAAAGAAAAAGTAATTTGCATAATCTTAAAATATAAAATTTGACTCCCTACCAGTTATTAAAAATCTAGCAAGTTGTAAATATGATTTCTTATTGATCATTCATAAAATATAAGTTATTATAATTATATTAAGTTAATATACCTATTATTGGCATAATACATTTTAGATAATAAATTATCGCACCTACGTGTTGTGTACGAAATGAAACAACAAAATCATAAATGTCTTCCAAGCTATAAATATTTATTTAAGTTGGTCACAAAATATTGTGATAAGATACTTAAAATAATATATTAAGTTAAATATTATGTATGTTACAAAATATTTAATGTATCGTTTGTTGATAGATTTAAATAAAAAATATTACATAAGTGTTTTATAAAATACAGGTGTTAGACTTTATACATTGTTATTAAAAAAAATAAAAACATACGATATTAAAAAAAAAAATTGAATCTATTCTAGAAATAGAATATACATATTTTTATATAGATTAAATTGGAAATGTAAAGATATGTATTTATTTAAGATTGTATGTTTCGTCGAAACGCCTGTATTATTAGATATTTTAACACAATCTCCATTAATCTAAGTGTTAAAAATCATGTCCATGACACCACAATTTATAATATACATATTATATTATTGTTAAATAAAATTTAAATTTCTTCCTACTTAATCTTATTTATATGGTACAAGCGCTCCTAAGTTTTTAAAGGTGACAATAAATATATATATTTTTCTAGAATATACAAGATGAAATCAAATTAATTGACGTAATTAAACCAGTCTTATCGTGTTAACCCAGAAACTGGGTTGTGGAGGTCAGATAGGCAGTCACTCCATATAAAATACTGGTATAAAACTGCATCCAGTCAGACTGGAAGCCGACCTCAACATAGTTCGGAAAAGGCTAGTCGGTTCATGACTAAAAAGACTTGTGATACCCATCTCATCTGTGAAGTCTCGCTAGTTATTTTTATTTGACCTTGTATAAATAAATTATTAGTAGGTATACCTTTTCTGTTGTTATGTCAAACAATAAAAAGGCAAAATAATAATAACTGTGTATACTTGTACCCAAAACTTATTTTTTCGCATACGTTTTTGTAGTCATTAGGTACAAGAATAAGCTCTAAGCAAGTCCTTAGTACAACATAGTATTCTTGCGAAGATTCTTGCCGAATAATACGAATACAGGAGCTCAATTGTTTTTATGTTTTATCTACCTATAGATATTGTCTATACTAAATTAACTTTTTAGTTTACTAAAACAACGAATATACCTACATGGTAGTTATTATTTTATACATATAAAAACAAAAATTACAAAATGTTACGAAAGTCGATATTTAGATTCATATTCTCACATTCAGATAATATTACAATACTTACATTGAATTAAATTAGCTGGCGAATTCACAGAGTTTTCGGCTTCACAGAGTTGATGGATATCGATATTTTAATTTAAATACCGATATCCGTCACGTCTGTGAATTTTTGTCAGCTAATTTAATTTGGCTCTGAATATTAATTAGTAACTATACTAAAAGTTACAAAAATATCGTGAAAAAAATAAACAAATATCGGCAATAATATCGGCTTTGATCATTACTTCATATATGATTCAAAATCTAAACACATTATATTATTATTTATTACTAATAGATATTTTTATTTATTTTGTTACTTTTATACTTCACATTTATAATTTTTATCTCCGGTAACCCCAGTGATATTCTTGTTTGAGTGATCTTGATTTAAATTGTTACCTTCTACGTTGTTCTTTATAGGTCTGTTATTAATAATTATTAAATAATAGTAGATAGTAGTATTACATTTAGTAGTAGTCATTATTAGATGTGCAATTTTAGTAAATAGACATTTTTCGATATTTAATGCCAAAATAACTGTTTGGTTTCATATCATACAAAGTAGAGAATTGTTCCGATAAATAAATAAATATAGACAAATTATTATGTGCTGTTTTATTTTTACTAATATTTAGAGATGCCAGTTACCTACCCACGTTTAAAAAATAATGTAATTTATTTCTCGATTTAAAATAATTGCAAACGGTATCGATATGATATTTAATATCCAGCAGAGAATACCCAGCTGAAAAAGACTTTTTATAAATTTAGGTAAGTTATAGGCTGGGCCGGGGTATTTACTTGGCGAAATGTGGGTGTACTATAGGTACAACTCTGCCTAGCCCGCCGGGGAATATGGGCATGTTGTTCATGCACAAAAACAATTTATTGAAGTTATCACAGAAGCAACGTTTTACTCAAGTCGATGCAAGCAACAGTCATGGGTACAGATAAACGTCCTGCGTTTGCTGCATCCCCAGTTGTAACATGTTCTCGTAGAGTAGGTATATAAGATCTGTGAACTTGTTCGCTAAACTAACTCCCAACATTTGAAATACGAGTACAAAATGTGATGTCACACAGGTTGCTAGATCATATCTGACGGCTGATTGTATCTGGTGGATATTCACACCTTGTGGATAGGTCGCCGAAGACATCCCACACGTCAGCTTATACGAGATAAGGATGGCTCTGAAGCAGCTTAAAACAACAAAACCGGGTGATCCGTAGGCGAGCCACGGTTACCAACATATCCCGAAGAATTGCCAAACTTAAGTGGCAATGGGTAGGGCACATTCCTCGCAACATATAGCCGATGGGGCAGAAAGGTTCTGGAGTGGCGACCGCGTACCGGAAGACGTAGCGTTGGAAGGACTCCCACAGGATGGACCGATGACCTTATAAAGGCTGCAGGAATCAGCTGGATGCGGGAAGCACAGAACCGGTCGAAGTGGCTATACTTGGGGAGGACTATGTCCAGCAGTGGACGTCTTCGTCTTCGGCTGAAATGATGATGAATGGCCCTGTAATAAAATGCCGCGCCTGTCAAAAGGCGCTATCAAAATTTTATTTTGTGATGGAAATTCGTTTTCGCATTTGGCGCCCTTTGCCATCTGGCGCCCAGAGCGACAGCGCTGACTGGATCTTAGATGTAATTACTAATTCCTATTGCATAAATAAGCGTTCGTTGTTTATTGATATTTTAATAGGTAGATATGCGATCTTATAAGGATTTAATTCATGTCGCTTCTCATAGAATTTGTGTTCTGGTTTTGGGCAGTAAAATTGGAAAGTAGTAGTAGTGTAAAGGGCCAAGGGTTACAAAATAAAACAAATAAAATACATTTCGTTTCAATTTATATCAGTTACGTCACCACAAATAGTTATGACACAATATTACAGGATGGAAACCTTAATTTACAATATAATCTAACAAATTCAGTAATGTTAATCGGAAAGCTATGTCGTATCGAAATTGGATGTAGAAGTAGTCACCATAATTGTAAAAAAAAACAGCTAAAGTAATATTAAAAGTACCGTATGTAAATACTCAGTCACTAGAATTAAATTAGTTTAAAACTATTATTAATATAAAGATTAAGTAGGTATGTTAACATTTCGAGCCTATAAAGGTGAGTCATGATCGCAGTTGGTTTAAGTATAAAAAATAACAAAAAAAGTCGTCTTCAATATAATAAAAATAATCAAATCCTAATCCAATTTCGACAAGTGTCTAGTGCAAGTTTTTACACAGGATTCGATCGTGTTAACGTCAACTTCAATTTGTACTGACTGAATAGCGCCGTGTGGTATCAATAATGGGAAGCAACATCATTCACATTCCTCATACAGCGTATATTAGGAATCCCTGGTCAAATTTTTAAGATGTGGTATATACAATCAAACTGAAAAAAAATCTCGATGAGACCAACATCGTAATCGCGAATAATGATCAGTTTGATGATCTGTACACCACACTTAATAAAATGATGACCACACTTTTATGATACACCCTGTAAATTGACGTAAGTGAACGTTAATGCGATCGAATAAGTATTAAAAGTCGCGCTAGGGTCACTGGAGCAATCCTAAATTGTTATTGGAAAGAACAGGCAATGAGGCATCTGTCACGATCGAGTGTGTCCGCCTGTCACACAGTAGCAACGATTACAAAGTGAGCTATTTTTGACTACCCACATCAAACTGTACACTAAGCCCATTCTTACACGGGGTGACGGCAATTCAAAATAAACTGGTTGACAACGGGCAGGTCAAGTTGTATTTTATTTTTATTATCGCGCTAATTTTATGAAAAATCGCGTTGGCCATGACCGAGCGACCTGCACTGCTAGTCGCTCGTGACTGGTTGCATCGTCGTTGAGAACTATTTGCCGACAAATTGCGTCGTGTGAGAACCGCCACAGAAATTTATGTGCTAACGCGGTTGGTTGCATCGGCGTTGAAAACTGGTTTTATTTTGGTCACCTCGTGTGCGAATTGCCTAAAGGGGCTGTTCCGAAGGCGTACGCACTCGCAATCGCAAACCGCAGCGGAAAACGGTGACAGATGGCAATGTCGCCATCCACGGAAGCATTTTCATAGTTACATAATCCCAGCGGTTTCACTGCGGTCTGTCATACATAGGCAAGTTACGCTACCGCCGCACTTTGCTTCATGTCAGGCCTACATGGCCAACGAACGTGCCCGTATTGACGGGCACCGTCTTATACCGCGGGACTTTTAGAGCTATGTCCATAACCGAATTGCGATTGGGCAACGTTAATGCTGGCTTGCAGTTGCGGTCGCCTTCGGAAAAGCACCTTAAACGTCGGTGTGAACATCGGCTGCACGATCGAAGATTCGTTCAAGCTGGCAGGAATAAGAAATCTTGTTCGTTACATTAAAGCAATAATTCGGTACTCGCGCTAAGTTACTAACCTTAAAAAATAAAAAGCATTTTTTTTTTATTAAAAAATCCTTGTAAACCCACACTTACCCATCACAACCTCCTAATCTGATCACAGCTTTACTTACGACAATTTTACTTTACTCTAACTTTAAATTTTACCAGACATACGCGGTTTTAAGGATAAAAATTTGTAAACAAGAAAATTACTAAACGAAATAAAAACTATAAAAAAAATTACGCTAATTTTTTTTTTCTGAGTCAGTGAGTGCTATACTTACAGGTCATAGAGAAAAACACTGAACCATGAGGTCAACTTTAGTTCAGAATAAACCAAAACTGGCTTAAAAAAAAACATCTTGTTACAATCAAAAATGTTGGAAGTCATTGGACGAAAATACATTGTTCTTTGAATCTAGGATACCCAAAGATCAATCGGAGATCGGTATTTCGGGGGAAATGTATGAGTACGTTAAAAAAGTTTTCCAATTATTTTTATTTTTGTTTTTGTTCTTTGACAATTTGGCCAATGTCGACTATTCTGCCAGTGTCCTGGGTGACGGTAACGCATCAAGGTGAGCCGTCGAACTTTGCACTCTATCTAGTCATATGTTAGTAACTTTTTCCGAAGTTATCAGGATTTCTTTTACTGAATTTTTAAAAAGAAAATGACGTCAACAGTAAACTTGTCAAAACAACTTTGTCTACAATAAAATTTTACGCTAAACAAACTTAAATAAAACATATATTTTGTTCGTAAATAATGCGAGACTTTTTAATTTAACGCGAATTTAGAAAATCACGTGTATCTGGTAAAATTTCTCACACATTTAAACATAAATCCATTAGTTAGTACATAAGGGGTGGGCACTCAGGGTGACAACTATAGAGCGAATTTTTACTTTACTCGAGCTAAGTACAGTAGCGTTTCATAAGAAAATAAACCTTACTTGAATAAAGTTAATGTTCATATTCGTATAAAACGCTTGATCACAGTCGCTTATAGGAGTATACACATTAAATTCAAACAAATAAGGTTCATTTTCGTATGAAAACCTAACGTACTTAGCTTCAGTAAGGACAGTTCGCTCTATAGATCTACAAACGTCACTCAGTACAAACTTTGGCTTGGACATATACGCGTCTCTATCTTGCACTTGTATTTTGACAGTTGTGTGAAAGTGACAGGAATAACGCTTAGTCAAACAAAGTACGAACGAAGTAACGTTTATAGATCTCGGCCTCGGCCTCAGTTTGCGTGAGACATTATACCAACTTTAATACAAATCTGCTTGCACTACACTTCACGTATTTGCCCAAATATTCCCGTTACATCATAAATACAAAATGAACTTTATGTCAGTCCGAATAAGGTAGATTTAGTATTACCTAAGTGACGCGAATATTCTGACAAATATGCCAAGTGACGTGAAGGTTTGTCCAGTTTGGCCACAAACTGAATGCCCACTAACATTATAGATATGACAAATGAATTCCACGACTATCAATATTGGAATGCTTGTGGATATCGCCAATCATGTGTTGCGTAAAGTTCGGGATTAGTACAAAAATAAAAGTGATTCGTTACGATTCGCGAATGAGCGATAATGTCATCATTAGGATAATCAGCCTATAATGTTCCCACTGCTGGGACACAGGCCTACTCTCCGTGAGAGGGAGTGGGCTGTAATCCACCACGCGGGCCCAGTACGGGTTGGTAGACACATGTCTTCAAATTTTTGGTTCTAGGACATGCCGGTTTCCTCACGATGTTTTCCTTCACCGTTTTGAGAGCAGTGGTGATGAAATAAATTACACAAAGTGCCTGTCTGGGTTCGAACTTATGACCTACAACTCGTAAGTCGGGACCGTTACCACTGGGCTACCACTGCTCATTATTGCCATTGTTTTGTTATTTTTTTCTACTTTCCAAAGCTTAGAAACTCCATTGATTTCGCAGACTCCATTGACGCAGTTTTTATTATTTGAGAAAAGTTTTATAAATTAGATGATGACGTCAGTGACGATGGCGATGATGAATATTGTTTATATTATTTATGTACTATCGAAGAAACGCATATCTAAGCAGTTTGAAAACAAAATCCCGTGAACACGATGACCGCATCTGTTTAACGACCGCTTTCTATAGCGGCCGAGCGCTGCAAGCAGAAATAGTCCTTACGGTGTATTGATATGCGTTTCTTCGATAGTACGTCAGCCAAGATGTTACGTGTTACACATCATTATGCGACTACTGTAGGGTTCGCTCGCTTTTTTTCTAATTTCCTCAAACAATGCACAGTAAAACGTTGTATGATACACGTGCGTAAGACGACTCGCTCGTAAATAAAAATGCCACTCGTCGGAAATCATCTACTTTCCGCACTTATGGCATAAATAATTATTATCGTTGCGAAAATATAAGACACACGCGCACAATAAAAAAGGGAATAATGGCAAGTTAATTAAGTCTGACATCGCCAACCCGTCTTGAGCGCGCGTGGTGATCAATGCTCGTGCCTTCTCTGTATGAGAAGAGGCCTTTGCCCTGCTGTGGGACAATAATAGACTGGTATTATTACTAATACAGACGACATTATCACCCAATCTTTCACCGTAACTAAAAAGCAGAAGTTCTAAGGATACGATGCGCCAGACTATATCTAGAATTTAAAATATTAAATGTAATTAAGTATTTTATTGTTATATCAATGAGCAGCGAGTATTAAGAAATACTACTTAGCGAGTTTTTCGACTGTGTTGTGACGACACATCAAAAATCTTCATGTACACGAACGTATCAACATTTTTCTGTATCTCTATCCCTTTCTGTCACTTGTCCGTTTATCATTACTACATAACACTAGGCGACGTCTAAATGAATGCCAAAATAAAAGCGCGCTATTGGATTTGCTACTTTCGGCGCTGAACCGAGCGTTATAAATCCAACAGCGCAGTTTTATTTAGGCATACATTTAAGCCGCTTAGTGTAGTGAAAACGGGGATAAGAGGCGTTATTTGCTAGAGCAACAAGTCCACTCGTAAGCACCCCGCACTTTTTCACGTTCAAACTTAAACGCGTGATCGCGCCAACAGAGGGCGCTTTCTGGTTTTCCGAAATAAAAAAGTGACATATGCACGCGACTGATCGCGTATCCGCGCGGCGATCGCTTTTAAATAGGACGTGGCCTTAGGCCACGCGCACTTTGGATTCGTTCTCGTACGAATTTCACTCGTGCGTACACGTAAGACCATGGTCGCACGAATTGAGTGCGCACACTGGATACGTTTTTATCCGTCAAATAGAGCAAATCCCAACAAGTTCGGACTGCTTTTGGATGTCGGAACTATACGTACGTATACGCACGACTAAGTCGCACCCAGTCTGCACGCTCTATTTACAATTGGATGGTCGGGATCGTTCGTGCGTGTTCGTACGTGTACGCACTAGTGAAATTCGTACGAAAACGCATTCTAAGTGCGCGCGACCTTATGCGATTGGCCTTCTCGCTTTAGTAAATAACACTTTTAAGTGTCAGTAAAGGACTTCAACAAATTGCCGATGCAAACTCACATAAATATGCGAAATGGTATCCACGTTAAACTACACAAGTGTTAAATTATCGTGCCCAAAGAACTCCGGCTATATCTTTTGTCTACCAATGTTACACATTGCGTTAACCGTAGTTAATCTTAAACATACATAATACACACTAATGTACTTATATTTTAACAGATATCCGACCTGGTACCGTTTGGTACCACGGTACACTAAATGCAGACAGCGATCGAAGCACAGTGAAACTAGTGTCAAATGAGAGTTGTGAACAATTGATTTATTAACGAATCTTTTTTTACTAGTAGCCCACTACAATACAGCCGATGAACCATGGCCGGTCTGAACATAGGCTCTCGGAACTTTCGCGCATGTTCTCTCACTCATACTCGCCTCATGTTACCGTTTGGTTCGTAAAAAATGTTATTGCGCAGCCTTCTGCGCAAAGTTCGGACCGGCCATGATTCATCAACCGTATTGTATTAGCATCGATGTGGTCTATACCGATGAAAATAATCATAGTACTCATTATATTTTACAAAAATTGTAATGTTCATTAAAAAAGAAACCGTTCTGTCAATTTTTTCACAACTAATTTCTTTAAGCCAGCCGGAATTACGGATAAAATTATCGGAACGCGTATTTCCCAAGTCCCGTAACACGGATCTTAAGATCCCTCCCGGAATTCCGGATGTCAAAAGCCAGTAGTAACACGAAAAAACTACTACAAATGGACACTCTCAAAGGTGAAAACCTATACACGAACAATGATTAGATTATTACGTATAATGACTGGATTCGCCCGCGATTTTACAGTTAACATTTACATACAATTTTAGTCTTTAATCTTATTTTAATAAGAACCATAGTAGCTTAGTTATAAGATGATACGAGACTGGAAAGTTTGATCGATTTGAATACGGCCTACAGAATATGGAGGGTTGAAAAATTACGCATTTTTTAAATAAAGTTATTTTTATTATAAATATTTATAAAATATCTGGAAGATTTGATTCGATGTATTATTTAAATTATTTGACCCCTAAGGGCCGATTTTTCAATCCACAGATAAAGAATCGAAAAGCGTTTATTCCATAAATAACATGATTCTGGATTTTTCAATAGTCAGTCAGTTTCTGACGAATAAAGCCCGTTACTGAGTGACTTCAGTTAGTACCTTATTCTAGGGAATACATGATGTTTTGATGCTTTATTTTGTTTGGGGTTTTAATGTGTTTTGCTTCTGCGTGGTTTTTCATGCTCTTGTGTTGTTAAAAACGTGGTTATTTTTTATTCAATTGACGATAGTTTTTTTTTAATGTCTCGAAATATATTAATTTCCTTACGTTTTCGGGACGACATTATTTAACTATTTTAAACCACTAGGTTCAACTTTAGTACCAAGCCGAAAATACAGTTAATACACAGCAAATTTCTTTGTAACTGATTTCAGGTTAAATATGTGCCCACTCCTATCAACTTAGCTACAAACAACAACAAAAATAAAGGTCGCCATAATTGCTGACTATCAGTGGACAAAAGATATGAATTCTCAACAAAATGTCAAACATACGTCTTGTTTCTATTCTTATCTAACACGTTGAATACTGTATCTTTGCATCTCGCTCGCACATGATAGTGTGAAGTTGGTTAACAAAGACCACAGTTAAATGTTCTTCAGTTATTACAATTGAAAATATTTATTCGCCTGATAAACCGCTAGATAACTATTCAATGATTTAACTGAGGATTGAAAAATCGGCAATAAATCGGATATGACAGATTATTTGTCTTGCCCTATAAGCCGACTTACCAATTTCAGAATGAAAAAATAAAAATGTACACAATATTAAAACTTGGGAAGAAAAAATAAAAACGGCTCACAAGTCACAAGCCGACTTTCTTTAAAAATAGCACAACCTAATTTTTACAGGGTTTCCACCCAAGAAAAAAAAAACACAAAAGTGTATGTACAAATATGCCCAAAGATGGACAATTTAGTAGATATAAGAATGCACCTTAGAATAATATGGAACAAATTAAAAATATAGTCAAGCAATAGCTTTTATTTTTCATAGAAACAGCAGTTTTACTTGTTTGTTCATTCTCATAAGTGCTTTCATGCTCTAAAACTCCCTACAGTCACATAGGCCCTTTTTACAAGCGAATTTACCCCGTATTGCAAACACATTAAAGATCAAAAAAGGTAGGTCTCAAAACAGTCAACGCCTACGCGATTTTGGTCTTCATTTTGTTAGCAATACTGTGTAAATTCCCTTGCAATGTAATTTGTCCGTAAAATCATGCACCGTGGCATCACGAAACGACCTTATCCGTCTGTAAATATGACATCCAGTTTTAGAAATAGTTCAGCTTTGTAGAACATTGTTGTACCTATGACCACAGTGAGACACTTCGGCGACCGCTGCTAGAAGCGGCAGTATCAACACTTTCTATTCAAACCAAGCGTGTCCTAGTTTACTCGCAAAAAGACACCGTGACGACACCAGCTTTTGACCATTAAAAAGACATCAACACGTTGATTACGGCGGTGCGTGGAGTAAAAGACATCAACGCGTTGATTACCGCGGTGCGTGGAGTAAAAGACATCAACGCGTTGATTACCGCGGTGCGTGGAATAAAAGACATCAACGCGTTGATTACCGCGGTTCCGATTTTTTCAAGTTTTCACTTTTTTTTATATCACGTTTCAAAGTGATTGCGATACCCTATTTACAGAATAAACCATTTTATTTCAGTATCTAGACGCTGACGCGGCGATTCCGTGCTGTGCCCATGACAGTCTGTTTCTAAAGCCCAATGTTTCATGTTTACTTCAGGGTTCCGTACGTAATTCATCAACCCTGCCTGAGTGTAAGAAGGTAAATAAATTAAAAAAAATACTAAAGCATGCACCGGTAGAGGTAGAAAGAGCGCTAATGCAGTGACTCAAGATACGATACGATGAAGAGTTGGGCGGGAAACGACGGCGCAAATAAGTGTAAATAAAAATATTATTACAAAATATAGGTACGTAAATTTGCGCGATAATACTTGGACATTGTGCAGTAATATTCAAATTGTTCCTCTTTACTTATAGTAAAAATAATGACAAATCTTCATTTTCAAGCCCCACATGTTGAGCATAGTCTGACAACATTGTCAATTTGTTTTAAAAAATCTACCTTAGGCCTTCATACAATTAAAAACAATATTCAACTCACTCACGCATAAATATACTAACATCATGATAAAAAAATAATTCACAAAAAAATAAAAACATTGGTCACACCGCCGTCTCCCGCGCAGAATCTCACTAAACTATGGCAACACTGTTTACAGTCCCACTAACTTACAGCAACACTATCTGATCACGTGCTTGTACCCTATAACCTGACTGCCGCTATAATTCGTTATCTCGTCTACCTAGCTATCTTCTCTCACGGCTTTTAGTTTTGCAATCTGGAAAAAAAAAAAAATTGGTTAGTTACAAAAAAACATTGTTCTTAAAGCGTGATGGTAATAGGCTCGTCCCGTATTAAATGGTACTAAGGCTGCCTGTCCACTGGAGCGGAGCGAGGCAGCGGAGCGGAGAAATGTGGCAATATTAACCAATAGAATCTGAACTCCACTCCTATTGGTTAATATTGGCCCATTTCTCCGCTCCATTGCCTCGCTCCTCTCCAATGAACAGGCAGCCTTAAGCACCTCCGTGTAACTCTTCATGGAATACAGGGGTGATGATATGTGTAGGTGTGTTATAGTAACGAAAGTAGATGTATCATACGCCCTGACATAACCAGCCCAAAATGTTCTCACTGTTAGGACACAGGCCTCCTATCTGTGAGAGAGACAGAGAGAGCGGAATACGACCTGACGCTGTAGGTCAACACCGCGATTCTGAACCCATTTGGAATGGGATTTTCGTTTCTTATTAATTCATAAATTCATCCAATCCGATACATTATTAATAATGTATTCAATAATTTTACCTGCTAGTTTTAGCTAATTGTTTTAGAAACTATAAAAACTCGAACATCTATAATGTTCTACAATTCTTGGAAATAGATTTTATTTCATTTCTTTATAGTCATAAGCGGGTTTGTTTCAACGTTTCTTCTCGATGGTAAGCAATAAGGACAAACGACCGTTAACCGGTTTATAAATTTATTATAAGAACGCAGATGAATCACGAAAACAACCCTGGTTAGACCTGGTTACAATCTTGCTGACTGAATTTTTGCCACAACATGAGCTATTATGACGTACCAATACAAAATACGATTTTTATCTTGCACTGCAACTCTCGGTGTTGAGCCGAGCATTGAAAATCCAAGAGTTCATTCCAGCGCGTCAAAAAAATACACTGTTTAATTTTTAACTCTCGGCGCTAAGCAGGGCGTTGAAAATCGTAGGTACGAGTGCTAATCGCTCAAAGTATTATACAATGTGTCCCAGGGATTAGTGACCGCCCGGCGTTTTTTGAATATTTGTACAAATTTTTATATATACAAATTTTTAGATTTATTTTGAAAAAACTGAAAAGAAGAGGTTTTTTTTTCTTCTAATTTTAATTTAGTTTTTTATTTAATAATTGTTTTACTACATTTTAGTTATGTATAATGATTTTAATTGATAAACTATGATGTCGGCTAGTCGGTAAAAAAAAATGGAAAAAGATGAACAAACTTAGGAAATATCGTAAAAAAACTGCAGCATGTCACATGTCTTTAAAAAAAAAAGAAAAAATATCATAAAAAAAAAACTAAAGCCGCTAAGTCACAAATATAAATATAATTATTAATCATTTTGTACAAATATTCAAAAAACGCCGGGCGGTCACTTATCCCTGGGACACATTGTATATATAATTTTCTAGAATGTTGTGTCCATGTAGCTGCGGTCAAAAACAACAACAACAACAACAACAGAAGGTTTTTACCTCAGCTCACTTGGTGTGGAACTCTTTGATGCAGAGCGCGCATGACCAGGAGCCCTCGGGCGGCGTGTCCAGCGGCGGCGCCAGACAGTACATGTGGTAGCCGCGGTCGCAGTCGTCACAGAACAACAGCTGGTCCTGAAAACAACGAAAACATTAAATTACACCATCGCAATCGCGACATGCTGCATCTGGTTAGACTGGATGCTGACCGAAATGAGAAAAGGCTAGGTGGATGATAATTATCGGGATGGCTGGTAATGTTAATTTAGTAAATAAGTTAACTATATGGAGAGTAGTTCATCCAATGCGGGTTAGCGCCCGCATGCGGGTGAGCCGCATGCGTGACAGGAAAAGCATGTACGCCGCAAATCCTGGCAGTTTGAGTAGTTTATGCGGTCTACCCAAATGTCCTTTCTTTGGTATTGTTCGTCGAGTTGAGCTCCTTAAGTTCTGAGTTGAGCTCCACGATTACTGACAAATGCTTGCACTGACTGGACAGGTCCACTCAAATCTGTGTGGTTCTTTCCTCAAAAGACCATTTCAGACACTAATCTACATGGTCCTCATATGGCCTGACCAAGATTATGTCTGGACTTTAAAAGGACTGACCTATAGTTTGTTTCGGCCTTTCTTCTCAGAGTAGTCAGATAGGAAACGCCGAACTCAACTAGCTTATTTTTAATTTTTTTTTAATATGACGTGTAAAAGTGATTCCGATATCCTATTTACAGAATAAACAATTTCATTTAATTTCCGATTGATCGGAAAAACGTCCTTATATTCCGAAAGTGGTTGATTGGTTGGTTTATCCTTCTTTCACGAATCAACAGAGCAAAAGATCGACGTGATTTTAGCCAAAATATAGACTATGGGCCAGCAACTTTTTATGCCCGTAAAATGTTAGATTCGTCTGGAATCTACCACGAGAGCGAAGCCGCGATGAAAAGCTAGTAATAAATTTGTACTTACATCATTATCACTGGTGCCGCAAACCGAGCAGCACTTACATTCGATGCACTGCCAGCGGTACTTGCGCACTGACACGATCATGTTCACTGTGAACTGTAGACATGTGGGGTGACCTGCGCATAAGGGGAGCTTTGTAAATACGTATGACATGGAGTTATTAATGTATGTATGTATTAATGGTGTTGTTAGAAGCTGTTCATTTACTTTTTATTAAATGCAAAACAAAATTCGTGTAAAATAATTTAAAGGGTCATTTGGACGGACTGTCAAAACCTACAGCAAATAAGGTGTTGGAAATACAAAATAACAAAATCAACACACACGAGGTGTTATTCTTTTGCATGATTTTCAGAGTAAAAATACTGGGTAGAAGTTTTTAGAGATTTTGGAAATAAAGAGCTCCATAAACACCATTAAAATAAAACAAATTCACATATTGTAAGGCACATGGTATTTTCTTACCTTATCGAATCTTCAATCGCCTTCGCAATTTTATATAATTTTCTTTATTTATTGCAAATAATTATAGAATAGGGGAAAACATAATGTGCCGAACAATAGTGAAAAATAAAAAGAAAATAAACAACACTTAGAACAATTAATGACTTACAATTTATTGAGAAGAGAAAAAATAAAATGTCTAAAGGGAAGTGCACATTCACTATTCTTCAGCACAGCTATACTAAATAAAAATCGACTAAGAATCGAGTTTATACAATTTAATTCTGATAAAGTAGCAATGTTTTACAAAAAATAAAGTAATTAAAAAAAAACATGAATAATTTTTATTTTTTTATAAATTCTCGGACTTTCGCTAAAATAAAGAAAATATATGGAATTACAACGGAAACATTAGATTTTTATATTATTCTTTGGGTATCCGCATTTATGCACTTCCCTGCAGGCATTAAACTTTTAAAATAAAATATATAGATATTGCCGAGATAGTTAAAATATGAGACATTAACATTTGGTACCGTCAATAAACATTTATATTAGAAACAGTTATAGACTGGCACTTTTAAGTACCACATAACACAACAACTCTTGAAAAATGGAGATATTTAAAAACACTTCACATTTAAAATCCGAAATAAAATTCGACAATAATAAATAATATAATGTTCTTTAAAATGGTTATAATATTATTATACAATATTTTAGTAAAATTACTAAACATTTATTTCATCTATGGTGATTATTTATTGTTTATGGTAATTTATATAAATATCACCGACATAGTAAACCACAGACAGCATATTTACCATTATACAGGGTGGTGATTTGTAAATTAAGACAATTTTTAACTAGATTTGGAATTTCAATAGAAAAAATATTCATTTTTTTTATTACCCTTTTTCTTTGTATAGGGAGTAGCTCATATAAATGATTTTGAGTTTTAAAACTGTGGCGAAAGCTTATGAAAACCTTCACCTCAGTCAATTATTGTCTACGGACAACATAGGTCCTCTTCTATACAACAAGAGAAACTCAACCACCAAGCGAATTCCCTCACATTGACACCTCTTAGAAACAACCACCCTGTATAACGAATTACATATAAAAAATACAATAAGTACAATAAATCATGGCCGGTCTGAACATAGGCTCTACAAACTTTCGCGCAGGTTCTCTCACTCACACTCGCCTCATGTCACCATTTAGTTCACAAAAAATGTTATTGCGCAGCTTTCTGCGCGAAGTTCGGACCGGCCATGATTCATCGGCCGTATTGTAATAAATACGAACTCTATTGAAGGTTACAATTGCATATACTAAGGCACCTAGAGACGAGACACAATATTAATATAATATTTTATTTATAAAACGGTAACTTATATTAAATTCCTATTTTTCCGCTTCCCTGAAGGGCTTTATACGCGGCACCAGGGTTTAAGTACATAGGTACCATTATCTAGCCACTATCTGTACTCAATGGCTTATTATATGTTAGCCACACTTTCATTTCATGGAAAATAAGATGAGACTGCCGTCATTCGTAGATCTTTGACCTTCGTTTCAGGTAATCAGATACCCAAATGTCTGACACCTAGTAACTGGGTTGTGGAGGTCAGATAGGCCGTCGCTCCGTGTAAAATATTGGCATTCAGCTGCATCCGGTTAAATGGGAAGCTGTACCAACGTAGTTTGGAAAAAGCTAGGTATATTCATAGATTGGAAAATAAGATGAAAATATTTTAAGAGCTAATGATAGTTTTAAATATTGTCACAGCACAGAAACGCATCGACCGTCGCAGCCAGCGCGGTGATTTCGTGCTTTGTAAATATTTCGAAGTATAGAGGCGGTAAGTACTGCATAATTAAAAAGTAAGCGAAATTAAACTATATAAATCTATTCTCAATAAGTACTAAGTTCTTTTGTTTTGAGATAATCTAAGTGGGTATCTTGAAATAGTTGTGGGGGCTATAGTCATGATAGATATTCAAAACTACAGCTAATTATGGAGGAGTTTCTTGTCCATTCTCCTGCATAGAGATCTACGTTTTGGAATGGGCAACAAGCTTCCAACTTTCTGACTAACTGACAGAATCTTTGACAATTTAAAAACGCCTGTAAAATGGTTTGATTGAAAGAAATGCTTTGATTTCGAGTTTGTGAAGAAGAAATTTATGACAGACATGAAAATGTGGCCAAAATATGTCATTCAAGAACCCCTAAGATTTTCAAATAATAGATCAAAAGTGAACAACGTCAGATTTCATCGCCACAATAATTACCTAAACTATATTTTTAATATATATATTTAATAACTAATAAAGAAATATTATTATCAAGAAAATAAATTGTCAATATATCGTAATATAAAATTTTATATCTAAAAATTAAAAACCTAATTTCGATTAAAATTTTCTTAAAAAATTTAAACAAAAACTTTCTATAAACTATAGGAATGATATTTTATGATCAATGCGCATGATACATAATGTATCAAAAATAAATAAAAGCAAAGACAAAGAAAAAAAAAACATTTTTAAATCTATGGTCATGAGAAAATATAATAGTAACGATTATAATATGGGAGGCCTTATTTAAACTGGCCTTTTTTTAATAATCGCCAACCCTTCTTGAGCAAACTCAAGGTCATCAATGCTCGACTGCTCGTGCCTTCTCTGTATGAGAAGAGGGCTTTGCTCTGCACAGTAACAGGCTGATATTTCTTTTTTAATATATTTAAAAATCTGTACAACGGTTGTAACAGTACAATAAAAACGGCGCATTGAAAAATCATGAAGTTAATCTTCTTTTAAATCTTTGGGTTACTCTACAAAAAATGTTGATAAAAAGGCACGTAAAAGCTCCTATTTATGTAATGTTATAACATTTATGTAATAAGCTACTACTTGACCCGCCTACGCTTAGGATATTTATTATTTAACACTATTATACCAGACTAAATAGTTCATGAACACAAGAATTAGTAAAAAAAAGTGTGTACCGGACTTTTATTGCAAACTTCACTCCAGTGTGAAACTAGTGACGCTCCAATGTAAAATGAATTATCTAAGTACCAAGAAAACGCACGAAATCTATTTAGTTAAAATAACCAGTAAGGGGCGTTACTAAGTTGTTCGGGTCGACACATTCGATTCGGCAGTATTTCTTGAACAACAAAGCCGACCAGAAGCAATTACTACACATATTCGCTGTTGACTGTGTGCCGATCGGCAAACTTCATTCGGCATGTAAACTCACTGAATTATGTTCGAGTCGGCTCAATTAGAGCTAAGACGAACGGTTTTTTTCCTAACATATATCTCTACCTACTTTTATTCGATTATGCCGCCGACCCGAACAAGTGCGTAGCACCCCTAAGAAATAGTCATTTGAAGTACCCGAGTGTAAATATGCCACATCGAGCTTTAAGAAAGAGTCTGTCTCTGTCATTATCGCTTAAGTGACAAAGACGATTATCTACTATAGTTTGACCGACACCGCTGTACTGTGCCTTAAGGTGGATCCAGACTTGGCGAGGCATGCGCTCCGCACGGCGCACAACGCATGCCTACGTGCATTATGTACTACAAATACTCCATTTGAAATAAGATTTGACATTTAAACAAACGTTTTTACAGTCCGTTCAACCGATTTTGACTTCGTAGCATGCGAGGCATGCGTTGTGCGCCGTGCGGAGCGCATGCCTCGCCAAGTCTGGATCCACATTTAGGTATGTGCGCAGTTCACGGGGGGCAGTGCAGGGCGATCTTTCGTCTTCTCGTCCCTCCGTTCATTCGTCAACGCTGCCTGGGCCTCGCCGCGCATTCCTTAGACGCGGAACAGCGGTTTCGGTCAAACTATAGGCAAAACTTTTTCTAAACCTCTCTGTGTCATATTTTCAGTCGGGTGCTATAATTTTATCCCAGCATTAGAGGCGAAAAAGAGACATAAGTTTTCTTTCACCCCTAGCGCGAGCATCATGCATTATTTCACCCAAAAGTGATAAGAAACATTGAAAATATTGTATGGCTAAAAACATGTATAAAATCCATAATTATTGCTATATATACTTGCGTAGTCGGGTAACTGTATCCTCTGTGCTCAATTTATCTTGAATTTAAATGTACTGTTTATTTTCTAAAAACCTGTATAACAAGTATAAACGCGAGTCCACAGATTCAGAACCGCTAACTCTAACCCAAGACAAGTAGCACAAAAGCTATTATTTTAGCCACTTCATGTGTCGTCAAAATTGCAATTTCATTTGTGATATCGACATAACGATGCGTCAAGTTCTTAAGTTCTGAGTTGAGCAACACGATTAATAAAATATGCGCGCACTAACAAGACAGGTCCACTCTAATCTGTTTGGTTCTTTCCTCAAAAACCATCTCAGACTTTAATGTACATGGTCCTCATAAATGGCCTGATCAAGACTAATATGTCTGGACTTCAAAAGAGACTGTGACCTCTGAGTTTGTGTCGGTCTTTCTTCTCAGAACAGTCGGATAGGAAACACTGAACTCATCTAGTTTTGAAACATAATTAATTTTTGACGTGTCAATTTTTTTTTTTTTAACAGACTGGTTTTTTGTCATGCGTGAATTTTTTATATGAAACGTCAAATTGACGTACATTTGACGTTTGCCTTCACGGGTACCGCCACCATCTTGACTCAAGATATATTGGGCACAGAGTAACGCGTGCAGTGACTTTGTTGCAGCGTGACTAGAAAGCTAGGGACATCTGAACGATTGGCGCCACTGAAGAACTTTAGTTCTAAGCGGCGACATTATTTGGCATCAAGCGAAGCTATGACTAAATTAAAATTGTCTGTAGTGTTGCCAGATTACGACTGTTAATTATGATTACTTTTAAAAACGTATAAGTATAAAAAATACGTTATAATTTCATAAAACATGCAATATAATAATTAATTCAATATTTATTTGATGAATCGTAAAATAAGGTATACATAATGTAAGATAAATTTAATCTAAACAACAATAACATAAATGTAAGAATTTGAAATAACCCTAATATTTGAAACAAATCTAAGAAAAGTATCTCGCTCTTTTAACGAGGCTACTGGCAACACTACGATCTAGAGTTTCTCACCCGAAATCATGTAATTTTGATAAGGCACTTGTACTCACTAAAAATAATATAAAATATTAAGGTATAAACATTACAACAGACAACAATTTAAAATATCTCATCATTTGGCATCCATCGTCACAAGTGTTGTTTTTCCACATGGCAACACCAAGATCACGTAGTGCAACATTGACACACAGATAAAAAAATCACATGATATGTGACAGAATTATTATAGGGATATATTAACTTTTTATGTTCGGATATGACGTAGTATACTTTAGACAAAGATTTTGACAATTTTATTGTGATGCCACTATTCTATTAATATGATTACAACATTAAAACTACTAAATATGCATCAAAGGTCTTTTCATTCGAAAATTAGAGTAAAACCTGGAATGTAACATTTAAAACTAGCCATCAAACATTCTCTTTGGTAGGACCGACAAAAAAATTCCCAGAACTTTTTTGTGACAGACAAACACACAAATAATACTCAGAAACTCAGAATTTAGATGTTATTGGAACGGGTGACGTAGACTTCACAGTCGTAGGTAGGACTTTGACGGGAGGGTGGAGAGACGGGGTACTGTCCGTAGTCGTCATTCAGGAGTTTCGTTTGGGAAGCGAAATTGTCGAAGTCATCAGCTGAGTAGGACATAGAGCTGAGTATATCTACGACTCCATTGAGTTTTATGCTGTCTCTGAGATGTCTATGGCGTTCGCAGACGCGGTTCTCGAGGTGGTAGCACGTGGGCTTGGGGAGGCCGTTGCGCGGAGGCCGGCCGCGCCTCTTACCTGATCTGCCGCAGTCGGAGCAGCTGACTAACTCTTCGGGTGTTCCCGTCTTCTTGTTTTCGCGGTCGTCGCCGAGACAGAAGTCGCAGTAGGGTGATGGTGACGCCTAGAAAATAAATGAGTATCAGATAGATTAAAATCCACTTCGGAAGAGCACTGAATTTATGACAATACTAGGAGTATTCGAGGAGGTCACTGCAATGTTCCTTACTCGAACTCAAATCATTTGTTACAAACATTTATGATTTACAGGCACTTTTGAACAATTTGATCATATTTTAGGAAGTTGAAGCATAATACAAAGCATAGATTCCTAAGGGGAAGAATTAGAAAAAAGATGTTTACTCTTTTAAAATCGATTTATACCTGCATAATTATAATGAGCGATTTTTATTTGGGTTTTCCTTACGTGAGACTAGTAAAACCTTTTTGATTACATTAAACCGAGGATGATGACACTTTAAATAAATAACTTATACGACAGAGTCCTCTGCCTCCTCAAAGTTTACTACTAACCTCCTTAGCCTTAATGACATCGCCAGGCTCCTTGACCTCAGGGGTGGCAGAAGCCGAGGGTACGGGCGCAGAAGGCGCGGCCGCGTGCACAGCCGCTGACAGCGGAACATGCGCAGAATCTGAGCTCGATGTATCCGCGGAAGCGGGCCGCGGCGGTGGTGTTGCCCGACGTACTGGCGGGGTTGGTAGACCGGCTAGAGGGAGAAAGATGAGATAAATGCTTGTGTGGAGGTTGGTTGGAGTAGAAGCTGTACCACTGGTCTTCAATATCATTCTAATCTTTTCGCAAGTATAGGAAACAAAATCGAGCGTTGGCACCAGCACTACAGAAGCAATCAATTGATGAAATTTAGGCAAGGATATGATGGGCCCTGATTCATTATGATACGTCATAAATTATGAAGTGAGCGTCTCTTAAATACTTTTCTTGTAAGCCATTCAAAATTTAACCTTAATTTGTCATCTTAACTTATTGTTTGCGTTGCTTCATGTTTTGACATAGTGAATAAGAGCCCACAGCGTTAAAAGTCTACAAAATAAAACGTCAAACGACATATAAAAAGTGCCAATTCTAAGTAAGCTGTAGCGGTTACTTGAGAATAGACTAAAACGAAAATGAAGGTACAAATGTGTATCTAACCCTCGGGAGGCGGCGTGGCGCGCCGAGCTGGCGTATCCTGGAGGCCGGCTGGTAAACAGAATCAGGGTTATAGCATGGCGGAAATATCTGTGGGCCTAGGAGTTGATCACGTACCATCGAATAAGGGTAGCAATATAAACGTGGGAACATCAATATACATTTGAAGACTGCTTATGTGGTCGCTGTATTGAGTAACATAAATATAACGTAATTTTGAAAGGGTCCCCACAGATATTGATGCTGAGTTAAGATGCGTTCATGTTAGAGGATGCGAACCAAATTTGACAATAATTTGGTATAGTCATTAACTGCTAACTGCAAGCACACTAGCATTTTTGGTAAGTGTGCATGTAACAATACGTAAATGCGCACCATTGTATTGAATTTAGCTGAGTGTGCATGTGACAATACGTACATGCACATCGTAACATCGAATTTTGCTAAGTGTGCATCTGCGCATTTATGCAATGTTAAGTTTGTTAGACAAAAATATTCATTACAAACATTGTTTTCTACTCCGCGAAACAATTAAACGACATAATTTACAAATAAAAACATTTTATTTCGATAGTTCTAAATAATTCCCGTCTTCAACAAAATACAAAAAAATAGTAGTCAAATAATGATGTATGAACACCACTTACGCTGCCCTCAGGACACTTGTGTTGCATGAAATTATAAACATTTGTAAACTCACACGAATACTAGTAATGTGCATGCATCACTCATTGCTACGAATATAATAAACTTTTGTATAAAAAAAATACGTAATTAATTATTCTCGAGAAAATAATACCTCGCGAGGTCATTGGAAGTTAGTGCCCTATTGTCTGGTTTAGCGTATGCGCAATAGCAAACTCTTTCGTTTGCGCTAAGACAAGGCAATGCACATATGTATGCGCAACCGTCGAAAATGCAGTCGATCTGTGCTAAACTATCACGACGTAGCAGCCCCGTAAGACTGTTATGAAATACGCGTTATTAGGGTTTTTCAGTATTTTAGAGCTCTTATGGATATATTGCAAATACTTACGTGTGCCATTTTATAATTTTCAGTAAAGGTATCCACACCGAACCAACCCCACCAAACATTTTGCAACATGATAACATTAAGTAGTTTATTTAACTTTACTCTAAATAACTTTTTGTTGTACGGTGCTGCCCACTAACACTTGCAAACGTTGCTGCTCAAAAAGTAACTTCGGTGTGAATGCATCTTTACAGATAACATATTTCGTACCTTCTGGTGGTAACTGACCACTAAGGGATTATATCTTATCACGGGATTTACATACAATAATGGAACTCACCAGCCCCAACAGCAGGATTATTGAGGAACGTAACATAACTGTCTTGGTACTCCGTGGCGGGCTGCGCCTGCGCAGTCTGCGCGGCCTGCGCGGGCGGCGGCTGCAGCGCGGGCGGCGTGTGCGCGCCGGGCCGCGAGTCGCGCGAGTCGCCGTCGCTGGCGCCGGCGCCGCCCGACCCGCCGGACGCCTCCTTGTGTGTGTGCGTGAAGTGGTACGTGAGCCCCGGACGGGTTTTGTACTTGGCGCCACAGACTGGGGGAAGGGGGTGGATGGTTAAGTTATGGGGTATGGTAAGAAGTGTGAATTGAACTTTTTGTAGATTTGATGTGACTTCGTGCAGTTCAAACAGCTTCGATCGAAGTTTCTTTATGGAAAATACAAAATCTAAAGCCAAGGTTTCATAAAAATACCCTTCTATTATTACATAACATAACATCGCGCCTTGTTTCCCCGAAGGGTTGGGCAGAGGTGTCCCTGTAGCAGGTTCACCCACATTTCGCCAGTTATGTTTTTTTTAAAGTCCCATGTAATCGGGGGCGAGCCTATTGCCATCAACCGGGCACAAATCCAGACTCCAGGCTGCTACTGAGAAATTTCAGATAGAAAAACCCAATAACACTTTGCCCGACCTGGGAATCGAACCCAGGACCTCATGCTCAGCAGTAACGCTTGCGGCCACTAGACCAACGAGACAGTCAATTTAGCCGTTTATTTAGCCTTCTATTATTAATCGGGGTTAATCTTTTAATTCACAAAGTCACGCGAGACTCCCGGGAGTCACGTATCATTGTCTCTCTCTTGACCGGTTAAACATAGCTCAAAATAATTTAAATATTTCTAATACATCGGATATTTTTGCACACCATAAATACACAAAATTCAATCCACTGACATTACAACAACAAACAAAAAATAAACATTAAACCAATACTTACCGCCGTGATGCCTCCGTCTGCTTAACACACTATACCGCGATAAAATTAAAGTACCGACAGAACAACAGGTCATAGCGTCATCAGAACAGAGCATAGAGGAGGCAACACGACGGCATCGGCGTTACAGTGTGAACGAAGCCTTATTTATAGTTATCCGTCATCAATCAATACATAGGTTAGCCGTATTTTGTATGAGAACATTTTTTGTTAAATTTTTGAATGAAATTAATGTGAAATGGAAGAAAAAAAAATGGAATTAAGCTTCAGAGAAAATTTGATTTATATTTAAGACTTATTGGTACACAGAACACCCAAACAAAATACAACCCACATACGACAGAATTTTAAATTTAAAAAAGTATCTAACGCAAGAATGGCGCTTAAAGAATGCAAACCCAATTAGAGAAGAACTAATTCTTCCTGATAACTAAGAAACGACATTATACTACCGTCCAAAAAAAAAACAGCACTATATATTTTTCCCCCAAAGTAAAAAAATCTACAAATTCTTTTTTCATTCTAAAATGTTCTCATACAATATACGAGGAGGAAAGCCGGCCCGTCGTGATTATCATTCTATGTTCAGTTCTAGAGGACGCACGCTTAGGGGCTGTTTGATTGATGACTTCAAATCTATGGATCCGCCCAGCGATACACTGACGTCATTATGTTACTAGCCCGACCAAGATCATTTGACAGCTGTCAGTTGTGACGTCACAAATAGTTACGTGTCTTGGTCGAGTAGTAAGTGACGTTGCTGTTGATTCTGCTCTGAAATAAAGACCTAGGAATACAGAAATATATATTACGTTGTAGTACCATTTTAACGAATATCTGTCAATTACGTTTGATAATTCGGACTTTATGACGTTTTTTTATATTTTTCAACATGACGATATTATCGTGGACGTCCGCTTTCACGTCACGGCATCACGATAACACAGGGTAGTAAAATGTATGGAAATATATGAAGACGCTTTTAAAATTTCCGTCCACGATATTATAACGTGCACGTATTTGCATGCATTTTATAGACGGAGACATGGACGTCTACGATTATTTCGTCACGTTAAAAATTATAAAAGCGCAGATCATGTATCATTAGTTAAATTGGTTTATCCGAGTCAAAATGTATTCCATTTTCTTTGTAAATAATCCTATCATATCTCGGCGCACACGTTCTTCTTGCAGCTTCAAAATACAACCAACACTTTAAAATCCGTAAGTAAATGAAAATAAGAGCAAAATAAACAGCACATCGCAAGATCCAAACTTGTAGTCAATCAATTCTTTAAACACAAGAAAAAAGTAATAATACATTGGATAATTTTATTTGTTATTCAACATAAATATTTCTTGTATAAATTCATAACAATCTTTGGGTGATAATAGTACACTGGCGTGCAGAAAAACGACCTACGTATTCAATTTGCCTAAATTAGCAACGAAAATGCATAAAGATTAGGTACAGTTTTCTGCACGGCAGTGTAGTTTGGATCTAAGAATAACATCAATCGCTTAATACTTCACTGCTCCATACACAAAAGAAATAATAGAAAACATGAACACTATTACCGGCTATGTATTTATAATTCTGTACATTAGCGGGGCAATACCAAATTTCTTAAAATAAATCAAGAGTAACTTAAACTTAACCTATATTGTTGAAATTGCCTGGGTGATGGTGATGTGTATAATTATATTTTGAATTTTTATAGTCTGCAAAAAAGCGTCTGAATTCATGTTATAAAATATAATTTCATTTATTTTCACTGTAAAAATTTGTATAATAAAATTCATAGTAAAAACATTTTGTAACATCAAATTCTAGTTTTGTTTTTTTTTTTTTCTGCAGATAATTTATGTCATATTCCCTCACATAAAAAAAAAATGAAGTGTATAAATGTTAACCAAACGCAATAAAAGATATACAATGACTAAAATTTTACTATACTTAATACTGAAATTTTGATATATTTCATGTTCAATAAATACCTAATATTATGACAAATATTGCTAACACACCTGTTTTCCTATCCAAGTGTATACACCAGATTTTTTATTGAAGTGAAAACTTCTTTAGGCGCGTTGGGCATTTTTGAGATGAGAAAAAACAATTGAACTCGCGACACCGTTACCGACACCTCATTTTTGTAAACGCGATTGTGCTCTTTATTTATATTAGGTTACGGATCAATGTTCTATGCAAGTATATTCTTGTTCAAGTTTTCACTTGGGCATTTTTGAGATGGGAATAAACAATTGAACTCGCGACACCGTTACCGACACCTCATTTTTGTAAACGCGATTGTGCTCTTTATTTATATTAGGTTACGGATCAATGTTCTATGCAAGTATTTTCTTGTTCAAGTTTTCACTTGGGCATTTTTGAGATGGGAATAAACAATTGAACTCGCGATACCGTTACCGACACCTTATTTTTGTAAACGCGATTGTGCTCTTTATTTATATTAGATTACGGATCAATGTTCTATGTAAGTATTTTCGTGTTCAAGTTTTCACTTCTGTCGGTACTCCTGGGGTGCCACTGTTTTTTTTTTTTTTAATCGGTATGATGATATTTTTACTTACAGTTTATATTTCTTGATTTTTTTGTGCCTTTCCAATACCTAGAGTTCGCCTCTAAACCACTTTTAGCATATTTACTTGCATGACATGAAGAGCCTAAAACCTTTTTTGTCAATAATGTAGGGCAAGATTCTGCACAGGCCACAAAATGTAGGCTGCAAAACTTTAGTCATTGCAGAAGAGAAAAACAGTCAATTTCCTATGAACTATTACAAGAAAATTGAAAAAATAAACTATCACAGACACATGAGTCGTACACGCTCAACCAATCAGTGCATCAAATTCAAACATTGTGATTATTAAAATTGTGATTGTTTCATAAGATCCGGTTTAGAAAGAGCTTATGAAGCTATGACTGATGTGGTCAATATTTCGGAACGACGATTGTAAATTGGCAGTTGTAATTGGCCCCTCACATTACACGAAAGCCCAGGTAGCATGGGCAATTTTAAAACGTGACGATTTTTCATCGCGCACTGGATTTAGAACTCTCGGTGTGGAGCCAAGCCTTGAGAATCCAACAGAGTGCATGCCACTAAAAAATACACTGTTTCATTTTAAATTCTCGACGTAAGCAGTGCTTTGTAAATCCAGAGCGCGATAAAAAATCGCCCTTCAGTTTACTAAACACCTCTGTTTACCCTTTCTAGAAATACAGGCGTGATGTTAGGTAATGATTTTCTGCGGATAATTACAAATAGGAACATTCTCTTTCAGAGTCCTTTGAAAATGCGAGTATTTCAGTGTTCATAGTTTTTCATGAATAGTATTGGCTTATTTCTTGGATTTACCAAAAATAAGCACTTAATAGCTCCCTAAATATAATTGAACACATACAGTTAGTAATTAAGGCACAATAAAGCCTTTAAAAAGTTAAATCGTTGCGATCTTTAACTCACGATCAACCATAGCTTCATATTAAAAAGAACACATTTAACATCGATTCTCTCTAGAAACCGATTCGAATTGAAGATGTCATTTCACGTTGAACCCTATATTTCTAAACGTTACATCCAGTTTCTGAAAAGCTAGTCAATAAAAAAACATCCTGTGAAATCTCTTATTAACAACCTGAATCCAGAATTTTAGTTTCAATGTCATTTACGACAAAGTTCAAATTCCATTACAAACAAAATTTATTTAATACCTTTTCATTACAAATGGTCACTCAAAAAGCAACTGATTGGCAATGAAATGTAAACGATCTAAGATTTTGAATTCAAGTACAAATATCTCAAGGAAAGTATGCGCTTCGAGAATCATCGTCTACCTTCGGAAATACGAACGCGCGATGATGAGATCTGATAGAGCTGTTACAACTATGTACAGTCGCCGGCACTTAACTTGGCAAGGTTTTGGCGTATTAAGTTTGCGCATGTACACTAAGTGCAACAAAAAAAATTACACTTTTATTGCATATCATTATTATATGGTTATTGCAATAATTTATTTTTGAACGTGTCTGTTGAGAAAATCAAGCGAAATCGAATTTTGCGCATATACGATTCTTGCCAAGTTACATGCCAGCGACTATACTTGCTTTTCTGTATTAACATTATTACAAAAAGTATAGATAAACAACTCTATGCAATCCCAAAAAAACTTTTCCAAGCTTTTGAGTGACAGATGATGATCTGCGACTGGAGACACCACAAACCCGACGGAGAGAAAACTTTATAAAAACGCGCAATGATAGGTGCAGTACTGTAAAGCGCGGTACTTGAAAACTGAGAAGCTCTGCCTCTATGAGAGGTTTTTACTCTGTGGCACGACGTTCATGCTAATTAGGAAACACGAAGATTACCGAAGTGCATACCTTCTCTGGTTTACCTGTACGTATGTATACATAAATTTGTTGATCGAATTAACAACATCCAATAAAATTAATGAGAGTTTTCATCAAAATTCACGCCACCAGTTGGCGCCACTTTGACAAGAGGTCTTTCATTTCGAAAATGAATATAAAATATATGATGACGTTCATCATTCAGTCACGGCTAAAGAAAATATAGGCGCTTTGACACTTTTGACAGGTGCCTGGACCTGACGTCTCAGTGCTGCCACCTGGTGAACGTCGTTTCAGAAAACCGTAAGATTTGACAACAGGGCTTGGCAGGGCTTTCAGAATCCGGGAGTAAGTAAAGAGAATCGCATTTTAAACAATTATGTAAAAGATAATAATTACTATTCTAGCCTACATTATAAATAACACAACTACGCTACTATATTCCGATTCAATAATAAGGATAATTACGTGGCAGTGTTAAAATGTTAATTCAATTTATTGGTGTTTTTAGTGTTCACTCCATTTTATGTTAACTTTTTGAACTTTCAGCATGTAATTGACTGTATCTAGTGTATTTTTTCTTATACTTCTTATTTGGTAAACAAACACAGCATGAAAATTACGGGTTTTCGAAATAATCTAATCTTTAACAATTTAGGGCGAATTTTACCTATGAAACTGAACGCGATCAGCACATCCTATCTGCAGTCAAGAGCTGTCAGTATTATAACTTTAGTGGAATATTGACACTGACAGTTCCTAAACGCGATAGGGATGTGCTGATTGCGTTTAGTTTCCTTGGCGAAATTCGCCCACTTTGTATTTAACTTTTAAAAAAATAAGACCATTATATTCAGTAAAAAAACTGCTTCTAATTATGTATTTAGCCACATTTTTTTTTTCAAAATCTAAATCTCAGTACGTCTTGTCTGTCAAATAAGCCGAGTAAAGAAAAATACACTAAGCTTACGCGCACACTTATCAGCAACCGACACAAGTTATAGCAATTTAAACAAAAACACGACCAATGTTTAAACTTTCAGTTGTATATCGATTACTTTTAAGTGTACACATGATATCCTTCGTTCGTACTGTGTTTTGCTGTCAACATTATAGACATGGCGCACTCTATTCGACTTCGACAGCTCCACGACAACACGCTAACCTGTCGTATGTGACTGTTATCTGCTGTGCGCGTCGTCAACGTTCGTCTTAGACGGTGCGACAAGTAGCGAGAGCGTGCGACTCCCCTGTCTCCCGACCCCTGTCGTTGCGACACTGAAACTAGACGCCAAGTGTGCGAATCTTTGAACAAAATATATGAAAATTGTCGGACGCAGCCTGTCGCTCCGTCTAAACGCCGAGCCGTCACAGTCACATCTCACATAGTGTGCACGATGTCTTAGCCTTATTACTGGCACTCAGAAACATATTGTATTGATGATAGAGTTGAAAAACGTATGTATATTCCATTGACATAACCCAGCGCATAGAATAACTTTATAAGATTCCATTACTTGCGATAATTATTTCTACCTACTAGCATCCGTAAAATAAAAAAGTTGTAAGAGTGCACATCTTCTATTCAAGGAGTTATGTTGGTAGCAAAACGCAGACCGACAACCTAATAAATGATTAAAAGAAGACTTAGGCAGTACACGGTTACTGCCAATCTAAGGGAGTTGGATTTAAGGCAAACTTATGCCTAAAAGGTCTTAGAAACCACGCGTAATTCGCCTAGTTTACGCGCGTGCATAAATTAACAAAATATACAGTAAAACGTTAAAAGTCAATAGTTCTCATATACTCTTTTCTCACTGAGTAGCTATGGTCACAAATAGATTAGAAATATTTTAGAGCTTACTGAAGATAGATTCGAAAGAAAGAGATAGTTTTGTACAATTTTGACGTTACCCCGGTCCCAGAAATGCATAATCGTTTCGTTTGCCATCATCTTCGTAACTTGAACGACATGACACCCCAGATTAATTCAAAATTAAAACAGAAATTACATGAAAATACCCGGCAGAACCACAGAATAGAAAGAACAGAAGGCGCACTCCGCTTTTTAGATATGAAGCTATAAGTACGCGGCGGGCTCGTCTTGTCGGCCCAATTCAGTGAGCGTAACGTAGTCAGAAAATATTTAGAGTTATGCGATAGAAAGGCAACTTCTAAGTGAATATAACTGTAGGTAATTAGCGCTGAATTGCACTTTATTGTGTCGTAGCAAGAGTCGCTTTTTATTTAAATGGTTTTGCGGAACCATCTGTATAAATCTGTTCCAGAACTAACTGGAACTTAGAACATGTTCCATATGTTGGTGTTCAAAGCGCCTATTCACCTGCACTTCTGAGGCCACCTCATGAGCCCAACTCATCTACCGTAGGTGATAAAATATTTTTACTTTTGCCATTGACTCGAAAAGAAGATGAAGAATACAGAGGTGATGAAATAGGTCATATCTGGTCGGCCATATTGTGAACATATCATTAGCAGTCTGGGACCATCATAAAACACTACAAACAAAAGGGAACCGATTACTTTATATCTCGCGATTTTACCCAGCACATTTTTTATTATAAGGCCTCAAGCATACCGACGCGTCTCTAATAGAGAAGAGATAGAAGAATTTCAAAAACAACAATAAAATGCCATTTGATTGAAGTAGCAACCATGGGTGTAGCTAGAATTCATTTCTAGGACATGTAGATACTAACAAAGACTTCCTGGGGGATTCAGTCAGACCATTCTACAGCGTATATTTGAAATAAGTGGTCATATTTTCACACCCTCAAATCTTTATGTATATAATTCTTCTGTAAATGTGTTTGTCACCTAACTCCTCCTAAACAGCTGGACCGATTTGGATGAAATTTTGTGTGTGTCCCTGGATGGTTTGAAAATACAATTGGACGCGGTAGGTGGCGCTGTTCGGACAGGACAACGTCTTTCGGGTCCGCTAGTATCGTTATATAGTTATCATTTATTTTAGAACAGACTATCAAACTACCACCAACATTATAATCGCAAAAAAAATATCAGCTAGCCCATACATTTGGGTCGAGTAAATATTGAAATTTTGTATGGGACAGCTGATAATTTTTTCGTGGTGACGATGTTGGTCCCATTGAGAGAGTTGTTGCACAAATTGCTGTATACGGGAGAATCGAATCGTTTATAAGTCTTTGTCGTGACAAAAGTCATATTGAGGCTGTCCGGAATGCCAAATGAAAATCTCTCCAAAGAACAAGAACTAAATGTAAATACTATTCTTTTTTTGGTTACTAAATCTGATATTTGGGTGGATGAACATCAAGAAGTAAAGACAATAAGTTGCGTTGTAAAATATAAAAGAGACAAAGGTCCTATTAAATCTGTTAGCAAATAGTACGGTAGGTAGTGCGTTTTCTCTCGTTGGAGAAAAGTAACTCTAGCTACACCCAGATGCCTTAAACAGTTGTAATCTCAAAGCTTCTCAGTGAGATACCCCAAAAATTTAGCCTTAACAATAACTCAATCTAAATGCATTATATTCTCGCAATTATATAATTTAAATAATTAAATAAAATGACCACTATTAACCTTCCAATTCCTAATAGTTTGCAGTGTCTTGTAGAAAGAGACATTATTTAATTTAATTAAACCTATCAATTATACTAGTATTGCCAGAAAAAAAGAATAAACACCAAAATAGAAGCTTAAAACATTTTTTTAAAGATATTCATATTATTCTAAATCGGGACTGCCTTCCACTACCGGTTGGCCCAAGTATCGAAATAGGTATAGTTGTCGCGTTTCAGCATGGCAATAGCGGTCATTGCCCCTTCTCTAATATGTCTCCATAGAAACCGAAACAATAATCTATGTTTTATAATAATCTATGGTTTTTCGCTATTGGAACATCTTAAAGATCGCGATAGATACTGATTCAGGATGTTTATGCTAGAAAACGTAGGTGGGTCAATGACCGCTAACGCCATGCTCAAACGCCGACAACTATAGTCGTTTATCAAACAAATAACAACGATTTCGACGAGAGGCATGATGAGAACCAGTTTACAAAAAACGTGTCACAAATTTGGCGTAAGTATATGAGTAACACAATATTCGAGTTTGAACAAATTCGTGACACAGTTCGATTCCTTACAAAAACAAATCAGATCAATCCCACTGTACAGTCACGATCACGAGCTTAATTACCTTACATTTACGCAAAATTCAAGTCATAAGTCTCGAGTTCGAACCCAAGGCACCCAACGCACCAAGAAACTTTTGGGTTCATGGGCGTATTGTATACTTATCACTTGCTTCAAAAACGGCAAAGAAAAACAACGTGAGGAAACCGGCATGCCTGAGAGATATTTCTCGGGGCGGCATAAAAACTCTGATACCAGATTAGTCACCAACCACACGAAAAAGAAAAGAAAAACAAAACCGATTTTCGACTAAAGTATTGGTAGAAATTTTATAGTGTTACGAAAGATAGTATTTAAGAAATCATACTCTAATGAAATAGGTATTTCCGCAATCGTTATTTCACGAGAAAATCGCTTTGGAATTCCGCCTAAGCGTAAGGTATGCTCTTGACTGTACAGTCACCCCCGAAATCTCAAACGCCACTTAACTTTGACCCCGCGTCTTATGTAAAAGCGATGATCATCGCGCGAATACAGCATCGTTCGAACTTTTTGTTCATTGAACCTACGCGTGGTCGAGCCGACAGAGGGCACTTTCTGGTTTTCCGAACAAGTGACCGCTCTCGCGTATTCGCGCGACGGTCGCTGAATAGGACTCTGCCTAAGACGGTTTTAACATTTTCTGTCTCTACAATACACCTAAAATTGAGAGACAGCATCTTCCTAGATTGAGTAGCGTTAGTTTCCGGCCGCCTCAAAAAGTTCTTTCTACAAAACACTGGACAAACGCATCACCTACTTATATTAATTATCTAAAATTTAGCAATTTCATTAATTCCGATAGTGTTGAGAGATTCTTACGCTAACTAGTATTCACATCATACGTACACAACAATTAAAAGGCATGTTTGCGGTCCGCTACAAGGACTTAAGGCTTATTATTGCGTGGCTTTTGGTTGAAATGGAAGAACTGTGTTTAGTTGTGCCAGAATAAACGTCTTTATACAACGTGGAGATGACCATGCGACAATAAATTCTGCACAGTGTGGCAGGGACACTGACGCGCAACTTTAAACATGGATTCAGTACATGATTCTGGACCCCCTGCGTTGAAATTCTCCGTAGGTTATGAAAAAATAAAATGCTGTTCCATACATTTTGAACGCGTTGGTTGAGTCATGTACTGAACCCATGGTAGCAGATGCCCCTGACGGGCCGACGTTTCCAGTCTGTATACAAAAAATCGTTCAAATATATCTAATAGTTTGGCCACTTAGCTAGTCGGATGATCGAAAAACTTTAGTCGGCCCAATAACGACAATTATTGAAAAAAATAATGTTGGTATTTATTTGATAGTTTAAAATATTCCTATGAATTAGTACTGCCAATGTTGTGTGTTTGTGTGGTGTCTGTGTGTGCCAGTGTTGTGTGTTTGCGTAGTGTGTGTTGTGTGTGTGTGTGAGTGTGAGTTGTGTGTGTGTGTGAGTGTGTGAGTGTGTGCGTGTGTGCGTGTGTGTGAGTGTGTGAGTGTGTGTGAGTGTGTGTGTGTGTGTGTTTTTTTATTGTCATATTTACGTCTCCATATAGAATAACAACATTTATTTTGGCACGGGTTGCAAAATACTTTATTTTAAATTGGAAGACTGCTTTCTTGTTTTCTATGTTCACACTATGTATTTGGAAGTCAAACTGATTTATTTCTCTTTAGGACCACATAAAGTATAGGAACCCCAAAATTTCCACAAATTAATTTCTCTCTTAACAAATTAGCTGCCATAATTTTTCCACTCAAGAATTCTTAACGGAATATTTCGGTACCCGGCTCATTACTAAAATAACCAGTGAAAGTATACACGAAACGCCATGTATTTTGAAGAGCGAACGAACTGAACCGTCACGCTTTGGTCGGTGACGCTGGAGAACTCTGGTCCAGTCGCTCTCTGAGGCTGAATCGCGTACACTCGGCTCCAGTCTTAAGTTTTCACTTCAATATAGTGTGGTCATAGCACACGCCGATTTCTTTGTAAATCTATGTTCGTCATTTTTATAAATCTAACTATGTATAGTATTTTATTAGAAAAGACATACAATAATAAGCCTTTCCGTACATAGTTGCTTGCTACGGACCCGCCTAGTTACTATAATGCTAAATATTACAGTACTCATTGGCCCTGCACTATTAATCTAAGCAATGCTTACATCAATGATATTTTGTTTATAAATCTATACGGCTTACGGAGTGGTCAATGTAAACATACATTAGCGAATAAAAATTAAATAACCATGGCGAATGTGCGAACTATCCAAAAAGTTGATACTATGCTAGATATAATAATTACATTTACATATATTTATTTATAATTTTATTGCCAATAATAATAAATTATTACTAATTTAATAATTAATATATGCATGCTAATATAATAATTTAAATATTTTTTTTAATAATTTTAACACTATTAGTATCAAACAAATGATGATAGACGCGCTCAGGTACACATTTTCAAAAACTGTAGTCTGCCATTAATTTTGAAGTAAAACCATTAAGCTGTCGGCAATCCATTAAGAGGATATAGGAGAGGTTATTTACAACCAAATGACCCCTTATGAATCTTATGCAAATGTCAAGCATTTTCGAGTAATTTGACATTTTTATTAAATTTATTTTAAATGGATCGCCAACATTATTACTAAGAACCCTTTAAATTGTGAAGGCAAAAAATTATGTACGGTTTTTCTTAAATTCGGCTGTTATTACTTGATATTTTTCTGGCAAATCAATCACAACACCTAACATGAGATTTACTGAAGCTACAGTTGCTAGAAGAGCGGTGGCCGCCACATAACGGCCGAAATGAAGGCCGTCATGACAATGACAGCAGCGGGATTTGACTTAACGGTGTCAAAAAACGATGTCTAGGAAAACACACCAACTTACTTTCATAAATAAATAATGTTTCAGTGACGTCATTTGACGGTTAATTGCGGACGCTATGTGGCGGCCACCGCATTTTCAGGAAACCCTAGCTTAAGGTTGCCTGTCCACTGGGGCTGAGCGAGGCAGCGCAGCAAATAAATGTGCCAATATTAACCAATAGGAGCGGAGCTCTGAAGCGTAGTTTAGATTTGATATTGGTTAATATTGGCACATTTCTCCGCTCCGCTGCTTCGCTCCGCTCCAGTGGACAGGCAGCCTAAGAGACTTAATAGGCCCTTCAAAACGCGAGGTCTTTTAAAATGAAGTTATACAGTAGCTTTAAAAAGCATTTCAAAGTTAAAACATAAAAATGTTCTTTACAAGACAAGACATCTACATTGACCACAAACCGCAATAATGTGTTTATCTTTGAATAGTTCTACAAACGCTCAGGTCCTATAACATAACTGTTGAGCAAAAATTCACTTAGTTTTTTTAGTATTTTATGGATTTGAATGGTACATGTAGACAGATCCAAGCAGTAATATCATATAATTAGGGTTCCGTAACCGAAGGGTGCCAAACGGAATCCTATTACTAGGCCCCGCTGTTCGCCCGTCCGGTTTTTTTTCGGCGTTATTTGCTTAATATTGTACGGTGGTACGGAACCTTTCGTGTGCGAGTCCAACTCGTTTAAAAAAAAAAATGATGTAGGTACTAAATATGGATACTCTTAGACTCGATTTTTAGGAACGAAAATCAATTGTCAAGCGCGAGTAGAAGGCTGTGATTGGTTATGAATAATCAACAGCTTGACTTGCGTCAATTTCGGCGCGTCATTCCATAAACTGGGCACTATTTTTTTATTTTTTTATACGTACGTCTGAAGTATGTATAGCCAGGTGAGTTTTTAATATTCAGTAGTTATTGAAATAGTTCTGTCCTGCTCTCCGACGCGTTATGATGACGCTTTAAAGCTGGATTTATATTAGTGTGTTGTGTCGTGTCGTGACGCCTTCTGACGCAGTGTTAGCCAATCAAAACTCGTTGTGATTTGACGTAGTCTTGAAGATTCGTTAGATTGGTGTAACCCGCGTCATGACACAACACGACACGGTAATATGTCGCTGGCTTAAGTTTGTTGGTCCCAGCTAGCCAAAACAATTTTTTTTATTACCTCAGGTCCATATTTATGTGGATTTAAAAGACAGTGTCCAAATTGGAATCAACGTAGGTAATTTGACCTTTATTCCATGTATATCAAAATGGTTGAAGTATTAATAAGGATTTAAAACAATATTTTATTTCTGGCTACCTTCATTAGTGTATTGCAATGATTTACTGCTTGGCCATCTACCGCATAGTATTGCACTCGCAGGAATGTCTAGCTGTTTTCATTATTTTTGTTTTCGATGTGGGGTATACAATCTACTCTAAATGTATGTGTCTATAAAACTATTCCTTATTTAGTGGTATATATCTTGATTGGCGTCGCTGTAAATTGTTGGATTTCTGTTGAAAATGTTGGCTGTGGGGAATGGAAGTTTGGGTATAATTTTAATGATGTTACAATCTAAAAAATTCTGTAAAAATTCTTCATGTGAAGGTGTTTTTTCATGTCTAACATTAAACCCCCTATTCATAGACATTGCTTGAAGTTAACGGTACTTAACAATATGTTTTTTGACGTTTAAACGTCTCTTCACTGTAATCAAAGCTTATATAAGGGGGTTTGTCTAATTGTATTCAAAAGAATGTGTATTCCAAAAGTCAAATGGATTTATGCATTCTACAACAATAAATAGTACTTAGAATCAAGCAAGATGAGTCCTTTATAGGAAATAAGAGTCAAATGAGCTTAAAAACTCGATATTTTCTTATGCAAAACTTGCATCATCAATTAAAATTATAACCATTCTAGTCTAGTCATTTAATTAAAATTATAACCATTAAAAACTCCTTTACATTAACCCACCAAAATCCATTCACCATGTCAACACCCCAACTACAAACATGATATGTCTTCAGAACTGTCAGGAGAAAGTGTTGCCAGCGTTAAGGACCTGACAGTCAGGAGGTTGAGTTGCCAGCATTAAGGACCTGAGTAAAGGCGGGATGACACTAGTGCCTCCTCCGAGAAGACTTACGTTCACAGCCGAAGGGTTTCTCATTGTCGCCTGGGACTTCGTAGGGAAGAGTGCCTTGCGCGCGTTTGCCTCGACCTCGCCCCTGCAATTATAACGTGGGTTGAACTTAAACTCGAAGCATTTATTTCAATTGTACCATTTACAGGCACTTTTGAATTGTCAAAGGAGTTGGTCATTCAGAAAGATGAAGCCAGTTGCCCATTCCAAAGCGTAGTAGGTTCCTATGGAGAAGAACGAACAAGAAACTCTATGGACATTCATTTAAATTATATTGTTACAAAATATTACACCAATACAATATTTTTATAAATGCTTGACATAGGGCGCTCCCAAATTTTCCGCGTACGCATCAAGTCGGTCCCAGCCGCCAGAATCTTCCTAGCCTACGCCAAGTCGCAACTTCATCATCTTTTCCCATCTAAGTTGAGGTCAGCTTCGAGTCTATCCGGATGTAGCTGAACTCAAGGACTGCTTTAAAAACATTGATATTTATAATTCTGTAAGAAACCCACTGCCGGATAAAGGCCTCTTCTTTTCTCTCAGAGAAAACATGAGCTTTGATCACCTCTTGTGGCTTTTGTTATCCTGTAATAAAAATAAAATTGTTATTGCTGTCGGGAGACTGTTCTGTGGAACACTTTTTAATCTTAGAGGTCCCTGGACTCGGTGGCAAAAAACGAAAATACAAAACCAAAGTCGCCAACTTCCAAAAAGAAAGTTATTTTTCACTCTTGAAGGGTTTTTTTTTTGGAATTTGTTTGTTTTTTATTTAAGGCTTTAATGCATTCTCGTTGACTAGGCCAGCCTCATTTGATCTGATTTTGCACTTCAATATCTATACATATTATTAATTTAAAGTCACTTTTCGTGTCTGTGTGACTGCGTTGTTCTCAAAACTACGCAACAGATTTTAAACGTTAATGTATATAATACACTAATATTAATCTTACATATAAAAACAAAGAAATTTAGATGTTTTGTCAAGTCCTAAAAACGGAAGCAGTGGCGCGTCTCTAGTGATGTGATAAAAATCGGAAGTCCCAGAACAGATATCATACTCACAGCTCTCCCTCTCTTAGCGGGCGTGTCATCCGGCTGCGATTTCCTCGTCCGGCCGCCGCGCGACCCCGGCCCGGATGGCGTAGAGCCGCCCCGACGTTTGCGCCGGTTCGCGTACGTATCGTCGAAGTAGTCCTCATCTGATTCCGGGTCCGGTTCCTCGCCGGTTTCCATCTCTTCCATCGCTAATTCGTCGTAGAACCATTCCTGTGGAAGCTGAGAGTGTAAGTTTTATTTATTTCCTGCACGCGTAACATAGTATGACCATTTTTATCTCAACGATCGCTTCCTAACCAAAACGATCGTCGCGCTCTTTCATATGAATACTGGTGACCCGCCCCTGCTTCGTTCGCACGGAGCGCCACCTATCGGGTCCTTAACTATCCTATCTTTCAAGTTGGAACCAATCATACACAACTCCAAAATTTCTATGCAATTGGTTGGGTGGTTTCGTGTACAAATATAGTGAGTGATACATGATGAATATGACATAGTCACGCGATCTATCAATTCGAGTATGTACGTCATTATTCAGGTAAACGACCGCGTAATCGCGTATTCACGCGACGACGATCAGTTTTGGTTAGAATTAGGACGCACGGTATGAAGAATAGACGTAGACGTATCTCATTCTATTCACTGACATGTATTTTCTTCACTTTTGTCTTCGCGCCATTCGATAAATTTGAAAGATTGTAAGCTAAGCGTATGCTGAGACGCAGGTAACGCAGGTCCACGCAGCGCAGGGCAGAGCTGATTTCGTAATGCATTAACGTACTGACAGCTACGTACGCTGCGGCGCAGGCACGTGCGACTCAGACATGTCTGTCCTGCTCTGCGTCTCGTTGTAGAACCAGCACAGATTTCTGCGCGACGCGTGCAGGTCGTCACTTGTTTTCACCACTGATGTTTCAATGATAGATTGTACGTACTAGCTAGGACGCGAACATGTCTGTCTAGCTGTGTCGCAGCATGCGCTGGCGGCCTGTCTGCCTCGCCTGCCCTACCCTGCAAAATCAGTACTGTGCTGTGCGTCACCTGCGGTTCAGCATACGCTTAGCCTAAATCTGTCATTTACTCTTCCGTTTCTATGATGGTCAATCATGCTACGCGTGCTGGTAATAAGACACGAAGATAGGATTAAATCTGCCTAGACTTTTCCCAACAATGTTAGGGTCATCCTCCTGTCCAACTACCTATAGTGACTGTCAATGATCTGCGAATGACAGCAGGAACCAATCGCTTATCGTGCTTTCCGAGGCACAGACAGGTCTATATATGTAATGGACGGTCACCTATCCGTGGACCAACGGCGGAAAGCGTAGCGTAACCTTCAATCGACTCGTGCGTCTGTTATTATTTGAGCCACGAGCCCCTCGACACGAAGATGGAATTATGATAATTAATTCTTGCATCAAGGATTTTTCCTAACCTAACTTTAATGGCTTTTGTGACTCTGTCTGAAAGATTATCTAGAATCTAGGCCTTCTTACCTTAGGGTCATCCTTGGTGGCGGTCTGTGACCCGTCTCTACTGTCATCTCCAGCTAACGCGTCCCCCGGTACTCCGGAACTGTTCTCTCCTTCACCGGTGTTGTCTAAACTGTCCGATGCTCCTGTCCAGCCCCACCTCGTTGATGACATCGTTAAGTACTGGCGGCGGGCTTTGCGCCATCTGGGTGGAAACACAAGTTATTTAGTACATACTGGAAGTAGTAAAATAACCTCCTTTTTTAAGAAGTTGGTTCATAAAAAATTGTCTTCACGCCAAAGACTGTCAATGACCTTTTTTTGGTATTGTTCGTCGAGTCGTTGAGCTCTGACTTGAGCTACACAATTACTGACAAATGCTTGCTGAATGGACTGGTCCACTCAAATCTATGTGGTTCTTTCCTCAAAAAACCATTTCTACAACTATCTACATGGTCTTCTCATGATCTGACCAAGATTATGACTTTAAAAGAGACTTGGACCCCTCAGTTCGTTTCGCCATTTCTTCTCAGGGGTAGTCACATGGAAATTACAACTCCATGAAGCTTTTATTTTTTTATATGACGTGTTGTAGTGATTCCGATATGTTATTTACTGAACAAACAATTTCATTTCATTCCATTTATAAACTTGTCTTCTGACAGAGCCAGTCCTAAGACATACTGGGACTGTATAAAAAAGGTTCATCAATGTTCTAGTGCAAGAAAAGGGAAACTGAACAACTGAGAAAATCATGTAAACTATGAGACAGTTGCAAGTCTGTCAATATGGCTTTCTTTGGCAGCAGTAACCAGGGTTGGCACGACTAAATCATTTTGATTTAAATCAAATAATTTTTTCAGTAAAAATCAATGTTTTAATCAAATGTGTCTAATTCTACGTTCTTTCACAGAAAATAACATAAAAACATATTAAGAAATTATTATATGTTGAAGACTAGAGTCAGATATAAAAATATATCAAACATTAATATCATTAACACTTGTATGGCTTGGCCAAACAAAATAGTTTTCCAGCTTTTCAATTCCCAGTTGATTTCTTAATTTACTATGGTAATTGAATGCGAAGTTTACAAAATTTGTTTTGCCATTCTGTTTTACGCAGAAGTAGAGTTAAAACTGTTTCTGTTTACTGTTTAACAGAAATAGAGTTAGAACTGTTAAGCGTCCGTCTCTCTGTTTGTCTATCAGCGGATTGTATCTCATGAACCCTAATAGATAGACAGGCAAGTTCACAGATTATGTATTCTGGGTACGGAACCCTATAAAACTATGAAAGAATAACATCTTTTATTTCAAAAATGTTTCCTTGGTAATCTATAACTCTGGCTGACTGATAGTTCCACACTCTTCAAGTAAAATTTTGATATTTCTTGAAAGAAGATTCCTATAGTAATTACGCTTACCTCTGTGCAGGATATGTGTACACTTGACCTTCCTTCTGGCCGGGCATGCGTTGTCTCCTTGTCATAAATAAATTGCAGTGGCTCTGTGCGACACCTGTAGCAACAAAATGTCATTGGTTAGTGAAAAATAATTGTTTTTAAATAAATATAATAATAATAAATAAAGGAGTTTCCCTGCCTAGCCGTTTCCCAACTATGTTGTAGTCGGCTGCCAGTTACCAGATGAAACTGAATAACAGTATTTTACATGGAGCTACTACCTAACTGACCTACACAATCCAGTTACTTACGCAGTAACTGGGTACCCCTCGGCTTGGTAAGACTGATTGTTAGACTTTTTACCTTCTGACTACCCATAACAACTGTCAAAGATCTACGAATGACAGCCGGGACCATCCATTACATGATATGTAATTGAGGGTCACCCAACCACAAACTGCCAGCGGAAAGTGTAGCTTAATAATGTTCTTCAACATGTGCTGGCTGTTATTCTATTCAAAGCTTAAATTTCCAAGCCCTTCCATTGCATGTAGCGCCACTAAACTAACTTGCTAGCTGGCAAATATGGTCAGTAAGGTATGATACTTGAATTTAAAAGAAACATATTTAATTTTCCATTTAATCACAGATCACTGAAACAGAGGTTGTGATGATGCACAAGTGCACAACGACACATCACTTAGTGATTTTCTTTATTTCATAGTCTGAATTCACTTTAGGTTAGTTTTTATTGATTATACTATGAGGTTCTTTACTCAAACGACCTTTCCTCAGACACTCATCTGCATCATCCGCATATGGCCTGACCAAGATTATGTCTGGACTTTAATATTGACTGTGACCTCTGAGTTTGTTTCGGTCTTTCTTCTCAGAGTAGTCGGATAGGAAACACCAAACTCATTTAGTTTTAAAACATAATTTAATTTTGATATGTAAATGTTTGAACTAAGTTACAGAAATAAATATCGTTTAAGGTGAACGCGCACTTATCCGAGCTGAAAGCAAACGAATCGAAGTCAACGAGAATGGTAGGAACGGTCTTCCGGAATCGGACGATTCGACGAGGGCCGGTGTGCGAGGTTTCGGTCAGTGGGTCGTCTAGGGCGGTAGCTAAAATTCGTTTCGTTCGACGCGTTCAGCTCGGATAAGTACACATTTACCTTAAATGAAGTTCAACTTAATCATTACTTTTTACTTTATGGAGTACTGCTAGTACCAACTTGATTATAGTAGTAGTGCTTGTTTATGTTCACCATTCATTTAGAATAGCCTAGTACTCAAGATATGATCTAAAGCAAAGATTAGCATTTAATTGATTTTTAGAGAGGGATAGTTAGATGTGTGAGGTTAGATGTGGAAAGAGGACAGAAGAAGGCTTTTAATTTTTTGATAACACTCAAGGATATTATCGAAAGCACTACCAATGGTAAATATTGCGTGACTATCTACGAAATGGGCCGGCAATACATTAACAACGATAAAGCTGCCCGTTGTTTACTTATAAAGCCAGTGTTTTTAAAATTACTAGTAATGGGCGTAGACGCGTTGACCAATAGTGACAAAAAATCGATTTCTTACCGGTCTGTGTGTCGATGAACGGCATACGCATCCTTCTTTCCGCACATAGTCGCGAATTGAAGGTCGAAGAGTTCTCAATAATCTCTTTGTAACTCGGATCATTGAGAAAACTGAAACATTCAATCGAAAACAAACATTAGAATCAAACACTTGGTAAATACACTAAACACACCGGGACACGCCGGACACGTAACTTTTTGCATTATATTGTGCACATAACTGAAAATTATACACTTGTGACCGAATAAACTCGATTTACCTTTCAATTTTCGTTAAATTAGAAGGATTCACTATCTGAATCTCCGCCGCCGCCATTTTCTTAGCAGACGCTACTTTGGTGACGTCAACTGACGTTTGTCTGTTTCCGGCTGTGTTACCAAATAATTTTATGAAAACTTACCATGTGCAAGTTGCTGACAGTTTCCCTTTTTAGGATTCAGTAGTAAAACAAGAAACCATTATGGTTTCGCCAAGTCCGTCTGTCCGCGGTTTAACTCAGAGAGGCATCACATCACATATTAATCACGCCTATAATGCTGTTAAATAAAATCTTGTACCTAGATACCAGCTCATAATTTACGCTTTCCTTCGCGGGGTAGGCTAGGAGGATCGACGAGCACTTATGCTTATGTATGTAATCCCATAATTAATAAAAAGATTGTGATGTTTCTAGGTGACTTTGCTATTAAGAGCGTTCATTCTAAAAGTTGGCAACGTTGCAAATAGCTGTCAAATATTTACCTGTTTTGATTAATTTAGTAACATTATTGTATGGAAATATGAAATATTGTCATCTAGTGAACTAGAATATTAACACTGAATTTGATGTTCTAACCATTTTACATCTAAAACGAAATATTCAGTGTTACGATATTACTTATTGCATTTCATAATCAAGTTCATTAGTAGGCCATATTTCATATTTCCATACAGTAATATTGCCAAATTAATCAAAACAGCGAAATATTTGATAGCTATTTGCGACGTTTTCCACTTTCAGAACAAAGTCAATCATTTTTGAGTTTATATTTTCTAAAAAAACAATGAAATACAAACTTATTTTTGAAGTCCATCAAATCAATACTGTTTGAAATATTCATTTCAACTACGGAACCCTTCACTGTGCGTGGTCCGTCTCGTACTTGGCTAATTTCTTTTTTAATTCTTGATTTAAGATGCAAATTTTTGTAATTTCTATACATAATACACATGAAGAAATATGGTTAATTTGCTCACATTTTGTTTAGCTGTTCAAAGAAATGTTTGGTTTAGAAAAAGAGGTGTGTTGGTAGATTTTAAACTTGAGCAAAGTATGGTAACACAAACTAAACGTCAAGCTTGTGACTGGTCATCGGTGGACGAATCGTGTGTCGGGCGCATTTTCAGTAATTGTTGATTGGAGATCTCCAAATATTACACTGATTATTGGTTACTGTGTTTTTATTAACTTTGGAAGCGGTTACTAATTTTCTAATCGCGGTTTTCCAATAATTAATTTAGTTGAAAAGACTTTGTAATTTGTGAAAAAGCCGAGGTCGGCGTGTCGTTGGTTTGTCACACAAGATGTCCGTGTGTTTCTTTGTGCCTGCGTAAGTTCCTCTTTCGATAATAAATATTGCTGTTTTTATTATGGTTATTAATTAATCATCAGTGTTTTTGTTGCTATTAATTATTTTTGTGAAACTTTTGTAATACCTATTTAAATACAAATAATGTCATACCTACAAAGCTTCATTTTATTGACATAAGTTTGCGCCCCAGGTTTGCTTGTTGTTTTATTGTATTTTGTTCTTATCAGATAATTTATAAAAATAATAAACGCATCGCAATATAAATATGAATATAAAATATTAGCCCCATGCCTTGTTCGAAGAAAGGATATGTAAAGCTATTTATTTCGTATCGCAATTTTTCAAAAAGTTACGGCCGGACACCCAAAGTGGAATTAAGTCCCTAAACTGCCAGTTAAATTTGTATTTCCCAAAAAAGCGCTAAAGCAACACGCCTACAGTGGTTGGGAAGTGAACCGGGTACTTCCCAGTCGGCACTTGTAACCACAAAACCATTATCGTATGAATAGTAAACAATCGGAAAACCGCATGTCCGCGTCTTCCCTTGATTTCACTCTTATTCGACCTATTGGGATGATAGGTAGCTAATACTTTAATTCCTTGCGTGGAATGCTCGTTATGTTACCGGCTTATTGATGACTCGCCCGAATCCGGGCGAATCGACCATTTTAATAATATTAGTTTTTCTTGACGCGATTCGCACGAGTTCAATTTGCTTGTAGACGAATCGACAACTCCAGCAATACGTATTAGTAAAGTACACTGGCGCACAGTAGTGGTTAAGATAAAATATATTGAAATAAAATGAAACACGTAAATTAATCAAACATATCTTTATTAAAATATTATTTTAAGATAACTATTCGTAAATTGTGCATCTCGCTCAGAGTTATAGATTACAATTTAACTATTTTAGTTTTCAACCAATGTTAAAACTGCGTTTGTGATCAAGACGAAATCTGTTTTCGTATGTATTTTATTTGGTACACACGGCTACATATCAAGCTATACATTTCCAGTATAAGCTGATCTCGCATTGTATAGGATTTCCGTACAATGACAGGTATACTTATACTGGCAAAGTATAGAAAGAAAAAAACAGTGGCACTCCGGGAGTGCCGACAGGAGTGAAAACTTGAAAAAATCGGCACCGCGGTAATCAAGACGTTGATGTCTTTTTAATGGTCAAAAGGTGGTGTCATCACGGTGTCGCGAAATCAATGGTTTAGTCCCATCTCAAAAATGCCCAACGCGCCTAAAGAAGTTCCTCTTCAAAAATAAGTTTATTTGTCACAGAAACACCTGCATAAAAAAAGATAATTACTCGAATAGAACAATAAAATAAAACGCAATAGATTTAAATATAATCACGAACACAAAACAGAAATAGTCGACAGCTGCATGTCATGACTGTGACAAGAAGGCTTCCACTCAGCATGATGCTGTGCTATGGGAACCCACAGCACAGCGCTAATTTTCAGTGGTCACCCGAAAAAGACGAACGGAAACCAAGTCAGGTATAGCTTGATATGTAGCCGTGCGTACTACCAGATTATCTCTGCCTAACCCTTCGGGGAATACAAGGCGATAGTAAATCTGTGTTACTAAATCTGAAACTAAACTAATATTATAATAAAGAGAAAAGATTAGTTTTTTTATGTTTGTTTGTAATGAATTTACTCAAAAACGACTGGACCGATTTTAAAAACTCTTTCACCAGTAGAATGCTATATTATCACTGAGCAACATAGGCTATAATTTATTGAGATATCACGCGGGTGAAGCCAATGTCGGAAGCTAGTATAATTTATAAAATGCGCAAATAAAGTTGTGTGTATTTCGAGGAAAATTTTGATAATTTTAGGTAGGTAAATGAGAATACTAATACTAATACCTACGACGTGATAAGCCAATCACTACCCTTGAACGTCATCGTAATACAACTACCTAATACCTACTCACATTCATTTATAACTCGATTTTTATAACTGTGCGCTTTTAGCTGTCAAAATCGTAGGAGTATTGAATTAATCTGCCCGGTCCACATACACTGTTATATTGTGACGTTAACAGGCGCATAGTTATAAAAATCGGGTTATAAACACATAAATGCACACACCAACCTTCACATACTAACACCTTCCCATAGGGGTAGACAGAACGCCACGATATACACACTCCTTTTGCTTCGTTTACGTTCATACAAGGTCATAAATGTCATAATACACGAAGATTCAAATAATTCTGCATTATTAGTCGTGAAGGCCGCAGCTCCGCCCCATCGCCTGCGTAATGTTTCGGTCATCGAAAAGGGTAGGTAGAGGGAGCTGTCAAAGCAGTACCTACTTACACTCTTCGCCGGTTATGTGAAATACCGAATTTTTATGTAATAGGTGCGAGCCGGATTGTCATGTTCCGGACATTCCAGGATGTTACTGAAAAATTGTAATGTAAACCCCAATAATTCAGGGGTAATTGCCAAAATTTCATGCTTGGCAGTTAAGACGCCACTAAAAGCCCGTGACCTTGAGTGGTTAGCTTGCGTGTTCTGTGCTGCTCAGGCAACGCGTCTTACGTCCAGCCCGTAATACTGCCCTCATAACTAAGACAACCGTAACTAGCATTTTTATGAAATATGAGTTAATAGGTAATTGATTCGGAATCAGCGTGATGAGATCTGTTATGTTCTCTTTAACGTGTTTTTGAAATAACCTACTGTAACGGAGATAGTGTTAGATAGTTAATTGATTCAGGCGTGACCTTGCGGAAATCCATTATAAAATGATGATGTGGATATATTTAGTAACCTGATCCGCTTAGCTATTTCTAAAGAGTCTTAAAAAGACCCCGAAAGAAATTGACACGTGTTTCACCTCTCAACGAGGCATCCTCAGGATGACGATTGACTTGTCGCGAACTCGGGATAGTGTTAGTCATAAGCGGCGTAACTTGCAATTTTTTGTACGTTCCTTAATATAAAAACCATATGAGCTCTTACAGCTCTTTAGCTTAACGTGTTTGTTCAAGTTTCATAATGCATCGAAAATTTATCCCAATAATAAACACCGTAAGTTACTATACGGTGGAAATCTGAACTATATTCAGTTATTACGCGAAACTAATACTAGACATAACAGCATCTTTTTAAATATTTTTTTAGGTAGGGCATCTCGTAGTTGACCTCTGAGATCATGACTACTTAACCGGACTTTCCTGTGGGTGCCTTAAGCTACTACACTTAAAACCTCCAGCCAGGGGTTATTCAACTATGCTAACTAAAACTAGGTGAACACTCGCTAAGGGCACCCACCCCCTGTGGGGTACGAACCTTGGCTTAGGGCGTCAACCGGAGGGAGGACATCAAGGATGGGACGGGCTGGATCAAAGTTTTGATCATGATTATTAGTCGGGGAATTTAAAGCTACGTGCTCAGCAGCAACAACTGCTGGCACCTCGTTATCGAGCAAGGGTCGGGGGGAGTATCATTTACTCGGGGACGCGGTCGCGATTGCAAAGGATCTCGGCGGCGAGGTCGGAATGACGGGAGCCGTCTGTTTTTGTACACTGTTCTGGTTTTCCTGACATAACAGCAGTAATTGCTATTTACGGTGGGGTTGTCATTACTAATGATAAATTCATATTGTACTCATCTACTACAAAAAACAAGGGTATCAGGATCTTACCGTCGTTATGTTTAGTATATTAAAAACATGTGTGACGTAATGCTAGGCATGACAGCAGTAACTATCAGTTACGGTTCTTATAACTAGAACTAAAACTGTACGAAGTCGGCATGCCTAGATATAAGAACCGTAAGTATTATCTTACTTGACGGGCACCGCTTGGGCCGATGCCTGCCGGGGGTGCGAAGAAAACCGAAAGGGAGATCGTGGCCCCCGGCAACAGGGCAACCGAAGGAACACGGGTGGGTTTTAGTCAGTAAGCGTCTGGACACGCCCTCCCGCTCCGCCCAGAACGGGCGAAGTTATTTGATAATTTCCCACACAAAAAAAAGTGTTATCTTACGGCCGTTATGCTTAGTAGATATCAATATTAGTTTCAAGACGCGAGCGGGGGTTTCGGGGGCCCGCCCAAATATCAGTGTCACTAAGGACTAACATTCGTAAAATAAATTAAAACATTATCACACATTTATCGGGAGTAAAGAGATAACATAAAGACATAAAAGTTATTTAGAATGTTTTGAGGAGCTCGTAGCTAAGTAATAACAGCCGCACGGGTTGATCCATCAGATTAAGCTACGCTTGCCGGGGTTGGTCCGTGGATGAATGACTATCTTTACATACCGAGACTCCTCCGTGTCTTGGAAAGCACATTAAGCCATTGGTCTGCCTGTCATTCGTGGATCTTTGACAGTCGTCAGAAGCCCAAAAGTCTTGACTACCAGTCGTACCAAGGGGTATCGTATTACGACCCCATATTCAAAATTAATTTATTTACGTTACACATGTTTGGATCAGAAACAGTCCCTAGTAGAGAAGATTAAACTGACTACAGTGACTTAATATTATGTGCAACTTATATCTAAATACGCCTTGGAACCCGGTCGGATCCGCGCGCATTCCGCGAAAGCCGGTGTTAAGCGTACCAAAGCCAAATTGATCGTTTTTCGGCTATCAATAGACTTTGTTAGACCACTAACTCACCAAGAGATGATAAGGTAAACTACAAAATACGTTTGCCTAAAAGCAACATATTCTCAATCGAGACTTTAAGACTTCTACCTAGTAAAGGTTTGTGGAGGTCAGATCGCTCCATGTAGGTAATATACTGGTCTTCAGCTGCAACCGGTCAAACTAGAGCCGACCCCAACATAGTTGGGTAAAGGCTAGTCAGGTGATGACTTGAAGACGTTATAGCTATCTGGAGATACAATGATACAATAGATGGTATTGTTACACAGGGACCAGGCGGGTTCTTCTAACGTCTCCGAGGAAGTGGATGGAGACATCATAGGAGAAGAGAACGCCTCAGCGGAGTCACCGCAGCAGAGTCTACAGCAGTTCTGGTGCAAAGTTACCGATGATATCAAGAAGGTCAATTCGGTTAGTGCCCCTTGTTAAAACCGGTCTTTGAGACGTCATGTAAGTTGAAGTCTTAAGAAGTCTGCCACGATATCCGATTGCAAGGATTAAAACAGTTTAATACATTGTGGACATATGGATACAGTTGTTTTATAGAACGGCACCCTAATTGGTTTACACACTTTCAATCACAATTCGAGAGTTTTGAAGGATATCGCTAATTCCTAGCTTCATAGGTTTGAAAAATTCATCTGCTCAACAAAGTAAATAACGCAATGGAAGTGGGTGAACTGTTAAACTGAAACCCATTGCGTTCAATTTTCATTTTACGTGTATAAGTTGTATAACGCAATTACCCCGCTGTACTTCCGATAAAATCTCGGTAGGCATAAATATTGGAAAATAATAAAATCGGAAGTCAAAATGGTATGGACTTTGACTTACTTATAAAAGTTGCAATGGCTGGGAGTAGTGACTAGTGTCCATTCAATTGGAAGACCTTTTTTCTCAATTTAAAGATCGTTATCAACTTTGCGAACGGAGTTCTTTTGCTAGGCACATAGGTATGAAGAACGGGGTATCGTGTTGCCCATCCCCTAACTGGGATGTGGAGGTCAGATAGGTAGTCGCTCCATGTAAAATTCAGCTGCATTCGGAGAGACTAGAAGCCAACTGATAAAGGCAGATCATGATAGAAATTAAGGTGCGAACCGCGTGGTAGTAAAAATATAACCAAAATTTTGTGGCAACCAGCATATAGCATTATAGAGGTTTGAGGAACAGGGTGTAAAGTTCACTCAACCCCTATAGAAAAGGGAGAATCCTCCGAGCAAACGAGTGTTGTGTCTGGTGGGCTACTGCCCGACGAATGATGTCGGGACATTGTATACAGTGTGAGTCTTTATAATGGGCACATATCGAAATGAGGGAATCTATGCTTAATTTTATCGACGGTAAAAATATTTAAAAAACACTCCGGGAGTGCAGACAGAACTGAATACTTGAAAAAAAATCGGCACCGCGGTAATCAACGCGTTGATGTCATTTACTCAACGCACTGCCGTAATCAACGCGTTGATGTCTCTTTGATGGTCAAAAGCTGGTGTCATCACAGTGTCGCGAAATCAATGGTTTAGTCCTATCTCAAAAATGCCCAACGCGCCTAAAGAAGTTTTCACTTCATAACTATTTTTTATGGAATTAGACTCACAGTGTATATGCTAGTCGTACGGTAAACTCTACTTGCGCGATGTAGGATTTTGCCTGATGTCAGTGTGATGCGTAGTTCGCATGTGGCGATATAAATGCCGCCACAGCGTCACACGGGCACTTAACGATAATTAAAACTTACCTGCATTTTCAGGACGACTTCAAATCCCAAGCGCTTCCTCTAGCCCGTATCAAAAAGATAATGAAGTTAGACGAGGAAGTGAAGATGATATCGGCCGAAGCCCCGGTGTTGTTCGCGAAGGCCGCCGAGATCTTTATACATGAGCTTACTCTTAGAGCCTGGGCGCATACTGAGGATAATAAGAGGAGGACCTTGCAGGTACTGAGTTTTTGTTACCTACGCTTGCTCACTAAGTGTTGACGGCATTGATATCTGCCTGGTTTTATTGCTTGGGTATAGTACCATACAAAGTGCATCCTTAAAATGTCCTAGATTGATGGGTCAATCTAGGACATTTTTTTTTTTCAATGTTTCACGAAAATCGAGCTCATCCTGCTACGTTAAGAGGAGGCTCCCTAAGTTGTTTGTTAATTTGCATTAATATTCTGAAACAGTCACGCATACAATCAAAATGGAACTTTAGTATATGATTTATTGGGTCTTTTTCTTTCCATGTACAAAGACATTTACATAAATGTAAAATTTTCGCTTGATTCATTTTTTATTCGAAAGTCATATCTTTTTTAAGATTAGTTAAATAAAATCAAGATTATTCGGCTTTTATGTCTAAAATAAGTATTCATAAAAAAAAATCTATAAATCAATTATTAGTACTTTAGTTATAAACGAAATAAGAATTGAGACTTACGCCATTTAGTTCCGTGCTCGAACACAATCAAAGAGCGCACGCGATATTCAACTTTATTACTGATGTGTTAACGTTTAGCATATATCGGAGTGGCGGGGTGCGTAGGGGCGGAGCTTGCGTGGAAATTGTCTTTAGAGTACCTGGTCTTAACCTCACCCAAACAACCTCAAACTAAACTTAACACTGTATCCTTTCAGCGCAACGATATAGCAATGGCGATATCCAAATGCGATCAATTCGACTTTCTCATCGACATAGTGCCACGTCACGAAGTGAAGCCCAACAAGCCGCGGTACGACCACGCGCCCAGGAGCAACCATTCTGATCAGGTAACTTTCTCTTTTAATCATATAAGTAGCTCAGGTCTTGGTAAATATATTAGTCAGCAAGGTCCCTGAGGCTGTCTGCCTAAGGTTAGACGTAATGCGCAGACCACACTGGGAACAAAGCAAAACGAAGCTAAGTTTGTTTAGTTTTCCCTCGACGACAAGGACAACGGACGTAATTTTGGCCCGCTTGCACCACCAATCACTAAATACGTCTGTCTCTATCAACTTCAAGCAATCGACTGAAATAGCACGGTGTTTGAAATACGTTTAGCGCTAAACGTTTATTTAGTGATTAGTGGTGCACAAAAAACTTTTACATTTCTAACTTGATCATACTATATGGAACAGCAATTTTTTTATAAAGGTCAATTGTTCACTCTGATCACCCTAATTGCGTAACACACGATCAATCACAATCTGTTTCATTTTGGCAGTTCAACAACATTCATTGCGGTATTTACTTTGTTGAGCTGACAAATTTTTCGAACATATGAAAAGCATATTTAAAAATTTATTTATAAATTTATATATATATATTTTTTTTTATTTATAAGCATATACTTTTTTATTTGATTCAGATTGTGATTGATCGTTTGTTACGCAGTTAGGGTGCAGTTCTATCCATTATATTCAGATTAAAAAATATGGGCTTCATGGTGAAAGAAATCTCCTGATTCAGGTTAACCATTCACGTCTACGAGAATAAAAGACTGCACTCTAATATTCGGGCTATGACATCAATATTAACAACGTATATTACCTTTTAGGTGGCACATCACCAGGCTGCAATGCAGAACGCCACACAGTCATCACAGCCGCAGATTGTGATACAGCCGTGCGCGCAGGTGGTACAGGTTATATATAATTTTGTGATGTTTATTTAACTATTTTTGTACACACACATAAACAGACAAGAAGAAAAGAACAGAAAACAAAGGTGTGGTGTTTATTCCGTAATGGTTGACTGCAGTCCAGCCGTCGGCGTCGAGAGAATGCGTTTTTCGTCTTGACATCTGTCAGTTTCATACTTTCATACCAACGAATATGTAGTTAATTGATTCAGGCGTGACCTTGCGGAAATCCATTATAAAATACAATAGAAGTGGATATATTTAGTAACCTGTTCTGCTTAGCTATTTCTAAGGAGTCTTTTTAAAAAACCCTGAAAGAAATCTACACGTGTTTCACCTCTCAACGAGGCATCCTCAGGATGACACCAAGCGCTGATCGCAGACAAACAGACAGTCTGCGCTGAGCACTCGGTGCGGAAACACGCCGTGTTCAAGTTCGCGACAAGTCAATCGTCATCCTGAGGATGACTCGTTGAGAGGGAGAGCGAAATGAACGTTTATTTGGATTTATAATCCACACGCGAAAAGAAGTTTGCAAAAAAATTAAAACTGGGCAGAAAAAATATTGGAGTAGAGATCGTCTAATTTAAAATTGCACACACCCCTCCACTGCTTGTTGCATACACATTTCAAAGTTTCTATAGAAATGTTTGGAGAGGCGTGCAGTTTTATATTAGACGATCTCTCTGTGTTTGTAATACTACTAATTGAATAGAGATTGATATTTTAAACTTGTGCATTACAGCAAGCAACAGCAGCATCAACGTCATCGTCATCCAACAACGTGGTGTCGCAGCAGCCGGTGACGTTGGTGCAGCAAGTGGTCACGCCGTCCGGAGAGCTACAGCAACTACCGGTCAGTTACTGCCATCTCAACATATTTTCACGCATGCAATCCCCGAAGATTTAGGCACAAGTTTACACCCATATTTCGCCAGTTTTGGTTAAGTCCTAGGGGATAGGGGCTAGCCTATTGCCTTCAAGTGGGCACAAATCCAAACTCACACAACAACAATAAAACTTTTTCCAACCTGGGAATTGAACCCAGCAGGTCATGCTCTGCAATAATACTGGCGACCACTAGACCAACGAGGCAGTCAATGCAGGTTAAAGATTGAATGACGTGAAATTCCCTCGATGAGACCGATAGATAGCTGTAGGTAATCACGCATCTAATATATAATCATAGTCTCATACTAATATACTAATAATATTATACCTAAATTCGAAACTAACTCTGTCTATCTATCAAGATCAAGATTCGTAGTGTGCGCTTAGCCTAAGTTGTTGATATCTATTTCAACTTGATGAACGCGTTTCTGAGAAAAAGGTTCTTGACAGACAAGGAAGTCATCCTTTAAGGGTTTCAATTTTACATTTTGTGGTACCGAACCCTAAAACAGATTTGAATAAAAAGCATACGGATAGGCCATAACTTGGGTTAGGACATATGATACTCTGAATCCTGGTAGTACGTTCCTGTGGGATATTTTCCGACCTTTACGCGGGCCAATCCGCGGAAAAAAGCTAGTCTATAATAGTTTAAGAGCGTTTATTCTGAAAGTGGGCAACGTCGCAAATAGATATCAAATATTTCGCTGTTTTGGTTAATTTGGCAATATTACTGTATGGAAATAAGAAATGTGGCTAACTAGTTCCCCAGAATATCAATAATGTATTGCAATTATAATATTGAATTTAATGTAACAATTTTAGGTGTAAAACTGGCCAAGTGCGTGTCTGACCACGCACAATGAAGGGTAGTAGTTGGCATGAATTTATCCCAAAAACAAACTTAACTTTGTAGTTGAAAAACATGTTCTCTCATACGGAATGTATGGAAAATAACATGATTTTGCAACTGCAAATATAACCATTTAGCTAGCAGGGGGAGGACAGGTTAGCTAGCAGGGGGAGGGACACTTGACTAGAACAGAAATTAAGCGTAATATTTCGCAAACGGATCCCTGAATCCAAAAATGGTTTTCACACACTCACCATGTTTTTGAAGGACCTTTCCAACGATACCCCACACCATGGGATAAAAGAAAAAATAACATCACTTTACGTGTAGGGAAGGTGGTACCCTAAAAATATTTTTTTTTCGTAATTTTATTTTACTACATTGTCGTCGTGATTAATATGTATACCCATGCCAAATTACAGCTTTCTAGTACAGAGTCTCGAAGCTAGACCGCGGACAGACAGACAGACGGACTTGGCGAAACTATAAGTGTTCCTTGTTTACTACGGAACCCTAAAAAAGGCATTTTGAAAGTTTTCAAATACTTTTTTTACATCTAAAACTAAATATTCGGTATTACGATACTAATGATTGCATTTAATTATTAATATTCTAGGGAACTAGTTAGCCACATTTCTTATTTCCATACAGTAATATTGCTAAATTAATCAAAACAGGTAAATATTTGACAGCTATTTACGACGTTGCCAACTTTTAGGATAAACCCTCTTAACGAGCGCGATTCTGATTTTTCAAAGACATCAATACCTATGGTGGTAAACATTAATTTTAAACTTAGGTGGAGAACTAATTGTTACATTACAGGCAAAGCGTTTTGTGAACAGACAATAAGTGTTGGGGTTTTTTGTAATGATGATCATCCTCGCATCATTTCAGATCCAGCTGACCCAAGCTCAACTGAACATGATCCGGCTGCAAGTGCAGAACAACCCGAACCAGCCGATCATCATACAGGCGCAGTCGCAACAGTCGCCACAGATTATACAGGTAAATTATAGCTTTTTATTTCGTATGAGTGGGAACTATGAGATGAGCTCATGCTATATTTAGATAATTAGCCAGTCAGCTAGTCGTTGGGCCGAACTGGAGGAGTATGCTGTTTGAATGTACCTTACCAATATTATGGTCGAATCATAGCTATGCGTAGGCATTTGGCAGACCTAGATAATTATGTTAACGAAGTCAATTAACTAGCGAAACTTCAGAAATGAGGGGTATCAATAATCAAATTATAATAAATCATGTTTGTGTGAAATGCAGGAAATATTCCTAAAGTTTGAACTAGAGTTTTTATCAGGCAATAATGGATGGAGAAATGTTGTCGAAGGACACTGGCACAGTCAACACTTCATGGTGCAAGTGCAATTAACTCAAATGAATATCCCTTATTTCCCAGGTCCAATCGCAAGCACAGCACCAACCCCAGCAGCAGGTCTTCCTGGCTCAAGTAGCGACGTCTCAGGAAGACTCCTAGTACCAAGATACCGGCACTCAGTGTTCAGTGCTCAGCGACTCCGATTCTGACTAAATGTGGATCATAGTTATCTCTGTGCTGTGAATAGTGAAGTGATATGGAGCAAGTGCAGGCTAGATATTTATGGTCATAATACTAAATAGCATTTATCTTTGCAGGTTTAAAAGCCATGAACAATTTTTGAATTGCGAACTTTATTCCGATGTTATAAAATCTATTTAAAATTGAAATGCTGTTCGTTGGTAAGCGCATCATTAGAGAAAAGCTGGACCTATTTGGTTTATTTTCTTTTTTTAAAGTCGTTATAGTCCAAATAACGTGTTTAAGGTATAGAAAAATTGGAAAAGTTGCCCAGAAAATCGGAAAATTCGGGAAAAAACGAATGGGATTTTCGCAAAGATTTAAAGCGGATTATTGTATGAATTATTGACACGACAAGGTCTGTCGGATCAGCTAGTTCCTGATACAAAATTAAACTGATTTTAAACCCGAGTCTAAGTTGTCAATCTTTTATTAAGAACGTTAGGTCAGTCGGTATAACTGGTTCGAAATTCAAAAACTGGCAGAAAATTTTCAACTCATCTCTATCTTTTTGTTTCGACTACCGCGAATGTGAGTACCATTGTATGAACTTGGATATCTAGTCTCTGGTTATAATGCGGTGCAATGACTTTAATTTTGATGACAGACAATACCATAGTGTGTCAATATGAACAGGTAGTTTTGAATTATTTAATCATGTTTACGGTTTAGGTTACAGTCGACTATCGAATGTTATATGTCTTACGTAACAAAGGGCTCCGTTTGAGTGTGAAATTATAAACAGGAATAAACATCAAAGTATTTCAAGAAGGTTTTTAGTGTTTAAAATACACTCCAGGACTCTTAAATAAATTCAAATTTGGAACCATGATGAAACCAAAATGATGGCCAGTATGTCGGCTTTAAAACCGAATCTAAACTTTTTCTCTGATTTATTATTATTTTGATGTTTTAGGACTTTATACCTCACATAGAATAGGCCTGTCTCCTAGCTAAAAAAAGAAATTCTATTTAGTCCGTCTTTCAGATAATAAAAAAATATTAGACACGTATTTTTTGCTTTATTTAATCAAAAATAAATTTAAAAACACGCATTAAAGTTGGAGAATGGAGACTCGATACATCACAACCCAGTATAAAATCTAGCAAGGCGTGACGTCATGCCACATTTTAACTCAATATATCGCCGTAATCTTTTGATTACGTCAAAAAAGAAAAATACGTTTCCAATATTTTTGAATTGTCTACAAGACGCACTAAAAATTTTTTTGGACGCAGGCCTATTGCACAATCGTTCAATTTAGGAGTCCGGGGACTGTAGTATAAGCAGCAATAGAAATATAACTGCCACATACAACGACTATATTTAAATACACCAAGTTTGCCTTTTATTACGTAACATAATATGGGTAGAGTTACTTTTGAGAACAATTCCCAGCCTACAGCTTGTTTACCTATACTCGAATTGCTTTAACGTGGCAATATCGGTCACTGACCCGCCTACATTTTCTAGCATTCTTTATTTGAAAAACTGAAACAAAGTCCATTAACGTCTTAAAACAATATCTATCGTGATCTTCAACATGTTCCAATTACGAAAAACGATACATAGTTTATGGTTTGGGTTCCTACGGAGAGATATTAGGGAAAGGGCAATGACCGCTATTGCCACGCCAAAGCGATTCGGGTATAGTCAATTGCACGTCGATGGTAACAGTTTGACATTGACAGCGCCTCCTTTCCGTGTGGTTGGTTTATTGTCGTCAACCTCTTTATTTATAAGTGAAGTTATCTAATAACCGCAATTGGGCTAACGGTCTATTTTGCGATAATATGTAAGGCAAATGTACAAATAGCATACACATCACATAATAAAACGATAGATACACTGAATGACACCTTACTTAGTTTCAGATATTATCTTTTTATGACTTTATTAAAATAATAAAAAATAAAAATCATTAATGTATAAAATGTAAATAGTTTACTAGCATAACATAACACTTTTGTACTAATGAATGTCTAATAATCAACATAACGCACAGGCCAATGAGGGTTTTCTGAAGTGACGTTCACTAGGTGGCAGCACTGAGACGTCAGGTCCGAGCACCTGTCAAAACTGTCAAAGCGCTTATATTTTCTTAAGTCTTGACTGAATGATGAACGGTATCAATATTTTATATTAATTGTCGACCTCTTGTCAAAGTGGCGCCCACTGGTGGCACCGAATTTTCATGTAAACCCTCATTATGCTCTGGCCACACTGAATCCCGCACGGGAATATTTCGTGCCAGTTTGAACACTTCCATACAAGTTAGTTGACACAATCGCCGTGAACGCATTTCGTCTTGCAACTCGCGTGGGATTCGCTTCAGTTTGGACAAAGCTTTAGATTTGCAATAGCAATGTATTCATAAAGGGAAGAAAATTAACATCAAGCTTTGTCAATTTTAACACATAATCTTTGAAACAATGATTTGCAGTAAATGTCCCGGTTTTCATTAGTAGATCTTTGACAGTCGTTACGGGTAGTCAGAAGCCCGAAAGTCTGACAACCAGTCTTACCAAGGGGTATCGTGTTACCTAGTAACTGGGTTGTGGAGGTCAGATAAGCAGTCGCTCCATGTGAAATACTGATATTCAGCAGCATCTGGTTAGATGGGAAGCCGACCCTAATGTCATTTAGTTGGGAAAAGTCAAGGCAGATTGATTGACTGATGGTGAAAATGATAATTTATACAATAGTTTCCAAATGGGACTGTATCTCCGGAAAAGTTTTAGCTAAATTATTCTTCTAACAAATTTTGTTCTATTTTTAATTTATCTAGTGGATTACTGCTTATTCTCAGGTGGAGGTAAAACAGGCCCTAAATGTATTTGAATTTTTACCTTTTGAACTCAGACCAAATAAAAAATCCAGAGAGTGCTGTCAACCTTGACTGGCCGGTTTCGTAAATATGTGTGCACTTAGTGAGGTGTAGTTTGATTGTAAATGTGTGCGTGTGAGCGTGTATGCACAGAGCGGAGGTGTAGTTTTGGCATGCTTCACTGTATTGTTCGCATTGCTATCTTGGTTTTTTATTTGGTCTGAGTTTTTGACTTAGTGAATACTTATAATCAATATGGGTTCACGTTATAATTTTCGGAATTATTTGACGAATTTAAAAGACATGAGAATCCGTGACTTGAGGAACTGGGCCACAATCCACACAATTATATAATTTCACTGATTGGCTAGTACTATCAAAAATTAAATCACTGCTAACCATAAATCGTCGAAAAATCTTTTGAATAATGCAAAAAGCTGTTATCAGTCTCTTTGAAGTAATAAGAAGTTGGTTGTTATTTAGGTGTATATTTACATAAGTTATTAAATAAAACTTGTAAAATTAAAATATTTCGTTTTATTATTTCCTTTAAAAACATTAACTGAAAACTGCATACCTTATTTGATATGAAATGCTTAAAAATAAATAAAAAAGAATTAACAATCACCATTGGCATTAATAGAATTAAACATTTGATAAAATTAACTAATTGAATTATAATATAATACTTGCGAAGTAAAAAAATAAAGATGTGTTGACACGGTACGATAATGGTTCAATCAGCCAAATTCATTATTTGTGGTTGAAAAACGCAGAAATAAAATGTACCTACAAAATATCAGTCATTTCAGAATGACTGATATTTTGTAGGTACATTTTATTTCTGAAAGTTGCCAGCATCGCAATTAGCTTTCAAATATTTTCCTGTTTTAATTAATTTATCAATATTACTGTATGGAAATATGAAATGCAATAATTAATATCATAACACTCAATATAAAAAAAGCATTATGAAACTCTCCAAATGCCCTTTTAATATCTAAAACTGTTACAATACCAAATTCCGTGTTATTATTGCAATTCATAATTAATATTTTAGTGTACAATAGAGCGATATTTCATAAAGCACCTAATATTAACAAATTAATAAAAACAAGTAACTTTTAGAATGCACTCTCTTAAATATTTTTATGTTTACAAGATGAAAAATGCTTTCAAGACGAGTGCAAAATAGCAAGCGTACTTTGTCAACTCAACTTTAATGTTCTAAAGGCTAGTCCACACCGCGAGTATTCGAAACTGAGTGAACATTCGGAAATGGTGCATATCACTATTAGTTCGCAAACATGTTTTAGGAGTATTATTTATTCTGTAGTTTGGTTCACAACGATAGTAACACACCGACATGTTACTGAATAGGTACAGTGTGCCCATTCGCTACTTAACAGACTTCACAGTGGTATATACGGAATACGTAAGACTCAGATCATTCTATAAGTGAAGATCATAAAATATGAAGAACAACTATTGATACAACAAAAAAATATAATATAGACATTTTTACACATTACATACAGTACCAGTTATCATATATAAAAATTAATTTATATACACTGGTACTCTTACAAGACCCGGCAGTACGGACGCGCGAGTAATTTTTGTAATTACGATAACAAATTTTATTAGTAAATGACCACTAGGTACTTATCTAGCATTCCTTACGATACTATCTATACGTAATAGGCCTCGATACACGACGATGATCAGTACGATAGTTTCGGCAAAAACTTGGAATCACACGTCAACACCCCCTTAATGTTGTGCTAATGTTCAATAAGCAACTGCAACGTGATCCGGCGAAACTTCACAGGTATGATGGGCATCGATATCCAATGACGATAAACCAAAAAAGAAAAATATTTTCCTGACCCATCATTAATTTCAGCTGCTACCAGCGCCCGTTGACCCGTATTCATCTGTAGTTACTCGAAAAATGGATTAGCAATATAGTTAAAGCAATGGCACGTAAAATTTTATCGGAGTGGCAACCGGATGGCGAGTGGTAATCTGGGTATTGAAGTGATACCGAACCCCCTCGTACCGTCCGAATGAACCCCAAATGGACGAGGGCGGAGATATGGGGAATGAGGGCAAAATATTTTATTTTTATTTTTAACGTGGCATTCAAAATTTAAGCTCTATTATGTGTAAGGAATTTGTGTGTATCAATGCCATCCGGTATCCACAGCCTAACATCGTTATAATTGAAATAATGTATATAATTCTTGAAACTCCTTACCGATGATTTATCACCGAAAATGAGGGTTAATTTTGTCAAAACCAGAGGGCATTAATACACACAAACTCTTTGCACATAATAGAGCTTAAAATTTGTATGCCACACCAAAAAAAAATTGGCCCCCATCCCCCATATCTCCGCCCCATTTGGGGTCCATTCGGACGGTACTGAGGGTTCGGTATCACTTCAAGACCCAGATTACCAATAGCCATCCGGTTGCCTCTCCGATAAAATTTTACTTTTTAATATCCTTTAAAACTGGGATTGTGATTTAAAGTGTGTTACGCAATTAAGTAGGGTGCTCTTGTCTGCACAATGATTTTATAATTAGTACTAGTGATACACTTTTTTTCTGTCATATTCATTTTTTACTTGGGAAATGTTTTCTGTGACCCTTAAATGTTTGTTTCTGTTTTTTTATTAATATTTTTTATTTATTCGTCATTACATAACGACAACTTCACATCTATGAAGTTTCGCCAGCCAATTTAATTTGACCCTGTGTAGTTAAAATATCGTACTGGTCATCGCTGGGCTTAAAGAGCGTTCATCCTAAAATTTGGCAACGTCTCAAATAACTCTCAAATATTTACCTGTTTTGATGAATTTGGCAATATTACTGTTCGATTCTTTTCGATTCTACTCGAATATTAATAATATTTGACATCGATTTGCGACATTGCCCACTTTCAGAATAAACGCTCTTAAACTCGCGCGCATATCTATGTAGTTACACTTCACAGAGTACCCTGCCTATCCATATGATCGAGTACGGCTTGCACATCTTCCTTCAAAAGACGCACCATAGCTTTCGTATGCTTGCAATCCTCCCTAATCAGGTCTAAGGAACGCTCCTTGAGCTGATACATGAAGTCATCGTCTAATTCTTGTAATCTGGAGACGAAAATGAGCATTTAAATCATTATCATTCTCTTCCCTTAACACAATTTAATTTGGGTTAACGAAGCATATCTTTTTCGTCCATTATTCTCTAATACTTAGTATTCGTCTGAGTAGTCACCCTCTTTCTAGCCATAAAATCTTTCTCACAGTCCATCCATCGTTTCTTTGGTCTTTTCCTACTCTAATAGCCTTCCATATTCATACAATCCGGCCGATTAATCATGGCCGGTCCGAACTGTGCGCAGAAGGCTGCGCAATAATATTTTTTAGGAACCAAATGGTGACATGAGGCGTCCGAAAAGGACCAGGCCAGGGTCGACGGCGCGCTGTTCTACGCGCGCATCAAAGAGATGTCAGCAGAACTGACGGGATCCGCTAGGGCCGATGCCTGCTGGGGTTGCGGGGAAATCTGAAAGGAATACCGTGGCACCCGGAAATATGGCAACTGAAGGAACACGGGTGGGTTTTAGTCAGTAAGAGTCCGACACGCCCTCCCGCTCCGCCCAGAGCGGGAGAAGTTATTTGATAATTTCCCACCCAAAAAAAGGCGAGTGTGAGTGAGAGAACATGCAAAAGTGGCCATGATTCATCGGCCGTATATAGTACTCAAAACTTGGTATTGGTTTTATCATCAACCAGATTGATACACTTTGGTTAAAAGACGTAGAAGTTAAAGGTATAAAAAGACACATTGATTGATTCAGTTTTATGATTACAAGATTTAACTTGGTTGCTTTATCCAATCTGAAAGGAGTTTACCGTTGAGTGGGGGAAGAACAAAACAATATATGGATTGTATGAAAGGTGACAGAATAATAGAAAGAAAGAAAGGGAGTGACTACTGATATGACGGCTGATAGAGATTGAAGAAAAATATTGAATTTCACATCCGCGGATGTGAGCCACCAAAAATCCGCGTCCGCATGAGCATCCGTGAATGTAAAAAAATCTGCATCGGCAACATCCCTGTACCCTAATTGCGTAACTTATTTTCGTAAACGATTATGACAATATGATAATGAATGATGATGATGTTTATGATTTCTTATTTCTCAGTAGCAGCCCGGAGTCTGGATTTGTGCCCGGTTGATGGCAATAGGCTCGCCCCCTATTACATGGGACTTACACATAACTGGCAAAATGTGGGTGTACTATAGGTACACCTCTGCCTAATCCTTCGGGGAATACAGGCGTGATGTTATTTTATGTTATGTGTGTGATTATGACAATTATTTTTCATTTTGACAGTTCGACAACATTCATTGCGTTATTTACGTTGTTGAGCAGATTTTTTTCCAACTTATGAAGCAATGGATGATCGAAACAAATTGTGATTGATCGTGCATTACGCAATTAGGGTACAGGACTGTACCACACCTTTCTGATGCATGCTATGGAAGAAGCCACGCTGTGCTGACCCTAAATAAATTGTGAAAAGGGCAGTTGATGAAGTGAACCGTATAATACTATCATAACTTTAACGTCCATGAATATGCTAACGTTTGTTGTCGTCTTCCGTCGAATTTTTCTGTAAGCAACGGGCTAAATGGAGTGGCTACACTGTGTTTTGAAGACTAATGCGACGCCAAAACATGCAATTGAACAATAATGAGACGAGCAAGTCTAGCCACAGCTGCGCAGCAAATATTGTGTTGTTCCCTTTGATAAGTTAAAATATGTACATACAGGGAGGCAGGGACATCGACGTGAAAACTGTTACCATGGATTCAGTACATGATTCTGAACCCGCCTACGTTGAAATTTTTCGTCGGTTTTTTTTTAAATTCTGCTGTTTTATAGAAAAGTGCAATACCTACGCGGTCAAAATGTATGGAACAGCTGATTTTTTTAAAATAACTGACGAACAATTTCAACGCAGGGATGTTCAAAATCATGTACTGAATCCATGGTAACAGTTTTTGCGTCGATGTCCCTGCCACCCTGTATAAAGGCTCACACACATTTGGGCGGGTCGCGTCGCATCGCAACGCATTGTACCTGTCCAATATTTTTTTATAAATTTTCTGACGGACAATTTTTTTTTTTTGTTATCATCCCTACTCGTTATCTACGTAGATGAAGTCGCGGGCAAATTACTAGCTACAAATTCCAAAGTATTTGCTCACCTCTTGTCTAGACCAGCAAGCTTACTGTCCATGACCCTCACTACTTCGCTCAGTATTTCGGACGCCACCTGACTGTACATGCCGTGACGTTTCTCTTTCAACTCACTCAAATGCTTCTGAGCGTCCGTGAATAAATGCACGAATCTGGAAAATACAGACACTTAGACAAACGTTTTGATGTGTAACATCTTTTCTCTCGCTTTCCTGCACTATTTGGAGTCGGAAAACTGTGGGAGTGATTTCGTGAAAAGGGACGGAAGTGTATTACAGGAAGCCGGGGAAGCGTGTGCTATTTGATTTGACCAATGAGCAAGCGTGGTGCTAGAGTTGGCCGTCAGAAACGACCTTGACGAGGCCCCGCCCCTTTAATGTTGCTTATTACCAAGGTGAGTTGTCAGATGTTACACATCATATACGACTACTATAAGGCTCACTTGTTTTTTATTTTTATTTTAACCTGAATTGGCCCGTTTTGTGACAAACGCCATCAGATGTCCAGTCACGAGCATAAATATATTACTATGGACAGTTCGGCAATAATATCTGATTACATTATTAATTACACAGGCCAACAAAATTTAACCCAACTTCTTAACCAGAAACTTGACTAAACATTTCCGAAGGTTTTCGATGCGCTGAATCCGAATCTGGTGGTGCAAAAAGTACAGTTTTTACCCGATTTTGAGGTTATTTAGACTCACGAATTATCTTTTCTAAAAAAAATAAAGATTACCATATTAAAGAACAAGTCTTCCTCTTTCAAATGCTGTTCAGTTTACTCAAATGTTTTTTGAAGTTCTCATATTTTCGTACACCTGAAAATCAATTGAGATCATAGACGTGATATAAGATGAGAACTTCAAAACACGATATCTCGGCGAAAAAAAAAAAAAGATTTGAGCACCTTTTTTTTTGAAAAAATAATTCGTGAGTCTACATAACCTCAAAATCGGCCGAAAACTGTACTTTTTGCACTTTTAAGTTAGGATATCTCAGAAACCTGACGTGTTAGAGCAATTCTGAGGCCAGATTTGTATTCAGCGCATCGAAAACCTTTGGAAATATATAGTCTGGTTTCTGGTTAAAATTTTGTCAGCCTGTGTTATATATCACACACACATGATCATATATTTTTGCCGTATTCTTGACGACAGATATTAATAGGTGAATCCTGAGGTCAGATATTATTGCCGAGCTGTTCAAATTATTATATTTATGCTCGTGACTGGACATCTGAAGGCGTTTGTCATACAACGGTCACCATAATTTTCATTATAATCAGCCTATAACGTTCCCACTGCTGGGACACAGGTCTCCTCTCTGTGAGAGGGAGTGGGCCATGATCTACCACGCGAGCCCAGTGTGGGTTGGTAGATGTCACATGTCTTCGAGAATTTTTGGTTCTAGGACATGCCGGTTTCCTTACAATGTTTTTTTTCCTTCACCGTTTTGAGAACGGTGGTGATTAAATAATTTACACAAAGTACAGCGCCTATTAGGGTTAGAACCTAAGACCTTAGACTCGTAAGTCTCGGTTGTTGCTACTGGGCCAAGTGGACCACCATTTCACACTAACTACCTATTAAAGGACTTAAAAGTCAATATTTCGTCACGATATTTTCGTAAGTCAGCACCACCAATTAGCCAAAAGACGTCCATTGCTGAACTTAGGTCTTCTATGAGCAAGCTACAACGACCTGTCCTGTGCTTCCCTCATCCAACGGAACCCTACGACTCTCTTGGTCATCGTATCACCGTGGTTGCAACCATCAGAACAATTTCCGTGAAGTTTTTATAGCAATTGTTCCACTAGAGTCGCGTGGCGTCTGCCTTTAAACAAAAGCATTGAAACTGGAAAAGTCAAAGTCGCGGTAAACACCTTGATTAGGGACGCACAGAACTGGGAACTATGGCAGAAGTTAAGGATGCCCATACCCAGTAGTGGCCAGTGGATGATTCTGGGCTGAAATGATGATGATTACGGATCCCTGGTGAAGAGGTACGTACTTTTTACTAGTATTCCTGTTTATTTCTACGAGCGTGGTATCCAACTTCTCCATTACTTCTTGCATAATGTGTCTGGTTGACGCATTTATTACTTCAGCTGAAAGAAATTGAATTAGCTTCGATAACACTGCCAGACATCGAAGTATACTGACCTTAAATTTAGTTTTAAACTTAAATTATAAGTATAAATAATATATTCAACTTAAATTTAATCTTAAACCGGTGCTGGAGCTCTGTCTCGCATAGGGTCGCAGCGTTATGCTGAGCAAAAGCCGTTTTGAGAGGATATAACGAATATTTCCCCCCAAATTGCTATTTTCGTGTTGTGTTCTTTCTTTACGTCATGTTTACCGCAAATAAACATATTTTCTTTAATTTCTATTACATATTAACATCTGCCTTATGAATAAAATATACCCTCAAAAATGTATACACACAACATAATTGGTAGTCCACAGTTAGGTAAAGGCATAAATATCCGTCAGTAAAGGCCTCTCCTAAGGCACTTGTCCCAACGTTTCCATCGAAGAAGAAGCGATGCGCGACGCTCGCTTGCGGGCAGAATACTCGCTGAGAGACACAGGCGTACCGGCGAGTAATCGCTCGTAGCCGTCGCGCACTTGCTTCTTGTTAATAACCAGCGGTGGGCCTAAGGTGGGCTACTACAAGCGTGTAGCGCCCTGGCCAGGGCCACGACATAGGGCGGTACTTTTGTTTGATTTGTTGTATGCCGCCGCCATGAGAGATGGGTTGTAACAGGTTCAACACGATATCTGTTATCACTGTTACTGTTACACAAAAATAACAGATCCAAATATCTGTTATTAAATAACGGCCTGTTATTTTTGTACGGACGATAAATACGTATTAAAATATCAATTGAATATTTTGTTTATTTCTAGTCATTTTAAGTTTGTTTTACAATGGTAACTGGTAACGGGTAACACGACCTAATTTAGTAGTCACTTTTTCGTGTTTGTTCTTGTAAGACCACCAACAGTATTTTTAGGGATAATAAATCCATTTTAGCGTAGTTTAACCATTTTATTAAGAGTAAGAAGTAAACATATTTCGAAGTAAATAATAGGTGTTTCTCTATTTAGCAAGGGTAATTCCTGAATGAGGAAGAACGAGAAATTGTTAACCTTGCAATATTTATTCGTTTGTATGAGTGTGTATGTAAGTAACAGCCGTAGTAACAGTCTGTGAGATTGTTATAATGAATTAACAGTAACAGCCGCGGTAACTCTTTGACAGTCTGTTATTTTAATTACAGATTTGTTATATTGTTAGGAACAATTGTTATTTGTTATTTTTAAATATCTGTTATTTCTACCTGTTACGATAAATACGCCTCACTCCTAATGCACAACAAAAACAAAGCGACATCAACACCTCTGCCGGTGGATAATCAAACTATTTTACGATATGATCACTAATGTTTGACCATATCATGAAGTAGTCGTGCTTTTAACTGGTCATATCGTCAAATGTTGAGTATTCAATGGTCTGGCCAGGCCACATCATGATGTGACCAGCGGTCGATGTTTATTTCATGAAGATCTGGCCACGACATGTATATGCTTTCAATTTACATGACAGTTGATCGACCTACATACTAACTACATACATACATTAACTCACGCCTTCTTCCCATCGGGGTAGGCAGAAACTACAGAATGATACCTGCTACGATGCTCATATATTCCTTTTGCTTCTTTTACGTCCATACATAAGCTCATACGCACGAGAATACTAACAAAATAATCAAAACATAATTCTATTGAAAAACTGTAATAAAACTCACTTCTGCTATTCTCCGGCTCCATCCTCTTGAACCAGTCATCAACACTGGATACCGTCACTCCACTGGACACCAATGCCTCATTATTATTATTCACCTCCACTCTTCTCTTCTTACAATCAACTGCTTCTTCCTCCAATCTCCTTTTCAAAACTCTATTGGAATCATCTATTTTCGTTGACGTACTTACTTTAGAAATACTTGAAACTGAACTAATTGATTTGGCTGCATTTTTCTGCGCAATTACTTTCTTTCGGATCTTTTGTTGAGTCGATTTAGTTTTTGGAAGATTTTCGACTTTCTTTTTAGATAATGTGTGTATTATTTCTTTCATATATTCTTCGTCGTCTGATAGAGATGTCTCCGATTGTTTATCAGCGTTAGATATAAGTTCGTCAAATAGTTTTATTGGTGAAATTACGGATGCTCGCTTTGGCATCGGCGTTACTACTTTTTTTTCTAAAGATTTAGCCTCTTTTTTCTTAGGTTCGACAACTTTAGTTGTACTTTTTAGTTTTTCAATAATTGGTTGTACAGTTTCACTGTCGCTTTCCGACTCAGAATCGTCTTTCTTTTGCCCGCTGTATTTATTTATTTTTATAGACTGTGAATTTTGGAATATCAGTCGTAAAGATCTTCTAATTGTATCATTAATTTCAGAACCCTCTGAGTCATTGTCTTCGTGTTTTGTTGCTGATATTTTGGGACTTACGACTGTCGCAACAGTAGTTTCTTCACTGTCTCGTTTTGTCACTGACTTGGCACTAACATACGATCCTTCTGAATCTGAATTACGTCTTGAAGGCAACCATCTACTGATATCTTCTAAAGACAGCCTCTTTACAGACACTACAGGAGAATGAGATTTATTACTACTGGCTTTAGAGCTGATTTTACATAAATTATCATCTTTAGAACCACTGGAACCCCGATTGTTCGACACATTCATTTGGTTTGTGAGTTTATTGAAATAGTCCTTTAGAGAATGACTAAGATCTTCAACCTCTAAATTCCGCGGTTCAAGCCTTTCATTTATTAAGTTGGGACTAGGAGGAGCTTCTTCTAATTCACCGTGACCAGTAATTCCAATCGTTTCTATAGACTTCTCTGATTTTACAACAGTTATCTCAAGAATGTTATCTTTCGTTTTAGGTGTTTTATATTTCTTAGTATTTTTAAGTATAATGCTATTTGATTTTTTCTTTTTAATACTTTTTTTTATAGGCTTTGGTTCGTCTTTGCTTTGTAAGCCCTCAATTTGTATAACATCTTCAGTTGTATCTATATTTGGAGGACTATTGTTAATTCTTTCAAGATCTGAGAGTAAATTCTGAGTGGTATTAGACTCGTTAATATAATTCTCTGGGCCTTCCTGATAGATTTTCCTGAATTTATCAACCATAGTCGCTGATATATCGTTAATATCCTCTTTGTTGGCTGTGACTGGTTCTACTAGAAGCCCTGGTAATGGACTTTCAGTTCTATCATCATCGATATTGATTACTTTTTCGACTACAGCCTTAGTTAGTACTCTTTTTGGATGTTTAGTTTCAGACATTTGTACTTTAATGTTTTTTGTTTTCTTTTTCTGATTCGATTCTGGTTTTTCATTACTCTTTTCTTCAATGATTTCCATTTCAGGAGCGGTTTGAAGAACTAAATCCGGTTCGGTAACAATGTTCTTAGTGTTCTCAACTACCATGGAAGTATTGAATACATCTTTCGGCTGTCTCATCCGTTCGTCAACTAATTCGCCTTGTTCGACATTGATCTTCTTCTTAGTTCTAGGTTTCCGATTAACTTTACGTTTAATCGTATTGTTTTCATCTGAAGACTTGTTATCAGTGTAATTTATTTTTTTAAGGGCTCGTCCCCGCTTGGACACTGTGGATTCGATACTAGCATTAGTAGTTGTACTATTTCTTTTAGATATTTCTATCCTTTTAACCTTGAAATCATCGTCGCTGTCACTCGTAAAATTATAAACGTCAGCCTCGAAATTATTTTCAGCTATTTTAACTTTTTCGCTGTTAGCCGATTTCTTAATTGTATCGAACATATCGTTCATTTTCTTAGTTCTAGGAGACGGCGGTGCGGAGACTTTAGATTTCCTTGCGCGTGGCATTCGGATCCTTTGGCGTTCGTTTTCTATATCTTTGTAGCAAGTCGCCGTGGATTTGGGTGTCTTTTTAATTTGTATTATTTCCGATAGTACGGTATCGTCTTCTGGGGGCTGGGGTGATTTTGCAGCTATTTCTGCGTCTTTTGGTGAGTAAAGTTTACGTTTTCTACGTGTTAAAGGTGTTTTTGAACCGCCCGCATCAATGGGAGGTGATTCTTTCTTAGTCAGTGCTTTTATTTTTTCTTTCGGTTCAAGTGGTTCTTTCCTAATCTGTGCTTCTATTTTTTCTTTTGGTTCCTGAGTTTCCGATGGAGCTTCATTTTCAATGCCTTCAGCAGTATTCTCTAGACCCTTATCTTCAATTATAGTTGACATTTTAGACGTAAACTGTAGTACAAGCTTGTTTTTTCTTTTAGCTGCACGAGCTTTAGTCTTTTTAGGAGTTTTAATCTTATATTTCAATTTGATTTTCTTTTTCGCATCCGATTTCTTTGCAATAGATTTTTTGTTGGACTCGATATCTTGAATCGTATTTATCATATCCTTTGAAGGGATACCGTCTTCGATAGAGTCGTTAGGATCTGCGGTTATCTCATCTTTTTTATTCAAATACTTTGTGCATTTATCAAATTCGTCGCACACTTTATCTACCATGCTATTAAGACATTCCAATACCTCAATATTATTAAAATCGTAATGCACTATATCCTTTCTTATATCTTCCTCATATAAATTTATATTTTCACCAAATTGATCGCTAATTTCCGAACTGGTTTCATTGATTTTCTTAGCTAGTGTTGGGCTAATGACAATTTCACGAACTTTGTTTTCAGAGAAATGTTGAGAGAAGAATTCTTCAACCACTTGTTCATCAAAGGAGTCTTTTGGTACAGGATCTTTTAATTCTTTCATATTCCTCCTTCGCGTACTAACGAAAGACGGCGTTTCAATAATAACTTCTGTATTAGACTCATCATCCGTTGATGAAACCACTTTAGTTCGTTTTGGATCTTTGTTTAATTTAATTTTATCAATTTCCGGCGTATTATCAATCGTTTCACTAATATCATTCAGATCTTCAGATTTCTTTTCTCCTGTGTTTATTCCGCTGTCACATTTGTCCTTATCTTCGTTTTTGGCTTGCAGCGCCTCTTGAACTAACAAATCAACTATATTATCTTGATTATAATCTTTAGATTTAGACAGCCGTTCTACAGTATCATTAATTACTGAATTGTCAGCTGAACCTATAGTAGCTACAAGCAAACAGCTGGTTGTATCTTCATTAACTATAGGAGAAAGCCTTCTACCCCTCCCAGTCTTTCTAGAAGATTCCGGATCGCTTTGAGATTTCCTACTCTCAACCTCTAGTCTATTTAGGTTCTTATAGCAAACGCCGTAAGGTTTAAATTTGAGTGTGGTGTTGAGGCTTTGTCTGTCGTCTGCCTCGCTTAGTTCAGTGACTATGGATAGTTCGGGGAGAGCGCAAACGCTTACTGGCTCTTTATCGTAACGGTATCGAGGTAATGCTGCTAACTTTTCATGGAGCTGAAAGGTAATTATGTTTAGTTATGATTTTGTGTTCTAGCTGAATAAAAAACGTTATAATAGCAAAACACAGTTTTCACTCATATCGCTCAGACCAAATAAAAACCAAGACATAGCGCTGCGAACAATACTGTGAAGCATGCCGAAACTACACCTCCGCTCTGTGCATTCACACTCACACACACACATTTACAACCATTTACAATCAAATCATGATCAAACTACCCCTTACTAAGTGCACACATGTTTACGAAACCGGCTTCACGTCACCGTTGCCAGCGTTATATCTTCGTTTTTTATTTGGTCTGAGTCATTTGGTTATCATTTACGTACCCAGGGCCGGATTTAGGGGGGGGCAACCGGGGCGAAAGCCCCGGGGCCTCCACAAGCAGGGAGCCTCCACAATAGAGACTTCGGAAAAAAAAAATCTTTCAAATTTCAACTAGTAAACCTAGTAAACATCTTTTCCTTTGATATTTTTTTTTCGCTTTTACCTTTACCTACAGCCTAAAGTACTTTATACATACATGATTATTTGATTATATCAATCTTAAATATTAACAGAAACAGAAATCATTGATCTATATTTGTTCACTCCGTGTCTCGAGCATTAAAAAAAAAAATACATATATATACATATATATATATTATATATATATATATATATATACATATAAATTAATTGCAGTATGTGAACAATTGGTGTTCTTCAATTCTTAAATGAAAACAAATCAATTATTATTGACTAATTGGTAATTTTTTTTTTTCATATTTTTTTATATAATATAAATTCATTTATTTCAGACATATGTAGTCCATAGTTCCAGAATATAAAAACACATAAAAGTACATTAAAATAATCAATAACCAAATAAAATTACACATACAATTGAATTAAATGCAGCAAGGTATGCAGTTTGATAGGCAAATAATTATTATTGTGACACAATTAAATGCCATCAATTATTCACGAACTTTACTGCATATGCGAGAAATTGCAAAAAATCATAGTCGATCAATAATTATTTGTATAATTATTGAAGAATATCGATTTCGATTGTCATACAAAACCCACCTCATCGTGACAAGGAGTCGAACGCTAACATTAACAATCGAGTCATGAGTCATGATCGAGGAAAGAATGTGTCCATTGAAGTTTCCGTGCGTAATTTCGTCTTCATGTAGTTGTCTATTCTTTTATTAATATATTTTTCCAAAAGCATAATTTTCTTTAACCAGCGAGCGAGTGTGAGTTTTTTGTGCCCTCTGCCTGTCCATGTGAATACGATAGAATAAAAATTGCCAGTTTGGATCGGGAATTTATAGTATATTCTGCGGATTTTACAAGCCTATTCAGCCTATTTTTCGTATTTGCGTATCGATACGAGATACGACGGCACCGACGGTACCTGTTTCCCCCGTTTTTTGTCTGTACGAGTGTACGACCTGTCGCAGCGTTGACGAGTGTCCGCTGAGTGGCGTGCTTGTAGCAGGGAATCCCAGAATTTGATACATTCTCGTGCGTCTGAGAAGCTACGAACTTGCGAACATTGTGCAACAAATGTAAATCATTTCGAATTTTTACGGATAGACCACAGACGTTAAGACGTAAGTATTTTCATCGTTATCTTGTAATCTACAATATAAACCGAATGTCATATTTGATTTTGCAATTACGAAAACGTGTTTTTTTTTTCTTAACATATAATAGAATATATGGAATATATGCAGAGAACAAAAGAACATAAAAAACGGTTACGGAGAGGTTATGATTTATTGTTTATCATGCGTTTGTTTGGTTCTGCGTAAGTTAATTATTTAATCAATGAGGCGACTGAAATATCATAACATGTAACATCCTAATATTTAATAGGTAAATTGACGTTTCCTAATTTAATTTTGAAATAATTTTTTCTCAATTCACTTCTGTTTTTGTCTCTTATTTTTTGAGTGCATACACATAACTGGACAGGTTTCAGTACATTGCTTGCAGCTTCTCTATTCTTTTCTTTTTTCATGTGCACTGCTCGTAACTCTTTTTGGTGTTTCTGCGAATATATTATTTTTCTCGACTATCAGCTGTGTTCGTATTGGTGAAGGGCTTTTTCAGGTGCATGTTTTCTTAATTAATTTTACAGCGGAATCATGAGTGATCGTCACAAAACTCCTCGAGTTTTTGCTAGTGGCTCTCAGAAGAGGAAATTGCAAGCAGAACGTATGAAGAAATCCGAAGAAACTTTAGCTAAAACACCCAAATTGACCAGTTTTTTTACGTCGTCTAATAAAGAAGAAATCTCTGAAGATCCTAACAAAACAGCAGGAGATTCAACAGTAGATGGAGATGTCGTCGATAGTATTCAAGATCATCTTGAGGCTGAGGTTTCATCAGGCAACACCACACAATTTTCTATAAGCGAATATCAGACCCAAGAGGAAGCAAAATTTTGCGGTCTCGAAAATGACATCGGTCTTTGGCCTGCTAAAATAACAAAGGAAATGATCGAATATTGGGCGAAAAAAAGTTCCACAGAACTTCAAAATTGCGATCAAGTATCTCTGCAAAATTCGGTTCATCAAGATCAGCCGCGAGATAATTCCAACTTTGTTCGGAAATGTACGAAGAACATGTTTACACGCCGCAATAAAAATCAAGAGACCGTCAATCGATTCTGGCTTTGCTTTTCTCCAACTACGGGGAAAATATATTGTTATGCGTGTAAATTGATGTCCCCTCAAAACAACAAACTCAGTGGAGAAGGCTTCAGTGACTGGAAGCATGCATCCGATCGTCTCTATGAACATGAGATTTCGAAAACTCATTTGGAATCAGTAATGAGTTTAGTGCAACGGGGAAAAGTCACAGGACGCATCGATCAAGAGCTAGCGATGCAAGAAGCTAATCAAATCGAGTATTGGCGAAAAATCCTGAGAATTATCGTTAGTACCATCAAATTCATTGCTGAACGTGGATTAGCCTTTCGAGGTGACAATGAAATTGTTGGCTCACCAAGAAATGGAAATTTTCTGGGAATTTTGGAATTGCTAGCCGAGTATGAACCAATCCTGGCAACCCATTTGAAAGAGCATGCAAACAAAGGGAGTGGTCATGTCAGTTACCTTTCGTCTACGATTTGCGAAGAACTGATCGGTTCTATGGGTGATAAGGTACTAACTGAAATAGTATCCAGGATTAAAAAATCGAAATATTATTCCGTATCAGTGGACTCTACTCCCGACGAAGCTCACATCGATCAACTAACGATAGTTGTTCGATATATGGAAGGATCGACGCCAAAAGAAAGGTTTCTCACCTTTTTACCAAACTGCGGTCATACTGGCGAAGCCACAGCAAACGCTCTGCTCAAATTTTTAGGTGACCATCAAATAGACATCATGGATTGCCGCGGTCAATCATATGACAATGCTGCAAACATGAGTGGCAAATACAAGGGGATGCAGGCTCTTATTTTGGAGAAAAATCATTTATCGGCGTTTGTACCTTGTTGTGGTCATTCTCTGAATTTAGTGGGAAAGGCAGCTGCTAACTCTTGTCCATCGGCTGTTCAATTCTTTGATTTCGTGCAGAATTTGTACACGTTTTTCACAGCCAGTACAGAGCGACACCGAATTCTGATCGAGAAATTATCGGAGAAAAAAAGCGGCCAGTTTTTAGTGTTGAAAAAGCTCAGCGACACTCGTTGGTCTTGTCGAGCTGAAGCTACGAAAGCCTTAGTCAACGGCTATTCAGAAATCCAAGAAGCTCTAACCAGCATATCTTCCGATAAAGAGCAAAACGACATCGTGAGGAATGAAGCAACGCACCTTCTACAGAAGATGAGTGGTCTCGAAACCGCTTTGTTTGCAACATTTTGGAACGATATCTTGGAACGATTCAACGCTACAAACAAGATGTTACAAGACCCGAAAATGATTCTTGAATCGGCAATGCGTGCAATAGAATCATTGAAATCATTTGTGGAATCCAAACGAAATGATTTCGATAAATACGAGGAAGCAGCCAAAAAAATATCCCATACTGATGAATATGTACAATCACGCACCCGCACTAGAACGAGAAACGTGAGGTTGAATCCACTCGATTACGGGAAAGCACAAAACGCAAATCTGTCACCCAAGGAGAAATACAAAGTATCCGCCTTCATCCCAGTGGTTGACCAGCTATCTGTTTCTCTTACTGAAAGATTGCATGCCTATGAAGCTGTACGTTCGAGATTTGGATTTCTGAATCACATCGAGAAGATGGATGCTGAAAATTTGCACGCTGCAGCAGAGGCATTGGTGAAAGTGTATACGGATGATTTAGAGCCTAGTCTTGGTAATGAGTTGGTTCAATTTGTGACTTTGATTGATTCATACAAAAAGGACTATGGAAAAGATCAATCGCCGGAACTATTTTACTACCAAATTCTCGAAGATCAAAATTTCAGAGCTACATTCCCAAACCTCGAAATTGCATTGAGAATGTATTTGGTTTTGATGGTATCAAATTGCACTGGAGAGCGCTCATTTTCAAAAATGAAAATTATAAAAAATAGGCTTCGAACCACGATGGGACAAAACCGTCTATCAAAGCTTTCTCTCCTGAGCATTGAAAGCGATTTACTCCGAGAACTGGATTTCAGCGAAATCATCAACGATTTTTCGGCAAAAAAAGCTCGAAAGGTTCCGTTCGTTAACACTAAAATTTAATTTCAAATAATTCTTGTTTCCGATTATATTTATATGTGTTCGTTAAATACTAAGACGAATCTACTTGGTTTCACAATAAATTATTTATTGAAAAACTCGACTGAAAAAAATTGTTCATTTTATTTGGAAAATAATTTGGGGCAAGGGGGCCTCCATTCCTTTGTTGCCCCGAGGCCTCTGGACCCCTAAATCCGGCCCTGTACGTACCTATATTTTTCAAAACAAATAACACAGAACAGTACCTACAACAAGATTGCTGGCTTTATTTAAATTCTAAGTAATCCTTGCACGTTTCTTGTAAGACCTTTACACTGTTTGGTTGCCGCACCGTAAACAGGACGTCAACGAAAAACAAGATTACGCGTCCATAGTAAATATACGCTACTTTGGCGTCGTCATCTCGTTCTCGTTGACGTCCCCGTTCACGGCGCGGTGGACAAACGGCCTTAGGTAAATAGCCTACAAACTACTGTTGTGTATAATTGTAACTTACCTGTGCTAATGAGCTCGTTGACGCCGTAGACGGGGACATGCACGAGACGGGTTGACGCGGCTTCACTATGTATCCTGCACAGGAAGAAAGGTGTTAATATTAATCCGATCCAGCCTGCCCTTCCTGTTCTACCCCAGAGAAGCCGAAGTCCGTACCCCACAGGGGGTGCCCTTAGCGTGTAGTCGCTTAGTTTCTAAGTTTTATGCCCTGGCTGGAGGCCTTAATTTATTGAGGCAGCCCGGTTAAGCAGCCGACAACCTCCTAGGTTGACCTGCGAGAAGTGATTTAAAAAATATATATTTATCACCAAAACTAACTCAGTACTAGAGTGCTTTTCGATATCTTTTTACAATGTTTTTAATATTGTTCCACTCACATAACATCACGATTCACGCCTGTATTCCCGGAAGGGTTATTCAGAGGTGTACCTATAGCACACCTACATTTCGCCAGTTATGTTTAAGTCCCATGTAATAGGGGCATTGGGCGCAGCGAGCAGGTTTATTTTTAGTGGGGTGGATCTTCAGCTCCACGAAGCAAGCTCGATCAAATTTGCAGTTCATCTCGGAGTAAGGTCACCGTTTGTTTGCCAGTTCACAAAAGGAGTAACTTTGTCGACTTATGCAGAAAAGCTTAAATAACAGAATGTAGGATTCAAGAGGGAGCGAAGCAAGCCCGATAATTTTTGCATCTCGCCTTGAATGGGATAGGTTTTATTTTGTCCATCCGTACAGAAAGAAGACCTACTGTGTCGATTTATACGAAGAAGCTTAAGAATTAAGATAGAGTAGGATGCAAGAGCGAGCGAAGCGGATGATATTCTCGTAACTTAATTTATGTCTATTTCTTTTTTGTGTTTTTTACATCTATTTAATATATTGAATCACATTTTAATTTTAATACAGTCATTATTTTTCTTTAAGTACGCTGTACTGGTACAGACGTCTTAATATTTGTTTGCTGCACCGGTCGACGTCATTACGTCGACGCCGGCTGTCGCTGAAAACCAGCGCTGGGGCTCTGTCTTGCATAGGGTCGTAGCATAATGCTGAGCGATAGCCGATTTGCGTTGATGTGACGCATTCTTCCCCCAACCTTTTATCATTTTCGTATTTTAAACTTTTTTTGCGTCATGTTTACCGCAAATTAACGTTTTTTTCTTTCTAAGCAAGCTCGATAATGTTAGCACCCCGCCTAAGGCCGATTAGATTTTCGGCAATAAGAGTTCGGTACTTTGTCCACTAATGCATAGAAGCTTTAGAATTGAGAGATTGACAATTTTTGGATCTCGCCCCGGATAGGTTAAATAATATTGTGTTAGGCGTTTTCGGATATTTCTGTAGTTCTGAAGTATTTATACCTATATTTTATTTTGAAGCCGGGGAGGTGCAAGTGTGCCCTCTTACCTGGTGAGCCTATTGCCATCAGCAAGGCACAAATCCCGGGTCAATGACAGCTCGGCCCGAGTCAACTGGGCCCGAATACCAGATACTACGTCGTCAAGACGCCTAAAAAAGTGGTGTGTACCGTCGGCATGAAAAGTATCGACCTCTTCAAATACTTTTTTTTTTAATTTATTGATAGAATGTATTTATTTATTTATATTAATAAATGTAACAAATATTATTATTTTAAATGAAATTGAATGCTTTGAACTTGTTCTGCAAAAACTGTTATTATTTAATTAATTACTTATTCATATAAGCAGAAATCAGAATCGCAAAAATCGCCTTCAATACACAAAAATCCTTGAGCTTAAAATTTGAATGCCATTGTAAAAAAAAAATGTTTTGCCCCAATCCCCCATATCTCCATCCCCGTCCGTTTGGGGTTATTTGGGGCATTCAGACGGTACGGGGAGTTCGGTATCCTTCAATACCCAGATTATCACTCGCCATCCGGTTGCCTCACCGATAAAATTTTATGTTCCATTGCTTTAACTATTTAATTTTTTGACTATAGTAAATTTGATGTGCAAGAGTGAGATAGAAAACTTTTCTATTTTCATCAAATAACCGATGTGTGTCATTTTCTTAGCAAGGGAACGCTTGTCTTTTTTTAGTTCAGACAATTTAAAAATCTAATGAGTTTAGGCTAATTATATAGATGATACCTACCTATATAGTTAACCTAAGTTCATTAGATTTTAAATTGTAAAAGGTATTGTAGAAAATTATGTATTCCTGCTTTGTATGTAAATAAAAAACCAAAATTAATTTTAAAATATAGATTTTCTGCCTGACCGTACAAATCACCGTAATGGGAAGTGAAATATCTGATGTAATTATTCGGGTCCAGTTGACTCGGTCCGAGCTGTGACTGACCCCAAATCCAAGCTCCTGGATGCTAATGAGAAATTCCAGGTGGAAAACCCAATTACACTTTGCTCGACCCAGGAATCGAACCCATGACCACTATTGGATTGTTCCACTTATGAATGAATTATAATACAACTAGAGAGCTTCGCATGGTTTTTACGACTTGCCAAAACATAGAGATTTCTTTATGCTATCTAAATTAGATATGAATGGTATATGCACATAACATCACGCCTTATTTCCCCGAAGGGTTGGGTAGAGTTCTACCTATAGTAAACCCACATTTCGCCAGAAGTCCCATGTAATAGGGCGAACCTATTGCCATCAAAACTAAAAAAAACATCGGCACCGCGGTAATCTCTTCGCGGTCTTTTTAATGATCAAAAGCTGGTGTCATCACGGTGTCGCGAAATCAATTATTTAGTCCCATCTCAAAAATGCCCAACGCGCCTATAGAAGTTTTCACTTTAAAAAAAACTCCAAAATGGTTAAAGGCTCTTTCAAACAGGCGCGACACGCGACGCGACACAAAGACACCGCTTGTCGCACGACAAGCGGTGTCTTTGTGTCGCGTCGCGTGTCGCGCCTGTTTGAAAGAGCCTTTATTTAATAACACAATAAAAGTTTTATTTGAAGCCTTAATTTTAACAGATCATTGTTAATTACTATGCAAAGAAACTATGATAACTATAAAAGTTATCCGGCGGTCTAAAATTCAGTTCCATTATGAGAACTAAGTTTACAACACAAATACTTTTACACACACATAATCACGCACAACATAGTCACACATAATTCTCACTTAAATTAAATAACATTAATAATTACAAACATACCGGAATGTTTACGTCGTTTCACTTCAACTGGGTGCGAAAACCTCGGATCTTCATCCTAGACAAAGATTCGTTTTAAATTATTCGACTACCTACATTTCAAATTCATAAAATTGACAGCACTCACATAATAGTACAGAAGATTCACTCCGCAAAATCATTAAAATAAAATGCGACTCTTGTTACAACACCATAAAGTGCTATTCAGGTCGCATAGCGCTAATTACCTACAGTTATATTCACCTAGAAATTGCCTCTCTTTCTATCGCGTAATGGCCTGCGCAGACTGGCGGCAGCATTACAATATAAACCTTAATACAATTGGATAAGTATTAAATTCGGTTGATAAATTTAAATCCTCTACCGTCCCGGCCGCCAGTCTGCGCAGATCATACGTATAACTCTTATTAATTTCTGACTACGTTATGCTCACTGAATTGGCCCGACAAGTCGAACCTGCCGCGTACTTGTAGCATCATATCTAAAATGCGGAGTGCGCCTTCTGGACTATTCCATGCAATAATAATCAGATTGCTTTTTTTTTTTTGGAATTTCATTACCTGGCTACTGAGGCCTTTAAGTCAATCATAATGATTAAATACTGGCGCCAAAAATTATGTTATTTTGCTCGCTAAAAAATTTATCAATGAATAGGTTGAAAATATCTACAAACAGTGCCCAAACTTATCAAATTAAGTTGAGTAGTATTCGGCCGTAAAGCTAGTTTCCTAAGAAAGCGGTGAACGGATACACATACAATAAACACGAGTTTTAGGAAAAACAACTGTAATGCCTATACATAAGGTTCTGTTTGCGATACAACTTCATATTTGTTACGACTTTTCAACAGTATTAAAATCAACTTTATTTACACTGACATAAAGTTGATGTTTGTTTAAGTGGAAATAAGATCATTGGAAACAAGTATAGCGGTTGTCCAAATACCGAGCGATTTTTGATGAAAATGCCAGATGAAAACCGACCGTCATGAAAATGACGGTCGATATAATATGACGGAAACGTTTCCCTTCCTAGGAAAACGTTTCCGCCATATTATATCGATTATATCCAAACTTTATCATATAATTATGTAACATCTATTCTATACATATAATAAAATCGTAACGAAGAATTTTTGTCCGTTTGTCTGGATTGGCGCAAAAACGGCTGAACGGATTTGGATGAAATTTGGCACACATAGTTTAAAACATAGGGTACTTTTAATTCCGGAAGTACGTCCCCGTCGGGTATTTTCCGACACCCAGGCGGGCGAAGTCGCGAAAAAAAGGTAGTTTACTGAATGAATCTCGAAAACACAATAGTGTCAACAAGCTACAATTAACTTTCCAACAAATTCGGCTTAAAAACTTACCGAATCTTTATTATGGTTCGAATCTTCACCTCCTCTAAGCGGTGATTGCACCAATGGTACATCCAAGTCTAGCGCCAACTAAAAAAAATAATTGCACAAACGTTTTTCAAAGCTGGCAAAATCCCGCGGGGTAATTGTGTAGCACACATACAATGGCAACCGATCGCAATGCCTTTCGTTTTGACAGTTTAGCCTTGTTCATTGCGTTATTTACGTTTTTGTGCAGATGAATTGTTCTAACATATGAAGCAATGGATTAGGAACTTCCTTCAAAACCCTCGGATTGTGAATGAGAGTGTGGTACATAATAAGGGTGCTATTTTGAGGCCGTTACGACACATAATGTATTGTGGAACCATACACTACTGACGAATAAGCATTTTATCTTACTTCAACAATTAATATTAGCTGATGAATTTAGTATAAGGGGTCATCGCGAGAGCCGGGGTTGCGAAGAAAACCGAAAGGGAGATCGTGGCCCCCGGCAACAGGGCACCTGAAGGAACACGGGTGGGTTTTAGTCAGTAAGAGTCTGACACACCCTCTCGCTCCACCCAGAGCGGGAGAAGTTATTTGATAATTTCCAACCCAAAAAAAGCAGTCATCGCGAGTGATCCCTCGCTCCTTTATATTATTCCACCTTCGGTTCGTTCAATACATTTATTTTATCTTAAGGGGATGCGCTAAGATAGCCTAAAGGGCCAGGGCCAGGTACCCTAGGGGGGGCCTTAGCACATGAAATTCATTTTTTTTTTTAATTTTTTGCAATTTGCAGGTCAGTGTCAGGTTTCATCTTGATCAAAATATGATACGCGACCGTAAAAAATATGTATTTATAGAATTATAATCATTAGAACCACCATTTGAACTCCTTATGTTAGAATACCTAATCCTAAAATGAGGCAGTCAGCGCAAAAGCGGCCCACATTTTTTTTGTCTTTACCCTGGCCGTCGCAAACGAATAAAAACAGATAACATTTTAAAACGATTTCTGGATTTGTGCCCAGTTGATGGCAATATATAGACCTAGTATTATATCATCAGTGCTTAAACTGTACAGGTCGTGCTATTAAAGATGAGACTTGACCGCGCTTCCCGCCGCTCTTTCCCCCGCCCCAATGACGCCCCAGCGGAGACCTCATACCGCTAAAGAGACCCATAAATCGTCTACTGCGCAAGTCAAACCACGTGGTGCGTCAAGTCTCATCTTTAATGGCACGACCTGTACATGGAACTTGAACATAACTGGCGAAATGTGGGTGTACTATAGGTACACCTCTGCCTAACCCTTCGGGAATTACAGGTGTGATGTTATGTCTGTGTTATGTTATTTTAAAACAAAAATGTCTCAACCTTGATTTTTTATTTTCATAATAGATGGCGTTACAAAATTTGTTTTTGCATTATTATTTTTCATCTGTCCAAGATGCAAAAGTGGGCAACAAAAAAAAAATGTGAGTTAGGCCGCTTTTGCGCGGACTGCCTCAAATGTCATGATTTCATGAAATAGTCATTCAATAGGATAATATGAACAGAGTTGTATTGACAAATTTTATGATTATAATTCAATAAATAAAAATTTAAAACGGTCGCGAATCATATTTAGATAATACATCCTGATAATGACCTTTTAATATCACGGGCTACCCTGAAGCTTTCGCCTCTAAGGGAGTTAAAAAAAAACAACTATTGGGTTCTAAATCATCAACGTGGAGCCCTGAGACAGATAGGCGTCGCAGCAGCCCCCGTAGAAGACGGCGCACACAGGAGTATTCGACCTCAAAATCCGGTCAAAAGACACAAAAAACTATTTTAACAATTGACACTCAATTTGCATTGCTTGCACACGTCAATAATCGAACTAGTATAAACCAGTTCCAAACACGGCTTAGAAGCCACCCGCAGTTGGTGCAGGTAGTCGGAACCTAGTCGATGTTGAATGCACACGTCTTTGTTTTCTGTACGCCCTATATTTTAACAACTTTGCGGTTTGTGTTTTGAGAAGTTTGTGGTGGTATTTGTGAAGATTTTCAATGGATACCGAAGCACAGGGTATGTACTTAATTATGATGCTAAAATATGGTTGTTCTTTTTGATATTTAGTTTCTTTTTCGAGGTTAAAATTACTGATACTAATATTTTTGACTAAATTGTTCAGAAAAAAGGTGTTTTTGTAATAGTTCCGATCATGATCGGGCAAATTTTTAATTTTTATTGGTAACTGTATACCTTAGCTATGCCATCTAAATACAAATATCTCACCCATCTTGCCACCATTTTTTTAAAAGACTGTTTATGTTTCGAATGTATTTTTTTCATATTTTGCACATTGACCTAAGAGGTTCTTTTTTTCATTTTAGGTTCGGCCCCATGTGACATCCAAATATTTAGAAGATCATTATACACGCTTTTTAGAGACAGCAGTACCTAAACGAAAATTAGATCATAAATTATTGGACATGAAACAGAAACTTAAGGAGATTACGAAATGTCCAGAAAATGAGTTTCGAATAATTAGGAATGATCTGAGACATTTTAAATCAGATTTGAAGCTAAGATGGAGCTTAGCCAACAATACAAAAGTACGTTTCCTCAGTATAAATAAAAACTGGCTAGACAGTTCCATAACAATGCATAGCTGATCAACAATGTCTACATCAAAACAAGGGCGACCAAGCAAGTCATTCGACGAATTAACTGATCCTGCCTTAATTAAACATTCTGCCTATCGGACAACTATCAGAAGAGGCTGCTGAGGCCAGAAATAAACATTTTCGATCTTACAGACTCGATTTTACTAGAAAATTCTCGGATTGACCGGTTAAATAGTCATGACCTCAGAGGTCAGCTATGAGATGCCCTACAGAAGAAGAAAAAAAAAAAAGAAAATTCTCGAGAGAACTATGCAATAAAGATGCCTTCAATATGCTTTTGCTGACTTGAGATCAATTTCTTTTTTTTTTTTCTGGACGAAAACGGCAGAGAAGCTGAGGAGCAACCGTTGTTTCTTACCAGAAACTATAGCATTGTTTGTAGAAGGGGGTCCTGAAAATATCCAAGAACTGAGTGTGGAAAGTTGTGAGTGACTGAGTTAGGTATTTTTATGATTTTATTGTACGTAAACTTTTGTCCTGTCTGTTTATCACAGATTTTGGAAATAAATCTTAAGTATTTCATATATAGTTTTTTTTTTTCCGAATTATTACGTTATATATACAATATACGCATTCAAGTCAGCATTTTAAATCATTTCCATTAAAAAAATAGCAAGAAATAATTTTGACCGGATTTTGAGGTCGAATACTCCTGTGTGCGGCGGGACAAGCTTGACAAAACAAGCGACCCGTGGTCTACATTAGCACTGGATCGCAAGCACTGGAAGTCTTGGGGAGAGGCCTTTGCCCAGCAGTGGGATGATACAGACTATTAGTAAAGGTAGCAATATAATTTGGCTATCTTCCAATCCTTCTACATATGACGTTAACCATAGGGTTCAAATTGCAATAACTAACAGGACTTCGTGAAACAGAGTGTACTTTTTAAGTGTATCACAATCAAAGCTTACCTCATACTTATCCTCAAAGATCTTTCTCAGCGCGTCATCCAGCCGTTTGACGTCACAGCGCGTGGAGACGACCGCGCTGACGTCACAGCCCACGTCATCGCCGAGACTGACACACGACGGCAACACTTGCGGTGGCGTGACCGTGCGGATTGATAGGAGCAGCTGTAACGACTCCCTGGATGTTGTGGAGTAGAGAATAAAGGAGATTTAGGTCAACAGAAAGAAAATACATTTATTTAGCACAGACGAACAAGCACGCGACCTATTTTGCAAAAAAATAAAATAGTGTGAAACCAAGTCTGAGGCCCCTAGGCGGCATAAAAACTCCGACTCCTCTAACCACGTGAAAAAGAAAGAAAGAAAAATAAAATACATCATATATTACGCCTTTATTTCCGAAAAGGATAGGCAGAGTATTATGTAATATATTCACAAGTCACCAGATAGGTATGTTTAACTCTCAAGTATTTATGTACCTAACAGGAGGCGAGCTTGTTGGATCAGCCAATAATGTTACCACTCTCTGTAAGAGGGAGTGAGTGGCTCGTGGGCCGTAATCCACCACGCTGGCCCATTGCGGGCCAGTGGATGACATAATAATGTCTTCAAATTCCTGGTTCTAGTCCCAGGACATGGTCACGTTCAATATTTGTTTACGATATAGTGTATATCTACTACTGCCTTATCCCTGTTTTGTTTTTGGCGTAATTATAATGTTTAATTTACAAAAAGATAAGAAAAAAAAACTGTGGCACTCCGGGAGTGCCGATGCCGGCAGAAATGAAAACTTGAAAAAAAATCGGCACCGCGGTAATCAACGCGTTGATGTCTTTTTAATGGTCAAGAGCTGGTGTCATCACGGTGTCGCGAAATGAATGGTTTAGTCCCATCTCAAAAATGCCCAACAAAATTGAACAAGGTATAGTGCAATGCAAGCCCATTATGACCTTATTAGGTACAGTGGGTAAAACAAAATCATTTCTAACGAAAAATGCATTGCCTGTCATGAATTAGGTATCTGACCTCCACGACCCGGTTATTTGGTAACACGATACCGCTTGGTACCTAAGACCCTTTGTCAGACTTTCGGGCTTCTGACTACCTGTAACGACAATCAAAGATCCACGAATGACAGCCGGTATCAACGGATTAACGCGCTTGCCGAAGCACGGAGGAGTCTCGGTATGTAAAGATGGTCCCCCATCCACATACCAACCCTGGAAAGCGTAACATAAACTGACGGATCGACCCGTGCGGCTGTTATTCCATAGCCACGAGCTCCACTGATTAACTTGATTATTTTTACCAATAGGTTACCTGTTCATTATGGAAAGTAATTACCTACCTAGCTCTTTTTCCTTCTAAAAAAACAATAATGAGTCATTTGAACAAAAATATCCCTAAAACAAAAACACCTGATCCACTTCATAATACTATGAATCAACAAAGTACGGATTACGAGCTGCGGTATATTTTTTATATCGACTTTTTAGATAAACACCGATAAAAATGATAATATTGAAGTGGTAGATAAGACATTATTGGAAAAATGTGTTTATGTACCTACTCTATGAATCAGTATTTTATCAATACGGTCGAAACCTGGAATGCAACGAATATAAAAAACAACAGAGGAAGGCCCATTTTGATGAATCAGCACGTTAATAAGTAAATGGTAGGTACGTAGAAATGTACAAGACATGTCTCACGGACCCCATTACGTCAAAGGAAGGAAGAATTTAATAAAATTGCTCAAAACTACGCAGATATTACGTATATTCCTCATTGGAGACTCCCACTAAACGCAAGTATTTAAAGGAGTTGAAATTAAAAAAATAACGAGTGAAATTTTGGCCTTCATGCCATTTATGAATAATTTGAACGAAATTTGGCACTCCCTAGAGAAGTACAGGATATACAGAACACAATTATGATATTTTTGCCACTAGATTCCAACTTTATTCCCCCGCTGCTTTTTATTTTTGGCTCGTTCTGGCGGACTACCATGCCCCCAGATAAATTACCTGTGCAACTTAGCGCTGTGCGTGTTCTGCTGCGTCACCACCAGCGTTTCGAAGGACTTGTGGTTGTTGGAGCCGAAGCTCTCCAGAACGCGCGGGTCTAGCAACACCGACACACAGCCACTGACCAGGTTTATGTCCAGCCAGGATTCTTGGCGTTCTGTACCCTGCGGGGAGAAGAGTAAAATGAAATGGGGTAGGTACCTATAGTTCACCCACATTTCGCCAGTTATATTTAAATTCCAAGTAACAGGGGGCGAGTCTATAGCCATCAACAGGGCACAAATCCAGGAAAAAAACTCAATTACACTATGCCCGACCTCTGAATCGAATCCAGGACCTCATCGTGCTGCATGCCTCATGATTAAGCTTGGAATTCGTACAGCAGTGTCATCATATTATGTGCGCAATGTCGGCTGTAGAGCTATAAACATTTTGTTGGTGTTATGGTGTGTCGCTGGCTTGTGGAGGTCAGATAAGCAGTCGCTCCATGTAAAATACTGGTTTTTAACTACACCCGGTTGAACTGGAAGCCGACCCCAACGATGAATGTGAAATACCCCTTAAAAAATCCGTGTCATGGAGGCCATTACCATCTAGGGTCAATATTCTACAAGTTACCGAGTTCATAGCCTATGCCGAGCGCCAAAAATGTTGCCAACCCCTGAACTTTGACCTTTAATTTGAACACGAATAATAGCTTCAAAATATAAGGCAGGTGTAGTCAATGGCCCTATAAGTAGCTATTAGGTTAAGTTGTTTAGTTACCATACGAACTGCACCAAATATTTCAATCTAATAAATAAGTCAATGGCTCTAAATTAGATACCCTGATACCTTACTTAAGTACAATACTAAAGCGTACCAATATTATAAACTAGCTGCGCCCCGCGGTTTCACCCGCATAAGTCTCGATCTCGTGGGAATATCGGGATAAAAAGTATCCTATGTCCTTCTCCGGGTCAAAGTCTATCCATATCCCAAATTTCACCCAAATCCGTTCATCCGTTTTAGCGTGATGCCGTGACCAAGGGAAAGAGGGATTCATTTTTATATATATAGATGAGAAAGTAACACTCCGGCCTAAGGTCTAAGGCCAAATTTCATCAAAACTCCTTCAGCCGTTAGGCCTGAAGCGGAGACGAACGGAGCTGAGCAGGAATCGACCAATCACAATGGTTGAAAATCTCATCGCTTCTCTCGTCTCGTCTGTGATTGGACGATTCCTGCACGTCTCCGCTCAGCTCTGCTGGTCTCCACGTTCCCGTGGGATAATTTCCGACCTCCATGTGGGCGAAGCCACGGAAAAAGCTAGCAGATAATTTAAAAACGTATTAACTTACCGAAATAATAACAACTTTGCCAACAGTGAATTTTCTGCACACAACTGATGTTATAAAATCATGCCTTTGGTTGTGCGCGTTCAAGAAGTCTCTTGCATCCTAGAACAAAATGGGGAAATCTAATTTATCATAACATCACGCCTGCCTCCGAAGAGCTAGGCAGTGGTGTAAGGCACACCAACCTTTTGCCACAGATGAATACAGATGGGTCACTCCGCAAATCATTTAAATAAAAAGCGACTCTTGAAACCTCACAATAAAATGCAATTCAGGTCGCACACCACTAATTACCTACAGTTATATTCACCTAAAAGTTGCCTCTCTTTCTATAGCGTAACTCTTATATCTTCTGACTACGTTACACTCACTAAATTGGCCCGACAAGACGACCCCGCCGCGTACTTGTAGCTTCATCCCCAACATGCGGAGCGAACCACTAGTAGGTATTCATCTATGCTTTTGCTAAAAATGTTGAAATTATTAGGAGCAAGCCTCAATTACTCCGGAATTCTGCAAAAGGGGACTACATCGCTGAATACGATGAATATAACAAAATAAACTTCCTTTATTTTACAACTCAGCCGACATAAGCAAGTTGAAGTGGCAGGCCGAAGGAGCAGATGAGTCCTAGAGCGGAGAAATAATGGGGGTTTGACAGCTTTCTTATGGAAAATTGGTATGTCAAGTTATTCTTCAGATCAAAATAATTGGACTATTGAAAAATCAGCCCTCAATTTTAAGAAATCATACCAACCTGAAAGAAATTAACCCAAGATCTCTCCAAGAAAATATCCACATCTCTCTCAGCATACTTTGCTGTTGGGAACCACTTGGCTGCCGACGTGATCCTGAGGGTCCTGTCCTGACGGGGCAGTAGCCAGCGGAGTAAAGTCTCCATGATGCTGTACTGGGTTGGAAGATGACCACAGGATGCCATGTAGTTGGAGAGTTTGATACTGGGAAATAGAGATGTTATTCAGAAATGAGTGAAGACAACCAGTTTTACCAAGGGGTATCATGATTAACAGAATACGTGTAACTGAGTTGTGGAATTCTGTAAAAGTATTTTTACAAACCTACTTACATAAATAAATATTAATAATCTATACTAATATTATAAAGAGGAAAGATTTGTATTTGAGTATGTAACAAAAAAACTTAAAAACTACTGGACCTATTTGAAAAGTTATTTCAGCAATCGATAGCTACATTATCAGTGAGTAACATAGGCTATATTTTATCCCCATACTCACACGAGAACGGGAACTACGCGGGTGAAACCGCTTGACGTCCACTAGTATTTAAATATAAATCAATCTTTGGATAAAAGACACTGTTCATTTGCTCAAACAATATAATAATTATTATTTATATCCCATACTTGTACAGTCCAACCAGTCTTACCAAGGGATATTGTATTACCCAGTAACTGGGTTGTGGAGGTCGGATAGCCAGTCGCTCCATGTAAAATACTGTAATTCAGCTGCATCCAGTTAGACTAGAAGCTGACCCTAACATAGTTGAGAAAAGGCAGATGATGATCTTCCATAGTTCTACATCATACTGATGAGAGAGTTGCAAAATCAGTTACCAAGTAGTATGTGACCAATAGTAATTTTTGACACTAAATTATGAAATAAAAGATTTCCACTTACAAATACTGCCCAAACTTATTCCTCAATGCAAATCTGATCTCCCGACTGGATTCAGAGCAGTACATATTGAAACAGTGTAGGATCTCATGTATTTGATAGGCATCCGGACGGTTGTTGGTAGCCAGGTCTAGGAGACCTTCAGCAGTATGCTCCACAAGGATGTTGGGAAGAGAGACGTCTTTCTGACGGATCTCCTGTGAAGATTGGTACAGGTTTAATGTGGAGCTGGTTTTTTTATGATAATTAAATAGAATTAATTTGAATAATATTTGTTAAAACCATACCTATACATTTAGTTATGGAATTTCTATTGAAAAATTATGGTATTCATTTAATTAATTAGTTAGTATGAAGTAATAATATTCTTATTTTATTATTTGTGTAGAATAATCAATTTTTCCTTTTTATTTTTTGTGCCTAGTAATGTAGGATCCTTACCTTTACAAATCTGAGCAGTAACTTCAAAAAAGTCCACCATTGTAAGTTGTGCCTAACTAAATGTTTCCTTACAGCATCCAGCCAGTATTGCAGCAAGTTTACCAGCTCCTTGCTAAGCACGCCCCATGTTTTGGAAGGCGGTAAACTTAGCATACGCTCGAATATGAGGCACGCGATCCCATTTTCCTCACATTTATTAAAATACTAAAACAAAACGAATAATATATTAATTGTCCTTATTATATGCGAATAACTAGAATGGATTTAATATTAAAAGTATAATTCTTTGTTTTTAATCTAAATCATAATAAATGAACAGACCTCGATTTCAAGAGAACGTATTTTCTTGAGCGCAAGAACAGTAGACATATTCAATTGAATTCTTGAGGTTTTACATTTTTCAGAAGCATCTTGAGTAGTTGATATGTATTCGTTCAAGTTATGAACGTTTTTCAATAGTTTTCCAACATCCATAATGAAGAAATAATTATTCCATCACGAAGAAAAATAAAATATTACAAATTGCCGCGAAACAATTTGAAAACACGCAATTTTTTCTTATGTGACGGCTTGTATCTGTAAGTTGGTATTTCCTGTTTGTTTGGGACTATTTATTCAAAGTGCCAAATCGATACCGTGGCCAATAATGTTCTCATTTGTGTCAATTTTTGAAGATTCCATAAAGTTTGGTTGAAAATGAAATCCATTTGTTAGCCCACCGTAAGCCCGGGTACGCACGGACGATTTTTTCTCGCGGCAATTTTCTTTCACACGGGATTTTCAACAAAGCGTTGAAAATCCCGTGTGAAAGAAAATTGCCGCGAGAAAAAATCGTCCGTCGTCGCTCAGCGCCAAGAGTTGAAAATCCAGTGGAGTGTTTTTTCGCCGCACTAAGTTGCACTCTGTTGGATTCTCAATGCTTGGCTCAACACTGAGAGTTGAAAATTCTAGTGCGCCAAATCCAGTGCGCCATAAAAACCCCCGGCAATATTTTTACGTCCGTGCGAACGTAGGCTAACTGTGCGTTTGCACTGGCGAAACATCACAACAAAACATGTTGAAATCTCTAGTTCATGTCAAACATTGTATGGAAAATTGACAGAAAATAGAGATTTCAACGTAACTAAATGTGAATGTTTCGCCAGTGCAAACGCACAGTACTAGCCGTTTACGGCCGCTGAATACAAAAATGGAAAATTTCTTTTGCATTTTTTGTTTTCATTGTATCTAATCGTGATCTATGTACAACTTTCGTTCCTAAAACGAACACACCTACAACAAAGGAGATCGATAGTAGATTACGTTTTGTTTCTATCTGTTTTAAAGAAAAAAAGACTCTTTTACTAGTTTTATTTGTTTTATCTTTCAAGGACAAAATAATTTATCATTATCATGATAAAACATTACGGCACAATAGATTTTTAAAAAGAATAAAATATAATGATCTTGGAGCGTTTTAGATGGGATTTATGTTTCGAGGTAAAATTAAACGCAAATATTATTCCGCCAGTATGTTGGCAGCAGTGACGCTTGAAGTTTGTCGTGTGTAGGATTTTCGATTCGTCTCTGCGGGGTTCAGCCGTTTGATAAAGGAATTGATTGCTGGAACCTATTCGAAATGATAAAACCGTAGAGATAACGTGATAATATAAAATGTTGAATCATTTTACGGAGTGTTCATTCTTCACGTTAAAACTTTTTTATCGCACGTTCAGTTCAGTGTTATGATCGCGTCATAGCGCACGTCTCCAACAAGAAACCAGTCGATATTATGCGGCCCGAACGCGACAACTACTTAAGGATACAATTATGATTCCTATGGTGTATACGGTGTATGGTTTTGCCATATTTTTCACTATCGCATGGGTGTGTCTGTTGATAATTCACATAATGGCTTACTCTTACTCAAAGTGGAAGCTCCATCGGACAGTGGACCGGTCGCCGCCTGAACAGCCGTACCCCGGTGTGTCAATCATGAAGCCGCTCACCGGGGTGGACCCCAACCTGTTCTCCAACCTGGAAACGTTCTTCACACTGGACTATCCTTTGTACGAGTTATTATTTTGTGTAGAGAACGAAAACGACCCTGCAGTGATGTTAGTGAACAGTCTTATTCACAAGCATCCACACATAGACGCTCGTTTGTTTACGGGTGGTCTGAGAGTCGGCGTCAATCCGAAAATCAACAACATGCAGCCGGCCTACTTGGCGGCAAAGTACCCGCTGGTGCTGATCAGCGACGCGGGCATCCGGATGCGTGACGACTCCCTCCTGGATATGGTGCAGCATATGAGGGACGACGTCGCCATCGTGCATCAGATGCCCTTCGTGTGTGACGCGGAGGGCTTCGCCGCCGTCTACGAGAAGGTGTTCTTCGGCACAGCGCAGGCGCGCATGTACCTGAGCGCCGACTTAATGGGCATCAACTGTCACGTCGGCATGTCCTCGCTGGTTCGGCGGTGCGCACTCGAGGAGGCGGGCGGTCTGCGAGCCTTCGCCGACTACCTCGCGGAGGACTACTTCATAGCGAAGGACATCACGTCACGCGGCTGGAAGATGCGCGTGAGCTCGCTGCCCGCGTTGCAGAACTCGGGCACGCGCTCGGTGGGCGCGATGCAGGCGCGGCTGCGGCGCTGGGCGCGGCTCCGCATCGCCATGATTCCCACGACGGCCATGCTGGAGCCGCTCACCGAGTGCATCCCGCTCGGCGCCGGCGCCGCGTGGGCCGCGGGACAGTTGTTTGGCGCGGAGCCGCTCCCGTTCTTCCTGGTGCATGTGTTAGTGTGGTTCCTATCGGACTGGCTGATGCTCCGGTCAGTACAGAACGGCTCGCCGCCGTTCACCAAAGTGCAGTTTTTACTCGGCTGGGTGTGGAGCGAGTGCTGCGCGCCGTTCGTGCTGGCCGCGGCGCTCGTGAGCCCCGAGATCTCGTGGCGGACTCGCAGCTACCGGCTGGACTGGGGCGGGCGTGCCCACGAACTCAATCCTAAACTCAAGTTCTGAGCCCCCATCCCTCCCTCATACTCGAAAGCTTTAATTTGGTGAATGTTTACGTTTTACCAGTGTACCATAGTCTGTTTGAAAGCGACTGAATTTCGGATGTGTGTTTATAGTTAATATATTATTAAGTTTTTATTTTAATTGCTATGATGTTAGTTTTGTAATGAACAGTGGTTGATTGTTGCTTTTGTTTTAGAAAGATTTGTAAGTACATTTGTTAGTTTAAAGTTACACACATTTATTTATTTTTGGTAATTTATTTTTACCGCAACTGATTTGTCATTTCCTGCATTGAATTGTTTGTCATGACAAGATCGTGGTTGCGTGGAGTACAAGTATAGTAAAGTGAGTCATAGCTTATCAGAAACATTTGGCCCTTCTGTTGTGATTCATAATGTTTTCACTTGAATCTTGTATGACATATGATTAGATGTTTATTGAAATATTAATTAATCTCAATATGGAAGGTGTTTGTTATTGTAATTATAACAGATTGCCATTCTACATACCTTATGTAAAATATAAAATAATTGAAATGTGATAAGGTCTAGTAATAGTTACCCAACTAAACCGCATGATTCTGAAACTCAATACGTACATATTTGTATCAAACCTATGTGTAATTCCCGCAAACAATTAATGTTGTATCGTAATACCTAAGTCTAAATACAAGAAGTACAGGGTTATACTCTAAAGAATACATTATGATCAACTTATAATATGTTTTATTTAAATTGTACCTTCGGAATTAGGCGAAGGCCGGCGGCGATAGCCGCAGGCGTGGCGAAGGCGATACCTAGCTATTATCTTTATGGGTTGATTAACGATATCAGTTAAAAAGTTATAACAATAATTTTAAACATGATTAGGATTATGGGTATAATATATTGCCTTAAAGGAATTTCAGTTTTTTGTATTGCAAATTTGTAATACCAATATAGGTGCTAATGAATTAAATAGGTTACAACTTTCATTGTTTCATGGAGTAGGCAGTCTAGGATTTCTAACATAACTGGCGAAATGTGGGTAAACAACACACATCACCTCTGCTCAACCTATGGAGACCAAGCGTGATGTGTTATGCTTTGTATTTGATTGTTTCAATCAATTTACCGATGGTACGTAAATAAATACAATAATAATAACTAAATACGTTCCTATGTGGATAAGGAAATGAATTTGTCCTCATTATATCTGTTCAACACTTTTCCATTGTATTACCTTACATTACATAATGTAGGTAAACAAGGCCTCACATTTTTAAATTTTTATGTAAGGTTTAACTCGATACCTATTACATCGAATCACTGTCCATAAGTAATTAATATATTTTTTTTACTGCTCAATTTGGCCTCTACCATATTTAAATGCTAGAGGTGTGCACTGGGCTTAAAGGGTTCAAAACTTTTTAAATCTCGATTTGTTGTTTTAAATATTTTGTATGTAATTTCGTGAAATATGCAGACCTCTCAGAAATGTAATTGTAGAGAAAGAGTTTGTCAACTTAATTTCTATATCTTATTCATTATAAGCCTGTGTTGTCCTGCACGGCAAAGGCCTCTGAGTTTCCACTTTTCCCGGTCTACAGCGACTTATTTTCTACTAGCTATTTCCCGCGGCTTTGCATGGAGGTCGGAAATTACCCCAAAGCAACGTAGTATCGGTATTAAAAGGATTATATGAGTTAACTTTTTAAGATGAACAATACTGTAGAACATAAATTTTATGTAACTTTTACGATTTCCGCGGCACACGCCAATAAAGCTTCAGTCGGCAAGTTTTTTCCGACGTCTTCTACAATAATCGTCAAATTTAATCCAATTTACACAAAACCTAAATGAATTATACACTAAAATATTTCAATAAAGGTCCTTCCGCATGAATCACTCCAGCCATTGGTGAAAATCGTTCGAAAATTCAATCGGTAGTTTTTGAGTTTATCACATTCAGACAAGGATTGGAAGTTTGTAATTATATATAATATATATTATTTTATGAAATATTAATACAATATAATTATGTATATAATAATAAAATAGTAGTACTAAAACGTTTTGAAAATGTACTTTAAACCTACATTTTTTATCTGTAAAACACTAATTTCGATAGTTGATAAAAATCTCAATGATAAAAATATTGCAAAAAAGTCTAGAGAACTGATAAAAATACTGCTTTATTACCTACCACTAATTGAAAAATATTTAAAGGGCATTGAACCTATTTCTCCCGTTGGCGGATATACGATAGCTCCCTGCTTATTCCGGGGCCCGTAACAACATACGATATCATTAGGTCACATTACGTGTTCATATACGGAATAACAATATCGAAATCCAAATCGTACGATTCGGTAACGGTCGATAACCTAACTTGACACGACTCGAGAAGTTTTCACACAAAGTTGTAAATCGCTTGTTTTATTGAATTTTTATTGTTTTTGTTTGACATTTACTCAATTCACGGACATTTTATTATTCATAGAATTGCAAATAAGTATTATTGAGTTTTATTATAATAATGTTTATTTTTACGGTTTTATAAACGTTTCGAGACTAGGTTTCTGCTGTGCCTACTATGGGCTCGTGGCTAAATAATAACAGCCGCACGGGTCGTTCGAACATTAAGCTACGATTGCCGCGGTCGGTTCGTGGATGGGTGACCATCCATTACATATTGAGGACTCCGTGCTTTGGAAAGCACATTAAGCCATCCGTAGATCTTTAACAGTCGTTACGGGTCTCACCAAGTTACGGTTCCAGTGTCATCAAGAGGTATCGTGTTGCTCAGTAACTGGGTGGCGGAGGTCAGGTAGACATTCGCTCCATCAAAAATACTTATATTCAGCTGCATCAAGTTAGACTGGAATCTTTCCCCAACACAGTGGGGAAAAAGCTAGAATATTTTTAATAATGAATTGCAAATTAGAACACTGATTTTGATGTTGTAACCGTTTTAGATGTAAAAAAAGGCATTTGGAAAGTTTCCAAATACTTTTTCTACATCTAAAACTAAATATTCGGTGTTACGATATTAGGTAATAAATTATATTTCATAATAAATATTTTAGTTCACTAGTTAGCCATAGGTATTTCTTATTTCCATACAGTAATATTAAGTATTTGGGAGTGCCTCCGCTGCCGGCGCCGACTCACAAATATAACGCCATTGGGAACCGGCATGACATTACTGCCGGCAGTCAAGATTGAAAACATCGGCTGCCGGCACATTACATACTCTGTGGCCGGCACCACCGACGCGCCGGCTCTCATAATGTACACCAGCTGCGCGGCGTTTATGGAAACCCTTACAATATTCAGAACTCCAACGAACTAACCCTAACTAAAGTATTTTTTTCTATATACTCTGGTCGTTTTTGGCACTCGCCGCTCGCTACCGCGGCACCACTCGCTTCGCTCGCTCGGCTCGTGCGAGGGGGTCACAGTTCTCACCTTACCTAACCTTTTTTGGAAGTACAAATATTTAACCTAATCTATCTGGTTCGGTTCCAGGTAGGTACTTTATACTTGATTACTGGAATATGGAAACTCCCTCCCTAAATATTTCTATGGTTGACTGGTAGAAAATGCCTCAGGCATTAATTCCGCCTTTGTACAGTATTTTTTTACTTGTGCATAAAGTTTTAACAAATAATTAATAATATTGCCAAATTAATCAAAACAGCGAAATATTTGACAGCTATTTGCGACGTTGCCTACTTTCAGTATAAAGGCTAATGCAGACTAGCGTGACTTGTCGCGCGACGCAACACCGGTAATTGTTCTACCGTGAAATTTTCTTAGAAATTGTTTTGTTAGTGTCGCGTCGCGCCGGTCTGCACGACGCTTAATCGCTCGGTGAGCCCTTACTTTAATGTACCTACTGTGCTAATATTATACCTACTGATAAAATTACTAACTAATCTTGCGCCAATTTGACCTTCACAAACTCAGTTTCCAGGAAATAGCGATTACATTCATTTCGGTCGTTAGATCATCCGGCTTCTGGATGGCCAATATGAATAAATAACGAATTATATAGCTTAAAAAAATTGTTCACCCATCCTTTAACTGACAGTAGCTTAACCTGGCAGATAGATCGTTACGGGCTGCTGCCTTTCGACTATAAAGTAATATCGTATCTTTCGAACAGAATCATGTTTTACGATGCAATGTTTGCAATCTTAAGCCTGACCTACTTTCGAGTTTAGGCAGACTTGTATGTACCTACCCTAATTGCGTAACTTATTTTCGTAAACAATTTTGTCTAATTTGTTTCATTTTGACAGTTCAACAACATTCATTGCGTTATTTACATTGTTGAGCAGATTTTTTTCCAACTTATGAAGCAATGGTTTAGCAATCTATTTCAAATCGAAACAGTATTACGCAATTAGGGTACCGGTAGGGGCCATCCATGAATTACGTCGCGCGAGTTTCATGATTTTTGGAGCTCCCTCCGTCCTCGTCGCAAATGGTGATATAAATTGTGTGACGTCCCCCACTCCCCGGTTACGTCACATATTTACAGAGTTGGTAAAATTTTAGGTCTCTTTTTCGTTAGCGTTGAAGTTTTGAGTTTTAATAAGTAGGTACATGTCAATCAAGAACCTAGCCATTTCCCAACTATTATATATAATATTTTTCCAACTTACCGGGTACAGCTGATTAGCAGTATTTTACATGGAGCGACTGTCTATCTGACCGCCATAACCCAGTTACTGGGTAGCACAATACTGCTTGGCAAGTCCGATTGTCGGTTTTTTGGGCTTCTGACGACCCGTACCTAACGACTAACGAATGTCAATGATCTACGAATGACAGCCAGGACCAATGGCTTAACGTACTTTTCGAGCCACGGAAGAGTCTCGATATGTAATGGCTGGTAACCCATCCACGAACAGACCGCAGCAAGCGTAGTTTAACCTTCAATCGACCCGTGCGGCTGGTACTATTTCCACGAGCTCCTAATAGATTTATACATGTGACGTCATAAAACTTATGACTGCCCCCTCTTGTCACAGGATATCACACTTTGTTGATTTCCTCCCTCCCCTAACCCTGAACATGTGACGTAATTTATGTATACCTAGGTAGGTAAGTACCCCAGTTTTTATACCTAAGTGATTTGCTCTAACTTTTACAATAATAATGGCCGATTCTTTGAATGACTCAGTGAACTGCATTCAAAAACACGCGACACTTATTATGGTTCGGTTAGTGGCTTATTTGCTGTGCATACGATGGATGAATGGGCCAATTTGACTTTCTCGACGTTTGCGACACAGCCAGTCGTTTTTCTGTCATTTTCTTGTCGCACCTCCATTATTTATAAATATTATACCTACCTGTATGTGAAGAGTGGAGTTAATTCACGATTGACTGGACTACCTCAGCACACCTAGCATGACAACCATAGAAACGGGTTTTCTACGGGTTTTATCGACGGAAGAATAGACAAAATGACAGAGTGTGATTGTTTATCTGTCATTTTGTCTATTCTTCCGTCGACAAAACCTGTTTCTATTGTGGTCATGCTAAGCGTGCTGGATTGCCGTTCGTTCCTTTTTAAAGACTGATAAATACGAATCAACCTACCAAGCTTTTTCCCAACCATGGTGGGGTCGGCTTCCAGTCTAACCGGGTGCAGCTGAATACCAGTATTTTACTTGGAGGGACTGCCTATCTGATCTCTACAACCCCTACTGGGTACCCTTTGGTAAGACTGGTTGGCAGACTTTAGGACTTCTGACTACCCGTAATTACCTACTCGAAAGATATATGAATGACAGCCGGGACCAATAGCTTAACGTGCTTTCAGATGCATGAAGGGGTCTCGCGATAAGTAAGTACTTAATGGATTTTCGCCCATCCACGAACCAACTGCGGTGAACATAGCTTAACATTCAATCAACCCGTGCGCATAAAAGCAGAGTCCACCAACTGAGTTTTAATGTGGCTTCTGATGGTCGTTTAACTCCCATAATAACCTTTGTCTACAAAATCCACCTGGGATATTACGTAAACACGGATAATTAGACAATGGTGAAAATTTTCTGTGAGCAACTTGGTAGTAGCGCTCGCTCGGCTCGCGCGCGTTGGGTCACAGTTCTAGCCTAACCTATTTCACCCAGTTCAAAATGACGAATACAATCTGCGACTAGATAATTAGACAATAGTGAAAAAATTTCTGCGGCAGATTGTATGATTCGTCATTTTGAACTGGGTGAAATAGGTTAAGTTAGAACAGTGACCAACCGCGCGCGAGCCGGGCGAGCGCTACTTCCAATCAGAGGTTGAATCAGAGCAACCAATCAGAGGTTGTTTCAAACTCAATTGGATTTTGTAGACAAAGGCTACTATGGGAGTTTAACGACCAATCGGAAGCTACATTCAAAACTCAGTTGGAGGACTCTGCTTATATGCGACTCGTGCAGCTGTTATCATCTAGCCATGAACACAATTCCTTGAAAAAGGAAAAAAAAAAAAACTACGATACAATTTATGTAAATAAGAACAAATTACTTACTACCTCTAGTTTATTGATAATGTTAATGAGTTGGGTACTTAGTTGGCAAGTACAATTTAATAAAATTTTATAACTTATGTGATAGTGTGTACGTACTTATGTGAATTAATTTAAATAATTTTCCGATTATTAGGTAGGTATATACATAGTTTTTTTTTCTTTTATGGGAGAGCAAAATATTTAAATATACGTATAGGTCTGTAGGTAAATAAATGTATAAATTTTTCAGGTAGGTAACAAAAGTGTAAAAAAGATGTCTCGCTCAAAAAAATAAGTGTAAATTCGCCCGTTACGTGCGAGTGCGAATCACCAATAAACCGCTTTGGTTTGTATGGAAATGTTGAACGTGTCGACTCTAGGAGCGGCCGCTGGCGCCGAGACATTTCCGTGCTCTGTGGGGCCTGTACCCATCAGGATCTACTCCCTAAGCAAGAGTTTCGATCAAAAATACGGGCGTTTCTTACTCGTTACCAATTACGGACATAAGATTACTTCGGTGCCAGAACTAGGAATTAATGGCAACACGTTTTGACAGTTGTCCCTACTCCCGATATGTTTATGCCCGTCCGAAGAAGTCTATTAATCGGTTGTAGGGTACAATTTAGAGTACCGTACTACTTTCGGACGGGCCCATATCTTCGTTGACGGACTTAGAGAGTCGGCCTCCAGATCCTTTTTGGCCCGTTTTGCGAGCAATGTGGTCTGCCTGCCCACTGCCACTTATAGTTTAGCAATTCTTCGGGTGATGTTTCAATCGAACAAATTTGTTTAACTTGTAGTGCAAGAAACCGGTGATACTCTTGGTTTGTATGGAAAATCTTGACAGTGCCGCCGAGGTGTCTCTGTGTTCTGGGGCTAAGTGCGCGGTCGCTACATCATTACATCAGAACCCTTTCGGTCTATGGACCATCCCCATCTGTTCTTCAAGCAACGTGTCCTGCACACTGCCACATATAGTTTAGCAATTCTTCGGATGATGTCGGTAACCCTGGATCTTGTCTTAAAGGCACGCAGGTAGACGCGTTCAAGGCCAGATGTAAAACAATTAATTATAATTAAAGAGTTTTGAACGTCCGTGCAAATAACCGTTTAGATTTAAGGCTCATGCAAACAGGCGCGATATCGCGGGCGCTACAAGCAGCCTGACCCTTGCAGCGCCCGCGATATCGCGCTGGTCTACACAAGCCTTTATACTCCATTTGAAATAAGATTAGACATTTAAATAAACCTTTTTTACCTTCGTTCGTCCGTTCAACTGATTTTGACTTCTATTGCGTTGGTGGCATGACAAATGGCAGTTGCAGTAAACAGTTGGCATTGTAACTACTTTTTTAATTTAATGCCATCCTTATGCCTATCGTAAAGAAGTCGAAATCGGTAGAACGGACTGCAGAAAAGGTTTGTTTAACTGTCTAATCTTATTTCAAATGTAGTATTAAGGCTCGTGCAGACCAGCGCGATATCCTGGGCGTGACAGGCAGGGCGACCCGTTTCGCGCCCGCGATATTGCGCTGGTCTGTACGAGCCTTAACGCGTGATTTTATACTGACTGACCGACAAAGAATACGTTAATCTTTAATCTTTATCTACCTAGTTATCTGTAACTTTATAGTTCACTGATACTATCACACTTGTAATTCCCGAAGGGTAAGACAACATAATTATGTTTAAACAAAGGACAAGGTTTTACCACAAAACAAGACAAAAAAAAATGTCCATCTTGTAGATTATTAAAAAATATTAGACACATATTTTTTCTTTTTTAGTTAAGAAAATATTACGGCGATACATTGAGTTACAATGGGCCATGACGTCACGAGTATGAAGATTTTATACTTACTTGTGACGTAGGGCGGTAGGGACCCCCACTCCCTAACTTTAATGCGTTTTATCTACGTCATTTTTTATTAATATGATAAAGCAAAAAATACGTGTCTAATATTTTTTTATTATCTGACCGACGGACTTAAAAGAAATTCATTTTTTGACCCAGGCATCATCCCTCCAATGGAAAAACCTAATAACACCGCCAAACCTGGGAAGTGAACCCAGAAACCAATGCTCACCTCTAGACCAGCGAGCCTATCCGTAAGTGCTCAATAACTTTTATCTCACTGGCAATAGAATTCAGTTAGCCTATGTAGGTATTTTTGGCAGAATTTATGCCTGTTCCATCCATTCTTTATTAAGCATACTTTGTATGCACTTAATTTGTGACCGTGATTTGTGAATGTGACATTGTATTATATCTAACTACCACACAATTACAATTTGTCCCTCAAAAAGACATAATTATGTAATTTGGTGATCGTAGGTACACCCGGCTACACATCAAGCTATACATTTCCAGTTTATGCTGATCTCGCATTGTATAGGATTTCCGTACAATGCGAGGTCAGCTTATACTGGAATGTATAACTTGATGTGTAGCCGTGTGTACCTATTTAAAAAGGTAGAGCTGGCAGTTCCACTTAGTTTTTGCGAGAAAATCCGGCAATTAGTAGTTCAGTAGGTACAATCTACATACACATACCAATAAATAAAATTTAAGAGTCTGTTTGTAATGTCAAAATATCAGTTTTTTACTAAATGCATATGAAAGTATACACGGTACTTATATAAAAAAACTGCTTTAAATTTTTTGTTGTTTATTCCGGCTAATCTCCGAAACCCGTGAACCGATTTTGACGGGACTTTCACTGGCAGCTGGCTAGCTGAAGTTATAGGGAGTAACGAAGACTACTTTTATTTTAGAAAAAGATTTAAGGTGGGCGAAGCCGTGGGCCGGCGAGCAGCAGCTAGTTACAACATAATTAAAAGACTAAGCTGCACTATCGTCCGATGTGGACGCTCCCTAAGTTCACTAATATAAATTGCGTATAATTCGGCATTATTGATTTGTCCTAAAACATTCTAAATGTGTTCTCTCAGCGGGAGCATTTGCTTGTAATGTAACGTTCAGAGTTGAGCATTACATCACTGAGGGAGGAGAACCGAGCGTTACAATGAGCTAATGTCTGTAATATTTAATCTGAAATGTTACATTACAGAAGAATGCACGTCAGTCAAGGAGGCAGTATTGTAACGTATTGCGCAAAATCGAATATGTAACGTTACATTACATGCGAATGCCCCCGTAAGAAAGCACCTTAAAACAAACATTCAAACCATGTGGTGCAAATGTGCAACAGACAAAAGTAACTTAATCACTAACATAAACTTATAAAACAAAGTCCCCCGCCGCGTGTGTATGTCTGAACGCAATAAACTCAAAAACTACTGTACGGTACGGTTTTCACCAATGGACGGAGTGATTCATGAGGAAGGTGTAGGTATATAATTCTATAAGGTTTTGTGTAAATTGGCTGAAATATGACTCTGCTATCCGTGCGTAGGGCTTATCAATTGGTTGATTCGCACGAATTTATTCGACCGAAACGGAATCGACACTCTAAAATAATATTATTTTTTCTTGAGGCGATTCGTACGAAGTTAATTTATTTGTGGGTGAATCGACAATTCCAGAAATACGTTTATGGCAATTGGCACATTTTGAATTTTATGCAGTAAAGTTTAGTGTAAGTACTTAATTTTTCTTAACTTTCGCCTCAAGAAAAAATTATATTATTTAAAAGTGTAGATTCGCTCGTTTCGGGCGAGTAAATTCGTGTGAATCAACCAATAAGCCGTGCGAAGCCGAGGCGGGTTACTAATTAACACAGAGTGGCATCGACGCGAAAACTGTTACCATGGATTCAGTACATGATTCTGAACGCCCCTGCGTTGAAATTTTTCGTCGGTTATTTAAAAAAAAATCTACTCTTTCATAGAAAAGTGCAATACCTACGCGGTCAAAATGTAAGGAATAGCTTTTTTTTTTAAATAACCGACGAAAAATTTCAACGCAGGGGCGTTCAGAGGTTAAAATCTTAAACTAAATCCATGGTAACAGTTTCCGCGTCGATGTCCCTGCCACCCTTTATAATAAAAATAAAAGCTATTAAATTGTCAATGTCAATGACTACTTGTCTCAGTTGTCACATGGGAATTACCGCCATTGTTTTCTGGGAAACTGTAAAACAACAACAACATAACATCTCCCCTGTAATGGCTGTAATCCCCGAAGGGTTAGGCAGAGGTGTAAGTACCTATAGCCTATAGTACATCTACATTTCGCTAGTTAAGTAGGTCCCCTATTAACTACTTAGTGCTGCTTACTACGAGCCTATTGCCATCACCCGAGCACAATAGGGATGATGACAAAAAAAAAAATTGTTATGTCTGTCTTGTAGATTACCTATTAAAAAATATTGGAAACATATTTTTTTCTTTTTTTACGTTATCAAAATATTACGGCGATAAATTGAGTTAAAATGTGCCATGACGTCACTTGTATGAAGATTTTATATGTGCTTACTTGTGACGTAGTGACCTCCACTCCCCAATTTTAATGCGTTTTATTGAAGATTTTTTTTATTAATATGATAAAAGCAAAAAATACGTGTCTAATATTTTTGTATTATCTGTTTGATGGACTGAATAGATTTTTTTCTTTTTTACCCAGACACTATCCCTATTTCTGACTACGGGCTGCTACTGAGAAGTTTATGATAAAAAAAGCCAGAAGCACTTTGTCCAACCTGGGAACGCTATAACAAAAAAAAAAAAAACAATCTGTGCAGCCGTTTCCCTAGGTTGGGGTCGGCTTCCAGTCTAACCGGAAGCAGCTGAATACCAATATTTTATAGGGAGCAGTTGCCTATCTGACCTCTACGACTCAAGTTACTGGGTAATACGATACACCTCGGAAAGACCGGTTGTCAGACTTTCGGGGTTCTGACGACACGACAGTTAAACGAAATAGAAAATAGTATTTTAAGTCAATCGAGGCTGTCGAACTACCTTGATGGCCTACTAATTAAATTATATCGTCGCACGCTCGTAAAACATTCTTGGTGACTCCTCGATTTCAGTTTCAGGCTAGCTTATTAATTATTTACAAGTCAAAGGCCCAATTTCGTTTGTGTGAGAAGGTAGAATGTATTGATATTGCAATACCCTGTATACGTAAATTTTCCTGATCTTTCTCCGGGACTGTCGGATTGCCGTCCCATCGGACTATGAGAGTGAGGGAAGAGAGAGTGCACCTGTGTCTGCACACACACTTGTGCACTGTAATATCTCCCGCGCCGAAGGCTAGTCTCCGTTGAGGTTGGCCGCCATGGCCGAAATATGGTCGGGTGGACTATACAAGGTGGTTTTCGTAAATAGTGCGTTACTGAGTACTGCACCAACAGGACCGTCCTGCTGTTCCAACGACGCTGCTGTCCTTACGAACAAACATTTGTCGAAATTCATGAAGACTTTGGGCGAGAGGTGGAATGGCGATTCCTAAGCTCGCGGACAGCGCCCGATACATGACCCATTATTCGTATAAACTTGTGAATATTATAATCTATGGTGTACGTATAGTATTTTTGTTATACTGGGTGGCAGGGACATCGACGCGACAACTGTTACCATGGATTCAGTACATGAATCTGAACATGAAACTTTTCGTCGGTTGGCACTCCGGGAATGCCGACAGAAGTGAAAACTTGAACAAGATCGCCGTGGTGGAAGAAAAATACTTGTATAGAACATTGGTCCGTAACCTTATCTAAATAAAGAGCACAATCGCGTTTACAACAAAAAATACTTCCGAAACCTTTAGGATAAAAATACTTGCATAGAACATTGATCCGTAACATAATATAAATAAAAAGCACAATCGCGTTTACAAAGCTTTAAAGTAAAAATACTTGCATAGAACATTGATCCGTAACCTAATATAAATAAAGAGCACAATCGCGTTTACAAAAATGAGGTGTCGTAATGGTGTCGCGAAATCAATGGTTTAGTCCCATCTCAAAAAACCCCAACGCGCCTAAAAAAGTTTTCACATAAAAAAATAAGCTGTTTCATAGAAAAGTGCAATGTCTACGCGGTCAGTATGGAACAGCAGATTTTTTTAAATAACCGACAAAAAATTTCAACTCAGGGGTTTTCAGAATCATGTACTGAATCCATGGTAACAGTTGAGGTGGTCTTTTATTTTATGACCGCTTTTTTTTTCTTATTTTAGAAAAAAAAAGTGCGAGTCGAACTCGGAGGGTTCCGTACCACCGTACAATGAGTCGTTGACATTATTGCCATTGATTGTTATGGGTAGGTATTATTCGTTGTTGTAGTGGCCATAGTAGGTAGTAGGTAGTAGGTAGGTACACATTCTGTGAAAATTTCAAGTTTCTACCTTCAACCTCATCACCAAATAATATCTCATATACCGCTTATAAAATCCTTTAAAAATTCTTTAAAATGCAGTGTCACTCAAAGTGTGCTCCTCTGCCTGCCTGGCTAAAGGAAGCTCCGCGAAAATACTGGTCACTAGTTCTTGAGGAAGCTGGGATCAGCAAAGCCCAAACAGGTCTTTATGGCTTTTTTTTCTTCTTCTTTCGCGAAAATACTGGTCACAATGAACCAGTATTTCCGCGGAGCCTATTGCAGCTACCTCAAGAACTAATTTTAGATTTGGAGGCATTTGCATAATCACGTGTCTATTCTATGCAGGATACAATGGAACTATATTTCTAGGTGCTTTACTTTTTATTCGGGATACTGCACCTTCGTCAAAAAAAAAGAACTTGGAGCCAGTGGAACAAGTGCAACATATTATGAAAAAACAGCGATTCAGCAAGTGCCGTCAAATGTAAAATTAGTTTTTGTGTTTTTCTTAATATATCCACTTCTATTGTATTTTATAATGGATTTCCGCAAGGTCACGACTGAATCAATTAACTAGTTTTTGAGGAAACGAAAAATAATGAATTTCGTCAAAACTTGTCCACTGCAATCACGATTTTTTTCAATATGGTATGAATATTATGGCAGCAAATATAAATTACTACTGTTCCATACAGAAGGCAGATGGTAATCTCGGCGTAAATCTTTAAGAAGGCTATTTGAAGTGAGACGGGAGTCACAAACTGTGCGAAACAGGATTCTCAACTCAACAAATGCACCTTCAAAAAAAACCGCAATAGAGTGGATGACGAACCTGACATGCGACTTCAAAACTTTTCAATCAAGTCTGACATCAAACAATTGATGAAAAGTAAAAATCTATTTCATACTTCTCATTAGATGCAAAATGTTAATGTCAAGTGCATCATTATTATGATTATTAATGAAGAATACACATAAAACGAGGTTTTGATTATTTTAAGGCTCCGTTATCCAAAAGGTTCCGTCGCTAAAAAAGTTTGTTTTAAGGTAAAATATAATTATCTTCTCTGTGTGTGGTGGTCCATTACATTGTACAGTGGCCGTGACCGATATGTTGAAGATAATAATATATATTTTATATTAACTTTAAAGTGTGTGACGACATTTAGGGCTCAAAAGCACTTGACCACCTTGTGACAGACTGACAGACAGCGGAGCCTTAGTAATTAGGGGACCCTTTGGGTACGGAACCCTAAAAGCGTACTGAACTACTTAGAAAGTCACAGCTTGATTTAAAACATTGGCGAGAGCGCTAAGTAGGTAGTGATTTATTTATTTCTGTTTTAGAGCACGTTTTCAAAATCGCCCATTAATACGTACGTACCTATCTGGGAAAGAGATGAAGCTCTACAAGACGTATAGCTCCACCTCTTTCTCCACACTGAAGAAATATTAAAATAGGCCCCCAGTCTGAGAACCCGGTAACTAGGTTGTGGAGATCAGATACGTAGTCGCTCCTTGCAAAGTAGGCACCGGTATTCAGCTGCATGCGGTTAGACTGGAAGCTAACCCCAACATAGTTGGGAAAAGGTAATGATGATGATAATGTAGTTTTCGTAGGAAACCAATTTAAGTAAAATCTAAAATCACAGTCCTAAAAGAGATTTGCTGATGACCTCATGGCCCCTTTTCATAGACAGTTTGTAATGAAAGTACACCAATTAACTCACAAATTAACTATACTGCTTATTTTCCTTATGACGTACACCCATAATATTATGTGCGGTGGGTTTTTGCTTCGAAGTTTCCTACGCACGTTTTAAATTAAATCAATTAGAATGTTTGTAATGAGATCATCTGATGAGCTCTTGTCACCGTCGGCGTTCCAGCTGTATTAGAACCCGATGACTTGGCACGCGACGATGGCAAGAGACCGGACGGCATGTCTTTATTTCCATGGAAGGTGGGTAGGGCTTTAGTGTGGGACGCAACGTGTGTCGATACTCTAGCGTCATCCCATCTTCCTGGCTCAGCGTGCTGTGCTGGCGCTGCCGCTGTGGCTGCGGAAAACCTGAAGCGGTGAAAGTATATTTTTAATGTTATAGGGTCACTACTTTTTCAAGCCATTTGGGGTTGAAACCCTACAGCCGTGGGGTCCGAGGGCTCATGGTCTGTTCAATGAAATCTCCAAACGACTGGTTGACACTTCGCATGATCCAAGGGCTGGGCTTTACCTTGGCCAGAGGCTAAGCATTGCCAAACAACGTGGCAATGCTGCCAGTCTTTTGGGTACATTAGCATTCGACAGTGATGCGGAGGAATTTTTCGGCACCATATCTTAGTTTGTTAATAGTTTTAGTTAGATTAGGTTATCATATTTTTAGTTTTGTTACTTGTTTTGTTGAATTGAAGAAGAAAAAACCGGCCCAGTGCGAGTCGGACTCGCGCACGAAGGGTTCCGTACCACTATCTATAGAAACGAGCAAAAAAAATAAATACGTTTGTTGTATGGGAGCCCCCATAAATATTTATTCTATTCTGTTTTTTTTTGTATTTGTTGTTATAGCGGCAACAGATATACATCATCTGTGAAAATTTTAAGTGTCTCACTAACACGGTTCATGAGATACAGCCTGGTGACAGACGGGCGGACAGCGGAGTCTTAGTAAGAGGGTCCCGTTTTACCCTTTGGGTACAGAACCCTAAAAATGAAAGAGATTGACACATTTGAATGTTTTAAATTAGGTCGATGAACGTCTAGCGGTCTTGTCTATAATGATAACCCAAAAACCGAGTCAAACTTATCATACCTACTTAAGGTAGGTACTAAACGAACTACTTTCGACTGCCTCGTTGGTCTAGTAGTTGCAATCGCAAGCGCTACTGCAGCTGAGCATGAGGTCCTGAGTTCGACTCCCAGATCGGGCTAGGTGTTGTTGGGTTCTTCCATCAGGAATTTCTCACTAATAGCCCGGAGTTTTTATTTTGTACCCGGTTGGTGGCAATAGGCTCACCTACTTACTATTACAGAACAAATATTATGTTCTTAATGTGCCTCGGCAAACCTCGTGTTTCGTCAGTCGTCGGAGTTGCCCTTTGCACTTGCTGCAGACCGGACGCTCTCAATCGACTTGGAAATATATAGAGTTGTTAATAGTCTTTTAACTTAGTGTAATTTATTTAAAATATGGGAGGAAAGCCGCTAAAGTGGTGGCACGACAGATAGGAAAATAGTTTTACAGCTCTATATAGTTCACACGGAAATGAAAACAAAACAACAATAAAGTACTTAGTTCGGAATTTAAATTATTATACACGATAAATCTAATAATTGATGGACATGGAAATTAGCATTCGCACTGCATAGCAATTAGCTAGCGCACTTACGAGCCGTCATTAAGTTTGAATCGAACTAGCCGTATCAAATATGAAATTTGGATCGTTATAAGATGACTTCGTTATCTTTCAAGACCCTTTTTCTCCGGAATGCGTGCAGGTATAAAGTTGCAATAGATCTAAAACTTAGATCTACGGTCCCTGGGAGCTGTAAAAAAAAATCAAACTTCCAAGTCGACCCAAATTTTATCGAAATCCGTTCAGTGGTTTAGCCGTGAAAAGGTAACATACAGACAGACAGAGTTAATTTCGAATTTATAATATTATATGTATATTAGTATGGATTAGGATGATTTCGGCTGATATAACAATTTTACTTAATACTTTTTACAAAACACATCGCAAGTTTTAAGTGTTAATTTTCTTAATTATCGTTTGTATTAATTGATAGACTAGCTGGACAACTCGACGACAGTAGTGACCAATTAAGCGGATAAATTGATTAGTTTGTTATTACTTTACTTACATTTGATAAATTAATGGAGAGAACTCATCAGTTTATAAATTCTTTTATTAACACGCCTGTATTTCGAGAGCACTGCTCTCAAAACGGTGAAGGAAAATATCGTGAGGAAACCGGCCATGTTCTAGAACCAAAAACTCGAAGACATGTGACATCTACCAACCTGTACTGGGCCCGTGTGGTGGATTACGATTACGGCCCACTCCCTCTCACAGAGTTGAGGCCTGTGTTCCAGCAGTGGGAACCACAGAGCATTTAACTTTAGTGGGAACATTAGGTATTAGTTAAAGCAATGCCACGTAAAATTTAATTGGAGAGGCAACCGGATAGCGAGTGGTAATCTGGGTCTGGGTCCGAATGGACCCCAAATGGGCGGGGGCGGCGATATGGGGGATGGGCAAAATATTTTTTGTTTAATGTTATGTTATTAGGATGTTGTTGGGATATTGTAATGTCATCATCATAATCATAATTTCAGCTGAAAGACGTCCACTGCTGGGCATGGGCCACCCCAAGCACCGCCACTTCAACCGGTTCTGTGCTTCTTGCATTCAGCAGATTCCTGCGGCCTTCATAAGGTCATTGGTCCACCTTGTGGGAGGTCTTCCATTGCGACGTCTTCCAGTACGCGGTTGCCACTCGAGAACCTTTCGGCCCCACGGCCATTTGTTCTGCCGTTTCTGCGATCAATGTGCCCTACCCACTGCCACTTAAGATTGGCAATTATTCGGGCTATGTCGGTTACCTGGGTTTTCTTACTTTGTTATGTATATACTTACGTAAAACGCGCATAAATAAAGAAGTACTTACCTATCTAACTCACTGAAGTTATTTTGACATCAATATGGTGAGAGGAAAACCATAATCTAATCTTGATTGTATATCTTAAGTTTTTGAACAGGACAGTTTGTTAATCTTCAGATGAAATGATATTCTTATCTAACTATTATAGAATGTGCTGGAATGATGTTCTGAACAGACCAGAAATTTTAATTAACTTCTGGAGGGAGGTGAGCTGGTTGGAATAACCACCAAACGGCTGCCATGGCCCACGCACAATGGTCCACCTGACGGACTAAGTACGGAAACCAAACCCCATAACATAGACTGGAATACTGATTGCTGGAAAGCTGGAATACTGGTTTTTGACTTAAAGTATACAAAAAATTCAGACTATGCCAGTCAGCAAGATGATCATTTTCATCTTCCTAACGTTTTCCGAACTATATTAGCGTCGGTTTCAAATCTAATCTGACGCAGCTGAATACCAGTATTTTACATGGAGCGACTGCCTATCTGACCTTCACGACGCGGTTACTTGGTAACACGATAGCCCTTGGTAAGACTGGTTATCAAAGTTTCAGGCTTCTGCGGGCTTCTGACTAAATATTTTAATAAATTATTTTTCTTCAAGTACGCTGTACTGGTACACCGTCTAAATATTTGTTTGCTGCACCGGTCGACGTCATTACGTGCCGGCGCCGGCTGTCGCTGAAAACCAGCGCTGGGGCTCTGTCTTGCATAAGGTCGCAGCATAATGCTGAGCGATAGCCGATTTGCGTGGATGTGACGCATGCTTCCTAACCTTTTCTCATTTATGTATTTTAAACTTTTTTTTTGCGTCATGTTTACCGCAAATAAACGTTTTTTCTTTCTTTCTTTCTTTTCTTACTGTCAAAGATCTACAAATGACAGCTGGGACCAACGGCTTAACTACACTCACACGGTCAACAAGGTGATAAAGTAAATAAACAGGATTTTTCTGTTTCTAGAATTTGTTTGTCTGTATATTATTCACAAATACAGTAGTTACCATTATGTATGTAGTTTATTACACTGCTGAACAAATTACAATAAGATTGAATATTCGGTACAGCTTAGATCCTATATAGAAATTCTTCAAATCTATGTATGCGGCTGATAGGCAACTAGGCACCTAAGACAGCGCTGTCAACAGTGACATAAGGACGCGTTACGTAAACATATGTGCAGTTAGTGAGGTGTATTTTGATTATAAATGTGTACGTATGCACAGAGCGGAGGTGTAGTTTTGGCATGCTTCACTGTATTGTTCGCAGCGCTGTCTTAGTTTTTTATTTCGTCTACGCTAGGCACTTGGTGAAACTTTTATAGGCAATCTAGTGTAACACGGTCATCTGTTACGGTTAGTTTCACTCTAGTTGTAACCTTTGGCTGACCTGATTCGTGTACCTTTATGAGGGTTGATTAAAGAATTATGGTACCTTTACTTCCTTTGATTCGGTTTAAGTGGAACAAAAAAGGTTAAACAGGGTTAAATTAAATTAACTATTGAAACTCTGCAGACGTGATGAGTAGGTATCGATGTCTGGTTTGGAAAAAATCTGATGAGTTTTTTTGGGGTCATCAACCGCAGTTTGTGTAGTCACAGTCACTAATTGAAATATCAGTTTAAAAATCTGTTGTTTTTTTGTGTACACACTTTTATTAAGTAATACATCTATGGTGTATACCTAGGGTTACCGTCCGTCTAGATTTGTCTGGATATGTTCGGCTTTTTGGCCCCCCGTCCGGACTATGCCCGGCTTTCTCATTTGTCCGGACTTTTCAATTTAAGAGGATTTTCTTTAAAATTAATATATGATTAATCAGTGTGAAAAAAAAAAGATTATAAAGTTAAATATCCGGACTTTTTTGCGAATGTCAGGGTTTTTGACTTTTTTGCAAATGTCAGGGTTTTGACTTTTTTTGCAAATGTCAAACTTTTCAAATATCGAAATGGTTATTCTATGTATACCTAAACGGAAGAGCGGTCTCGGTCAAACTATAGTCAATTTTTGGTCGGTCTTCTTTAATAGTCTCTCTCTTGGACATTTTATTTTCTGAGTCTAGAGACTAGGGACTGAAATAGAGCCGTATTTTTAGCAGGATTTAAATCCAGAATACAAGATTTATTATTATACTTCTAACTCGTCAGTAATAAATCTGGAATGCTCAGGAGGTGGAGTCAGGATTTAAATCCTGACCCTCAAATCTTATGATCAAATCAAAAATTACAGAGATGACATGCGGGGTCATCTCCACGAAAAAGGAAAAAACTAAGTACTTACATAACTCGATTTTGTACATTGTACCAGTAAATAACTTAATAATTTTGCAATAATGCAGGGTTGTTAAGAATAAGAATTATTGCAGTAAATAATTATATCGATAAATTACATCTAAAGTAGGCTATTTAACGGTCGTATTTTCCACGATTAATTATGCAATAAAATGGTAGTTTGTCTCAATTAATAATATTGTGAACTCCTTGATGGTGGACTGGGGCTGACAGAGGTACAGTTCGTGCCATTAAAGATGAGACTTGACATATCACGTGGTTTGACTTGCGCAGTAGAAGATTTATGGGTCTCTTTAGCGGTATGATGTCTGCGCCGGGGCGCCATCTCGGGACGGCGGACAGAGCGGCGCGGGAGGTGCGGTCAAGTCTCATTTTTCGTGGCGCGGATTGTACTTACCTACTTACAGAGTTCGAATTAACACATAATTCAAACAAGGAATATTACAACATGACGTTAGCAAATCTTCTGCAACTCATAATTTTGACAGCTAACGTCATCATCATAATAGTCATATCCCAATGTAATTGTGGCCAGCACAACATTTTTTGAAGTGAAAACTCCTTTAGGCGCGTTGTGCATTTTTGAGATGGGAAAAACAATTGAACTCGCGACACCGTTACCGACACCTCATTTTTGTAAACGCGATTGGAAGTAATTAGGCGTCCTAAGAAAATTGTGGAAATAAAACAACTCTCAATTGAAAATAAACATGTTTTTTAGCAAACTTTTTTTTTTTTCATGTTTTTTTTTCAAATAATCGTAAAAGTCATTAAGATTCCAAACAGAACATTTTTTTTTTTAACAATAAAGTCCCATGTACCTAATAGGGGGCGAGCCTACTGCCATCAACCGGGCACAAATCCAGACTTCGGGCCTGAATGATTCCTAATGGAAAAACCCAATAACACCCGACCTGGGAATCGAAACCTCATGCTCAGCAGTAGCGGTTACTATACCAATGAAAATTATGCTACCTGTATATTAAAACTACTAAACAAATCATGATAAGACTTAGAGCGGTTACGCTCTCGATCCGAATACGAGAAATGTCGGTTCGAAGTAGTCATAGTACTATTTGTATGATGGGTTGCGCACTAGATCCGAACTCTGTCCGTCCAAATTTAGAACATTACCAATTCGGATTGAACTCGGATTGAACTCGGATCTTGAATTCGGATTCGGATCGGACGTAGTGCGTAACCACTCTTACTGTTGGATATAGCGTATATCATATTTAGACATTCTTCAGATCTAAGAAATTCCCTATGGAAAAACCCTTTAACACCGACCTGGGAATCGAATCCAGGATCTCTTGCTTCGGAGTAGCGCTTGCGATCACTAGACCAACGAGGCAGTCTGTAATATAAGGTGAACTGAAAGGTAAGTCTGCAATGGAATAAACGGACAACCCCAAAAAGTTTTATATATGCCTATGGTATACTTTTACATCCGTCAGTTACGTCAGTTTCGGGGTTGGAAGACGATCTAACGATTTTGATACTTTGTATTTAGATTTTTGCCTAAAAGATTATGTGTAATAAACTATGTCATTAACCTTTGTTCTACCTTCATGCGATGAAAAAACTGTATCAAATCCACACCGCATCGTGCTAAAGTGACCGATTTATTCCTGAATAAATCAGAATATAAACAAAATAACTTATCAAAAACAAAAAGACAAACAAAGTATCAATAGTAGATTGTATCATAAGGGAGCAAAATAATATTTTTACGGCGAGGGCGCTTTTTTGAATCCAGAGTGAAGTGAGGTATTCTAGAGTAGAATCCCGAGTGTAGCCAGGGATTCTTTAGTACAATCCTGAACGTAGCGAGGGATTCAAAGTATGTCGCCCGAGCCAAAGATATATTTTGCGCCCGAGTGATACAATCTACTTTTCATCACCTTCTATGAGAAAATAAAAGGCGCTTCATATTTTATTGTAATATTATTATTTAATAAAACATAGAGTAACAACTAAATTGTAGTTTAATAGTATCTAATAATAAAACAACTAAAAACTTATATTTAGATTTGAGACACTTATATTAGGAATAGATATTGTTGTAGATTTTATATTCTACGTGTTTGAAATAATGTCCGAATCTGGCTCATTTTGAGGAAAATGTGACGGTGAATCTCGTTGTTTGGATGTAGATGGGCGCGGCGACAGTGGCATGGATGGATTAACTGAAGGTTGCAATTTAATGTTTTCCGCGATGCATTCACATGTTTTCGCCTTGTTCTCAATGGAATCTTCTATATACCCCTCTGCTACAGCACTCGACTTCCATCCTCCATGTGGCTTGAGAACAGTTAAGTCCGCTCCAGAATCTGCCAAAAGGGTAGAAGTACGACGAAAACAATGTCCTGTATACAGTTTGATATCTGGTAACTTCAAATAAGTAGCGATTACTTGTGGCATGTTAGAAATTTTATTTTTTCCCGTAACTTGTTTGAAGCACTTGCACTTTGGATAGCGGATGAAAAACCTATTGGTCTTCATATCAGCAGGACGCAGGTCCTGGTATTTCTGTACAATAGTTTTGTATTCTCCTCGGATTACAAAGAATCGGTCAATTTTTGTATTTGTGAATGTCAGCTTTACTAACAGTAAATAATCCGACTGATTTTCGACATCATCAACAGTTATTTTTAAAAGTTCATTGCCACGACAAGCTCCATGTACTCCGAAAATTAAAGCCACCTGTAACAAAACCGAATGTGAATAATACAAGTATCTATCGAAGTACAGGTTACAATAAAATGCGCATTTTAAAACACTATGGTTATACTTTACTAATCCACCATATACATAGTTACTTACTTTTACGGCAAGAAAAACTTTGTCTGGTGCCTCATTAAGGAAAGTCTCCACGTTTTTGACTCAGAACACTTTTGATTTTTTAGGTTTAAATCCATCAGACATTCTCTTCAGATACGCTATTAATTTCGAATATGTGTCCAGTTTTACGTCGTTATTAGAACTGACTGTTGATTTTAGCATTGAGTAGGTACTCCAAAGAGTGGAAGGTTGTTTAGTTTTGGCTAAGTACTGGAAGTAGGCCAAAAACACAGATTCTGAAAATTTCATGGCGCCTCTTGCATTTCTCCATTCAATAAAATTACCATATTTCATATATTTCTCCCGCGATTTTGCAGGTAATAGATTATCCATCACATTTCTTGCGTCAGTTCTAATACTTTCAGGAGTTAATTCTATACTTTCACTGTCACTTGAAGAAATCATTTTTCAAAACAAAACATGAATTTCTAACAATCCGTGAAAATTGACGAAAACGCGGGCTGTAGTTCGCGCGTTTTTAATTTGATTTCTTTTTTTTTTATTCAGCCGAGGCGGCGCGACTATGGGCCGTCGTACCAGCCAGTTATTCAAACAATATTTGCGTTCGATTTCTTTGGCGCTGAACACTAAGATTTTCCAAATTCAAAAAGTGCGCGGCAAAGATAATTGCGGCGCACTTATAAAGAGAATTAAAAACTCATTACTGGCTGCTAAAAGTTTCTTATAGAAAACACCACCTTTGGGCGCACTTAAAGGCGAACCAAGTCGTCCTTTTCGAATAGATGGAATGAAAATTATTTTTTCGTAAGGCAGATGGTGTTGCCGTCTATAGATTTTCCAATTCCACCGTTTCTTACTTATTCATGTAGACTTAGCGTGGCCACTCTAGTTTGAAATTGTCAATACACCAAAAAGTAAGCGGGGTGATCAACGCGTTCCTAATTCTCTAGGTAGGTATGAGAAGAGGTATTTGTCTGGCAGTCGTCGGCCATATCAGTAGGCATACCTAGCTAGATGTTTTATTGTTTTTAGAATAGGCGTTATTTTTCATGAATGAATGGTGCCTCTTTATTCAGAACAATGAGAGTATGTTCGATAATATTTATGCAGACCAAACAATATTAAGTCATTCTTAGTTGTGTAGGTAGAGTACTAGAGTAGACTGTACAAGGTTTGGCATGTAATAAATAAATCATTCAAGTTCACAAGACGCGTTGTTCCGTATCTGGAAAACTATTAGGTACCTAACCTACAGGTGTACCTACTGCACAAATCATCACTGTCATCGTCTGATAGTTTGGCACTGAAACTGAACGATGACGGGGGCGTCGTTGGCTAACATTTGTGCAATTATTTCATGAAACGTATTGAAAAAAAAAGATAGCGGCATTAGTTCCGATTTTGATTACGCGTCAAAATATTATTGTACAAACAAATGTACTATGCTGATAAATAAGTGCGTTTTAATAAAATCCTCAAATGCCAATCATGATGATCGCCAAAGAGAGATTTTTTAAAAATATGTTCTAGCAATTCGAACCCAACAATGACAGACACGGCAGCGACTGAGTTCAACACATTGTTTTCGGCCAGTACAATAGAGTACGTAGCGTATAGTATCACTAAAATATTTACCGCCCGTGAAGGTCAATGGCTCGCTCGATAAAAAATGACATCATAATCATTAGATTTTAGATTTAGAACGATAGAATTATTTTGAATTCGACATTCACTTTTTAGCAGCGAATTAAAAATGGCGGCTTGATAAAATACTTAATGCCAGTTGTTTTGGATTTAAATTTGACCAACAACTGAGTTTCCAGATTATGCAGATATTTAGGGGATCTTAGGACCAAAAACCAAACTATGATGTAGTTGCACTTATTAAAATAAAAGTGGTAATTTTAAAGGAGAAAAAGTATTTTTTATAAAAAGAATTGTAGATATTACTTACCTACTTTCTTCAAATTTGCGTAATGTGATCGTAGGCTGTAAGGTGTCTACCTAATTCTTCGTTATACCTAGTGTTGGATCCAGGATTGTCGTTTGGGAGGAGCTTGAGCCCGCTGACGTAGGTTTTAGCAAAGTAAACACTAAAAAACACACAACATTTTACAAGCCTCCTGGGATATCTCGGTGAATATAAATGGCGGCCAAACCGGGCAGCATGAAGGCAAAATTCGTCACGTGAACATTTTAAATAGAAAAAAAAACTTGAAAACGTAAAAGGTACTTATTAAGTTAAGGATAATTGATGACAATTGTACATTAGGTAGTTTAATACTTGGCTAAAAAGTTTAATTAGAATAATATCAAGTTCACTTTAAGATTTGTCACAGAAGAACTCAGACGCTTTTGGGGGGACTTGAGCCCCTTATCCCTAGATCTACTGCTTCGGAGAGTACAAGCATGACATTATGTCTTATGTAATGCCAAATTGTACGTAGGTATCTATCTATCCATTATCACCGTCCATTCCAAGGTTGCCTGGATGAGTTCGCGAAAAGCGATAAGGCCGCCCATTGTATATTTTGTAATGTTTGATTTATTTTTTGTTATGTATTTTTGTGGTGTACAATAAAGATGTACAATAAATTTATTTATTTATATATAATAAATAAATAAATTATATTGTCGCTGATTAATGAAGAAAGTTCTGGAAAGCATAATGAATTATGTCTGATTTATAAACAAGACAATTTAAGTAAATCATGTACTTAACCTTTTCACAACTATATTGGGATCGACTTCTATTCTAACAAGACGTAGCTGAATCTGACCAGTATTTTACATCGCTCCATGTACTGCCTATCGGACCTCTATAACCCAGTTACTGGGTAACACGATACTCTTTGGTTAAGACTCTTATTCCTTTCGGGCTTCTGACGTCCCGTAACGACTGTCAAAGATCTACAAATGACAGCCGGGACCAAAAGCTTTTAACGTGCTTTCCGAGACACGGAAGGGTCTTGGTACATGTAAAGTCACCCATCCACAGACCGACCTCGGCAAGCGTTGCTTAACCTTGAATATCGACCCGTGCAGCTGTTATTATGTAGCTATGAACTCCTCTCCTCCTCGCACAGATGAAACTTCATAAAAAGTAGTTTTTAATCAACAACATGACCTCAATTCCGGTAACTGTACGTTTTTCTCCCGTATTCCTTCTACAACAGGTATTTTCGAAAGTTTGCCGTTACTCTTTCTCGGAATTAAACCACCGCGCCGCGTTTCCTTAAGGGAAACCCGTTGGAACGGTCATCTGTACTTTACGAGTGTCAGCACTTATTGATACAGGCAAGTATGTTCTAAGTACTAGCACTTCGTCCTAGTGATTTTTCTACTTTCCTCTTAAAATTACATGATTACAATCGTTATAATTTATTTAGATGTAAATAAGAAGTATATTGTATGTTATGTCTACTTAAATAATACTAGCATTATTAAACGGTATTAAACCTATTTTCCAAGCAGTGAAATCCTCCCCTTAAACTTTATTACCCCTTTCCACCCCATTAGGAGTTAGTTTTTTTAAACCCTCACGTAGGCTTTTGTTTTAAAAATATTAGTACCTACCAACGACAGCGTGTTAAAAAAATATCTTACTAACTTTGACACCCCCTAAAACGAATAGTGATAAACTTTATTATTTACTGAGGCAAGTGTTGCAAAGTTTCAAGTTTATTAACTCAAGGAATAAGGTTTTTCATACAAACATAATCCCCCCCTTTTCAACCCTTTAAAGGTCGAATTTTCGAAAACCCCTTCTTAGTGCTCCTCTACATTGTAAAAGGATGTGTGCAGAATTTCACGTTCCTACTTCCAAGTCCCAGTAGTTTCGTCTCTGCGTTGATGTGTCACTCAGTCAGTATTTTTTTCTTTCTACAAAATAATAAGAAACAATTACTACCAACTACGTAGGTACTTATACCAGAAATCTTTCCGTCAAATTACAACAGCACCTAACTTACTTATTACATGCGATTCAGCGGAGGTTAACATACATTCTACTGCATTCTTTAATTCTCGTCATGATTGACGTCACATTATAATGTCGGTGTACTGCTCGGTGTACACGAGGCTATATATTTTTGAAGCTAGGATTAAGAAGTACCATCCACGAAGACGCGTCCCACTTTTCTTCCTAAACGCGATTACTGTAAGTACTGGTAGCTGTAGTGTAAGCGATGGCACTATCTATAGCAAGATAGTGCTAATAAGCTAGCAAGCTAGTCACTCTAGCCTCGTGGATAGAGAACTATTCTGTTTTTTAGCCTAGTAAGCTGGTGCGAATGTACGATAGCCTATACAGCACGCGTAGCATGACGCTTTCTATTTCTATGAAGAATAGACATAGCTCTTTCTATACAAATTGACATTTCGTCTCTCCATCTTTGACATCGCACCGTAGAAATCATTCTACAATCTGTCATTTTGTCTTCCGTTTCTAACGATCTTTGTCTAGGTCCTTTTACATGTAGACTATTTCAGAAGAAAGTTTTCTATCCAAACTGTCAAAATCACTAAGGTAGTGAAGACAATTTGATTTTGTAATCGCCATGCTAGAGACGGTAGAAAACTTTTTACTCGACGGCCACAAAGTATATACGGTTATCTACAAAATCATGAAACGCTCTCCTGTAAAGGAGAGCGTTTTGAACGCAAAACTGTGATAAGTAATAATTATCATAATTCGAATTCATGTGCAAAAATAGTACTGTATCTCTTTTTTCTTTTACTTATATCTCGAAAATGGTGTGTCTAATCGCAAAAATAATGAAAATTTCGACCCCCTTTATAAAACCCTCAAACCCCTAAGACTGAACATGTAGGTAATAATTTTTCTTATTTTCCATACAAAAAGTGAAAAATTCCATATAAAATACGTCGAGCCTTCGCGCCTCCGGCTCTAAAAAAAATCACGGAGTAGGACAAACAAGTACCACGTGGACTCGCGATTGTCAACTACGATTTAAGTTGTGTCAACATTATATTAGGGATTTTTTGTTGCAGAATAATTTTAAGATTTTCATAGCCAAAAATAAAGGGGTTTTAGTGATAGTTTAGATAGTTTAGTTCGGTGTACAAGAGAAATTGGCACCATTACCAAGGAAATGGTTAAATCCAATATTACTGTAATATTGTTTTCTTCCAAAATACGATACTTCGACACTCTTAATATCAATAAAAATTGAGAAACAAACAAAGAAAAAAAAATCCTATGACAAAACAAACAATTCTGAGTCGAATATGAAGAGTGAATTGCGTAAAAAGTGGCAAAAGTGCAGTTGTGTCTGTCTACTTTACTGCCGTCCTGTCTACACGGAACGTCATTTTTGTCTATTCTTCTGTCGACACAACTCGTTTCTACGGTGGTCATGCTACGCGTGCAGGTGGGTAAAAAATCGTGGATCAAACGAAACAGAGCGAAATTTGGTATTATTTGCAGTAAAAAATATCTGTGAAAGAGCCCTAACTTGATCTTGTGTTTTTTTAAGAAAATACCAAAATGAAATAATAGGCAATTACCTGTTTTAAAACAATAAATGGTGTTTAGTTGCTTCTAGGAAATGTATTATCACTACAAAATATTTTATGACAGTGGGTACCATGATTTATGAGTATTGGCACTTTTTAAAATATCTTCTAAGTCTCAAGAAAAATTATTTGTAAAATATTTATATTTTTTATTCAAATTTTTTACTGCAAATAATGGGGTTATTTGCAGTAAAAAATTTGAATAAAAAGTATCGCCCTATTTCGTTTGATCTACGCTTTTTTGCCCAGGCTGTATATAAAAGTACTCTGTGAGTTTAATAGGATGGGGTTCTATTTTTGAGCTAAAGCGCCCCCCGCCATGATTTTACTTTTCTGGCTTGTGTGAAAGTCTCGTGTGGTTGGTGAACTAGTGCCCAACCGGATCAGCACTCTAATTGCGTATCACACGATCAATCACAATGTTTCATTTTGACAGATCAACAACATTCATTGCGTTATTTACGTTGCTGAGCAGACAAAGTTTTCGAAAGTATGAATGAAGCAATGGATTTGCAATATCCTTAAAAATGATTCAGAATATGACTGATCGTGTGTTACGGAATTAGGGTGCAGTTTACTCTACTAAGTCACCGCAATCTGTTAAAATTTTCTAGCATCGGGTAAACAGCTCTAGCATGTACCATAGGGTTCCCAGATGCGATCAACATAGCTTCCTACTGGTCCAAAGTAATCTAGTTAAAAAGACGAATGTTGTACCATCGATTTGAACATTTGTCGATAAATACAATTATGCATAACATATATGAAATCACGCATGCAATCCTCGAAGGGTTAGGCAGAGGTGTAACTATAGTCATAATAGTTTATTGAAATAATAATTTTACATAAATATTTACAAAATAGTGCCTTAAACTAGAGGTTAAAGTATATAATGATGTCATGTTCGTGAACGGGCGCTGTCAGTAGGGACTAGTCATCTCTTAGCTGCCACGGCTTATTTTAATTAAATATGTGAATTGTTTTATTTTTTATTACAAACGCTTTTAACGTTCTGCATCGTTCTGACATTTATAACTTCAACATGAATGATGTAACCAATATTTTGTAACCATATTGTGATTTAAAAGAGTGTCCGTGGAGTTTCTTGCCCGTTCTTCTCCATATGAACCTACTACGCTTTGGAATGGGCAACTAGTTTCATCTTCCTGACTGACCGACCACTTGACTATTCAAAAGTGCCTTTAATTGGTTTATTTCAAATAAATGCTTTGAGTTTGAGTTTAATAATTGGATTCTATCTGAACTAGGAATAAACCTGTTTCTCAAAGTATCTCACTCAAGTACTTATACTTAGGTGTTATCCAAGAAATAGTAAATGACTTATCTACTATAAATTCTGTTATCATTCAAATTTAGAAAATATAGTATGTTACTTTTTTGCATTATCGTAAGACATTTTTGCAATGTAACATTTTAAAATTTACTTTATTATTTTTATATATATATATTTTTTTTATCGTGTCAACTAAAAGTAAAGAGTCCATGTTTATACATATATGATGTGAATTATAAAAACTAAAACTATTTTTATGTGTAAAGGTTAGTATTACAGTAAGTAATTATTACCTATATAACATTCATTTAAAAACTTTTTACAAGAAAAAATCAACCGACTTCCAAAAAAAAACCCAACAAAGCGAGAATTAACTTTGGTTTTGAATTGTAGTGTTTTTTTTTTGGAAGTCGGTTGTTTTTTTTTTTTTTTGTGAAAAGTTCTTTTTTCACTTTTTAGTTGTGGTACCTACCCCACACAAATTCGAACACAACTACCTGCTATGTAAAAAACAGTGACATGAACTTAACATATGATCTACATATCAAGTGGGAAAAAAATACGTATTATTGAAGCCAACTCAAAAACTATCCAAGCAAAGTTAATAAAATTTATATGGGACCAACTTGGGAGCATACCCTTTCAAAAAAAAAATCTGTCCATAATTGACGGAGAAATCGGTGGACATACCTAAAAAAAACATACATACGCTACGAACATATAACCTCCTCCTTTTTGGAAGTCGGTTAAAAAGACAGATAAACGTTGGTGCTCTTACGCGACCTCATCATAATCTATAGTTTATGTATCTTGTCTCAGCTATTTTCTTTGCAGGGCATTCTTGATCGCCTGTTTTCTGGTTGCACGGTTTTTTAAATCGCAATAATAATAATTATTAGTACACCCACATTTCGCTAGATATTTTTTTTATCCCATGTAATAGGGGGCGAGCCTATTGCCATCAACCGGGCATCAAATCCAGACTCCAGGTTGCTACTCAGAAATTCCTGAACTACCGATGAAAAAACCCATAACTCCTTACTCGACCTGGGAATTAAACCCATGACCAAAAACAAACAAAACAGAAAATAAATTGCCGTAAATTAGTCAATGGAAAAAGGCGGTAAATAATTAAATATGTAGTAAGCGAGATGTAGTGAATCAAGGTGACACATCTGCATTCGGAATCAGAAACCCAGGAAAACATTCAAGGTAAATTAGTTGCTCGGCCAAGCGGTCTGCATCGAACGTGTTATGTTGATATAAAACTGCATTACTTACTTAGACTTTTTATTATTTTTTATTATTTAAACGTAACAATTTCTCAGTAGCAGCCCGGAGTCTGAATTTGCGTCTAGTTGATGGCAATAGGTTGCGCTCGGTGCTTGGTGTGGCAACACGCCGTGTTCGAGTTCACGACAAGTTAATCGTCATCCTGAGGATGCCTCGTTGAGAGGTGAAACACGTGTCGATTTCTTCCAGGGTCTTTTCAAGACTCTTAAGAAATAGCTAAGCGGAAAAGGTTACTAAATATATCCACATCATCATTTTATAATGGATTTCCGCAAGGTCACGCCTGAATCAATTAACTAAATAAATAAATGTCAACGGTTTTTACCAACTATGTTGGGGTCTGATTCCAGTCTAACCAAATGCAGCTGAATATGAGTATTTTACATGGAGCGACTGCCTATCTGACCTCCACAATGTTACTGGTGATACCCCGTGGTAAGACTGGTTGTCAGACTTTCGGGCCTCTGACGACCCGTAACGGCTGTCAAAGATAAATAGTTAATATTAGGGATGTTATGGATATGAAATTCCGGATCTGGATAGGGATACGGATATAGAAATAATATTATACCGGTTTCGGATACGGTTACGGATATGAAATAATTTCTGATTATCCGTTAGTTTCGAATAGTTTCGGTTACGGATATTACATTTTTACGAAATTGTAAAAGAGAAACACAAATAAGAAACAAAAAAAACTTGCAAGTGACGCGCGCGGCTAGTGTGTCGGCTCGGCCGGGCAGAAAAACCTGTCATAACGTGTCTGATTTAGACTCCGCCCCTATCCGAAATTATCCGAAACTTTATATCAGAATCGGTTACGGTTACGGATAGATTTTTACTTCGGATATTCGGTAGTTTCGGTTACGGTTACGGAGCTCCTTAACATCCCTGGTTAATATCATATCGTATTATCTCTGTTGATAGCAGTTGTGGTCGTGACGGTTAACCAAAAATCGACCACAACCAAATACATACCTTATCTTATACTTATACAATAGGTACATGTCGAGATTGACCCAAATTAACTAATCTATATTTTTATCATCTTCATTCATAGAGGAAGGCGCAAGACGCAATATAGATGTGCTTTATGTAAGGAAGGTATTTATTTTAAATATCAAATAATAATGTTGTATACCGTTGTTGTGTTGTTGTTCTCGTGGTGAAACCGGCATGCCTGAGAGATATTTCTCGACGGCATATGAAGCGGCTTTAAAACTCTGACACCAGGTTAGTCACTAACCACAAGAAAAGAAGATGTTGTATTAGGATTCCCAAAATTAAGATTTCAAGTACCTACCTTAGGCCTACTGTACACGGCACGGGTTTCTTTACGGTACGGCGCGCTGACCGCACCGCGGAATAATCGTGTCTATATGAAACGGCAAACCACCGGTTGTATGATATACAGGTACGGCGCCGGCGCCGTGCCTGTCAACAATCTTCCATAGTTAACTAGCACAACACTGAGAACCGTGCCTACACACGGCGAATCAACCGTAGTTTTTCACGGAAAAAAACGTGGTACTTGCAACAGGTCTTAACAAAACCAAAAATCAACCTTTTAACCACGGAACCAAAAATACAATTAAAGTCGGGAATTACCCAAAATAACCATCCTATCTTTTTATAATCTTCATTCATAGGCAGGTACTTATTCTTAGCAAAATAGCAACTTATAAAATGATGTACTTATTGGGATTCCCAAAACCTAAGTACCTAAGTCGTTTGGCCACCACCACCATGGGACGTCTACGAGAAACGAGATTATTCGAACCTAACGTAACGTCCCGGTGACGGCGATCGTTTGTCCACCGCTACCGAAGTTGACGGTTCAATATGTTATGGTAGATAAATTAAAAGCTGTATTTTGTATTGCCGGCACATCGGGTCGTCACAATCTCGGGATTTTCGGGTCGATTTCTAGTGGTCGCACCGAACTACTTGAAAATTCGGGGGCCGGGATCCCGATGCTTGGGTGACGGACACGCGGTGGTCACCCGGCCATAGTAATTATATGTATCGCTACTTCAGTTGACGTCCCGTTGACGGCGGCGGTGGACAAACGCCATTAGTCCTCAAAGCATCGCGAGACGAGCAAAAAACGTCACGTTTGAAAAAAGAAACAATTGTAAGTACTCACCATTGTTTCCTTGTTCATAAACGAAAAACCTTGAACTCTAAACTGGCAGTTCAAAGTACTAGTCATTAAAATATCAGGGTCGTATTGACCCAGGAATAGAAACATTATTTTTTGTATTAAATGCAATGGCTAACTTGGCTTAACTAGTAAATTAAATCAACTGTGGATCAACGTACCCACCAACCAGTCCACTGCAGGATTGCGTTAGCCCAGAGGTCGGCAAACTCATTAGTCAATAGAGCCAAATATCAATCCAATAACGACTAATAATTCTTATGAGAGCCAATTCTTTCTGTGTGTCCAAACTGTCTCAATACACTTTTCTTGATCCTTAAAACTCCCATCCTCTTTCAGTCCACAACGCTTCCTAAAATTAACTTGCTAAGAAGTAGGATGGATGCCTTCATCATCATCATCATCATACCGGCTGATAATAATATGATGAAGGGCATCTTAATTATTAACAAGATAACTTTGGAAAACTTTGAAATATATTAATTTTCTTCTTTTTTATGTCCTGTAAAAAATCATTTTATTTTCATAATATTATCTATTATTAATGTTTTAACTTTGTTAGCTTAGTTTTTAATTTTATTGTGCATGCTGTGGTCTCCTATAAGTGAAGGAGTACACCTACTCAATACCCGATCTTGCCCTTAATTATGTGTCATGTATTGTGTACATCTTTTGTTGGAGATCCTTAATAAATAAATAAAAAAATAAATAAATGGAAGGTAAATGATTAATTTTCGATGTCCTGATAATTTTTGGTGACAATAATTCGGAACTAAATCTTTGAATATAGTTTGAATTTTGAATAAAACTTGCAATGCTTCATGACCGAAACCCCTACGTATCCCGCGCGTGTCTATGCTCGGAGTCATCGACATCTCTACAGGCCAAAGAGCCGCATGCGGCTCGCGAGCCGCAGTTTGCCGACCACTGCGCTAGCCAATTCGATGACTCCACTCGTACCCTAATCGTACCCATGGTCATAATAATATCGTGGCTAAGTAATAACAGCCTCACGATTCAATCCATCAGGTTAAGCTACGCTTGCCAGGGTTGGTCCGTGGATGGGTGACGATCTTTACATACCGAGACTTCTCCGTACCTCGGAAAGCACATTAAGCTGTTGGTCCCGGCTGTCATTCGTGGATCTTTGACATTCGTTACAGGTAGTCAGAAGCCTAAAAGTCTGATAACCAGGCTTACCAAGGGGTATCGTGTTACCTAGTTACTAGGTTGTGGAGGTCAGATAGGCAGTCGCTCCATGTAAAATATTGGTATTCAGCTGCATCCGGTTAGATTGGAAGCCGACCCCAACATAGTTGGAAAAAGGCGAGGCAGATGTAGATGTGGTCATAATAATATAAGCAAACAGAAAACATGGTAAGTACTAAGTAGCAGGGCCTATTTCATAAACAGGCCGACAGGCCACCAGGCTCAAGGCGACAATCCGACATTCTGACAATTTTGTAAGTTTTTCATTGTTTTCTGCTTTACAGATGTCATGAAAATGTGACAAATGTTACGTTATGTAGTTTTTTACAAATGGTTCGCATCTTCTTTGTACATCCATCTATGTATATCTATACATATTAAGCCTCGTGCAAACTGGCGAGACGCGATTCTAGCGAAACAATTTCTAAGAAAACCAAACGGTAGAACAATTACCGGTGTCGCGTCGCGCTTGTCTGCACAAGGCTTTTCTTGTCTGCCTGTGTGACCGTGTTATTCTTCTAAACTGCGCAACGGATTTTGATGCGGTTTTCTCCATCATTAAGATATTTTATTTCAGAAGGTAAAGGCGAAAGACTAACGGTATAGGTGTATAATATCTATCTGGGTGCATTAATATTAAACTTACATATTATAATAATGAAATCTCGATGTTTTGTCAAGTCATCGAGATAAATGAAGATTACATAAATTAAATAGGACCCTAGTTCGACCGCTCAGTACCTGCAGTCAGGCTAGGGCCCACTTTACCCGTGTGACGATATTTAAGTGCGTACGTACGCATTTAAATATCGTCACGCGTGTAAAATATTGATTAAAATAAAATAAGGAAAACCGAACGTTAACAAAAATATGTACCTATACAAACAGCTGACTAATTTCCTCAAATTATCTAAACTTACTTAATTATATTTTTCCAAAAAGGAGGAGGTTATATGTTTGTAGCGTATTTTTTTTTAATGTATGTCCGCCGATTTCTCCGTCATTTGTGGACCGATTTTGAAAAATTTTATTAACTTTTCTTGGATAGTTTTTGAGCTAGCTTCGTACGTTATACGTATTTTTTTCGACTAAGCATGTGCATGATATGATAAGTTCTTGTCACTGGCAGCAGGTAGTGCAATTCGAATTTGTGTGGGGTAGGTGTCACAGCTAAAAAAGTAGAAAACAAAAATGTTTTTACAAAAAAAAAAAAAAAATACAAAATGAAAAATAACTTTAATTTCGGAAGACGGTGGCAAAAAAACGAAAATTCAAAACCAAAGACATCGGCTTCCGAAATTAAAGTTATTTTTCACTTTGTAGTGTTTTTAATATGTGGCACGACATGAAGACATGTAGGTACCTAACTATCTAAATGAATGGATAATATGTATAACTCCTGAATAGCAACGACGTGATTGAGTTTTTTAACAAAGTCTAATAAGGCAGCTTATCAATATACAGAATTATATACAACTCGCGTCGGTTTTAGATGGTCGGCTCTTGCAGAGTTATCTACTCGTATAAAAACGAGCAAAAAAATCACGTTTGTTATATCCGAGCCCCCTTAAATATTTATTTTATTCTGTTTTTTTTTCGTATTTGTTGTTATAGCGGCAACAGAAATACATCATCTGTGAAAATGTCATTCAATTGTCTAACTATCACGGTTCATGAGATACAGCCTGGTGACAGACGGACAGACAGACAGACGGACGGACAGCGGAGTCTTAGTAATAGGGTCCCGTTTTACCCTTTGGTTACGGAACCCTAAAAACTCAATTTTTGTCATCAGAACTCGTAGCAATTACTACTTTTTTCAATAATACCATTACAAAGTTTCGACTTCATTATCGTTAAAAAAAAACACAATAGAACACACTCGAACACGGCGTGTTGCCACACCGCACAACTTCAAGTTCGCGACAAGTCAATCGTCATCCTGAGGATGCCTCGTTGAGAGGTGAAACACGTGTCGATTTATTTCAGGGTTTTTATGGCTCTTTAGAAATAGCTAACCGGAAAAGTTACTAAATATATCCACGTCTATTGTGTTTTATAATGGATTTCCGCAAGGTCACGCCTGAATCAATTAACTTTCGTTATCGTTACTTACTATTTTTTTTATTATCATTACTATATTTTTTTACCAGAAGCACGCCGTCTACACCGCATCGAAGCGAAAAAATGTGGGCAAAGAGTGGTTACGTGTCAATAGTTTCGGTGCAGCCTTTTGCAGTTGCTTTGTGGTACTCCAAAATTTCGATGTGGGTGCGTTGTCACTAGCAGTTGCGATGTGGTTGCGTTGTCGCTAGCACTTGTGATGTGGTTACGTTGTGGCTACCACAACACAACAAGAGTCGGATACCGGTTAAATTTTCAAACTGTTAATATGTACTTGACGCAAAAACCTTTACATGCGGTTTCGCTCGCAGAAACCGGTTTTTTTAAACTGGTTTTGGAGGAGTGTTTATATAAAGGAATTTTTCAGATTAAACGGTTTAGAGCAGTATTAACCAGTATTTTGTTCAGTTTTTATTCAGCGCGGCATCCTCACAAGTAGTCGTAAGTTGCAACGTGTTTACCGACATGCCGCTTGTCATATAAACCGGCTAATTTAGGTTAAAATAAAGTTCTTAAAACGTTCACATTCCAAATAAACCGGTTTTCACCGGTATTTTTTAAACTGGTTCCGAACCTTGTAACACAATGAATGAGGGGCGCATAGTGTCGTCGCGTCGACGCAACGTTGTGTTTGCCATGTATGTGGCCGGCTGCTACTGGTGCGCGATCCCGCTGGGAGTTGCATTGTGGCAGCGACGTGGTCAGTGTTGTACACGGTTGATTTTGACGGCTAAATGTGGTCCGTGTGAATGAACTAGGTATTTATTTTCATACAAATAAGTGCCCATCCATGTGTTGTTGTGGTCCTGGTTATGTGGTAAGTATGATCGGTGTCGAAGCCGGCGGCGGCGCGCGAGTCGATGCCCACTGAACGGAATGTTGCCATTTTGAATATTATATTTTATATGAACATGTAGAATTATTGTATATTTATTTTATTTTTATATCTTACTAGCGGATCTGACAGACGTTGTCCTGTCCGAACAGTGCCACCTACCGGGTCCAATTATATTTTCAAACCATCCAGAGACCCACTCAAATATACTTACAAAATTTTATCCAAATCGGTCCGGCCATTTAGGAGGAGTTGGGTGACAAACATAAACGGAAGAATTATATATATATAAAGAAGATTTATGTCTCATTGTATGCTGCACCGGTCGACGTCATAACGTCATCACCGGCTGTCACTGAAAACCAGCGCTGGGGCTCTGTCTCGCATAGGGTCGCAGCATTATACTGAGCGATGACCGTTTTGCGTGGATGTGACGCATATTTTCCCGCAACTTGTTCTTTTTTGTTTTGTGTTCTTTCTTTGCGTCATGTTTACCGCAAATAAACAAATACGTTTATTTGCGGTAAACATGACGCAAAGATTTTTTTCTTCCTTTATTTCTTTCTATCGGGAATTCGGGACCAAACAGAGCTTCAGTATTACTTAGTGTCAGATTTTCCCTATCCACTGGTGACCAATTTAATCCTAATGAATCATGCGGAAGCATCAGATTAGCCTGGAATTCAACGAATATAATAATAGTAGGTAAGTGCCGTCCATGGAATTAGTACCTACGTACCTATATTTAGTGGTCAACTCAAGCTATAAGCTTTTCTCAATTGTAATAGGCCATTCTAGACGTTGCCCTATATTGTTACCGTCAGATAATTCTTTATGACGATGCCGATGTCTGGACATGAGACCCTATCAGTGGCATAGCCTGTCTGTATACATACATGTTAATATGTAAGAAATGCCAATAAATTATTTATTTATCACCTACATTCTTTGCAAATAGCTACTTATTTGCATATGAGGAGTGAATCACTGACATATAATATGTATAATTATGTAACCACTCAACCACTGTTTTCTACTTCTTGACGGACGGATGACGATCGGATGACGGATGACGAACCAATCGCAATGACTTTCATTTTGACAGTTCACCCACGGCCATTGCGTGATTTACGTTGTTGAGCAGACGAATTTTAAACCTTATAAAAAATCAAATCAAATTATTTATTTGCTAGAATGCAGGTATACAAATAAGGTCGTGAAGAATTAAAGTTGAGCCATACATTCTGCCTCAAATTCAATTCAATTCAAATGAATGAATACAATACTATAATAAAAAATAAGAATATTAAACACAATTATCAGATAAAAAATAACAGTTAAATACAATTAAAATCAATTCAGTCAAAATGCAATTTATAAATACATAATAGTCAAAATAAGATCAAAATGCCAAAATACAATTAAAATGAAAACCAAAATACAATAAAAAAGTCATTCAAAAAAAAATATTCATAAAGTCAATTAATTAAAATGTTCAAAATTCAATTAATTTCATTCACATAATTTCAAGGTCTATAAATAATCGGTCATTTAGAAAATCATAAATGGAATAATAACGTTTTTCCACTAGAAAAGCCCGTATGAAGCAATGAATTAGGAATATTATTCAAAACCCTCTTATTGTGATTGAAAGTGTGTTACGCAATTAGGGTGCTGGATAATACCTACACACACACACACGACACATTTACACAACCCACGTGTGTTTTATTACTCACATATGATTCTTGGAATGCAAGTGAAGTTATGTCATTGAGCACACCTACGTACAAAAACAGTTCTCTCTCATAGTAGTAAATATAATGACGTTTTTACTTTGGGTTGTTGCTCGCTAGTAATTGAGACCTGTCAATAGGATCATGACCATCCTTTATGCGCAGTCACAATCTGAATCATATTGAAGGATATTGCTAATCCATTGCTTCATATGTATTGGTCTGTCTGTACCACAAAAGAAATAAGTGATTATTTTGATTTATTATCAAAATCCTTATTTATTTGAAAAAAAATGTTTTTTTTGTTTAACCCTTATATTTATATACCTCTGTGGAATTTCGCTACCTATCTTATTTAATTTAACTTTAATATATTTTTAGAAATAGCAAATTAATCGTAAAGAAAAGTAAAGACTAAGTAATTATTTACTTATTATATTTCAATATTTTTTTTTTTGGGTTGGAAATTATTTGTGATGGGCCGACTATAGTATTTGCCTACTAACCGACTAATCGGTTTCTAAAATGCCGATTAGTCGACCGACTAATCGGAATGCCGATCATTCTAATACCTACTTGTCGGGGGTGTTCGGGCTTTTTCGTCATCACTTGGCTTAGTAATTGCGCGGCCGCTGAGCTGACTGATTAATACGTTCCTATATTGTAAAGAATAACTTTAGATACCCACTCTAAGTAATGTTTAGAAATTATAAAACAAGTACAAATTATTTGTTTTATTTCATTTGTTATACGCCGATTATAACGGCATATTTTGCCGAATAGTCGCAGACTAGTCGCCGAATACAAACGATGCCGAATAGTCGGCTTTCCCGACTAGTCGGCCCATCACGACTTGTCAGACTCTCATGATTTCCTCGACTCGACTCAACCACACTTAGGTAATTTGATATTCATTGTTGCAATTTTACTCCTCATCTAAAACAGTTTCCTCAGTCGAGATGAGTTTGAATTAAGGAACCAATTGTCAAATGTAAGGCGTGAAAAAAGTTAAAAGTGTCAGGGCTTTGGGCGGGGCGGGAGGGCGTATCAGACTCTTACTGACTAAAACCCACCCGTGTTCATTCAGTTGCCTGTATGTTACCAGAGGTCACGGTATCCCTTTCGGACTTTCCCGCGACCCCAGAAGGCAGGCAGGCATGGGCCCGTCTGTTGTGCTGACATCTCTTTGAGGCGCGCGTGGAACACAACGCGCCGTCGACCCGGGCCGGGGCTTACTCTTTAAACTAATTCAAATTCCAATCTATAGCCGATACGATTCCAATGTTAATTTTGCAGTCACGTGATTCGGTACTCTTGAAACCAATACTGTCAACATTGGATTGAAATTAGGATTGCCCTACGATTATTCTGTTACACGTGGAGTTAGCTATGTTTCCCTCAGCAAAATATAAACCGGTAATAAGGATTTAAAATGATTTATCCTTTAAATAACAAGGTTGATAAATAAATAATATGATATAAATAGTTTTTGTAACTGCCCATTGCTCACCGTCCGCAAGCCCACGCCTACGGTGGCCGGGAATCGGCCTGGGATTCCCGACGCCCAGTGCGTCTCCTGCGGCGGCTAGGAGCGTGAGGGCGCAAAATTTGCCTCTCCCTCACGCGAGCATTACTGCTTCGCAGAAGTAGGTGACGACTTCCCATGCCCTCTCGCTCCGTACCATAGCCTGGACCAGGGCCGGACGCGAGAGATCACTGCCGGCGATCGCTTCCACGAGGACACGGTGGTGCCCCGCCCAAGCCGGCCAGACCTCCGCCGTATGCTCCACCGTGTCCTCCGGGTGATCCACACAATGGCGACACCCGGGCGTTTCCTCCCGCCTTATCCGGAACAGGAACCTCCCGACACAATCGTGTCCGGAGAGGACCTGCGTCAGGCGGAAGGTGAGGACGCAGTGGCGCTTCTCTAGCCACTCCTCAAAGAGGGAACTTATCGCCGCAATTGTGGCATGCCCATACTTATTATATACCTTTACAACCAGTTCATTTATTATAAAAAGTCTATAATCATAGTATACTTCTATGTCTATAATGTTGCCTCTGCTGGGTCGCAGGCCCTCCTCCCTGGGAGAGGGAGTGGGCCGCAATCCACCACGCGGACCCAGTGCGGATTGATAGAAGTCACATATCTTCGACTTTTACGTTCTATGACATGCCGGTTTCCTCACGATATTTTCCTTCACCGTTTTGAGAGCAGTGATGGTGAAATAATTTACACAAAGTAAAGCGCCTGTTAGGGTTCGAACCCACGACCTAAAACTCGTAAGTGGCGGCCGTTATCACTAGGCCACCACTGCTCACCTTTGACTTTCAAATAAATCAAGGAAAAACTTCATTGTGTTTGTGTATGAACGTTCCATTGACCGCTTTATCAGCTGTTAGATAAATAATAATGCGTATAAAAGCGAATTCCGACAGCTTTTTTTATATATACCTACATATTATACAATCGTTGACCTGTCGGTGTTGATGACCTGCTACCCTTTGACTCATCGTTGTAAACCATTTCTCTTGTTATTTTAAATATTTACTGCATAACATCAAAAACGGTACACTGCAACTTTCAGTTTTAGTAGTCCTACACATAATGTTCGGGCCAGCAGTATTTGTTGGAAAAACCCGACCCGAAACAATTACAATATTCGACTTTCATTCGGCTCGTGCCGATCGACAAACTCTGTTCGGTATCTACCAGCGTCGCAGAACCATTGTCGGGGTCGGCTCGGCACTATTCGAGCTAAACCGAGCGGCTTTTCCCGAACATTATACTTATGCAACTTAATACAATATCACGGCTGTATTCCCCCGAGGGTTAGACAGAGGTGTACCTCCTTATAGTACACCCACATTTCGCCAGTTATGTTAAGTCCCATGTAATAAAGGGCGAGCCTATTGCCATCAACCGCCGGGCACAAATCCAGACTCCGGGCTGCTACTGAGAAATTCCAGATGGAGGAACTCAAAAACAGTTTGTCCGACCCGGGAATCGAACCCAGGACCTCATGCTCAGCGGTAGCGCTTGCGACCAATAGACCAACGAGCCAGTGATACAGTTTATCTACGAAATATATTCAATTTTTCCACCCGCTTTTACCGTACATCATGCAATACACAAGCCGAGGTGGCGCTCTCCCTTGAGGCGAATTCCTGACATATAGCAAATAATTTAATGTTTTGTGATGCGTAACGTAAATTATTTTGCATAAGTACCTACTATTGTATAGAATCAAGTTTTTCTAACTGAACAGACAGCTGTGCCGCTGGGGAATTTGTTGCGCCCCACTTCTTCCCAGCTTAAGGCACTGGGAAGAGGTGAAAGGTGGGCGTTTTGGGGGACTGTCTTATGTATTTTTGATGTTCGAAAAGTGCTGAATAAATGACTTTTTGAATTTGATTTGTCTGATCGTGCTAGTCGACTAGTATTGTAAATTTGTTGTTAGTTTGAACTCGTGTTGCACGAATCAGGTGGTTGGGTGTTATTTACATGATTAAATTATTGATATTACGTTTCTTCAATTTTATACATATTAATACAATATCATTTATTTTGGTACAACTAGATCCAAAGGTTTGTGTACAAAAACCCGAGAAACTATTGCTAGTACTTAAATTCAAAAACAAACAAACTCATCCATTACATACATTATATACGCAAATGCCGCTGTGCTGAGACATCCCGCCCCGTCAAGATAACCAATAGGGACATATTGTACCTCCCTAAAAGATCACTAGACGAAAGAACGAATTAGAAATTAAATACCTACATTTTAAATATTTTTTATAAAAATCATTAAAAAAAGCATTCGAAAATATAAAAAAATAGTGGGCCACTGGTGTCGGGAGCAGGGTCCAAGCTACCGGAGGTTAGGGCTGCAGAGACAGAAACCTCCTCATAATGCGAGCCGTATCGAGGAGATCTGAATCTGGCCCTTGACCAAACCGCATAATGAAAGCCTCCAGAACCGTTATTATGTCCTTGAAGCAAAAACCTTAACATTCGATTTTGCTCAAAGAAACCGGTTTATTTTAACCGGTTTTGGCGGAGTCTTTACATAAAGGTTTTTCGGATTAAACGCTTTAGAGCAATATTAACCGGTTTTTTGTTTTGTTTTTATTCAGCGCGGCGTCCTCACAAGTAGTGACAAGTTGCAACGCGTTTACCGACATGCCGCTCGTCGTATAAACCGGTTAATTTAGGTTAAAATAAAGTTCTTAAAACGTTCACGTTCTTAAGAAAAGTACGGAGTAAAACCCAAATAAACTGGTTTTAACCGGTATTTTTTAAACCGGTTCCGAGTCTTTTAAGTGTATTCGATATATGGACAAAAGAAAAAAACCGTTTATATGAAGAACATGTCAAGGCAGAAATCCAAACGTTTTCAATTATGTGATATTTTGAAGTCTGTACGCTCGAAATGAAAATATAAGTTCAAAATAAAACAAAAAGTTAAAAAAATCGCTGTTTTTTTTTTCTTCCGGATTTAGACTAACAAGAAGTGGCAACCCAATGTCCCACGCAGAACAAACGCCCTGTGAAGGTCACGACGAACTGTGTTTATCTAAACATTGTCTTTATTTGTGGGATACTATGGAAGTCAATCAGTTGCAGTTGCATTTGAATTTAGAATTATATCGCCTCTTTTCAAATCATCATAGGCCATAGAGAGTAGAGATTATGACAACTGAGCTACTTACCGGAATACAATCGAGGAAATGAGGAGGGTCCTAATATTCAGCCGTATTTTGTTAAAATAAAAAATGAGTAGGTACACAAGTGGAAGTCTGAAAGTAGCACTTGTGACTGAAAAGTTGTGTGGAAAGTAGTTGTCATGGTGTGGGCATGTGATGCGGAGAAGGGAAATATCTTGAAGAAAGTTTCGAGTATGAGTGTGGTTGGCTGTTGGCCATAACAGTAGGGGAAGACTAAAGAAACGATGGATGGACTGTGTGAAAAATGATATGGCTAGAAAGGAGGAGACTACCTACGACAATAGAGATGTGTGGAAGAAAAAGATATGTTGCGCAGACCACAAATAAATTGGGATATTCTTCAGGCTTCTTTCATTTTCAGGGTGCCGTACCTCAAAAGGAAAAAACGGAACCCTTATAGGATCACTGTCTGTCTGTCTGCCTGTCCGTCTGTCACAGCCAAAACCAGACCAGGTTTTCCTTGCTTCGGCCAACCTGGGTCCGGAGTCGATATAAAGACTTCTGTTACGGCCTGCCGCGCCGCCGCCAGGTGGCGCACGGCGGGACTTACTGTAGCCATGCCGCTGCGCCAGCCGGTAGTACTCGTCGCGCCGTCAGGGGCACCGCGAGTTTTTAAAAACTAAAGCAGAAATCCACCAGATTTGATGGCGGATGACGCCTTATGCCTTTGTAATATTCAGATCATATTCAAATTAACTCAGAATACAGAATTGTACCAGTACTTATAATACGTCCGTTATTTCGAAGCCTTACTACACATCGGCAATTACCGCCGAAACACTTCCAGCAGCGGCGGCCTTAGGTGGCGAACAGTGCAATCGCCCGAGGCCTCGCTCTTGCAGGGGCCTCGCGCAGCAACGCAAGCAAATTTAAAAAAATATAGATTTATTTAACTATATATTTTTTTTATTTAAAGCTTTTAATTTCGATCCTTAATTACTTATTAAGGTTATAACATAATGATAAAATTTATCATCTCTGTATTTGTAAATCTTTCAATGTAAAATATTTTAAAACTCAAATTTTATTTATTTGTATAACTTTAGTATTTCTACTCAAACATGACCTAAACCAAACAACCAGACCTTCTTTCGCATTACATACTTTTCACGGAGGACAAATGGGTCTCGCAAAGACCTGCCGCCCGGAGCCTCGCAATGGGTAAGGCCGCCTCTGACTGGTAATAAAAATTTGGATAAAGCGGGGAGCGGGGGAATTGATGATTTTGTTAAAATCATAGTGCCAAACTCCTGAACACAAGTCTTCAACGTCAGTTCGTCTCTCACCAAAGTTATTTAAAAGTGGTTTAATCAAACAGGTTGTTCTGCATTTTTATTTGTTATATTTTTTAGATCTTTAGCTGGCAGGTTACGTCATTCGAACTTGCCTAAAAAACTGGAACCATGAAAAAAAAACTGGTTTGAGAATTTATTTTTGCATCTGCCAGATGAAAGCTGAGATTTTTTACGATGATCTTAGATTTCGAGATGACGTTTCAAAGATCAAAAATCATCAACACTACACCTTGACACAATAAATTGAAATAAGTCATCATTCTGCCTTGCCCTTATCCCAATTTATTTTGGGGGTCAGTGCGGTTGTCCCTTTCATTCAAACTTCTATTTTTACCTAGTCATCATCTCGGTGGTCACTCAATATTTTGAATTAAGTACACCATCATTTAAAAAGTATAAAATCTGGACAAAAGTTGGAAGGAGGACGCGCGGGGTCGCGAAATGTGGAAGGGGTGGAGGCGTGTGCCCAGGGGTGGGACATCGTAGGCAAGAAAAAAAAAACAATTATGTTCTTATTAATTACACTGACCGACAACGCACAGCCAAAACAGCTGGCTCTAGAAGCATGAAATTTTGTACAAGAGTTCCATAAATAACGAAAGTGAGCACTATAAGGAGGGATTTTAGAAAGTTAATTTCTTAAAGGGGATAAAAGTTGTGAGAATGTTCATAATTTTTGCCGATGAGAATCCAATCGGGCTATGAGGCTTGTCATTTGTTTATTATTTAGGTACGGCACTAGCTGCCGTTTTGACAAGAAAAGACACCCGTCTTTAAAAATATTGGCTTTTCTTGCTAAACAATTGAAAAAAAAACACCATTCAATTGTTTTCTGAATGATATTTGCTTGCACAGACATACATGATATTTCAATGATATTTGCCTGAAAGTGGAACAGGCCGGTATGGCCTGTTCCACTTTCAGGCTCATTATAAATTATAATATTTTTAGGGTTCCGTACCTCAAAAGGAAAAAACGGAATCCTTATAGAATCACTCGTGTGTCTGTCTGTCTGTCCGTATGTCACAGTCAATTTGCTCCGAATCTAATGGACCGATTAAGTTGAAATTTAGTACACAAATGTATTTCTGTGACCCAAACGTGAAGGTGTGACTCTATCATATTAAGGGCCCACGTCTTGCACCTTCATGGGTTATCCTAAATAACTCGGAGTTAACAGCTAACTCAGGGTTACCAATAATTAATTATTTTTGGATTAACCCTGAGTTAGCTGTTAACTCCGAGTTATTTACCAAACCCATGAACGCGCAAGTGGGCTTAAAAGTTAGACGTACATAAACCTAGGGTATTAAAATATTTAACCCACCGATGTGGGAGAGTTAAGTCGCTAAACTCTATAATAGTGTAAGGAATGTCAAAATAAATTAACTTTAGTTAATTAACAATCACACTTTAACGCCGTACCTTCACTTCTTTTGATTTATAAAATTATACCCTTCATTTTTTATTTTTGCTATGTTTAGTAGTTGTCCCAGAGCTGTAAAAATTTCTGGCCGATCATTGATGCGGAGGGACACTGATCTTCTAAGATACAGGTACGAACCTAGTTTAGAGGTCAGGGTTTCAATGTTTTACTACCTAGCAAAAGCCTCTCAATGTATGTACTTCTACTATACCATTGTAATAGTTTTTTAGGCTTAGTTCAATAAAGATTTATTATTATTATTTATATATTTATATATCTCGGGACCTTAGGGTCCCGGTCTTTTGGAAGGCGTACGAGGGGTCGAAGCCAACTCGCAGAGGCCCCTTAGACAATTTTATATGGAATGAGGCACCAACCGACGATTATCCCTGTTCGCGCTATGCAAGTGCACCCAAGGACAACCCCCGGTTGGTGCAAGACTATTGTAGGATATGGAAACAAACATATTGGATTATGGGTTTGGGTGGCTAAGTGAACTGGTTATCTAGAGCTATGGAAATTATTATTATTATTTTTACAACTTTAGTTATGAACTTATGAGTTATAAGGTACCACGAAGAACTTATTGTATATTGTTTGACGTTATATACAAAGATAAAATTCGTTATAAATATATGCAAATTATAAAAAAAAAATATTTCCCTTATCTTACGTTTTCGTCAATAAATAAACTAAATCTCCGTGGAAACCACATACAATACGATTAAAATGAAATGTCATGTTTGTAGTGCTAACAGTTAAAGAGTATACAATTTCCGTTCATTGTTCGTTCATCGTTCATTTTTGGTCGGGTTACATTAACGGGTATTACACTACACTGAATCAGGGCCCTAAATTAAGGGAGCACTAACTACTTACTACTGCGAAGCTGCTGCTGCTGTCAAGGATGCCTGGAAGAGATCGCGGAAAGCGATATGGCAGATGTGTGTTTCCTAAAGCGTTTTGCGTGGATGTGACGCATATTTTCCCCCAATTTGTTATTTACGTGTTTTCTTTATTATCTTTCTTTGCGTCATGTTTTCCGCAAATAAACGTATTTTCTTTCTTTTCTTTCGTTAAGGCCGCCCATTGTATATTTTGTACTGTTTGATTTATATTTTGTTATGTATTTTTGCGGTGTACAACAAAGTATATTTAAATAAATAAATACTGCCTCACTCTTATTATACCTCTCTTATTAAGTGTTTAGGGATCTTAATTCAGTGTAGTGTAATACCCGCAATAGACATTGAAAAAATTCTATTTTATGTTTCGTCGATTGATTCGCCATATTCCTAACTAAAAAAACTAAAGTCAGATTAACTAACCAGTACCCTAATTGCGTAACGTATTTTCGTAAACAATTTTGCCTAATTTGTTTCATTTTGACAGTTCAAAAACATTCATTGCGTTATTTACGTTGTTGAGCAGATTTTTTTTCCAACTTATGAAGCAATGGATTAGCAATATGTTTCAAATCGAAACAAATTGTGATTGTGTTGTATTACGCAATTAGGGTACTGGTGTTACTTTTAGTGACGGAACGCGTAAAATAAGTAGAACCTTCCCATAATTAAAAGTAGAATAAAAAAATAAGAAAGCCCGTCAAAAGTGCGAAAATTAGATCACACGTTATGCTATCCATGTAGTGTATTAAATAGAATATTTTTTGCAATGCGTATTGAAAAAACAAAAAGCGTATGTGTGAGTTTAGCCTAAAGCTGGTTTCCTATAGTTGTCACATTTTAGAATGGCAACAACGGTCGTTGACCCACCTACATTTTCTACCATTTATTTTTTTCAAAAACTGAAATAAATTCCGTTAACGACCCGAATCAATATATAGCGTGATCTGCAAAATGTTCCAATAACGAAAAACCATGCATAGTTTATTGTTTGAGTTCCTACGGAGAGATATTGGGAAAGGGCAATGACCGCTATGGCCATGCTAAAACGTGGAATATATGGAGCAGCGGTGGCCGTCACCCCGACTCAGACAGGTTAGGTTAGGTCGAGGTGGAGTCTTTGTTCGCTCGCTCCGTTCGCTCACTAAACCCCGCCATCCCCTTCGGACCTAAGCTGTCCGAGCCGGGGTGAGCCAAGTCTCAAACTTGCTAGGCTCGCTCTTCTCGAAGCGTTCTACATGAGAACAGTATAAGCAAAAATATGAATGTGTGTGAGCTTCTCACGCGCTGTCCATAAAGTACAGTGGAACTAATATTTACGTTCCTAAAACAACAAAAAATGCGTCTCCGTCAAAACTATCGAATCCAATTAACGAATCGCCGCGTAAGAGATTTCACTTCAACAATATTATTTTATTAAGCATTCATTTTGTTTACTATCGTCAATGTTTCCGATACGTCCACTATTTGGTAATTATTATTTATATTCATTTATTTACTTAACGTCTGTAGTACTCTCGGGTTCAATAGAACATCCCACGGTACGTGGTACAGAGAGCAAATAAACAAACTGCGGTATTATAAATATATAGGTAATGAAAGAGTTTAACCAGACATGAGACAGCAGTATGATCGGTATTTTTATTGTAAATCGGTTAAAAATGGTGGTAAGGAGTGTATGACCGCTGTATGCACAGATTAGCAGGAGGATTATTGTAGTGACTTCTTTTTTTTTGGGTGGTATATTATCAAATAACTTCTCCCGCTCTGGGCGGAGCGGGAGGGTGTGTCAGACTCTTACTGACTAAAACCCACCCGTGTTCCTTCGATTGCCCTGTTGCCGGGGGCCACGATCTCCCTTTCGGTTTTCTTCGCACGCCCGGCAGGCATCGGCCCTAGCGGACCCCGTCAATTCTGCTGACATCTCTTTGAGGCGCGGGTGGAACACAACGCGCCGTCGACCATTTCCTTTCGCTCCGTACCATGGCCTGAACCAGGGCCGGACGCGAGAGATCACCGCTGCCGGTCGCCTCCACGAGGACACGGCGATGCTCCGCCCAAGCCGGGCAGGCCTCCACCTTGTAGTGACTACTAATCGGCCTAAGGTGAAGCCGCAGTGGAAGCCTGGGAAATTCAAATTTTCTTACGATTTTTGCAATTTGCAGGACAATGGCAGGTTGTTTCTCGATCAAAATATGATTATACACCATAAAAATATGTATTTACAGAACTATAATCATTAGAATCGTTAATACTAACATCTCTCCAAGTTAGTTTTTTTTCCATTGAATGACTTTCATGAAATCATGATATTTGAGGACAACTCTAACTTAGAGAGATGTATCAATGAGTCTAATGATAATAATTCTGTAAATACATATTTTTCATGGTTGTGAATCATATTTTGATCGAGGTACAACTTGACACTGACCTGCACATTGCAAAAACCGTAAGAAAATTTGAATATCGTGGGCTACAACTGCGGATCTACATCAGTATTTCCGTAAAAGTATGGTCAGTTATGTAAAAAAAAGATAACAAAAAACTTTATCAATATTCGCACATTAAAATTAATTGCGTCGGGGTCAAAGGTTTTCGTTATTTCATTATAATTTATAGGAACCTAATAATTAAAAAAAAATCTTTTTACGAGTCAGAACGCAGTCAGTTCTTTGCGCTGTTAAAATTATCATCATGATAATTATGAGCATTCACTACCTACTGAAAGAAATTAAAGGGGAAATATTTAACTGATACTCTAAAAACTGGACACTTTTTATTTAAATTAATAAACTACAAAAAAAAAAATTGTTTACAAAAAAAAAAATTCACTTTTTTTTATAATTAAGCCTCTTTTTAACTTTCTGGCAGAGTAACAGTTGGTCGTAAGTATTGAAACCCAAAATTTACATCGGAACATAAAACAACACGAGCTCATTTATCTATCGCGATTTATTGCAATCGACGTCTTCTCAGTTCATCGGCTACATGTACACACAGCGTCAACAGTATGTGCTGCGTAAGTTTTAAAATTTTACACTGCTACAACCGTAGGCTACCACATTGAATTCGTTACGAATAATCTAAAGGATCTAAATAATCCCTACAAAATGGTTGAGCTGGATGGTGCTGATCCACGCATCAACTTCGTGAACGGGCGCCGCGCCGTCAGTTGAAACTGGTCATCTCTTATCTGCCAGGGCTTATTTTTAATCTTATATTTTCAATTGCTTTTGATTATTTTTTGTACATTGTTCTCACATATAGAAGCAACAAGAATGACGTACCCAGGATTTTGTAATATTTTTATTTTAAAGAGTGTCCTTGGAGTTTCTTGCCCGTTCTTCTCCATAGAGATCTACGTTTTGGAATGGGCAATTAGCTTCAACTTTCTGACTAACTGACCGACTCTTTGACAGTTCAAAAGTGCCTGTAAATGGTTTAATTGAAATAAATGCTTTGAGTTTTGAGTTTTGAAAGAATACTTCAAAAAGAGGGAATACTTTAATATGGTAGCACTTATGAAATGTCAGAAGCTAGGTGCACGGTTTCAATTGGTCGCTTCCTATGGAGAAGAGCCGGCAAGAAACTCCACGGTTACTGTTAGAAACCATTTATTTTTAAAAATTACAGTGTTAATAGGTATGAGAGGACAGTGTAGGGATATCAACAAGTACCAGGTAGTTAGTAAAATAGAAAATGGTCCACAAGTCAGTCTACAGCCTACAACGTTCTCACATTCACAAAATTTAAAAGAAAAGAATCGATATAAAAGATTAACAAAATAATAAAAATAAGGACCTATTTAAACCAAATAACATGATTGCCACTACAGCGGTAACAAGTTTAATTTGAAAAAAAATATATATATAGAAAAATGTAGGTATACATATAATGTCAAATAATGAAAAGATTATGTCAAGGAAGTATGTCAAAAAAGTAAAATAAAATAATCGTCGTAATTTGGAAACAGTTAGTAGACATTGACATTGTTATGCCGTTAATGAGGTACCAGGGAAGCCACATGTGCAGAAGGAATTATTGCCAAACTTCCTTGTCTTCAACGTAGTCTCTAATCTTACCATATGATTTTTTGATAAGGACACGTTTGATGTGGGTTTTGAACTTTCCATTGCTTAGTTCTGTAACCGACTTCGGCAACTTGTTATAAAAGCGCATACTGTTTATAAGAAAAGACTTACTAGTTTTAGTTAATCTAAATTTGGGTATCATAATTTCATGTTTACTACGTATATTTATATTATGAAAATCGCTTCTTATTTTGAAACAACCTAAGTTTTTGCGAACATACAAAATACTTTCTAAGATATAAAGAGAAGGCTGAGTCAGTATATCAATTTCTTCGAATTTATTTTTAAGGGACTCACGAGGACTCATTTTGTAGATCGCGCGATTTGTAAATGTTAACCCTATTCACTAAAACAATACATTAATTATAATTCAAATACTAAAACCAACTTGGGCCTATCATGGATTTTAACGCTCACGTCTTTTGCGGGGGTAACTACTTAATGCAGCTGTGTGTACATTGTCTAAGTAGGGCTGCTCCATAGTCGCAGTAACTAAGCTAGGGTACCCTCGACCAAGTGGCTATTTAGTATTTTTTAGGTTCCTAAATTAGGAATTATTTGAGGTAAGAATTATTTTAAAAACACTAAAGAGTGAAAAATAACTTAAATTTCAGAAGTCGGTGTCTTTGGTTTTGTATTATAGTTATTTGCCTCCGAAATTTAAGTTATTTTTCACTTTGTAGTGTTTTTTTAAGAAGCCGGTAGTTTTTTTTTTTTGTAAAAAAAGTTTTATTTCTCGCTTTTTAGTGGGTAGTTTGTAATTTATCCAAGTTACATTACCCTAATAACAACTGTTCATCACCTTTTACAAAATATTGCTTTTCCCGATGCAGGGACGTTAATCGTTGAGGAGTTCTCCTGGTACTTAGCCATCAGCTCCAGTTCTCCATATGCATTGTGACGAGCATAAATTGCACTGTAACCATATTAAAGTGTTAACCCGTGAAATAGTTATTATTGAGTAATTCCGGTGGCGATTTGTGGTCTTCATAATCAGTTCCACTTCACCAAATGGTGCTTTCCAAGAGCAACTGCACAAGTTACTATGAAAAATACCCAAATCTCTATAGGTTTGCCTATAATATTTGAAGAATTCCCTCGATTTCTCCAGGATTCCATCATCAGATCCTGGTTTCCTTATCATCACATCATCATCATCTGCCTAGCCTTTGCCCAACTATGTTTATGTTGGAGTCGGCTTCTAGTCTAACTGAATGCAGCTGAATACGAGTATTTTACATGTAGCGACTGCATGTCTCACCTTCACCACCCAGTTACTGGGTAACACGATACCTACCTCTTGGTAAGACTGGTAGTCAGACTTTTGGGCTTCTGACTACCCGTAACGACTGTCAAAGATTTACAAATGACAGCCGGGACCACGTACTTTCCGAGGCACTCACGAATGTGTCACCCGAGCGAGCCCGTGTGTGGCAAGCGCGACCCGTCCGTGCAACTGAAATCAAATAATATCTAAATAAGTGGCCCTTTTATGAGTAAGTATAGTAAACGTTGGAACATACTACTAGAACACTCGATAGTGTCAACATTGCCCGTCCATGACCTGCCCGATTATTACTTAAATAAACAAGTAAGTGGTAGGTTATGTACCTGAACCTTTAGAAAAACTACTGGAAATCAATTATCTGACGTTTCCGTGACCTACCCCTTTGTACCTAGGTAGTTTGTGTTATGTTAGTTCGGGGTAAAAAAATACAAGTACAAGGCTAGAGCAACTCGCTACCCTGACCCTATTTAGGGTTCCGTAGTCAACATGGAACCCTTACCTATTGTTTCGTCATGTCCGTCCGTCTGTCTGTCTGCATGTGGCTGAGAGACTCTTAGTACCACACAAAACTACACACACACAAAAATTACCATAAGCACTAGAAGTTTGGAACCCATGCCAAATTACAGCTTAGAAGTTCGGAACCCATGCTAAACTACAGGTTAGAAGTTTAGAACCCATGCTAAATTACAGCTTAGAAGTTTGGAACCCATGCCAAATTACAGGTTTCTAAGCTGTAATTTGGCATGGGTTCCAAACTGCTAAAATAAATTATGCTTAAAAGTGGTAATTTTTGTTAGAGTCAAGTGCCATGGTTGTTTTAAGATATGTGAAAAATTCACGGCCTGTAGTAGATATCTAATCAATTAGCTTATTGTCCCACTGCAGAGCGAAGGCCTCCCTTTTCCCTTCACACAATTTTGTCTTTTGCTGACGTCGGCCAGTCCTTTCGGTAGGAGTCAAGCTCTTCCTGCCATCTTCGTCTCGGCCTGCCGCGACGTCTTCGTGCATTTAGTCGGACCCGACATGTCCTGCCAGCCCCACTTTCTGGGTAACGTCTGTGATCTTGGTTTTGGCGCGCAGTCTTGTGTTCCATAGACAAGGCAGTAGTATACCGAAGTTAAAAAGAAAGCTATATTGTTAGGTACCTAACAAGTTAACGAATAATCCGGCAACTCCTTCGTAAAAAGCGTTACATATGCCCGTTTTCACCGACAACTAAGTGACACTTAAATGAATCCCTAAATAAAAGTACATTGTTGGATTTTCAACTCTCAGCGCTAAGCCTAGCGTTGAAAATTCAACAGTGCACTTTTTTTGGGATTTATTTAAGACCACTCTAAAGACAATTTCCACGCAAACTCCGCCCCCATGCACCTCGCCACTTCACTATGTGCTAAACGGTAATACATCAGTAATAAAGTTGAATTTCGCGTGCGCTCTTTGGTCGTGTTCGAGCACGCAACCAAATGGCGTAAGTCTCAATTCTTATTACCTTTATAACTAAAGTAATAATTGATCTAGAGAAAAAATATCTTGTGGCTGGATAATAAACTACGTATATATTTTCTTACTGTGAATACTTATTTTAGTCTGAAAAGTCGAGTAATCGTGATTTTATTTAAATAATCTCGAACGAAAATGTTACAATTACGTAACTGTCTTGTGCATGGAAAGAAAAAGGTCCAATTAATCATTTACTTAAGTTTCATTTTTATTGTACGCGTGACTGTTTCAGAACATTAATGCAAATTAACATCAAATTTAGGGAGCCTCCTCTTAAGTGTCACTTAGTGAAGGTGAAAACGAGCATTAGTCTTCTTGATTACTTCTACTCCGAGGAACTGAGAAGTATAGCTGTAGAAAAGAAAGGTTTTAGTGTACCACCTTTCTTTCCTACAGCCATGCAGGGTTGCTGTTTTCCGGTTTGAAGGGTTTGAATGGGTAATAAACATTTTCGTACACATAAACATTTTCGACTCTGGGATGGCAACGCATTTGCGATTGCGATGCAAAAGCTTGCATACATGCATGACAAAGTAAAACAAAGGACAATACAGATATGAGTTAGAAGTTTGTATGTATTTATTAGCTTTGTAAGCAATTTTTGAATTCTAGGTGCAAGGTTAGTATTAAGTAACCGAATATTCAAATGTCCAAAAACTTTTAGCGGCTATCTATTTTGTGGTAACTTAATACTCAACCTTGCACCTTGGAGTCAAAAATTGCCTACAAAGCTAATAAATAAATACAAACTTCTAACTCTTATATCTCATTTCGGACTGAGTTTAGAGATATGCATGTCAAATAAAACAAAATTTTGAAAAACGAGATTTCAAAAGAAAAAAAAATTACGCCAATTTCAGGCACTGGCCCTTGTGAAAAAACCAAACCTATTCTACAGTATTTTTAGTGGGTGCGAATATGTAGATGCCAAGTACTCGTAGCTTCAGTAGATTTGGTAAAAATAAAATTGCCAGATTTTCTTTTATAGTTCCTCGGGTATGTAATTTTAAAGTTTTTTTTGTAGGTACTTTCAAGCTGTAATATTTTCTTTTTTACGAGTTATTGTTCCCTGCCCCTGCCTAGTGCCTTGATTTTATTAAAATGATATAAAAGTGCTCGTGTGAAACACGCCTTTTTTTTTTTTTTTTTGAGGGTGGGAAATCATCAAATAACTTCTCCCGCTCTGGGCGGAGCGGGAGGGCGTGTCAGACTCTTACTGACTAAAACCCACCCGTGTTCCTTCGGTTGCCCTGTCGCCGGGGGCCACGATCTCCCTTTCGGTTTTCTTCGCAACCCCGGCAGGCGTGTGAAACACGCCTAACAATTTTTTTATTCATTACAAAACAATCAGTTTGTAGGTACAACATTCGTTATGGTTCCATTTATGAATAATTTATAATCAATTAAACTTGAGTCATAGTCCACAGCGCTGTAGTAATGATTGTTAATAGTAATTCTAATGACTAATTATCGACCAATGTTACCAACCTAGAATTATTGTTACATATATATTTAATTATGTTAGTATTTTAAAATGTGACTGTTTGTCATTGTATGCATAAATATGATATTTATTTATTGTATTAAATAATAAATAATTACTTGATTTGAGGAATTAATTACGTGCCTCGGAAAGCACGTTAAGCCGTTGGTCCCGGCTGTCATTCATGGATCTTTGACAGTCGTGGTTCGTCAGAAGCCCGAAAGTCTGACAACCAGTCTTACCAAGGGTATCGTTCACCCAGTTACTGGGTTGTGGAGGTCAGATAGGCTACTGCCTACTGAGCTACTGCTCCATGTGAAATGCTGGTATTCAGCTGCATCTGGTTAGACTGGAAGCCGACCCCAATTTAGTTGGGAAAAGGCTAGGCAGATTGATTTACTTGATTTGAAAAAACAAACAATCTTCGTAGGTATTTAAAATTGAAGTTAAAGAAATGCTGCGTCAGATAGTCCTTCAATTCGGCAGACCACCAGAAATAGAAGACCACCTGGCTATCTGCAGGACTACGAGTCCTCAAGCTTGAATGCAGCGGAGAAGACACAGTTCGTACACAGTGTCACGAATTGAGTGCGCACACTGGATACGTTTTTCAAAGACTCCGTCAAATAGAATAATCCCAACAAGTTCGAATTCTTTTCGGACGTTGGAATTATACCTACGTATACGTACGACTAATAACTCGCACCCAGTCTGCGCGCTCTCTTTTTACTTGGAAGGTCGGGATAGTTCGTGCGTGTTCGTACACACACACACTATACATCGAGCTATACATTTCCAGTATAAGCTGACCTCGCATTGTACGGAAATCCTATGCAATGCGAGATCAGCAGACGTGTACGCAAGAGTGAAACTCGTACGAAAACGCATCCAAAGTGCGCGCGGCCTTACTTTACACCCACATTTTGTCGCCATGTGGTGTGGTTGTGGTATGTACTATCGAAGAAACGAATATCTATACACCATAAGGACTATTTCTGCTCTAGCGCTCGGTCGATATAATAACGCTTACCTAAGAAAAAAAAAGAATTGTGTGCACGAGATTTTGTTTTCAAACTGCTTAAATATGCGTTTCTTCGTTAGTACGTGTGATATCGGGCTTTATTAGCTTTCACAGTTGACGCCATGTTGAAAAAAAACGCTAAAAAAGAAATAGATAAATAAATGTTTAACGAAGTGTATTTTCCGAGTAATATTCATTAATCAGCAAGTGCATCAGGAAATTAAAAATGTATTTAGCAACATTCAACACTGAATAAATAAATATAAAATCGTCATGCTTGCGTGCTTGCCGCATCAACACGAGAATGTCTACTTTTGATAACAAAGGAGATAAACATTCCTAAGTATTCGAAACTTGAAATGAATTTACTGTTACTTACGTTCTACAAATTTTCGTTTGAAAAATTTTTTAAGGAAAAACAAAAAAAAAATTGTTGACATTTCATTATATTCTATCCAGCTCCAGCTCAATGGTTTTCAACCTGCAGCGGTTCACCAGTGGTCACCACGAAAGTTAAAAAAAACCGACCAAGTGCGTGTCGGATTACGCATAGTGAAGGGTTCCGTAGTTGAGATGAATTTATTTATCCCGAGAACAAACTTAAAACATTGTAGTTGAAAAATATGTTCTCCCATACATTCAACTGCAAATGTAAGTTTGTAGGCACAATATTGAGAGGTTTACCATGTTATTTTTATAGGTTTTCCTGTAATCTATGAGTAAAGAGCCATACAATGTATTTTTCAAAATTATAGGTTCAGTAGTTTCGGAGATAAGGGAGGGAATAATAAATAAATATCTTAAAAAGTATTTATTTTAAAATTATATAAAAATATGTTTAAGATCCTCGCAACAAGCCCTTTCATTTGATATGTCACACGGTAATTTTAGCAAAACGTTTTTAATTTTCTTGTTTGCCCCCAAAAGTGACCCCTATATTCAAAATTCATTTATTTACGTTACACGTTCGTGTTTGGGTCACAGAAATACATATGTGTACCAAATTTCAACTTTATCGGTCCATTAGATTCGGAGCAAATTGGCTGAGACAGACGGACAGACAGACAGACACACGAGTGATCCTATAAGGGTTCCGTTTTTCCTTTTGAGGTACGGAACCCTTTTTTTTTTTGAGGGTGTTCCTTCGGTTGCCCTGTCGCCGGGGCCACGATCTCCCTTTCGGTTTTCTTCGCAACCCCGGCAGGAGGTACGGAACCCTTAAAAAACAATTATAGGTGACTACCTTGTTGGTCTAGCGGTCGAAATCGCTACTGCTGAGCTAGAGGTCCTGGGTTCCAGGTCGGACAAAGTGTTACTGGTTTTTTTATCTGGAATTTCTCAGTATCAGCCCGGAGTCTGGGTTTGTGCCCGGTTGATGGCAATAGATGGCAGGGACGATCCATACCCACATGGAATTTCAGAATAAATGCATCCTGCTGTTTGTGAGTGCTACATGCGCTAGAGTACAGGTATGATGTTAGTTGCGAAAGTAACTCGTCTGTCTGTCTGTTTTCTTTTGAAGTTTTGACGCCTTTTAACGCTAAACGGTTTTCGATGAAATTTGACTCACAGGTAGACTATGATCTAAGGACATAGGTTTTTTTTTATCCATCGGGTCTAAAACGGACACATTAAGCGATTCGTCTAAAAGCAATTAATTTCCTGAATTCCCAGCAATTCCTCTATAGTGACACATATTTTAGCTGAATTCAATTCGTATCAGAATTATAATATAATTAATGTAAATATATTTGGGGTAAATATTGCCGCATGAAAAAATGAAAATCGTATTTTTACCGGAAAATTTTTCTTTATAGTTTTAATTAATCAAATGAGATTTTTATTGTTTATTTCTACAGTTTTAATTTTATTTCATTATAATACAAAAACTAAAAAACAGATGAATTGCGTAATATGAATTGAACGCAGATAATATTATGAATTGTCAGTTTATGACAGTTTGTTTGATTTAAAATGATCTTATTATGATTCTGCCGAAGCGGCCGTTTTAGGTCCCCTGATAGTACGTTCCCGTGGGATAACTTTCGACCTCCACGCGGGCAGAGTCGTGGACAGAAGCTAGTTAAAATACGATCTCCGATACCTAAGTAGCAGACAACACCCAGTTTTAAGTAACATTGGGCATACAACCTTGAAATTATATTCTCTTTTACAATCGCACGTCAATGACACTCTTAAGAGCGTGCATTCTGAAAGTAACCAACATCGCAACGACAGAACTCCGAATGTTAGTCCGACAGTACGAAAAAATATCGCGGCAAGATTTTTTCGCACACTGGATTTTCAACGCTTTGAAACCGCACCGTGAGTTGAAAATCCAACAGTGTGTTTTTTCGACGCTCTGGGTTGCACTCTTCTCAACGCTCGGCTTAACACCGAGAGTTGAAAATCTAGTGCGCGATAAAATCCCGCCGCGATATTTTTACGTCCGTGCAAAACGTGCTTGGAGTGTTCGGCTCGATTGAAAATATCTCGTTTATTACCGGTCTCATTACGAAAGCGGGAAATATCTCAGAACTCGGTAGATATCGGTAAATTTTAAAATCAGTGCGACTTTGAGCGTTCATTCTAAAAGTTGCCAATAGCTGTCAAATATTTACCTATTTTGATTAATTTGGCAATATTACTGTATGGAAATATGAAATATCGCTAACTAATGAACTGATAACGTAATACCACTAAACAATACTATCTCTATAATACATCAAATACCCGTAGACCCACATAGCCTTATCCATGGGCTTTCCCAGTAACAGTTAGTAACAAAAGCAGCGTGATATTCGCATATTTTCCTTAAAATACAATACAGATTGAGGTTACCTAGGAGGCAAAGTAAAAATCTAACTGGTTCTCCCATTTTTAGCCTTAAACTGACCATGAAAATGGCGCCTGTGACAGAAAAGTTGAAAGGAAATCGTATGGCTGATACGGGCATGTGATGAGGTCTCCCCTCATCACACCAAGCTGTACGATTACTGAAACGTTTGTGACTAAAATTGTGATGAATATAAATGTTGATGTAAAAAGTACTCCATACTTTTTGTTAGGTTACTGCTCAGAAATTGTGCTCAACGTGTCGTGGACAGAATATGGTCTTGTATGCATGCAACGTACTATATTGAGATAAAACTTAGGCATCCTATATCCTACGTAACACGTAGCCTAATTGCGTAATACACGATCAATCACAATTTGTTTCGATTTGAAACAGATTGCTAATCCATTGCTTCATAAGTTGGAAAAAGAAATCTGCTCAACAACGTAAATAACGCAATGAATGTTGTTGAACTGTCAAAATGAAACAAATTAGTCATAATCGCTTATGGAAATAAGTTACGCTATTAGGGTACAGGTCAAGGTCTCCCCATGTGTCAAATTTCATCCAAATCCGTACAGTTGTTTTAGCGTGAAAGCGTTGCAAACAAACAAACACAAAAATCACCAAATTCACTTTCACATTTATATCTAATAATATGAAAGTAAGCTTACACCGTACATAACTCAATTTTTATTTTAAGAAACCATGTCACATGACGCCGTCAAATGACGTGATCCAATATTTAGCATACATATATAATAACATTTAATACAAAGTCAGACCTGTCTGCGGCGCGACCGTGACCTTCTGCCCACCCAGACTTTTATTACATAAGCGATAACTTAGTATTAGAACTATTGTGGTTTTACATGACACACCTAGCGAGAATTGTAGGAAAACGTTAGGTGCAGAATTGGTGAAGATACATTTATTACTTTAGGCACCTGCCCCACCAGGAAGGGACTATAATTTATCTAGAGCTATCAACGATTTTCTCGCTCAAGACACGTACAAAAGATTGGAGATCCCATCGCTGACCGTTCCACGTACTTATTTGTGACAGTGACAAATATTACAGGCACTTTTAAATTGTCAAAAGTCGAGTTGGTGTGATCTTGCAGGTGTCCCTCAAGGCGGTATACTATCTCCTCTTTTGTTCTCCATTTTTATTAATATCATTACCACTGTGCTTCGGACTGCGTATCATATCTATGCCGACGATTTGCAGCTTTACTGCCGGGCAAGTGTTGATAATATTTCTGATGCGATTGAGGAGCTAAACCGGGATTTAGGTGTAGTCAAGAACTGGTCTGATCGATTTGGGGTGGCGGTTAACCCTACCAAGTGCCAGGCTATCATAATAGGGAGCTCCCACAGTATATGGAAGCTGAATGGCGTAACTGTGCCACCTGTAATCTTTGACAACTCAGTCATTGCGTTTAGCTCTGATGTTAAGGATCTTGGTCTGCATGTCAACACTTGTCTTAACTGGCGAAAGCAGGTCACAACTGTCAATAAAAAAGTCACCGGAACGTTGCGGCCGCTCTATCGATTGAAAAATCTTCTCCCATTACACATAAAGGCATTGCTTGTACAGTCCCTAATCTTTCCCATAATTGACTATGGTGATGTGTGTTACTATGACCTGAATGCAGATCTCCTCAACAAACTTGATCGTCTTCTCAATAATTTCATTCAATTCGTTTTCAATCTTCGTAAGTATGACCATGTATCCGTTCACCAATTGCTTCTCAAGTGGTTACCCATTCCTCCAGGCGAACATCAACCACTGCGCCGCCGCTCAGGATCTATTGCTCCAGAGCATGGCGCAGTGGTCGATTAACATCGCCGTGGTCGCTGAGCCGTACTTTGTCCCGCCCAGGGATGACTGGGTGGAGGACCTGAGCGGCTCAGTGACCCTCATTTCGTCGGCCGCCGCCGGAACTCCGTCTCTCGAGTCTGTCAAGAGAGGACGGGGTTGCGTGGCAGCACGGTTCGGGGAGATTGCCGTGGTGGGGGTATACTTCTCCCCGAACCGAACTCTCGCCGAGTTCCACAACTCCCTTGCGGAGTTGAGAGTCGTCGTCGTCGGGTTCTGTTCCCTCCCCGTGTTCGTCCTCGGGGACTTCAATGCCAAGAATCTGGCTTGGGGTTCCCGGTACACGGACACACGGGGCAGGATGGTGGAGGACTGGGCTCTGGAGACAGGCCTAGTCGTCCTAAACCGGGGTTCTGTCCCTACGTGTGTGCGGATGCGGGGTGAATCGGTGGTGGACATTTCGTTCGCCAGCCCCACTCTGTCACCGCGTGTCATTGACTGGCGCGTCATAGAGGGGGTGGAAACCTATTCCGATCACCGGTACATCCGGTTTGACGTCTCCGCCCAAACCTCGAGCGCGCCGGTCCGACAGGCCCCGAGTGGTCCGCGGTGGGCGCTGAAGCGGCTGGACCGGGAGCTCCTCCTGGAAGCCTCAATCGTGCAGGCCTGGGTGTCATCACCGGACAGGCCTGCTGACATCAACGACGAGGTGGAGTGGTTCAGGGAGGCCATGTCCAATATATGTGACGTGGCTATGCCCCGGGTCCGGCCCGGACGTGCTTCGCGGGAGTTGGAGACCCTGCGCAGGGCGTGCGTTACTGCGCGACGCCGGTACGCCAGGCACCGCAGGCTCCGTATCCGCCCTCCGGATACGGAAGCCATTCAGGCGGAGCTGTACGAGGGGTACAGAGCGGCGAAGACCGCCCTCCAAGCGGAGATCCTGCGGGCCAGGGCAGTGGCCCGCGAGGAGTTGCTGGAGACTCTTAACAGGGACCCGTGGGGACGCCCATATAAGATGGTGCGGGAGAAACTCCGCCCATGGGCTCCCCCGCTGACGCAGAGTCTCCGGCCCCAGCTTGTGGGGGACGTGGTGAGCGCTCTGTTCCCTTCAAGAGGGGAACATGCTCCCCCGCCCATGGCTCCGCCTACTGCGGTGCCCGATGCGGACCACACCGCCGACGACGACGACAATGCTCCGGAGGTGACCGAGGTAGAAATGAGAGTGGCGGTACGCAAGATGAATGCGAAAAATACCGCCCCAGGACCCGACGGCATACCAGGAAAAGCCTGGGTCCTGGCCTTGGGGGCTCTCGGGCCTCGACTAAGAGGGCTCCTAAGCGCATGCATGGAGAGGGGCCAGTTCCCACTTCGTTGGAAGACGGGGAAACTGGTCCTCATCAGGAAGCCGGGGCGCCCAGCGGACTCTCCGTCCGCTTATCGGCCCATCGTGCTGCTCGACGAGGTGGGCAAGCTCTTTGAAAGAGTCATTGCAGACCGCCTCGTCGAGCGGCTGGTGCGGGTTGGGCCGGACCTGGCGGAGAGCCAGTTTGGCTTCCGCAGGGGGCGCTCTACGGTGGACGCCATCATGCGCGTGCGGGCCCTCACGACGGGGGATGCTGTGGCCCGGGGTGGGGTCGTCTTGGCGGTGTCTCTAGACATCGCCAATGCCTTCAACACCCTGCCCTGGAGTTGCATTAGGGAGGCACTCCGGTATCACCGGATGCCGACCTACCTCTGTCGTGTGGTCGAGGCCTATTTGACGGACAGGGCCGTCATCTACCCCGGTCACCAAGGAGAGTGGAACCGGCGAGAGATGTCGTGCGGTGTCCCACAGGGATCGGTCCTGGGGCCGCATCTGTGGGACATCGGATACGACTGGGTGCTGCGCGCCGACCTCCCTAGCGGCGTCAGCGTCGTTTGTTACGCTGACGACACGCTGGTCCTGGCGCAGGGGAGGTCGTACCAGGCGGCGGCTGACTTAGCGACACGCGGGGTTGCGACAATCGTCGACAGGATCCGGCAGTTGGGACTCGAGGTGGCCCTGCACAAGTCCGAGGCCATGGGTTTTCATGGACCTCGGAATGCGCCACCGTCGGGTTCCCAGGTGATGGCGGGAGGGGTTCACATCGGCGTCGAGTCGACGATGAAGTATCTGGGACTTGTCCTCGACAGCCGGTGGAACTTCGTCGAACATTTCCGACGTTTGGCTCCCAGACTGGAGCGGGCCGGGGCTGCGTTGAAGCGGCTCCTGCCCAATCTAGGGGATCCAAACGCCTCCTTACCGCCATGGGATCTGGAGGCAAAGGTCCTCGCGCACATTTGGGAGTGGCGCGAGGAGGCGAAACGCCGGGGCTTAACTCCGCTGCCGCGAGAAATCGCGGCACAGCGGACGGAGCTCCGGCGGGATCTCATGGCGTCATGGAGAGTGCGATTGTCGCAACCCAGCGCTGGGCACGCCACAATTGCGGCGATAAGACCCCTCTTTGAGGAGTGGCTAGAGAGGCGCCACGGCGTCCTCACCTTCCGCCTGACGCAGGTCCTCACCGGACACGGCTGTTTCGGGAGGTTCCTGCACAGGATAAGGCGGGAGGAAACGCCCGGGTGTCACCATTGTGTGGATCGCCCGGAGGACACGGTGGAGCATACGGTGGAGGTCTGCCCAGCTTGGGCGGAGCATCGCCGTGTCCTCGTGGAGGCGATCGGCGGCGGTGATCTCTCGCGTCCGGCCCTGGTTCAGGCCATGGTACGGAGCGAGAGTAAATGGGAGGCCGTCACCTCCTTCTGCGAAGCGGTAATGCTCGCAAAGGAGGAGGCGGAACGCGTGAGGGAGAGGCAAATTTCGCGCCCTCACGCCCCTAACCGCCTCAGGAGGAGATGCCCAGGGCGTCGGGAATCGCGAGGCGATTTCCGGCCACCGTAGGCGCGGGCTTGCGGGCGGTGAGCAATGGGTGGCTCACCGTCCGATAAGGACCAGGCCCGGGTCGACGGCGCGTTGTGTTCCACGCGCGCCTCAAAGAGATGTCAGCAGAATTGAAGGGGTCCACTAGGGCCGATGCCTGCCGGGGTTGCGAAGAAAACCGAAAGGGAGATCGTGGCCCCCGGTGACAGGGCAACCGAAGGAACACGGGTGGGTTTTAGTCAGTAAGAGTCTGACACGCCCTCCCGCTCCGCCCCGAGCGGGAGAAGTTATTTGATGATTTCCCACCCTCAAAAAAAAAAAAAAAAAGTGGTTACCCATTCGTTAGCGCAGGGAGGTGAGGGTTCTGTCTATGTTGTTCCCTATTCTTGACAAACCCACTTCTCCTTCTTACCTGACTTCCCATATTCAATACTTATGCTCTGCCCATAGTAAAAATCTTCGTTCCACCAACAATCGTCTTCTACGATGTCCTTCTCACCGCTCTGGTTTCATACACTCTTCTTTCTTTGTCCAGGCGGTCTTTCTTTGAAATGCTCTACCTCTGAAAATCAGGACGGCAACCAGTCGGTTGTCTTTTAAAGTGAAGGTGCGTGAGCATATACGTAAGAAGTTGGCAGAAACATCACAGCGCTGATTTGCTGGATTCGTTTCTCCTCTACCGGTCGTTATTTCTCCTCTACCGATCGTTCTTTATCCTGACAAAGTTTATTCTGTTTTTATGTTTGTATGTATCTGTGTATTTATTCTCGTATTTTATAGTAATTTTCCAGTTATCAATCCCTATGCCACCATGTTTTGCCTCTGCATCACCCTAAGGTTTTCGTGGAAGGGTTTCATTTTTTTAAGTCCGTCTTTATACGGTATTTTTACTTATGCATAAAGTTTAAAAAATAAATATATCTACGTCTTAATACAGAATAGAGATGGTTCTGTTAAACTAAAAACTTAAAAATCAAAAACTTTTGACACTTAAAACTGACTTTTTATTGCATAACACTTTTTCCTTACGTGACGATTTCTACGACAATCCTACCGCAAGCCGTATTAAAGAACTATGTTCCAAAAACAACAGTGATGTGATAGGCGCGTCTTCTTGAAATAAATAGCGTAAATTCAATATTGCTTCACAATTTCTTATGAAGCGCCTGCCCCACATAGGTTCCGGTGCGGTTAGCGCGCCCAGCGCTAACAGTACCTACCTATAACAACACGTAGCTACATGAAATCATTATGTTTTATCGACTTACCTATTAAGATGTGTTTTCCTCATGCATCGACTACATATGTGCATGTGCATTATTTCCTAAGTATAGATGTCGTATGCTTACCTTTTTAGTTCTGATTATCCTAGATGGACAAATCGACGTTAAGCTATGGTTTTCTAGTAGAGCGGTGGCCGCCACTTAACGGCCGCTGTGACGGCCATCATGAAAATTATGGCACCGGGGTTTGACTTTACGATGTTAAAAATCGCTCTCTAGTAAAATACACCAACTTACTTTAGTAAATAACGTTTCTGCGTCGTCATTCGCCGGTAATTTGCGGACGCTATGTGGCGGCCACCGCTCGTCTAGAAAACTAGATCAAATGTTACCCCGCATGCTAACCAAAAACATCGTTCGCGCGAATAGAATCTGACCACGTGAAGTCTGCAATGGAATAAATGGGCAGCCCCAACTTAACTACTCCCATATAAGTAGATAAATAACGTTCAGGTTAAATTCTTGCACAATCACTCACAAACTCTGAAAGAGAATAGGGATAACGACAATTTTTTTTTGTCCTTCAGGTATATTTAAAAAAAAAATTGTACACGCATTTTTTTCTTTTTTTACGTAATCTAAAGATTACGGCGATACATTGAGTTAAAATGTGCTATGACGTCACGAGTATGTAGATTTCATTCTTACTTGTGACGTGGCGACCCCCAACTTAAATGCATTTTATATAAGTATTTTTTTTATTAATATGATAAAGCAAAACATACGCGTCTAATATATTTTTATTATCTGACTGACGGACTAAAATGAATTTCATTTTTTTTTTACCCAGGCATCATCCCTATTAGTAACACACTTATCTGTATTTAGAAGGTTTCATTGTTATAAAATTTATTGTCAAAAGAAAAAATGTTTTTCAGTCCTCTTGCTCAAAAATTCGTCATTGTACCAGAGCAGGGAAAAAATAGCATATCTTGCTCTAGGGGAAAAATAAATTTCTTTTTAAATTTTGTCTGTAACCAATGAGCCTACAAAAACGAAAAAGTCTTTATTCTTATGTAAAACTAGCTTTTACCCGCGGCTTCGCTCGCGTCGAAGTCGCTAATTATCCTACGGAAATGTACCTCCGCTTACCGGGATAAAAAGTTTCCTTAAAAATTTACCTTAATTAAATTGAACAAATTATATCATTTTTTAAATAAAATAAAGTATTTAATATTGAATTGGATTATTTTATTTTCTCGCAATCTTAGTGAAAAGTAGCGGCGCTAAAAAACCATTATATCTCGGTTTCTATTTACTCCCTCGCTAGAGCTCGGGAGTAAAACTTCTTCGATAGAATGGGTTATTTTAGCCCCTCATATAATAATCTTTATTACGTGATTTAAAATTAGAATTTCGGGATAAAGTATTCAAATAATCAAATCAAAGCATTGAATTTGTAAGTGACACTACAAATTGGCATCCACAGGTATGTTTTCTGATCTACGTATTTTTTTTTTAATTTTCAGCAGATACTTTTGGAGCAGACCATAGATAATAATAGTTTGATATGTGATCCCGGAATCCCGGGATTCGACCATGAATTTCATTCATCACGTTTATTTTTGATGAAGTAATTAGTAATTGTTTATTGCAAGTACAATAAAATCTACCTCTCTATGTGTAACAAAAAAAAAAAAAAAAACCATTATCCATGACTGTATTCTGCAAACCCAAGATCATTGATCGAACAGTCATCGATGACTCACATAGGTACACACGGCTACACATCAAACTATCCAGTATAAGCTGACCTCGCATTGTACGGAAATCCTACACAATGCGGGATCAGCAAAAACTGGAAATGTATAACTTGATGTGTAGCCGTGTGTACCTATTTAACATAAATGAGTAAATATCTTAGTGTGTGTCACCGTTCTTTGTCATATTACCAAGAAAAACAATTTCATGCAGTTTCGAAAATAGATTGTCCACAAACGAATTGGAAATTCCGAAATTAATATATCTGTGGTTATCTAACGCACGCACATAATATAAAGTGTTATTGATAAGAAAAGATTATGTACCTACCTACTAAGTTAATATCTATGCTTTTGTTGCATAATGTCTCATGTAGTATGTTAATATGTTACTGGATTAGGTACTACTTAGGTACTGTTGTGTTTGAAGAGCTCTAACTTGTAGTCTGTAGAGCAATATTGTGTGGGTGCGAAGAATAAGTAATAGATAATCAATTTTTATTATTTTTATTTTATATTTCTCATCTTATCTCAAGAGAAACGTGCACTCTTTTATGCGTCTATTTTGGCAATGGTGCCGATTCTCTTGTTCACCGAACTATGTATTTATAATCAACCAACTTTTGCCAGCGGTTTCGCTCGTGTGCATTTCGGAAATTCTCTACCGGGATAAAAAGCATTCTGTCTAAGCCAGGTCTAAGAGTTCTAAGACCCATGTGCCAAATGTCATCAAATCAGTTCAGCCGTTTTAGCGTGGAAACGTAACAAACAAACTCACTTTTGCAAAATAATTTATAGTTAGGGTTTACTTGAAGAACATCCCCACTTTTTTTGCCAAATTCTATTTACTTTTTATTCCGTAAAGTCTCAGGGCCTGTTTTATAACCTCCGATAAGGTTCTCGTTAACTTACTTCGTGGCAGATAATATCCTACATTTTTAAATTTATTCGGTGAGTGGTGGCTATTCGAACATCGTGAAATAGGCCCTTGGTCAAACATTTTAAATTACTTAACCGTAGTAAACAATGGCCCTTAATTATAAACATGACACAGGCGTTACTTAGGGTTGCCAACCATACTTTATAATAACCTACCATACTTTTGCATAAAAATAAAGTATGCAAAAATACTTTATTTCTAATCTTTACTGTGATTCGTTAAACGAAACACTCACAGTGCTACCCATGGGTAATTAGTTTCTTGAACTATTTGTCGATACCTATATGTCAAAAAAGAAAATCTATTATTATTGATAAAAAATTGACAGAGAAAAACACTTTTGCCAAATGGCAATGTTTAAAATGGATCTGATTTATTTACTCTCTATTCCCGCCACTTCAGCTTTCACTGAGAGCTTTTTTGTTAATGAATCTGAAGTAGCGAGAAGAGAGATACAGATCGACCATAAAAATAAAAAAACGAGTTCTTTATTTATTTTCATACAAATTTTGGTTGTAAAACTAGTTTTGAAACATTTAAAATACAACAAAAAATTGTTAGCGTTTGCTAAAAGCACCCAAAAACTGTTTTAAAGAGTATAAAAACTTTTGAAAATACTTTTTTTTTTGTTCCAGATACTTTTTTTTCTCAAAGAACTTGAGCGTAACGGTAGGTAGTAACGCTAGGGTTGCCAATTTTTTTTTTAGGAAACTTTTTTTAAATTGGCAACCCTAGCTTTGCTAAACAAACAGAAATTCAGCGAATATTAACCGAATAACAGAATACTTGGAATATTTTTGAATAACTGTTCAAAATCGCGCGCTGGCAATGCTAGCTAACCAGGCAGGGATTGTATAATTATCACTTGCTTCAAAAACGGTGAAGGACAACATCCTGAGGAAACCGGCATGCCTGAGAGATATTTCTCGACGGCATGTGAAGCCAAGTCAGAGGCCCATGGACGACTTTAAAACTCTGACACCAGATTAGTCTCTAATCACACGAAAAGAAGAAGATCGATAAAGGGACTTAGGCGAAAATCTAATGACAATCCAATTGTTTTGATAAAATGCGCGTCCTTTGCCAAAGACCAAAGAAAAGAAGGCAAAAGAATAATGAGAAGGGAGTGAATAATAGCGTGACGGTTGACAGGGGAGAGTGGAAAGAGAAAACGTATTGCGTCGACCTGGGGCAAGGGCAGGAAGATGATATGCGTCCTCTACTGAACCTATGTCGGCGCGAAAATTATAGCACCCCGCCTCGGTTTGATTACATATTCTTTTAAGACTCCCGCAGACAGGCACGACGCGACGACTGGACACCGGTAGAACAATTTCCTTGAAGTTTTCATAGAAATTGTTCCACCAGAGTCGCGTCGTCGCGCCGTCTCGCGTCGCGCTTGTCTGAGGAGCCTTTAAGGCGCGTTAGTTTGCTTGTCAAAACGACCTTTGCCTGGATTTCACGATTGTTTTTATCAGTAATTAATGTAAGTTATTTCCTAAAAAGGTCAAACACGACCACATATCATTTTAGAAAAGTGATAATATGATTCGTTTTAAACAAAGAGTGTCTATTTTAAGCGTAAAGCAGCTTCAAAAAATGTATGGACGGTCGATCGGAACATCCGCCTTAACCATTCATTGTATTAACTGGGGGATGCCTTATTGGATTAGGTATGGTGCACTTTCATCTTAGTTTAATATGTTATTCTAAAACCCTTTCGGCGACTGAGCCCCTAAGCCGGTGCCTTGTTACTTTACTTGTTGATTTAGCAGACCTCCCGGGCCGGGCCCACAAACACCACAGGCGGTGACAGGCCCTGCGCACCACTTTGCACCTTAGTAAAAGGCCACTGACCTCTTAGATCATATGCTTGTACACAACTGACTACCTGCAGGATTGTCGCTCCTTCTCCCTTTAAATCCATCCAAATGTTGTCTTTAAAAGATCGCTTTTAGCGATAAGACCGCCCATTGTGTCACTATTTGTAAAATATCTACATTTATATCTGTAATCCTTATGGTGTACATAATATAGAGTATCCTATTATATTCTATCTTGGTAGAGAAAAAAAATACATACGTTTATTTGCGGTAAACATGACGCAAATACAAGAACAAGTTGGGGGAAAATATGCGTCACATCCACGCAAAATGGCCATCGCTCAGCATAATGCTGCGACCCTATGCAAGACAGAGCCCCAGCGCTGGTTTTCAGTGACAGCCGGTGATGACGCGTGACGTTATGACATCGACCGGTGCTGCATACAATGAGATATAAATAAGATATAAACATTTAATAAGTATACAATAATTCTACATGTTTTGATAGGGGTCTTGAGCGGATCACCGGGACTATCCTAACAGCCGTGGAGTAGGTACCTCTCCTCCACTCCTCAAGCACCTCAGGATATGAAGTAAATACAAACCCTTATCGTGACAAATGGCATGTATGTCTAAATATTTTGTAGCTACATGATACTGGTATGTTGCAAGCCAATTAATTACCGATCGATTGAATTCGACATCGTTATCTTATCGTTTTGATACTAAGCCTTCAAGATTATATCTGACGCATTCGACATTCCAAACACAGGTGTTGGCCGTTCTGTGCTTTTCATTCATTCATTTTATCTTTTTTACCATAAGAACAATGTTAGCAAATACACTTATCCTTAGCTACATTAATTAACACATATAACTGAATATTTTTATGAGGCTAACGATTCGCCTTTCAAAGCTGCCTCTGTTGACGCAGACGCGAACCGAGGCAGCTTATGGCATTTGCAGCATCAACACCCGTCGACGCGTTGACGGCTGTAGATGCGCAGTTGCCTCGGTTCACGGCAACCGCCGATGCGTCTACGCTATCTCTCATAAGCTTTGAAGGTCTACGACTGCCGTCGACGAGTGTCGACGTCTGCAGTGGCCTGGCCTCTGCCGTAGGCAATGTCCCGTTCGTCTATATAAGCACTTAACATGAGAACTGTACGGCGGCGGCGGCGGCCACTAACTAGATTAAGCAAACTTTGTCTGTGCTTTATACATTATAACCGTGTCACGTAATCTGGTCCTGTTTGAACAATAAATCATTATTACTTATATATTGCCTAAGTAAATATAGATATTTTCATTTAAATGATTCATACTAAAATCAATATAATATTATCTGACCGCACCATTTTTTTCTATAAGATACTGAGTATTATCAGACTGACAAGGAGTATGAATAAAATGGAATACTAATCATTAATTTTTTCTAATAAACTTCTTTGGAGCCAGCCCCGTTTGTTTTTCATGAGGCAATCTTTTCGTATTGGGGAAAACGACAGGTAACCGAACCGACTAGATAAAACTTCAAAGGACTGGAAGATAGAGAGTCGGTCGGCTGGCGGTGAAATGAGCGGATGTCATTGTTATCATCGCGGGTAGAACCTGGATGAGGCTGGCACGGGAGCGTGGGGATTGGCACAAGACGAGAGAGGCCTATGGTTGTGGATGACGATGATGAGATAAAACTTAATTATGCACCTCAGAGAGAAGATGGTCCTGTCCTTGTTACGAAAAGTTTTGTGGAAACTTTCACATGCAGGCATATTGCACTGGGTGTAGAACACCGGGACCTCTCCCCTACATTATGTGGGACGTCCGGGAAAAAATAGCTCTTGTCTCTGCAACAAACGTGTACTCGCCGGCGATGTGAAAAGTCAGCGATCACACCTCTTTTACTTACCTACATGGGACAATCTTTTGTACGATTCTTGTGCGTGAAAATCGCTGATAGCTAAAGTAGTCGCTTCCTCGTCGGCGGGCGGTGGGACAGGTGCGTTATCCCGATGCAAGAAAATGTGTAAGTAAGTAAACTTCGATCATACGACATTTATCACTTATCAGCTAATCAGACTAATCACTAATTTGATATCAAATTAGGTTGATTAGGTAATCTTTGTCGCGTAAAAATGAAGTACCTAACTTTCTAAGGAGACATCTTACCGTTAGGTAAGTACTTGTATTTGATAAAGTAATCATCAGAGGCAAACACAGTCATGCTGGATAATCGAGGTTTGATCACAAAGATGAATCATTAATAAAACTACGAATAATAATAATAATAATCGAGCTTCCGAAACACCAAATTAAATCCCAAAATCGCATACCTACACTTATTGAAGCAATCAAGACGCAGGTGGTGGTGGGCGACGACGGAGCGGTGATCAGCGGGAAGTTCTTAAGAATAACGTTATACAAATGAATCTGTAACGTTATTACAAGCGGATATAAGCATAATGTTACTGATACCTATAACGTTAATTAAAATGTTGTTTTACAAAAATGGTATTCTATAACGTTTTTTTTTTTTTGTAACGTTATTGATATTTTTAGGTTTTAGCATCGTTACAAACTTTGGAGAGTTATAAGATAACATTTAGTGTAACGGAACGAAATTAATTCCGTTTTCAAGTCCCTGATATTTACTATAGGTTTAAAAATTCAGGTAGGTACGTTATTGAATAACATGCCGCAGGTTTGAGTTGGTTTCGAATTTACGATAGTGGTTTCTTTCGAGATTTCTGTTCTGCAAAATGTTTTATTGTATCCTCAGTCTCTTATTTTCTTTTTGTCAAATTAGTTAGTCGTTCTTGTAACAATGTCGTTCGTAATGTAATCATCAGGTAAAGGAATATTCTTGCAACTATTTCAACATTTGGAAAAGTTTCTTCTTATTTATCGGACTTTGTAAGGTTGAGATCCGTCGATTACTTTGATGAAAACATTCTGATTTGAGCTCGAAAGCATTGATAATTTCTACAAATTCTTTGCATTTTTTTGTCAACTGGTCATAATCGATTATTACAACTGAGAAGGAAAATTAAACAAATAATATACAGGTAAATTAAACAGATAATATACAATAATAAATTAATATACAGGTTTTGTAAAAAACTTAGTTTAGGCACCAGTCTTCCACAAATTAATTATGAAATTGTGTCTGAAGACTATGTATTACTATGCCTGTAATTTGTGGTAAGAAAATAAATAAATTATTATATTATATTATTATATTAAACCGTTTGTCGGAAAAATAAAAGAAAAGATTAAAAATCTCATCTGGTCCCTCATTAGAAATGTTGACGGAACTATTAAATTTGTAAGTATCTATCTAAAAATAGAAGAAAAAACGCTTCTGAGTGCAAACATTGTATCCGGCTTCCGGGACCCTGTGCCCTTATGGTAAAGACGGCACTGCTGGTAGTGATACATTCAAGGCCACTAGACACATTATGACATAATAAAACATTCGTGTGAGTAACGTAACGTAATGCATGATGCATCACATGCATGGTTTATTCATCGCTGCGTTCGCTTTCGGTAAGTAACGAATTCGCGTCGTTCAACTGGGTCATCAACCTTTTGACAGTTCTGGTTCCGAATGAATAAATTTCTTGTAGGTAACTTGACGACAAACCAGAAAAAAAACAACTAGTTCCTTGTTTTTTTTTTAGTTTAAACAAGAAATTAGACTGTTTCAGGGACTTTTATTATTCGTAAGTTTCAGGATAGCTACTGAATATTCTTTAAACGTTTGGAAACTTCTTTAGTCTGCTTTTTTATCTACTTTTCCAAATTCGTCCTCATCTTGGCTTCCATAAAATTCTTCTTTTTACCTGACTACGGCGAAGCAAAAAGGAAGGTTATGATTTTGACCGGTATGTATCTAAGTTCATCTGTTTCGTCATAACTTTCACAACGTCAAAATAATATGGCGCCCTCTAGAGGACATAAAGTCATGAACTAAAAAAGAAATAAGAGTCACACGTAATCTGTTCGATTTATCACACGTAATCGAAGCTCTACAAGACGTATAGCTTCATCTCTTTCTCTCACTGAAGTAATATTAAAATAATACTGCTTTATGAGCTGGTGGTGGGCCCCCAGTTACTGGGTAATACGATACCCCTTGGTAAGACTCATTGTCAGAATTTTTAGCTTCATTTTATTAACTACTAACTTCTGCCCGCGACTTTGGTCGCGTGGAAGTCGTAAGACACCACAATATACTACAATGAGAGCCATATTTTTATAAAATTTCCCTGTAGTTTTGTTCTCAGCAGGTAAAATATACAGAGAGTCAGGACTGGTGACTCGGGAGCAAGCGATGTACATATACTGTTGTCCGTGTGAGAAGCAGGTTGTCCTGAGATGGACACCCACAGCCATCAGTGTCTGCCCCTGTGACTTATTGATACCCAAGTAGCATTGAGGGTTCTATATCGGTTGACTAATGATACACATTTATGCTTTAAGCTGTCTGAGCAAGCTGTATAAGACACTCTATAGCACCCTACACAGCCCTTATACCTCCGGTTTGGGCACAAATTATTCAGCCTTAAGTTCACAAAAGGTATACAGTAGCAGAATAGTAGCACTTTAATGGCAGTTTAAGAGAGAACAGTGGTCTTAAAGCTGATTAACGACACTATATAAGATTCCATGTGGTTCTTCATACAGACAAGAGAGTTAAAAGAAGTAACGAGTGAACAATTATACAGCCTCTATAGTAATTATACGCTCACAAGTGTACTCTAAAAACTACTAGTAGGCCACTTTTTCTCTAAATTATTACTTGAGTACCACATTTTGAAATAAATATTTATTTTTAATATATGTGCGAGTGATGTCCATACAATGTAATGTGATTTTATTATTACTGGTAAGTATACTTGTGTTTATTATATTCTATTGTGTTAATATTATGGGTATTGTAAATTTATTGTAAAGTATATACGTATTTAGAGTTAAAATTTTCACGCGCCTCAGGAATAATGCTGTTTTATCATAAAAATATATCTAAATAAGCAGGGACAAACAAAGCGATTTTTCATATTTGTGTTTTTATGGCATCTAAATCAGTCTATGTCTTTGTATTTAAACACTTACTACAAAATTAATCACGAAAACTGTGTAGTATGTGATAAAATCATAATTAACTTAGAAATATTATAGGTTATGAGTGAACAAAATGGTGAACATTTTCTTCAGCTACAGTGAACCATTGTAGCTCCAAATTAATGCTGTGAAATCTTTGAAGTTTCACATGTGTACCATTATAATGTCGTGAGCTCTAGAAAGGTTCACATGTGGACCATTATAATGTCGTGAGCTCTAGAAAGATTCACATGTGTACCTGTCCAGCAGCCCTGGGCGGGTATGTAGTTCTTCAATAGTTCACGTTTTACCCTTTTAGATATTTTTTACTTACTAAATTTTAGAGATCCGCATTGAACATGTAAATTTTCTTTGAATACCACATGTATAGTCTTTGAGAGCAGTAGGTGGTATGATTGAATGAATAAGTTAATTTTAAAAGAGGAGTAGATATTGTTAGAATCCGGACTTATTAACTAACAAAAATACATATGTATATATTATTAAGTTCAAATAAAACACTCAAAGCATTGCAGTAGGGCTCTCCACTTACATAGGTATTTTGCACTTCGTCGTCAAACTAAATTATAGGTAGATAAATATACTTATGAATATGTCTATCCACTCAAATGACCAATCCATTATTATGGCGGTATACGAAAATGTACAAATCCATTATAATGGATAAGATTTTTTTTGTTTTGTGAACAGCGCACTCTGTTTTATTTCTTTTTAATCTTTTGAACATTCCTTGTGAGAGGTGCGCGTGTATTGTAAGGTGCGTAAGGGTATAAGTGTGAGAGGTAAGTACAAGCGAAAACGAGATGCCACTAAATTTCGCTGCTCGGTTGCGGTTCGCTTGTTTGTTATTGTTAGCAGTTGTAAAATAAACACGAAGTAAATCGCACGCCACGTTGCTTCTCGCTGTCATCAAAGTCATTGTTTCTTTGGTAGGGTACCTAACTTTACGATAAAGAATATTTTAACTTAAAAGTTATTACTCAGTGTGTTTTGTATGTATTTTTGTGGTGCTGTGTTAAGGCAAGGTTTGTAGGTATATTTGTGCAGTTTAGTTGTGAATTTCAAGTGGTAGAGGTCAACTCCAGATAATTGTATCTGAAGTACTATTATCATATTGCTATTTTATTATTAATAAATATTATTATTTACATTGGTAAATAGCAGTATGATGGATGAATGACGACGGCTTCGATATTATTGATGGAGAGATCGATAATCTGCGAATCCAACTATATCGTGCGTGTCGACTGTTATTATGTCGGCTGAATGCGACTAATTTTACTGTTGTATTTCACATCTTCTTTATCCCCAAATAATTTTTCTCGAATCATTTTGTTTCTTTTATCTTCCAAATAATTAATTTCAGTTTATATTTCATTTGTTGCTATTTACAGAGTAGGTATGTTTAATGTAGTCTGATAACTAATTTAATTATTTTAATTGTATTTTTAGACCATGCCGTTCAAGATAGTTCAGACAGTAGAAAAAGGGCGACGTAGACTAAGTATTGTACCTTCAATATGGGAAGAAAATGGGAAGCTATTTTGGCCATCAGAAAAAATTAAAAACCGAGCGCGTCTAGTAAGAGAAGAGTCATCATTTCCAAGTCCAAACTGGGACATTCTAAACTGTTCAGTCAAACGAAATAATATTGAGACCTACATGGCAGCGCAACATGAAATACAGATTATGGAAAATCAGACGGATACTGACAATGAAACCCCAGCAACAACAACATGTAACTGGTCAGCGCCAGTGATAAACAACTTTGAAGATATGGTTCAAAATTTGGTAAGTACGCTGTTTTAGTTTGTATCTATTTATTTGATCACAAAGCCACCTTGCTATTTCTTGCTACATCTATACAGACCTACCTAAAACAGCGAAACTTCACTCACTCACACACACGCTAAGTGCGTCGACACAAGCCGTGGCGTGTGGCTGAGGCATTGTTTCGCCCGCATTCGGCTGCGTCCTGGAAGGAAAATTTGTTAATTGCCTAGGAGTTGTTAGACTGGAGGTGACATTATAATTTTTTTTGCTATTCAGTTTCATTTTTGTAAACCATATTTTTGTTTTTCAGGCGCCTAATGACAAAAACATGGGTGATGGTCCATCTTCCGAAGCCAATAATCAAATGATAATGGATGAAACTTTGAATTTGTTACCTACGCTCGACTGCGATCAACTTATTGGTAATCAAAACCTATTATTACAAAAAATTAATAACCAGGACAAAATACTCCACGATATTGTAGAACATATGCAAAAACTCACCCAGAAGGTAGCGATGTTGTCTGTACAAATCAACGAAGGCATAGCAACAATTACGGAAAAAATTGATCAACCAATGGCCGTTACTTTATTAAAAGACGCTAACCCAGAAGAAAATGAGGCGTTCCGTCTTGAAAAGATTGAAAATAAACAACAACTGGACAGTCTAGAAAATACTTTAAAGGATAAAACTGAGAGAGCAAACTTACAAAAACAGTTGTCATTTTTGTTTCAGCCCTGTGAAGGCAATGGCTTAACATTTGCCTACAAATTGCTCGACTCATTGATAACACGTGATTTTATGTGTAAATGTTCTTGGTCTGGAGCAAGTCGTGGAAATTATTCAAAGATCGCGTTAAAAGATTTTAAAAACTTTATTACATTCTTTTGTAACATGATACGTTCATGGGATCCTACATTTACCATGGGACAGACCGAAAACTTTTTTAAAATGTCTTTAAAAAATGCCGTAAAAAGAAGGGCAATGAAAGATTTAAGATCTTCAACTAAACGAATTCGAAAAACTAAACCTAAAAGCACAAATACAAAAAAAGAACCGAAACAATCCACAAGTAAAGTTTCTACTAACAATCACGACTATCCAAACGAACCATTAGCGATGGAAGTGGAGAAAGTGATAGAAGAAGAGTCTGATGATGAGGATTTGTGTTAAAAACTAGATAATTTTGAAAACAATCGTTTTGATGTGAAGTTATTTTGTTGATTGAAATTGTATAAGAATAATAGTTTCCTCAAGTGTTCTCTGTGAAGCCTTTTTTGTTACATTTGTATTATTTTGAAAAAAAAGATTTATTAGTAGGTATCTAAAGACTAAAAAAAAAACATTAAAATTCAATGTTATATTATAATTAGTAAGTACGTGTCAAAAAAGGAGTAACAATACTGGTTAGGGCGCGGCGATAATATTAGTCATACTGAAAAACTTTCCTCATGAGACTTAGCTCTGGCAAAATCTGAAAAATATAAAATCTAAAAAAGTAAAATCTCAAAAAATTAAAATCTGAAAAAAGTAGGTGCGTACGTGGGTGCCCCATACAAAATTACCGATTCTCCGATTGTTTTTTTTTTTCAGATTTAGCCATTATTATGTCCCACGAGGAACGTTGTTCAGTACGACTCGGTATTATCACTCCTTTTTTACACGTTGTATATTAACTAAACTGACTAGGCTGGTTGAATGATTACATAAATCCTGTCAAGAAACGAAATGTTTCTTGCTGCGTGTGTACTACTCCATTTACAATAAGAATAGACATTTAAACAAACCTTTTTTACAGTCCGTTCAACCGATTTTGACTTCTATTGCGTTAGTGGCATGACAAATGGCAGCTGCAGTAAACAGTTGGTATTATAACTACTTTTTTGCCTTTAATGCCATCCTTAAGCCTACGGAATAGAAGTCAAAATCGGTTGAACGGACTGTAAAAAAGGTTCGTTTAAAAGTCTAATCTTATTGTAAATGGTGTTTAAATGTTTATGAAAATTTTCGTTTTAATGAAAGTTATTATGTTGATTTTTTGCGGGAGAATTATTTTTAATTTTGAAATGTTTTATCTAATTTCCGAATTATGTTAGTTTGAAAATCAAAGTTTATTAGATAAAAGAATTAATATACTGTAAGTGCCATGATGAGTACCTGTATAAAGGCTCCTTCAAACAGGCGCGACACGCGATAAAATAGCGCGCGACACAAAGGCACGGACAAGTCGCGCAACGAGCGGTGATTATATTGTGTGTCGTGCCTGTTTGTAGGAGCCTTAAAACTGACAGACTGATTTTAAATTATAATAATAAGTTTATTTCTTACTACATAATATTATGATCTTTTTGAAAAAGATGGCGATGAAAAGTTTATTCAAACGTCTATCTATACATTATTTGAAAAACAAAAAATTCAAAATCCAAAGTATAGATTTTTTAACCTTTTTCAAAAAGATTCTTATGGGAATTGTGAATTTAAATAAATACAAGGTGTAAGAAACTCAAAGTTTATGTGATTTAAAAATAAAAATGATCAAACATTCGTAAAGTTGTATTATTCTTATAATGTATGCAACAAAGGTATAAAGTATTGAAATTCTTTATATTCAACGCACACTAATTTACACTTAATATCCTTACATTCTAAAACAATCAAAGTATGGTCACAATTATGCTGAATTTTTGATTTGTATATTGCAAGATGAGACGATTTTATTGGATATGTAAAAACATCTTCTGTGTAATTTATTCTAATACCTCTTATTAAAATCTTATTGTGGTCATTTGCTATGTGGTTAATTTTAACAACCTCGATTCTTTTTGTCAGTAAATAACTATCTCTTTTTTCGGTAGAAATTTTGAAATCTTCAAAATGTATTATATTTATATTGTTTGTTGTGGTAACAAACGGATACTTATTGCCAGAATGTTTTTGGCAAAGAATTTCATTTGTATTTTCTTCCATTCTTTTGGCAACTTGTGACAGCGGCTTTTTACCTGATCTGAGCATTCTTTTGATCATAAATAATTTATTTTCAAAGGGATATGCGTTGAATGTCATCAGTGGACCAAACTTTTCAACTTCGTCAGTTAAGTGCAGTAAGTTGTGAACGTTGCTTGTCATGTAGCCTGATCCGTAAAAGTCTTTGTAATGTTCTACAAAATATTCCAGCAGCTTTTTTGCACATTGTAACAAGTGTTGGTAGGTTCCGGTTGAGCAAATTGTTATGCCGCAATAGAGTGTTAAGAAATGATTATAGGCGTCATTATTCATCACTTCTGGCAAAATAACGATACTTAAATAGTGAAGAAAAGTTCTGAATTCCGACGCTTTCCAATGTGCTAATGAATCTAGGCCCCGCACTGCTCTATGCACTTCTGAAGGCAACGCACACTTGTTCAAAAACAATGAAACGGTTGCAATGTCATTTGCACGCCATTTAGTAATATATTTGCCAAAATTTCCGTCACGCCAACCAGTTAACAGCCTCTTCATAATACCTAAATCGATCAAATGAAGTGAATCACCGACAACAAATTGATTTACCATGTCAACTGGAAGATTTAATAAGGGCGAGTCATATTTATGATGTAAGCCATATATTTTATTCCGAAATCCTTCATTAGTCCGCTCAGGACACCTTGATTCAGAGAATGTAACGGTGTGTGTAATATGAGAATATTCTCCGACCGTGGTACATTTATGGCATCCATGTTTTCCATTAAAGTTGCAGACTCCTGTAATTAAGAATTAAGCAAGTACAAGGAAAGTTCATTTTCACTTAAAATTTGGTCTTTGGTTATCATAATCCTACTAATATTTATGTGAAAGTTAAGTTGTTTGTATGTTTATACTTATTACTCAATAACGTAAGAACGGCTAAACGAATTGGAATGAAAGGTACGCAAATAGTTTGATACCTAGATTAACATATGAAATGCTTTATATCCCAAAAAAATCCAGTTATCATTGGATTATAGCAAGAGTAGCCACGGCAAATATAAATAGCACCATAAATTCAATTTAGTTCATCATTTTGTTTGAAGCGTAATTAATTTATTGTAACACCAAACGATTAGGTATTTTATCCTGGTATGAGAGTATTAATCCACTCAATGAGAATGTAAGATGAGTCAAACTAACCTTTTATGTAGGCTCTAGCTGGTGAATCACATATAAAACACCGTATTTTAATTTTTATATTTTTTTCTAGACGCTGAACTTGGAGTCCTTCTTCTAATAATGTATTCATATCATGTACAAAATCTTCAAAAAAGTCATTTAGATTTGTTGGTTTTCCTTTCCCAAAGTTTATTCCAATTACAAAAGGCCTTATTTTCGCATTTTCAAAGATGTTACACAATATAGGCCAAAATTCATTAGAAGAACTTTTGAATATGGGCAAACCATCCACATTTATGTTTATTGAAATTGTATCTGGAACGTCAATCCAATGTTGCAAAATTTTTTCAAGTGGTTTTGCAATTCCATTATGCCAATATTGACCGCCTTCAATATTTTTAATAGTAATTTGTTTGGGAGTACATAAAATTGTTCTAGAATCTGTTGGTAGTATTTCTGGAATCAGTTCGTTAATGATGACTGACAATTCATTTAGAGCGACATGGCTTATATTATTTTTTACAGCCCATATTCTTAAGTTTTCACGAAAAGATACATGTTTTTCATAATCGTATTCATATTCACTTTTACCAGAACAGAAACCACCACACTCAGTTTCTTCTACGTTGTGTACGGAACCGTCATAAATTAAGTTTGGACACACGCTTGAAATCGTATTGCTGGCCTCAGCTTGAGGCAATTTTTCCTCTGTATTATGTACAGAACCGTCATTAATAAAGTTGAAAGTCGCACTTGAAATCGTTTTAGATTGATTATTTGGTCTTATTATCTGCAAATATTCTTTTAAGATTTTTCTTCTGATTCCACCGGTCCTCACTCTCTGCTTCCAATTGTTTTTATGCATTTTTATTGTTTTAGGTTATTACATGCACGCGCGTGTTTGTCGTCGTCTAAGTGTTAAAGAAAACCACGTTCACATAGTTGTTAGCTTAGAGGATATTAATGTGGTACTCGTGAACAAATAAACAGCTGTCAGTGTTACTAGATATCAATAGTGGTTCATGTAATATACCTTAAACGTACATCTGAACTCATTAAACGCTCTTTTACAGAATAATATAAAGGCTGATTAATGTATCACAAGACGAGCAACAATATGAATAACGGTCCACAAAAGGTGCTATACCACAGCTTTTGGCTACATTAATGTTCACATGTGTTATACTAAAATGCCAGCAATATAAAACCATACATGTGGACCTTTAAATAGCCAATGCCGTATTTTCCCCCTCTTAAAATGCTTTTGTTCAGCTTTTAAAATGAAAGCTGACTACAAGAGTAATGTTATCCTATTATAACACCAACAGTTACTTAATAGGCCAATTTTACACTCTTAAACATGCCTTATACAGGTATAAGTGGAATTGCTCACTTTAATACAGCCAATGAGCCACGTGTGGCCATTGTATAATGCTTAGAAATCACTAGTGAACTGAATGTGAACTATTAAAGAGAACAAAATGCTACTTGGGTAGTTATCGTAAAGCATACGCTCACAGGGAACTGCACGCGCTTAAACTGGAAGGTGTAATTATGTAATTGATGGGGTAATTAGTGTTATACGCGGTTTAAACACTGTCTCGCCAACGCCACAACCTGTTAGAATTTCCGCCTCGATGTCGTTTCTCTGCAAAGACACAACTTTGAGCCGGGTTTCGTTACACATCTTCGGTGGAACTAAGTTCTGAAAGAGCATAATCGGGACACCGACCTTTAGCTGGATGATGTTCACCAGGAGTCCACTTTCCGTACGCGAATTTTTACTATTATACGGGGTAATAATATATGGCATCATCTTGCTCCACAACAGTGTTAATGGAGGTGTATATCACTTCACTGCCTTCAATTTGCGTGAAAATAGTGTGGTTGATCGCTGCAGCTTGATCATTTTTGGGCGTTAAAATGGCCCGTTCATACATCCAAGAATTCTCTTGGTACGGTATTTGACTGATGTCCCCGTACACAGGCGATCCAGATCTTCTAAAGTGGGAACTACTCTACCAAGAGTCACTAGCCGCTCTCCTCTGGCAGAGTGCCTTCACCAACTTTTAGAAGAACATCGGAGAATTCTTGATCATGCGAGTTCCCGCCATGCCGACCTCGTTAACTACATTATATTTATAAAAACAAGTTCTCTGTGAACCGGCCGTACCAAAGGTTGTCAACCCAAACCGGAAAATACGTCAGTAAGTATTGTGTGACCAAAATTAACCTCGTCAGACCAAACGCGTGAATGAGGAAATGTACTCTATTGAATGTATTTTTGAACTAAGTAGGTAGGTAACTAACTACATATAGGTTACAAAGCTATACAAGAGGTTAGGCAAATTATGATAATTACGATCATTATGTACTATGTCCTAGGATTGATTCCTGGGTCGGGCAAGGTGTTATTGGGTTTTTCCATCTGGAATTTCTCAGTAGCAGCCCGGAGTCTGGATTTATGCCCGGTTGATGGCAATAGGCTCGCCCCCTATTACATGGGACTTAAACATAAATGTGGGTGTACTATAGGTACACTTCTGCCTAACCCTTCGGGGAATACAGGCGTGATGTTATGTATGTACTATGTAGGAGTTAGGTAGAGTAGCGAAACAACAAACAAAAAAAAAACTTTTTTGGACCATTTTTATGAAAATTTAATGGTAAGAAAGCCGTGCGCCCGCTGGCATAAATACAAAGGTGGATACAGCACACTTAATCTTTACTGCAGTATCTTGTGCACATGAGTAAAGATCCGTTACCATGTGGTAATAGTCCGTCCGAACCCAGCTACAACACAGCGGTTTGTAGTGCAGCCGCATGTGTTTGTACAAAGCAATGAAAAGGCGCATTCGACGCAGTCATCCATAGTATTATTATTTCTGATAGATTATAAACTGCCAAAAAATTGTGAACTGGATGAAATGGGTTAGGTTAGGTTGGAACTGTGAGCAACCGCGCTACTTTCAAATTGGTCGCAGCTAGACAAGCTATTTAGTATTAGCGCAATGTGCGTTACGTCGCAAGCAAGTTTGATACCTGCAGTGTAGACAGAGCGAGTACTTATAAGCTGTATTGCAGTCGTTTTTGGTAAAGAATGTCTTTCGGAGCCGATCATTGCAAACAGTTTTCAAATGTCTGTGGTGTAATCGTGTTCAAGTAATACTTTATTCAAATGGACGCGGCTGCATTACAACAGCTACTGTCTGCTTTGCATCCGCCTTTGTATTTACGCCGCCCGATGGGACTACCCATTGACAAAAAGACGAATTTCCATACAAACTGTCGTCCTCTAATTAACCCCTTTAGAGAATGAATTTTCAAAAATCCTTCGTTAGTGTTCACCTTCGCTATACGGGGTGGCAGGGACATCGACGCGAAAACTGTTACCATGGATTTAGTACATGATTCTGAACCCCCCTGCGTTGGAATTTTTCGTGGCTAATAAAAAAAAAAAAACAGCTCTCCCATACATTTTGACCGCGTAGGTATTGCACTTTTCTATGAAACAGCTGTTTTTTTTTTTTAAATAACCAGCGAACAATTTCAATAGATTCAGAATCATGTACTTACTTACTGAATATATTGTTACAATTTTCGCGTCGATGTCCCTGCGCGAAGATCTCTTGTGCATAATTTCATAATTCTAGAGCCAGTGGTTTAGGTTGTGCTGTACCTTGCCTGTCAGTGAGTGATGAAAGATGTGCCAAAAAATATAATTTTTGGTCTATTTTAAGGCTCCGTGCACGAAAAAACCCTTTTTCGTTAATAACTTATCTAATTGTAAGAAAGCTTGAAATAATTGAAACATTAAGTCTGTGTAAGTATAAAAGTACAGTTTTCATGGTGCTAAGCCATTCGTGACAGTCATAGCACCTGTTAGTAGTTGCATCACTTTTGCGCTCTCGAAAATATAGTTTATTTCGCCTTTGATTTTCTTAATGAAGATAGAGTTTAATCATAAAATATTTTTTATTTTTTTCAAGGATAGCTGAATACTAATGTGTGATTTTTAAATTTCTTGATACGGTTTGCTAAATAATAGGAAAAATACGATACTGGCAGGGTTTTAAAAAAAATGTTATTTCAATATTTATTTTCTGCTTTATTTTGTATGGAAGTTGAAAAAAGTGGTTCCCCTATGTACAAGTAGACCATATAATGATGTTGATGATATTTTTTTAATTTTCAAAATCAAAAGTAGGTTCTTCTAACGAAACGATCAAACGACAGTCTCGCGTCAATTTTTGGAAAACTTTTTGCCAATTTTTTAGTGATTTTCCACGAATCCTTAATTTATTTGAAAAATCCTTTTCCGCTTTGTACAAGACAAAGAATTCGAGTTTTCAAATCACAAATAATTTTGTTTCAATTATGTTTCCCTTTCTCACAACTAATGAGCAAAATTGATACAAATCAGTCGATTTCGTACATGGCCCCTTAAGCGATTTTTAAAGCTATCGTATTCTTTGCAAAGACAGCCGCCAGTTTACTCTAGAAAGCAGTAATTTTAAGTTCTGAATCGTATTGAATTTGCTTAATGATTTATTTAATTGTATCAAAATCGATTCAAACAAGTGCGTCAATGAACAGTCATTCAAAAATCGCATTCGATTCAATTGACAAAATCAAAGATGGTGACCGTGGGAGTAAACAGCTGTTTATAATCAGCTAAGTAACTTCGTGATGTTTTTCTATCGAGAAAATTTTATTATATTTATGTTTTCGTTCCACAAAAAGTTTGGAAATATCATGTAGTTACTCATAATTATTTTTAATTTGTACGTAAGTTTTATCGTTTCATGAAATATATAATTTACGATAGGCAATTTGGCTTACGGCTCGCTCTTATACTAACTGAACAGCCAGCTGTGCTGCTGGGGAGTTTGTTGCGCCACTTCTTCTTCCCAGCTAAAGCACTAGGAAGTGGTGAAGGGCGGGCGTTTTGGGGGACTGTCTCATGTAATTTTGAAGTTTAAAAAGTGCTGACTCTCAGCCTAGTTTGAATTAAATACTTTTGATTTTGATTTCCCTACTTACTGACTTAGCTACAGCTTACTCAGAAGACTTAATATATTAGGAATTTTATCGTAAAATGATAAATTATGTCACTTTGCCGTACCTATCTAACCATAACACAAAACTTATCGAGATCCTACGCTTGCGCATACACTCCACAGTAACTAAACATCTGTGATAATGATAGAAGTTACCTTGGAAAATATGTATCTACATAACGATAAGATACGTGTTTTTTGTCCTTTGTCAAAACAAAACCGCTTGTTATAAGGTTTCCTGATACGGTCAGTAACAAAAGAGAATTAAGGCGAAAGCGCCAGGGTAGCCCGCGAAATTCAATTTTTTTTAGGTTTTTTGCAATTTGCTGGTCAGTATTAAGTTGTACGTTGATTAATATACGATTCGCGGCCGTAACAAATATGTATTTACAGAATTATAATCATTAAAGTCATCAACACAACTCTCTAAGACCACGTAAGTCCAAAGAATAACTGTTTCATGAAATCATCATTCTTTGGACTTACGTGGTCTTGGAGAGTTGTGTCATATTTTGATCGATGTACAACTTAATACTGACCAGCAAATTGCAAAAAACGTAAGAAAATTTGAATTTCGCGGGCTTCCTTAGCGCTTCCCCCTTAACATAAAACTTTTCTAATTTTACATATCATCTAAATTGATACAAAATTATGAAATACACTGTATTTCATAATTTAGTTAAATTTACTTCTGTTCCAATTTTAAATAAAAATTTACCTGATAATTTTTTTTTTTTAAACTGATGTTTCATCGACTTTTATCGCTCTCTGCACCTTACTTTTGTCAAGTTTTCTAATCAATAAAAGTAGTTAACTCTTTGTGAAAGAGCTTGACCACAGAAGAACTAAGTATACCGCCATACCTATCCATTTCTACCACCAAGCGGCGATGCTGTGTTCCTGTCTGAAGGGTATGGTTGCTGGGTACCACTGTATAAAGACTCATGAGACTACTCCAGGATGGTAACACCTACGATTCCCGTATTGCAGATGTCCATAGGCGGCGGTGTCCAGTGACCCTTACCATCAGGTGTGCTACATGCTTGTTTGTCATTCAATACTTCAGGGTTAAATTAAAATAGTTAGCGAAACTCCGCAGATGAGATGGGTATCTATAATGGCTTATTGATGACTCGCCCGAATTTCCATTTGAACAAATATTAGTTTTTATTGAAGCGATTCGCACGAATGCAATTTATTTGTGGACCAATCGACACACCAGCATTAAGTAGTAGTGCACTGGCGCACAGAAGTGATTTGGGTAACATATTTTCAAATAAATTGAAACACGTAAATTAATCAAACATATCTTTATTATAATATTATTTTAAGATAACAATGCGTAAATTGTACATCTCGCTCAGAGAGTAAAAAAAAATAGTTGTCCCATACAATTTAGAACAGTAGGTAGAGAACCAGGGGTAGGTAGGTAGGTAAATAGGTAGGTAGATGGGGAACTTTACTATAGAATAGCAAGGATTTTTTTCGCGATTTCAATATTGAACCCATAGTAAAAGTAATTCAGTTCGATGGTCTAAAGCACCTCTTAAAGTTATTTTTAACACCTTAAAGAGTATGTTAAATAACTGAGGGCGCTACCGTTAACCCGCAATAGTGTAGCGTACATACAATTTTTTTTTCGATTTAAATATTCGTTTTAGCTTGTATGGACGCTACACTATTGGACGTGATACTTATCTTAAAATTATATTTTAATAAAGATATGTTTGATTAATTTACGTGTTCATTTTTTTAAAATTATTTTACCCTAATCACTTCTGTACGCCAGTGAACTTTACTACTACTTAATGCTGGTGTGTCGATTCGTCCACAAATAAATTGCATTCGTGCGAATCGCTTCAAGAAAAACATTTTTTTATTAAAATGGTCGATTCGCCCGGATTCGGGCGAGTCACCAATAAGCCTCTATAATGTATCCAAATATGATAAAATAAAAATGTAAAACTTGTTTTTTTTTTTGGGCGACCGTTTGTATTTGCTTTATGTACTTGAAGTAGTTGAGAAAATCTGTTTTTTTCGTGTTTAGGTATCTAAATTCGAAACCCATCGTGTGAAATATTTAAACAAAATAATGTTTTTTTTTTTTTAAATTGAGATTTCAAGTTACTACTTACACTACCAGCGGTTGGTGACCCCAAAAAAATCTAATCAAATTAATTTATTTTTGTATGATCACGTTTAAATATCAATACCATCACATCTGCGGAGTTTTGCTAGCTAATTCAATTTGACCCTGTATGTAAAAAACATGGGGCTATTATTTGCCCGTAAAACCTATACGTAAAAGATGGCGACAAGATAACGGCGACTGTAAATACTGTACTTTGTAGGTATTTAGTTAGATGTTCGTGTTAGCAGTAGGTGCAGACAACAATGCACGTGGCGTTTGCTGTGTGACTGATAAGTATTCATTAATTCATTCAATGTAGATTGGACATGCATGTGCGGTGTTTTGTTTACACCTGTGTCAGGTTCTCTTAATAGGTTAGACTCTTCTACAATCAAAGGCACGTAGGCTATTTAAAATACCTGAAATTGCTCGGCACGATCCTCCGTTATTATTATATGGAAGATACTGCTCTGCTGATATTTGCTGACGATACTTCTCTTATTTTTAAAATAGACAGGAAAGATACAGATGTCTTACATGTCAATGATAGTCTGGCTGTTCTTTCAAAATGGTTCGCAGCTAATAATCTTTTACTTAATGCGTACCTCAAGTAGGTCTAAATTTAAAACTTGATGGCAAAGAACTAGATGCAATAACGGAAACTATATTCCTAGGCATTACTTTAGATTCAAAATTGCAATGGGGTGCCCACATTAGAACTATTTCAGGTAGATTAAGTTCAGCTGCATATGCAGTTAGAAAAATAAGGCAGTTGACTGATATAGCCACAGCTAGGTTAGTATACTTTGCTTATTTCCACAGTATTATGTCTTATGGCATTCTGCTGTGGGGATCGGCAGCTGACGTAGATTCAATTTTCATTCTACAAAAGAGGGCAATTCGCGCGATCTATAAAATGGGTCCTCACGAGTCCCTTAGAGACAAATTTAAAGAAATTAACATACTGACTCTGCCTTCTCTTTATATCTTAGAAAGTATTTTGCATGTTCGCAAAAACTTAGGACTTTTCAAAATAAGAAGCGATTTCCATAATATAAATACACGTAGCAGACATGAAATTGTGATACCCAAATTTAGATTAACTAAAACAAGCAAGTCATTTCTTATAAACAGTATCCGCTTTTATAACAAGTTGCCAAAGTCTGTTACAGAACTTAGCGATGGGAAGTTCAAAACCCACATCAAACGTGTTCTTATCAAGAAAGCATATTACAAAATTAAAGACTATGTTGAAGACAAGGAAATTTGGCAATAATTCCTTCTGCACATGTGGCTTCCCTGGTATATCATTAACGGCATAATTATGTAAGAGTCTATTAACTGCTCCCAAATTACCATATTTATTATTATCTTATTTTTTTACATTCATCCTTGACATATTCATCGTATTATTTGACATTATATAGCTACGAGTTAATTTCAACTCTTTATTAGTGGCTTTTGTGCACATGATAATTATTCAGATTTATTACAGTTGTAATAGCAATAATGTAATTGCGTTTAATTAAAAGAGGTTTTTATTTTTATTAATTTATATATTTTTTGTATAGATTCTTTTCTATTTTGTGAATGTGAGAACACTGTAGGCTTAGTGGACTGACTTAAGTACCTGGTACTTATTGAAATACCTACACTGTCCTCCCATACCTTGTCACACTATTATTTGACAAAATTGTAAAAGCCAATTATTTTTAAAAGAGTAACCGTGGAGTTTCTTGCCGGCTCTTCTCCATAGGAAACGACCAATTGGAACCGTGCACCTAGCTTCTGACGTTTCATAAGTGCCCATGTAGGTCTATGTGAAATAAAAATATTTTGATTTTGATTTGATTTGACTGCAGCATTAATTTTGACATAAATATAATGTTGAAGTTGAGGGTACTATGCTTGACGAGAAACGATTTCATAAAATTCTCTCGATAGAAAAAAAAATACAAAGTTATTTCCAAACCGAACAATAAGAACCGCTAGTATTAAAAAAATAATAAAATTAGATCATGAATCTTTGCATAATGACTGAACTAAATATAAAGAAAATAATATGTTTTTTTTTTATTAGGTACCATAATTTTCACCATAAAAAAATAACATAAGCTATCGGCGCCTTGGAGCCGCCACTATCCCAATCAGTCTCGCTCTTACTCAGTACGCGAGTAGAATGGTGCGAGCGAGATAAAAAGTGAATTTGAGCTGAGTTAAGCCTGTACCCTAATTGCGTAATACAACACAATCACAATTTGTTTCGATTTGAAACAGATTGCTAATCCATTGCTTCATGAGTTGGAAAAAAAAATCTGCTCAACAACGTAAATAACGCAATGAATGTTGTTGAACTGTCAAAATCAAACAAATTAGGCAAAATTGTTTACGAAAATAAGTTACGTACTTAGGAGGATTCGGGTCCGCTGCGCCAATTTTCTTAAAAACACGTGGGGATGCGCTAAGGTAGCTCGCGAAATTCAAATTGTCTTTAGTTTTTTGCATATTGTGTCAATGTCAATTTTTATGTTGATTAAAATATGATTCGCGGCCGTAACAAATATGGCTTTACTCAATTATAATCATTACAATCAGCAACTCAACTCCATAAGTTAGCATAAGTGTCAAATGTCATGATTATCGAAAGATTTAATGAAATCATGACATTTGAACCCTTAACTAAATTATGGAGTTGTATTGCTGATTGTAATGATTATAATTGATTAAAGCCATATTTGTTACGGCCCCAAATCATATTTAGATCAGCATACAACATTATACTTTTTTTTTGGTGGGAAATTATCAAATAACTTCTCCCGCTCTGGGCGGAGCGGGAGGGCGTGTCAGACTCTTACTAACTAAAACCCACCCGTGTTCCTTCAGTTGCCATGGTGCCGGGGGCCACGATCTCCCTTTCGGACTTTTTGACCTGCAAATTGCAAAAAACGTAAAAAAATAACAATTTTGCGGGCTACCCTGACGCTTTCCCCTTAAGTAAACAGCCAGTCCGCTGCGAACAAATGTTATGTTATTCTAGTACCTATATAATAAAACGGCTGTCATGAAAATCTGTCATTTTCACCAGTAGACAGCCGCTATTGTGTGTCACCACTTTCTTAGAAAAGAAAACCAACGTTTTAGTTCTGTGCTTCAGTTTTGATTTTGCTACCACATCCATATCCATGGTGTTCCTTCGATATCACATCTTTGTGATATGTACTGCCACTTGTATATAAGTACCTTCAACAAAAGATCAGATATATTTGTCGTCATCTTGAATGAAGTCAGATATTATTGCCGAGCTATCCATAGTAATATATTTATAAATGCTCGTGACTGTACTCATTCAAATCTAGTCAAAACTCATTTATTCATAGGCACTTTTTGAACGACAAAATTACACAAGACCTTCCAAACGCCCGACCTTCACCACTACCTAGCTTAAAGGCTCTTTCAAACAGGCGCGACACGCGACGCGACACAAAGTCACCGCTCGTCGCGCGACGAGCGGTGTCTTTGTGTACCGTCAGATGGGAAGAAGTGGCGCACCGCTCAACAAACTCCTCAGCAAAACCTGTCTGTTAAGTTACATGAACTTGATTCTTTACTTACACTAATATGGAAAGTAGGTAATTAATGAATATTACAAACGCAGTAATATATAAATTAATTATTACAAAACAAACAAACACAAAACATTGAATTAAATACTATTGCTTGTTTAATACAATGAATGAGTGCAAAAACAATAGACACAGTGAACACTGTGTCACATTGCGCATTGGTAGGTTTACTATGCACTGTGGTTTGTATAATTTTTTTTGTGAATTTCTGAGAAGGAAGGATAACCGCACTCGTAACTCCTTCCTCATTTCGCATCCTTGTCTCTGTCTGAGGATGAGAATGAAGGATTTTTCAAATTCAAAAATCTATGTAGTAAAAAGATATTTGCTTTTTACACCAACAATATCCATTACCGCCTGTCTACCTTGTAAAAGTCAAATCGTTTATTTCAAATGGGACTTAGAAGTTAGAAGATACTTTTGAACGTCAAAAATTAACTAGAAAATATAATGATTCTAGTCGCCCCTTCCAAAAGCTTTTCGTATGGAGAAGAATGGGCAAGAAACTCCACCGTTTCTCTCTCTCTGTAATTTGCATGGTGTACATTATACACTGTGATATTTAAGTTGTCGTACAAAAGCAGCCCACTTCATGTATCCAATGACTACTAAACATTCATTAAAATAACTGAAAAAAAAAAAAAAACTATATATACAGATTTTTTATTGCTCCTAGAAGTATTTTATGTCGGGACATTGAGTGGCCCTTGTAAGACGACTAAAATGTACCGGTGTATATCATTTTTTTTTTAAATGAATGTTTAGTAGTCATTGGATACATGAAGCGGGCTGGTTTTCGAGTATTCGATTCTATTTTTTTATCTCTCTTCAAAGCAAGAGTGAACATGCATCTTCTTGAACCACTTGTTCCATTTTGCGTAACACATACAATGGCAATGCTTTTCAATTTGACGTATAAGAATATGCAATGCTTTGTTTAGGTATGTTGTCGAGCAGCAGCCCCGGATCTAAGGGGGGGCAAACCGGGGCACTTGCCCCGGGCGGCAGTTTCATAGGGGCGCTAAATCCTTGAGACATGAATTCGAAATATCGTACAAGTGAAGCCCCTTTTCCTACAATCTCATAGGTTTTTATCAAGTAATCGAATCTTATAAAAGGTATTTTGAAAAAAAAAAAAAACTTTTGTATTTCCATACGCCCAGTTTTTGAACACATACTAAGTGATTTACGAAAGCATCTTAACAGATTAAACGATTATTATTTTATGTACCTACATATATCACAAATGGTCACAAAAAAATTCTACTCATTTGTCAGTTTTAACAGTTTTTCTCAAACACTGAAGGGAGGGGGCGCCACTATCAAGTTTTTGCCCCGGTTCGAAAAAATCGTAGATCCGGGGCTGTCGAGCAGACTAATTGTTCAAAAATATGAAGTAATTTATTATTTTCTTTCAAAATCCTTCGAATTATGATTGCAATTGGAATGCCCCCATCTATCGCTTTCCCCCAGGTATACCAGTCCGGGGTTGCGAAGAAAACCGAAAGAGAGATCGTGGCCCCCGGCAACAGGGCAACCGAAGGAACACGGGTGGGTTTTAGTCAGTAAGAGTATGACACGCCCTCCCGCTCCGCCCAGAGCGGGAGAAGTTATTTGATGATTTCCCACCCAAAAAAAAGCAAAAGGTATACCAAAGTCAAAGATAAGACAGACAATAAAAAAAAGTAAACTGTCACACTGACCGAGTACAGCCAAACAGCTGTCATGCGACAGCTGAATAGTGACTAAGGGTGCGTTCCGAGTAACGCTGTAATCGATTTGAGCGTGCTAACAACCGTACCGAGTTAGAGTTATCGCGATAACGATATTTCGTTAATCGTCATAGATGACGTCATGACACGCGTCATCTTGCGATAACACTGACCATGCCCTAAATTAATATCACTGTGAGCGCTGTCAAAAATGACAGTTGTGCTGTTTTGTTTTGAGTTGCATCATAACTTTAAACTAACGTGGCATTTTCGTAATTGTGCTTCTGGCTACAGTCGCCACTTAACCAAAGAAGAAGAAGAAATTTGTGGCGTATGCCCAAAGAAATACTGTAATGCAACCATCATGTGCAAGTTTTGGGGTTATGTTATAAGACGTTTTGACGTTGAGCGACCACTGTAAGCAGTATGAGCGCGTTTACAAGCGTTCCGAATTGTTGACAGCTCTGAGCTGTCATAATCGTGATTATTCGTGATATCTAAATAGGAACGCGAAATATCGATGTGAGCGATTAAGGTGTAACTCGGAATGCAGCCTAAATGAGCAGGTAGGTAGGTACTGACATCACGCCTGGCGGACTATGTGACTTCATGCTACTACGTCTCGATCGGCACGCGTCTACCTTTGTTGACACATGCGTCATGCGCGGGATTTCCGAACAAACAAGACGAACGTTTGTCATATATTATAATGTCGAGGCTGCGAAGATTTTTAAGGTGAATCCGCAGCTGCAGCCGCGTTTTCTTACGTTTTTTGCAATTTACAAGTCAGTGACAGAATGTTACATCTTGATCAAAATATGATACGCGACAATAACAGTTAAGTATCTACATAATTATAATTATTGGAATCATTAATGACATCTCTCTAGGTTAGATTTGTTCCATAAGAACGAATTTCTTACGTATGGAAAAGTTTTTTATGGAGCGAATCATATTTTGATCAAAATACACACAAAAATTTGAATTTCGCGGGTTATAACTGCGAATCCACCTTAACCACTTTGAGAATTTTGTTAGAGATTAAATTGGTCGGCAGAAAGGCATAAATACAGTTTCAAAATCTTAAAATTCACTATCATCGTCCATACCATCCTGGATACCTACTTCTATACTGTGCATACTACTACAATATTACTAAAACAAACGAAAGTAACTCAAACTCAACGCATTAATTTCAATTAAACCATTTACGCACTTTTGCACAACTGACATCTTTGTGACTGACCGACTCTTTAAGTCGGTCAGTCACAAAGATGAAGCTAGTTGCCCATTCCAAAACATAGTAGGTTCCTATAGAGAAGAACGGGCAAGAAACTCCACGGACACTCTTTTAAATGATATTGTTACAAAATATTAGTTACATCATTAATGTTGAGTTTATAACTCTGTCTGTATGTTAGCTTCTCACACCAAAACTACTGTTCCGATCGTAATAGGTAACCTTGTAGGTATCTGGAGAAGGACATCAAGGAAAAAAGATGGACAGGCTACTTTTAATCCTGGATCGCGAACGAAGTCACGGGCTGAGATTGTATAGCACCCATACCTGCAAAACATCACGATTAAGTAAAAACGTGGTTAAAAAAAAAACTTTGAATGGGTAGGTAAATAGTTAAGTCGACCGTAGAACGCACGGAGCATATATAAATCGAGGACATTCGAAGGACCCCAAAACAAAGGCCTCTAGAAATCTCAACTCAAAACCTTTCTTTCCAGCCTTATTCAACACGCCATGCTCCCGATCAGAACCCTAATTGCATAATACAACACGATCACATTCTGTTTTGATTTGAAACAGATTGCTAATCCATTGCTTCATAAGTTGGAAAAAGAAATCTGCTCAACAACGTAAATAACGCAATGAATGTTGTTGAACTGTCAAAATGAAACAAATTAGGCATAATTGTTAACGAAGATAAATTACGCAATTAGGGTACAGACCCTTAACTGAACGCGTGCAGGTATTCTTTTTGCCGACTTCAAAAAACGAGCAGTGATTATGATGAATTCAAAAAAGGTGAAATTATTGCCAATACAAACAGCAACAGATGAAAACCATACAGACTAATATGTAGGCCATGAGATTTCCAGTAATCAGATGACCTGGAAAATATCTAGATTACGTATCACGATAACTGTGGTGCTCATTGTGAAGCGTGCGTGCACGAAGATAATCCTAAATATCACGCCTAGACTATTCCCCGAAGGATGAGTTAGAGACTGGTGGCCGTGCAGTACGTACACACACATCTTGCCATAGTTATAATTTACCTACAGTGAAAACCATTTATAAGGACTTCGATGGGACCGTCGGATTACGGTTAACCGATAGTCGTTATAACCAAAAACAATGTTATTTATGTAAACAAAAATGTTGGGATCTCAAAATTTCGTCGTAATAACTGGTAAGAAAGAAAATACGTTTATTTACGGTAAACATGACGCAAAATCTATCAAGCGTATTTTTCTGAAACCTTTTGAAGATAATTTAATTATTGATCTTTTAGTATACGAGTTTTATTTAAATACTTTTTTATTATGTATAATAAATTAATAATGCGTTTAATTTGGTACAGCGCTTCTTGATGGGCGAGTCCTATTACTGGCTGGATGTACGACGCGTTGCGTGAACTCAGTACAGAACACGCAAGCTAACCATTCAAGATCACTGTCAAATATCTGCGGTTTTAAAATACAGGGTGTACCAGAAGGGCGCAAGAGTATGTGTTTCATACAAAACTTCAATACCTAGTCACACTTCACGCTACTTCACACTTTCAGGTCCAATTGAAAACCAGCGTCAGGCACATATTGTTGTGGCATTTTTGCTGAACTGGGCCTTTTTGGCACAGCCGTGAGGCACACTCCCCTGCTAATTTCTTACATCGCACTTTACACTTTTTATTTGATTTTATTTTTTTATCTGCTGTTAATATATTGTGTGGTTTTTGGTCTGTGCTAAAGAAATCTATTTTCTTTCTTCTTTTCTTTTTTTTTCTTTGACTCGACCCAAACGTATTAGACGGCTGGTAATTTTTTCGCAGTTACCACGTTGGTCCCATGGAGAAAGTTGCTCAGTTTAAATGATCAGTACATCCTGTATATTAAGTATGGATAAGAGGGTGAGCTTACTTCATCCAGACACAAATCCAGATTCCAGGCTGATACTGTGAAATTCCTTCCTGAAATTCTCTACTTTAAGCCCGCCATGATCTACAGTCAAGTTTGCGCACGCTAGACCAATGAGAAACTCAGTCAAACTGTTGCGGTGATACATAACATAACATCACGCCTGTAATCCCCAAAGGGTTAGGCAAAGGTCTATAGTACACTCACATAACACATTTCGTGAGATATGTTTAAGTCCCATGCAATAGGGGGGCGTCTATTGGGCTATTGAGAAATTCCTGATGGAAAAACCTAATAACACTTTGCCCGACCTCGTCATCACCCCAAGACCGCATGCTCAGCTGTAACGCTTATGACCACCAGACCAACGAGACATTCAGTCAGTCACACTGTTGCGGTAATACATAGTACTTATTAATTCCATGGGTAATACATTCCGTACATAACATTATGTCATTATGTTAATATCGTTCCTTAGTAGACACAACAACACTTCAGGGAAGTGACAGCTATGGGGACCGCACGTCATAAATAATGACGTACCCAAATGTCAATGATATCAGTAATCGGCGACTAGCATTCAAGTCGGGTTCGTTATGTATGTCCTAGAGCAATTGATGCGACCATGCTATGCAAAGCGATTTTTTCGTTGTGATGTTGAATCTTTACACACACTATAAAACTGATTTACATCCATAAAACGTACTCGTAACGTAAGGTTCAGTTGAAAACCAGCGTCAGGCACCAGTTGTCTGGCATTTATGCTGAACTGGACCTATTTGTCGCAGCCGTGAGGCACACAATACTGTTTTAAGCTTTCTGTGTTTTTGTTTTTTATTTGTGTGACTTAACCTGGGTCAAATAAATTTATTTTCTTTCTTTGCTGTGAAAGTAATTTGGTGTGTTTCCTTAGGCAGCCTATTCACTGGAGCGGAGCGAGGCAGCGGAGCGGAGAAATGTGCCAATATTAACCAATAGAATCTAAACTCCATTTCAGAGCTCCGCTCCTATTGGTTAATATTGGCACATTTCTCCGCCCCGCTGCCTCGCTCCGCTCCAGTAGACAGGCAGCGTTAAAGAGCATTTTTTGACAACGTAAAGGTGCCATAATAGTCATGGGAGCCGTCACTGCGGCCGTTATGTGGCGGCCACCGCTGTCGTGGGGAACCGTAGCTTTACCGTGTGGTTCAAAACATATCATGCGCTTGTATTGCCAACAGTGGTAGACAGACGTATACACCTCTGCCTGCAGTCGTGTCGCCGAGCCACATTTTGTCAGGTAGGTATATATTGCCAGTAAATCCAGAGATTTATGACTGACTAGCTTTTACACGCAAAATTTCGCGGATTTGTTTTGTTGTTTTAGATTTTTCATTATGGCACCTCATTAGGTTATGAGTTCATGAACTATCCGAATATAAAAAAAATATTTGTCCTAGGTCTTATGGGGAGGCGTGAACATTGATTCGCCGTTACAATGTATAATAAATATAGATAATGACTTTATGGAGTGGATTATGGACAAAGGTTTTCCACTGATTTGGCTCCACGATTCCACCGATAGACTATAATTATCTACTGACCTTACGGACACAAATTATTTTAATCAATTTTCTGTACATGGGTATGTCTGTTGGTAGCAGTCTTTAAATGTCCGTTCAGCAACATATGTAAATTGTCCGAAAAAATATGTCTCTGTGACTCATACAAATTATAGCGTGGCATCCGCCCTTCACGTAGAACAACGCACTACTCAGGTTACAGGTGTCGACTATTCAATTAGCTGCATTACTGCACGTCGAGTCGCCAGCCCTTTGACACGCTCAATTAACAATTAACCTTGTTATTTAATTAACAATGACTTTCATAGATGTTTTTGTTTACTGCTGTTATGGGGCTATTGTTGGAACCTGTGCCCTAACATGGATAATAGGGATGATGCCTGGGTAAAAAAAAAAACAAATTCTATATAATCCGTTAGTCAGATAATAAAAAAATATTACACGTATTTTTTGCTTTATCATATTAATAAAAAATGACTTAAAACTCATTAAAGTTGGGGAGTGGGAGTCGCTACGGCACAAGTAAGTATAAAATCTACATACTCGTGACGTCTTGGCACATCGCCGTAATCTTTTGATTACGTAAAAAAAGAGAAAATAAGTGACAAAATTCGTAAATACCATTAGAATAAGAATGATGACCAAACTTTTTTTTGTCCGTCTTGACAAAAAAAAAAGTTTGGTCATCACAACTATCAGAGTTAGTTGAAGTAGTAGTGGGCTGGCCATGTTCGTCGAAGTACCGGTGGCTGATGGAACAGACGAGTCCTGGAGTAGAGACCGCGTATCGGCAAGCATAGTGTGGGAACCCTGCTAGATGGACAGACGACCTAAAAAGGTGGCTAAGACAGACTGGATGCAGAAGGCGGAGGACAGGGTGTTAGCACAGCCAGGGAGAGGCCTATGTCCAGCAATGGACTGAGTGGACGGAATTCAACGTAGAGCCTTTTACCCAGCTGTCCGATTTCATCTGCCTAGCCTTTTCCCAAATTTGTTGGGGCCGGCTTCTAGTCTAACCGGATGCAGCTGATACCAGTATTTTTTACCATGATGCGACTGCCTATCTGACCTCCGCAACCCAGTTACTGGTTACACGATATTGTAAGATTCGTTGTCAGACTTTCGGGCTTTTGACTGCCCGTTACGACTAGCGACTGTCAAAGATCTAAGAATAACAGCCGGGATCATCGGCTTAAAGTTTCCGAGGCACAGAAGAGTCTCCGTATGCAATGTATGGTAGATTTCACGTCTGAGAAGCATCGGCAGCTATAATTTGATCTTGTTTACATGACAAGTTTAGAAAAGCAAAAGACTGACTATTAGCATAAAGAATAATAAATATCTACTATTTTAATAAATTATTCTTAAGCTGTTGGTTTTACCTTTGTTAGCTGTGATGGGTTTCACCGAATGATTTCATTGCGGCTTGCTTAGCGTCACGACTTAATTTTCGATAGATATATAAGTAACTCAATTGCTACTTGTATTTTCCCTTTCTCAACGAAACGAAAACAAATATTTCATGTTACTGAAATTACCTCTAGCTCTCCGATAACTCCGCCGTGCACGCGTAGCATGACAACCATAGAAACGGGTTTTCTACGGGTTTTGTCGACGGAAAAATAGATAAAATGACAGATTGTTATTGTTTATCTGCCATTTTGTCTATTCTTCCGTCGACAAAACCCGTTTCTATGGTTGTCATGCTACGCGTGTTGGAGTGAAAATGTGGTGCTATTCCACAAACAATGGAACACTTAATAATATCATGTAAAGCGGTCCAGCGTGTCCTGTTCCTGCACGTTACCGGAACTACTCTATTTAGATTGTCGTTGACATGCTAAGATAAAGAAAAAGAAGATGCTCTGTATGTGAAAATGAACGCAAACTGCTCTTATCAATGACTAATAGTTGTCAAAAGGTATGTTACCTACATATCTATTGATCAATCTTTTGGCTATCGCTTGATCTGTGTTCTGTTTACCTTTTTCTACAGACAGAGGTGACACATAGGTAGGTACGTAACAAAACACACATGATACATTATGTATGTATCCTATCACTATTAAACGAGCAATATTTGTATAAATATATTTGTAATCACGTTCTCGAAAACGGCTCTGACGATTTCTATGAAAGTTGCAATATAGGGGTTTACGGGGGCGAAAAATCGATCTAGCTAGGTCTCATATCTGGGAAAATTCGTTTTCTCCGTATTTTCATCCGAGCAGAGCTCGATCGCCCAAAGTTTAGAACAAAATGGTTACCTTAGAATAATGACATGGCAGCACGGAATAAGTAAGTACCTACTATCATGGCGGCATGGAATAAGTAAGTACTTACTATCATAGTAGCATGGAATTAGTATGAACTTTCCTATACTATTAAATGACCATTCTCTATTTTCACCAGAGCAGAGTTTAGTCGCCCAGATACTTGTTAACTAAATTCGCTTACCTAAGCACTGTAAAGAGTTACATTTTCTTAATGTGTCAATGTTAACTATGTCCGAACATGACATAGCATCATGCCTATATTCCCCGAAGGGTTAGGCAGAGTACACCTACTAAGTACCTACCTATAGTGACAAACATGGCACTCACATTCCGCCAGGACCTCATGCGTAACAGTACCGTTTGTAACCCCTAGACCAACGATTCGGATCATTATGGCTGCCTATCCACTGGAGCGGAGCGAGGCAGCGGAGCGGAGAAATGTGTCAATAAATGTAATGTGTCAAACCAATAGAATCTAAACTCTGCTTCAGAGTTCCACTCTTTGTTAATACTGGCACATTTCTCCGCTCCGCTGCCTCGCTCCGCTTTAGTGGACAGGCTGCCTAAACATCAACTCCTAAAACCTTTAATATGGTCGTTCGTTGTACCATTCGAATAAAACAAAGCAATTTTATTTACCACCTGTGTCAAAACTCAGAACACATATGCCTATGTATGTAAGCTACATACATACATACATAAACTCACGCCTTCTTCTCAGGGGGGTAGGTAGAAACTACAGAACGCCACCTGCTACGATCCTTACATACTCCTTTTACTTCGGTTACGTTCATTTATCTGGTCATACAGCACGTCGGTTGCGAGTACCATGTACCTGACTTTTCTGAAGAACATCACCAATAAGGACATAACTAATTGGACTAATTGTGTTTTGTTTCCCGAACTGTGTCCAAATAAATGTTTTTCTTTCTTTCTTTCAGTCATCCTCTCAACAAACTATATGATAACTATGTATTATATACATAATGATATGAATGAAATCTAATAATGATAATTGATGATATGAAATCTATTTATTAAATACATAATGACGTGACGTTCTACATGACGTGGAACGAACGCTGCATGGGAAATAATTTACACATTGTGAACCTACTAGGTAGGTACTCACGCAAATGATTCGTTGACGTGTTTATGTGATGTACCTACCTCGGAATCACACTATACTCCATTGATTTAGATAATTAAATAAAGGTAAGCAAGTAAGGTTTCTTTCGTTCTAAAAAGAGTTTTTATAGATTACACTTTTTTATTTAAAAATACGTTGTAACTTATACCCAAATTATATTTATGATTTCTACGATAGTTTCCTCTTTTATGAATGTGCGACAGAGCTCTGCTCTGGTGAGAATAAAGAATACTCATTTAATAGTATGGGGTAGTTCATACTAATTTCATGCTGCCATGTCATTGTTCTAAGGTAACCATCTTGTTCTAAACTTTGGGAGACCGAGCTCTGCTCGAATGAAAATACCGAGAAAACGAATTTTCCCAAATATGAGAACTAGCTAGATCGATTTTTCGCCCCCGTAAACCCCTACATTGCAACTTTCATCGAAATCGTTAGAGCCGTTTTCGAGAACGTGGTTATAAATATACAGGGTGGCAGGGACATCGACGCGAAAACTGTTACCATGGATTCAGTACATGATTCTGAACCCCCCGTAGTTGAAATTTGTTTAAAAAAATCTGCTGTTTCATAGAAAAGTGCAATACCTATGCGGTCAAAATGTATGGAACAGCAGATTTAAAAAAAAATCGACGAAAAATTTCACGCAGGGTGGTTCAGAATCATGTACTGAACATGGTAACAGTTTTCGCGTCGATGTCCCTGCCACCCTGTATATATTTACAAATATTGTTCGTTTAATAATAAAGGATGTTAAACTTTATCATTAATTCTTAAACTACTCTTCGTAGATGTAATTGCTTGAGCACAATTTTTCAGATAGACTTATTTAATAATAATATAATATTTTGTAATCTGCTTATTGTAAAGAGCCTAAAAATATTTATTATACTATAAATATTATTATTATGTTTATTTATGTTTGCCTATATTTTTTTAATCCTCAATTTTTCGTAATTGCACCTATCACTGTTTGTCTCTGCATCACCCAAAGGTTGACTGGTAGAAAATGCCTATGCCATTAAGTACATTTACATTTCTGTGCTTGAAGTATTAAATAAATAAATAAAAAGAGGTTCTCTAAATGTCTACGAATTATAACATTGCTAAATCGAAGAGTATAACTGTGACAACTGAAGTGACAGGTATTACGTTTAGTCGGTTATTTGACAGCTGTCTCATCACGTGCTTTTTTTTTTTTGTTTACCTTTATTTAACTACCTAAACCAACGGAGTAAAGGTGTTATCATTAGATAAATAACTACTGTATCTGCACCTCATATTTGTATTAAACCTTTATCTCTGTACATATCGTTATTATCATTTATTAATCGTGACTGCCTCGTTGGTGTAGTGGTCACTTCACAAGCGCTACTGCTGAGCATGAGGTCCTGGGTTCGATTTATTGGTGGTTGAGTCGGGCACTGTTATTGGGTTTTTTCATCTTGAATTTCTCAGTAGCAGCCTTGAGTCTGGTTTGTGCCCGGTTGATGGCAACAGGCTTAAACATAACTGGCGAAATATTGATGTGTTATACTTATGTACTTACACACTCCTGCTTAACCCGTCGGGGAATATGTGGGTGATGTTATGTTATGTACTTCCTATAGTTATTCTAAACAAAAATAATGAATAAAATAAATAATAGAATGATATAAATTCCAAGGTAAAAAATCATCCTCATTGTCTTTCCAGAAACGTCAATTAAAGGGCGATAAACTCAAGATGTGCTAATGAAAAATTAACACCTATAGGCACCTGTCCCACCGCCGGCGATCAACGAGAAGCGAGGATTAAGAACTAAATAACGAGATGCCATGGAACAAGCAGCGAGTGTGCGATGGCGATGAGCGATTACTCGCTGGTGTGCGTACCAACCATGAGACTCTCAGCGAGTGTGCTGTCCGCCAATCAAGCGTCGCTGAGCGAGTATTTTTTTGCTGGGGCCACACTAATGGGAAACGCCGTTGATTATGACGTTATCTCTACGGTTAACGTCCATCATTGCGATAATCAACGGCGTTTCCCGTTGGTGTAGCCCCAGCATTTGAGGCCATATTCTCGGCGGCAGTGGGCAGAGGGGCGCGGCGGCGACAGCGGCGCGCGAGCGTTGCGTGCAACTGCATAGTTTTATATCGAACTGTTCTCGATGGCAGCGGCGGCGCGGGGAACGAGAACAGTTCCATATAAAATGCATTTCAATGAGCCGCTGTCGCCGCAGCCTCGCTGCCCGCTGCCGCCGAGAATCCGGCCTGATAGCAGTCTGCCGCACTAATTAGAAGTGCAGTAAGGAGGATCTGTAGTTTTGAGTAAATGGCGCCTTAAGTTTTTTGCTCTTTACGATGATTCCGAATCTATAAATCCATCCTTACTGCGTTTCTAATTAGCACGGCAGAGCTGGTCGCTGCCACAAACGAGTACACGCGCAGCGCGGGTGTGAACAGTTAGCGATCAAATATTAATATAGGTATGTATTAGGTATGTTTTGGGGCATCTGCAGTGAGAGGGAAAGAATATTTAGGGCCCAAAAACGATGCCTTAGATCTATGACAGGTCTTAAGTTTAATGAAAGTTGTCAACCTGCATTTATATCCCTTAAAATTCTGACATTACCTTGTTTATGTATTCTAGAAGTGGCCCTATATGTTTAATTAAAAAAAGCACCTATTTACCTCAATGATTGACATAAGACAACGCAAAGCACCAATGAGGTCCCAGTATAAAAACCAATTGCGCACAGGTGGTCATACAACAGCCTTATTAAAAAATAGCATCCTTTCCATGGGACCGCTTATATATAATAAATTACCTGAAAATTTAAAAGACCTACCTATAAAAATGTTTAAAAAACAATTATCAAAACTATTGCTGGAGAAATGTTATAGCACAGTTAAAGACTTTTTAAATGACAAAACTATATAGGAAAATGTTTTTGATGTACGTTACCTTTGCTATTTCGAATGTTTTTGATGACATTGACTTATTGACATTGTTATTTATTTACTAGCGATTTTTTTTTATGGTTGTTATTATATTGTAATTTGACATAAGATCTTGACATTACGAGATTAGGTATCTAAATTCTTTATCTAATAATAATTGTGATTGTTGTTTTTCAACATTACTCATTTCGACATTTATATTCTTCATTGTATGATTTGCGAGAGATTTATATTTATAATATATATACATTAGTTATATTTATAATATATATATATATATTTTTTTTTACGTTTTGATGTCTGATCTGTAGCAACCAATTAAATTCGACTATGGCTAAAAATGATCGAAACAGCTGTATCTATATTAATATTTAATTCAAACCCAATATTTTGCATGACGTAAGTTAAAATGTATCGGGACACTTAATAAATATTCCAACCTATATGTATACCTACATTATCAGCAAATAAATGATTTCTTTCTTTCTTTCTTTCTATTAGATATCTCTTTTACTTACTTCTTCGTCAGCGGTGGGACAGGTGCCCTATTGTGAGATAGGTCTTGCAGAGACTTCCATTATAGGGCGATAAACTCGTGATGTGCTAATGAAAAATTAACACTTTTTAACTAGCCAGTTGCTATGTAGGTCAAGGGATTCAACTCACCATAATAAGGTAGAAAAGTTTCAGCAAACAACGCAGTCGCTCCGGTAACCGCAACTTTTCCGGTAATTATGGTGACGGACGGAACGTCCATAAAAAATGAAACGGTTAATTACAGTAAGCCCAAAAATGAGAAAGTTAGCTATGCGGGATTTATGATTATGAAAACCAAAAGACGACACTAAAATTAAACATTAGAAAAATAACGGTCTCAATTAATTTATTAATTCGGAATTAAGGGATAAAATTTCGTCCACGATAACGTTAACGTGCACGTATTTACATACATTTTATGGTAGACGTGAACGTCTACGATAATATCGTTACGTTAGAAGAATCTAGGGTGTCTTTCCACCAGAGATGTGCTATATGCAGCTATGCTGCGAGGATGTGAAAGCTAAGCTACGAAATTATGTAACCACAAATACTAAGCTGTGTAGCGGAGCGAGTAAGATGTGCTATGAAGATGAGCCGCCGCGAGGTAGCTGTGCGAGGAAGATGCGCAGATCGAGCTATGCAATGCATCGACAGTAGGGAAAGGCACGGGGAGCGGATGCAGCTGCTCTGTAAATAGCTACACCATTCACGCATCCATAGCTCCCATCCATAGCACGCATCATATAAAAAAAAACATAGCTTAGTTGAACCCATTTCCACCAGAGCTATGCTATGTGGACCAATATGATTGGTTGACATCAAATGCATCAATAGCAACGTAGCATAGCACATCTCGGGTGGAAAGGCACCCTTATAAAACTGCAATGAGTGTGTGTATGAAGTGATAATAGCAAACTTTCTTGCCAACATTCAACGATGAATGACTCCACATCGCATTGGTCTCATTACACGTTCCTAAAACTCCGGTGCTATTCTGTAAAAATCTTACCGTGAATACTTAGGTGAAGTGAACTGTCATTTCACACATACGATTTGATACCATTGACCTTACTTCACAAGTCTTCACGATGAGATTTTTACACCATAGATTAGCTGGCAAATATATAAAAATGAAACTCAAACTCGGTATGAAATCCTTTATTTAGATTTTTTGGTATTTTTTGAGACACATTCCTCTTTGTACCCATATGACTGGAATATAAAAAACGGGTTTTTTTACAATTTTTATGTCGAACACATGATTTCTTTTAAATCGCTTACATTGTCAAACTATATAACAATTTAGCTACAAAACAAAAGCAGGTAATGAAACTGCTGTAATACGTAGAAAGGCAGTTTTTAATGTTCATATGTAATTTATTTTTATTTGCATGTGGGCATTTTTTTCTTGAATATTTTGAATCCTGGAATCAGTAAAAATGTCCTACCTTATAAGGATAAAATACCGGCCAGTAACAATTCTGCTGAAGAGCATAAGGCCTCATCTCATTCAAAGAAAGAATTTACCATAATGTTCACAATTTAAGATTTTGTCAGGTCAGCATTGTGCTGCACTTAAGGAATACAGGCTCGTTCCCCCAAAGCAGCGAGATGTCTCGAACAACCAATAGGCTTGCGTTATTTTCAAACGTCTCCGCTTAGCTTCATCGCTATTGGTTGTTTACAAGACATCTCTACACTCCGTTTTGGTGGAAACCACCCTTATAAGCCGAATTTCACCAAACTATGTTAGTTATTAAAAGACCCGTCGTGAGTAACAGTCCATCAAAATGGTTTATAAAAGTTGCATAAAGCGTATCCATACATTTTTTAAACTTGTCTCTTAAATTTAAGCAACGTTTTTATAGGTGTTTAACAGAGTTTAGTGAAATCAGATCTTATATGCCCACATGCAATAGATTATTACAGATGCATTATTAAGCTCGATATCAAGCACAAGCAGTTTGTGCGTTATTTAAAACAATTCTATCATAGGTTCACAGCTTCATGTGTAATGCCCAACCTATTAAACTATTAATTTTAAGGTGAGAAGATAATGTTGCTATAGTCGAAAATCGGTGTTGAGTGTTGCAAGGATTAAAATGAGATAAGAAGGACCATAGTATGAGTTCTTTGCCATTTAGGTGCTAGTTGTGACCTGTCATTCTTCATTTTAAAATGACAGTTCACAGATGCAAGTAATTGACACCTAGATATTAAGAATTGTATTTCAGTAGGTATTTTGAAGAAAAAAAAGACGCAAATTTTTCTTGTTATTTATCGAACATAAAACACCCATAAACGAAAAACTGTAAAATAAAAGGTAATAAAAATGTCACGATATTTCAATTTTTATAGTACTGTAATGAATGCATAATATTTAAGTGGTGATAGAGAAATATCATACATGTTCGTGAAACTGTCATTTTATTACTACTGAACTTAAATTAATAAATACCTTCTTGATAGTAAAATTCAAATTCGTAAAAACCACTTATTGAACATGCATAATTGTTGCGATACACGAGCTTGCATAAATCATAACAATTTGACACTTATGACAGTGACGTACGTCAAATGATGCGCGTCGTGATTTAGCACGAGTCCACAGACTATAGTTTACTCATGAAATAATTTTCAACTACAGCAACTTATAATTTTTATTAAAATTTTACGTTAGATATCTCACCTATTATGTGTTTCGTTTACACTTAATTTGACCGCAAATAGATGTTTATTATTTCTAATATCGTCAGTTAGAGAGGAAGGAAAATCATCACCACTATCCCAATTTATACAGGCTAGATTGTGATGTGAATAAAGTATCACCAATTGTGATACTTTATACAGGATAATATATATATATATATATATATATATATATATAAATATATTAGTTATTATTATTATGTAATATTATAAAGAGAAAAGATTTGATTTTTTGTATGATTTTTATTAATGAATAAACTCAAAAACTACTGGACCGATTTTAAAAATTCTTTCAACAGTAGAATGCTATATTATCACTGAGTAACATAGGCTATAATTTATCAAGATATCCCGCGGGCGAAGCTGCTTGCGGAAGCTAGTAACTTACAAAGTTCTAAGTTATCTGGTATCAATTTTTTTTAGATGTCTTTAAAATTACCTACCTACTGACACCCGGTTTTAGAATAGAGAAATTGATATTTTAAGTAAATACACCACAGGGTCGTGAAAAAAAAAATTGTTTAGAGTTTTATAGATGCTTATGACGTCTGCGTAGTTTCACTAACTAATATTATTTGACCCTGTATTCACAAGTCTAAAGCCAACCAGCGATGTTCTGTCTCATATGGAGCGCCCTCGAGTTAATTGGAGTGGCAGCTGGCCTCTGTACCTTTGATACTTCGATAGGAGTAGTTAGTGATGTATCCCTGAATTTAATCACTAAGTAATAGGTACTTACCTATTACTCATAGTAAGTATTTGGTTTATAAATGAACAGTTAACAAAAGAGATCGAAATGCATTCTGAAAGTTGCATAATCAGCCTATAATGTTGCCACTGCTGGGACACAAGGCTCCTCTCGGTGAGAGGACGTGGGCCGTAATCAACCATGCGGGCCCAGTGCGAGTTGGTAGATGTCAAATGTCTTCGAATTTTTGGTTCTTGGACATGCCGGTTTCCTCACGATGTTTTCCTTCATCGTTTGAGAGCAGTGGTGATGAAATAATTTACACAAAGTAAAGCGCCTGTCAGTGTTCGAACCTACGACCTACTCGTAAGTCGCGGCCGTTACCACCAGGCCACCACTGCTCCAGTTCTGAAAGTTGGCAACATCAGAAATAGTTGTCAAATATTTCGCTGTTGAGTTATACAGCATGTTTCAGAAAGGTGTGGTCATATTTAAGGGTGTGATCCAGACCATCAAACTGAACCACATTCCCCAAGAGACCAATAATCACGAAAAAATTATCAACTTTCTTCCTATTCCAAAACTTCAATATCTATTCGAACCAAATGTATGGGAAGGCTGATTATTACTCGACCTTATACTTAGCAATATGTAACAATTGCGACACTTATTTTCGAGTCACCGCTAAGGCTCGAGCAAACAGACGCGACAATCTGTAGAACAATTTCCGAGAAGTTTTCATAGAAATTGTTCCACCAGAGTCGCGTCGCGCCGTCGTGTCGCGCTTTTCTGCGGGAGCCTTTATATCACTCAGTGACTGCAACTTATTGGCATTAAAAATGAAATAATTACGTAGATAATTTTCCATCTAGTCATTAATAACGAGAGTAGAGTAGTTATCAATTAAAAAATTTCATTATTAATGAAAAATAACAACTTGCTAATTAAAAATCATCTGATTGGCTGATTATATTTTTATCATACGTCACGCCACAAAACGTATGCAGATAGCCAATTGTTTTAATGACGTCACTTATATATCTGAATGATATAAAACGTGCATGATTTCCATCATAATTATCTAAAGTCGCCTGATAAATACGGAATCCGCTTTACATTCCTCGGAAACTCAAACGCCAGTTTAGTAAAAGAATTTGTTTGTAATGTCAAAATAACAGCTTTTTACTAAATGCATATGAAAGTATATACGTTACTAATACAATGTCTTTGTCTATCCGTTTGTTCCGGCTAATCTCCGAAATGGTTGGATCGATTTTGACGGGACTTTCACTGGCAGATAGCTGATGTTATAAGGAGTAACTTTTATTATAGATAAAGATAATTGCCTTCAACCGGGCAAAAATCCAGACTCCGGGCTGCTACTGAGAAATCCCAGATGGAAAAACCCAATAACATTTGGCCCGACCTGGGAATCGAAGCCAGGACCTCATTCTCAGCAGTAGCGCTTGCAACCACTAGACCAGCGAGGCAGTCTTAAGACAAATAAAATAAATGTCTTTCGATTATGTTCGTTCAATTGATAACTATTTTGGGGCGTTTATCTGCACAGTATGTAATGCGGTCAAATAAAGTGTAAACTAATTTATTGTATCTAAAGCAATAACATTTAACAAAACGATTCCATCAACAAATTTACAACACCATAGGAAATAAAACATTGGCTATTATAGGAGACAAGTGCCTGCAACTCACATTAAATCGGTAATGCAATGTCAAATATTGGTGCCAACATTTGGCTAGGGCAAAAAGGCATTTAAAGCCAATGAAAGCCAATATTGGCGGCAAATGACATGGGGGACATTTTTTGCCTTAATGAACAAAAAATTTCCATATTATTCGTTATAAGAATTTTTTTTTTTTTTTCATTGAGGCAAAATTGTGCCCCATGTCTTTTGCCGCCAATAGCTAATAGCCACTAGCCCAAATACTGACACCAATATTCAAATTATTTTTTTACATAAAATGATTTATTATGCCTCTTTATAATTGTTACTACTTAAATTATAAACACTTAAATTATATAAAGTTTAATAGACCATAATACAGCCGATAACAGATCTGGTAGTACTTTCTTATAAAAAAGCGCAAAAAAAATAATTAATGTAGGTATTATTTTGCTTTTACATAATCATAAATAAAAATAAAAAATATATTTTGCTGAAATTCCGCCTTGAATTCAAACATGCTAAGCTATTAAAATATCGATAAGTCTAAGCTAGAAAAAATATTTATTAAAAGTCAAATTTTAACGTTAGAAAACGGCGGGAAAATCAATAAATAGGATACAACTTTGAACTTATATTTAAATATAATATTAACAATTTTAATTATCAAATGACATAAAAATGGCTTACGAGAAAAGAGTACAATTTCTTCCAAGTGTTTAAAATAAGTTCTGATTTAATATATATAAAATATAAAGCGATTAATATTATTTTGCCGTCGCGTACCAAATGTTTTCGAGTTCTGCATTTAAAAACTATCAAATGAAATGTGTGGATTTTCATTTTATTCCGTTATAAATAAAATAAAATCCTCAAAGTTTTTGTATTCGATATATTTGTTTCGTTAGTCAGTAGTATTCCGCATGCGGTTTTAACCTAAAAACCTTGGTCCGTAAAAATGGCGAAGAAAAAAAATATTCAAACACACTGTGTGCCGAGAGATCGAAATACGATACGAGATCATTGCTTTAGGTTTGATTAAAAACGAGTAGAACATACAAAGTGTGTTATAATTATAATTTTTCCAGCACATATATTACATTAAAGTTGAATCCATGTATGTAAGGCTAGGAACAAATCTGTCCAAAAAACTCGCGCGAAATTCCGCGTCAGCTGTCCACTAGAGCGGAGCGAGGCAGCGGAACGGAGAAATGTGCCAATATTAAGCAAAAGGAGCGGAGCTCTGAAGCGGAGTTTAGATTCTATTGGTTAATATTGGCACATTTCTCCGCTCCGCTGCCACGCTCCGCTCAAGTAGACAGGCAGCCTTAATGTCTTGTCTCTATTTGGCCTGTTTTAGTAACTTTTCCGCATGTGGACGAACTTTTTCATTCAGTTCAAGGTAAGTTTTCTGTGTGGTCTATGTCCCTTTATATAATCTAAACGCAAGTGGGCCTTGTAACCGCTTATCGTAAAGGCTGTTATGTATTTCTAAATGCATAATATAACGCTACTACACGTATAATACACAAGCTATAGTTATATTATACGAGTTTCTTATGTCAGCCTTTTTAGTACCTCTTTTGTTTCGCTTTTCATGTTTTTATAAGTTATTTATTTTTTCCCGACGGTAACGAAGGGTTATGTTTTAAGCCAAATATTAAGAAGAAAAAAACGTCATTTTCAGAAGAAGAAAAAATCGCCTTTTCGTGAAAAATGCCTTGGTTATACTTACATAATGATGCTTGATAAAAAATGATGTTATAGTGTAATAAAATAATTCCGTTATTATCTGCGACTACTTCCATAATATTATCATTTATCAGTTGTGCTTAAAATCGTTATATACCTACTCGAAATTGAGTAGATATCTTCCATGTTTTTTTAGAAAAATATAGGTAGATAATTTGAGATAACCAGACTATGAATCACCTTTTTTATCATTTTAATATGTCACATTTTGGATAATATATCTTGTAATTATGTCTGGGGTTAAGTAGACCCATCAGTGGGGAGAAAATAGTTGAAAGTCGAAGATAATCAACAAAAATATCAAACACATGTGAAACAATATCATAATATCATCGATGTCAGAATAGATTTCAGAGAAAGATATTTACCTTAATCTGAAAGTTCTGACGTGCACTATCACAACATCATCGCTGTCAGAATAGATTTCAAAGAAAGAGATATTTTCCTTATTCTGTAAGTTATGTCCCTACTCTATCATAACATTATCGCTGTCAGAATAGATTTCAAAGAAAAAGATATTTTCCTTATTCTGTAAGTTCTGACGTCAAACTATCTCATCTTTGTTTAGGTGATACCGAATGATCATGATAACAAAAGATGCTTTATTTGATAAAAGAGATATAAATATCAAAATTGGTCCGTGATAAAGCTACGGTTTCCTAGAATAGCGGTGGCCGCCACATAATGTCCGCAATTTACCGGCGAATGACGTCACTGAAACGTTATTTTGGATAGTAAGTTGGTGTGTTTTCCTAGCGAGCGTTTGATGACACCTTGAAGGCAAACCCCGCTGCCACCATTTTCATGACAGCCGTCACTGCGGCCGTTACGTGGCGCCCACCGCTTTCCTATGATGCTTTATTCTGATGGTTCTGACGTCAAACTATCTCATCCTGTGTGGTATCGAGTGATTATGATAATGATAACAAAATCTGCTTTCATGGCCGACGAATTTTGACATTTTTCTCTTTCCTCAAAAGAGATGACTGTCAAAATTCGTCCGTCAAAATGGCGTCTTAGGGATTTTCTCTAGTGTTTAAGCTGGATTTAGTGTTCGACCAACGGTCAGCGCTGACTTCGGTCGCGAACCGATTTATATGGACTCGCACTCGCAGACCGTCGGTACTACACGCTACACGTCCATTTATCTTCAGCGTATTGGTACGCTTGACGGCGTGAACCATTTCGAGCCTTAATGCAGCGATTAACTTTGAGTCCCTAGGTAGGTATCTTTCTAAGGGTTATCTCAATGACACACACTGGATCTAAGAGCAAGATTCTACTATATAACATTCTACGATACTTTGCTAAATTACTGTCTCAAACGAATATGAACCTTATTTTTAACCTAATAAGGTTTATATATACAGGGTGGCAGGGACATCGACGCGAAAACTGCTACCATGGATTTTTAGTACATGATTCTGAGCCCCCATGCGTTGATATTTATCGTCGGTTATTTTAAAAATAAATCTGCTGTTTCATAGAAAAGTGCAATACCTACGCGGTCAAAATGTATGGAACAGCTCATTTAAAAAAAAAAAAACGCAGGGGGTTCAGAATCATGTACTGAATCCATGGTAACAGTTTTCGCGTCCATGTCCCTGCCTACGTAGGTGGTAAAATTTGCTCATATGAATATGACTACTATCTGCTTAAAATAAGGTTCATATTCGTTTAGTGTCAAGTACCCTGATTAAAAGATGATATTTTTGACAACTAATCACAACTGTAAAAATAAAATGTCATATTTGACAGTTGATCAGCCTTTAAAAGATTGGCAGTGATTCGGTCTTTGAAAAATAATAATTTAAAAAGATAAATAATTTGTAATAACACCGAAAAACTTATTCAGAGGCATTTATTGAAAATTAGGTAAGTAAATCAAAGCGTTGCAAGATTAAGAAGCGATTGTGCAGACATAACTTTATTAGAATTTTACTTCGCATTTGTTTTTTTTTTTTTTGATGAATTCGTATACTCAATGGTTTGAAATAAACATTTTAAGATGTACTTAATACTGACAGTCTTATTAAGCCCATAGTTTTGTTTCAATCAATCTGCCTAGCCCTTTCCTAACTATTTTGGGGTCGGCTTCCAGTCTAACCGGATGCACCTGAATGAAAAACATGGGAAACAAACCCAGAATATATTCAAATAAGTTTTTTTTCGGTTTATCAAGTATTTAACATAACATTACTTCACGCGTGTAATCTCCGAAGCGGTAAACTCCCATATCATAGCGGGCGAACCTACTACCATCAACCGGGCACAAATCCAGCCTCGAGCTGCTACTGAGAAATTCCTGATGGCAAAACCCAATATCGCTTTGCCCATCAATAGGTAAATGCTTTATTATTTACCTACAGAACCTATTATTATATTATTAACCTACTCTCTATTACATCCGAAATATATTTGAAAACCATTGCAACGTTTTTTTAGAAGCGAAAAATTTAGATAGTTTTATAATATTTTCTTTTTTTGGCTTAAAGCTTCCTTATAAGGGATAAGCTCATTGTTTTTTTTTTTAATTTATATCATTAACCATATGACAACAATGGTCAATTTTTTGCAAAATATAAAAAGTCTGCTACGCTGTCTGCACTATCAAAGATGGCGCTAAAAAAAAAAGATAACATATAAAATCATAATGAATTTAATTCGAGACAATACCGCGTAACCAATAAGGCTGACATAGTTATATAATCATTAAGTGTCGTATGAATCGATACACGTCATCGAGTGACGAAATAAGCTAATCGATATAAAAATAATTGTGTTGACGTTTGTGCGAGTATTTTGACAGTTAAGTACCCGCCATTTCCTGTTAACTTTTTATGTTGAATAGATACAGATTAAGAAAAAATTGTAATTTTTTAAAAGTGAAAACTTCTTTAGGCGCGTTGGGCATTTTTGAGATGGGAGATTTCGCGACACTGCGACGACACCGGCTTTTGACCATTAAAAAGACATCAACGCGTTGATTACCGCGGTGCCAAATTTATTTTTTTCAAGTTTTCACTTCTTTTGGCATTCCCGGAGTTCCACTGTTTTTTATTTTTATTATTTAGCATCTTTTTTCAAATAAACTTATAACATCGTCGATAGATGCTTCCATAAAAACCTTGACAACACAGAAAGTCAATATTAACATAACATTACGTCTGTATCCCCCAAGAGTTAGGCAGAGGTGTACCTAGTCCACCCACATTTCGCCAGTTATGTTTAGGTCTATCACATTAGAAATAGCTACTTATCCTTGTCAAAATATTCGCACACACAGAACTAGAACGTAGCATAGAGCTACCTTAAATTTAATACTTTTTTTATTGTATTATGTCAATTTTTTATTTTTTTTTCTTGTTATATGGCACCACAGCCATTATTCGACAATCACACAAGTGACAAATTGTGCATGAACAAACATACTAATTTTACTTTTGAACCGCTTTTTTGCCACGTTATTGCTATGAAAATAACTAAAATAAATTATTGTATGACTTTTATAGGTTTGTTGTGAAGCCATTTTTTTTTACTAACTACTAACGCCATCTATTGATGACAGTAGGAGTTAGGAAACAAAGATGGCGGATTCGATTGTCGTTTTTTTTTTGCAAAAAATCGGCTCAAATGCAAATCTAAGCAACATTTAAACCTTACCGAAGCTAAAGTGTCATATTGCCGTTACAGCAGTATAGTTAAACATCACAACCGCCTCCCGTCATTTGTAGCCTACTTTAAGCTCATTATTACCGAAATGACAATGAATTTTGAACGAAACGTCATTGGCACTAGAAATTTTAAGCATTTTGTCACCAAAGAGGTTTGTTGTCCAAGTTTTTTTTATAGTCTATGTAGAATAGCGTGCGTCATTTGATAGCCAATTTTTGTCAATGGCTGTATGATGTCTACTGCATTATGGCCCATGGTTTGGACATACTTCAACGTCCATCATTCCATTTCAGTACAATATTGTTTAAAGCCGCTTTTGCTCGATTCATACTTGAAAAAGTAAATTTTGGGCAAGTCAAAAATTTTCATTAGCAATCGCTATGCTGAACTATTAATTGAAAAGGACTGCATAACATTTAAATGAACCACTGAACTTTGAAGTATGCCCAACACTGACCATTATGTACAGGAGCCATAATCCTAATTTAGAAAACCTAACCTTAAAAATTACAATTTCTAAAATAAAATCTACATATTTCTTGAATTTCAATTTCTTAAAAATCAACAAGACATTTCCAAAACGTTTTGTCAGTTGATTAAATAAAATGAGACATCATTTGCTATTTAAAAACGACAAAAAAAAAAACGTAAATTATTTTTAATAAAAATAAATTTTGTACTTCATAAAATCAGTATTTGAGAGCCGTCAGAAGAAACATGCTTATTAAAAGAGCACATCTTACATTTTAAGAAGCCATTTTATCGTAGGCTAAGGTTGTGACTATTTTTATTTTCGAGTGTTTCTTACGCGCTCACATTCTTACAGCAATCATTACTTATACAAAATACATTCCCGGACTCTTAAATCGAGCCACAGTGCGATTCCATGTGAGGTATAATAAAGGACTAATACATCAAAATAATGATGAGTCAAAGAAAAACTTTAGATGCAGTTTGTACATACTGGCCATAATTTTGGTGTCGTTATTGTTCCGAATTTGAATTCACGACCATTCAAAAAGTTGTTTGGCTTTTATACAAAAGGTGCAGCGCAGTAGCTTGATTTAGGAGTACGAGAGTGTATTTTATTTTTTTCCAAGCATCTGTCAAAAGCTATTATCTCAATACAATTAAGTCTAAGAAATTCAGAAAAGGCGCACACTGTGCGATTTTCCTATTGCAAAAAAAATAAAATAATTTATAACAAATATCTGTCAATATTTTAATACATAAATAGTTTTAACATTTTTTTTTAAAATTAAATTAAGATATGTACGAAATAAAATGTCTGATAAATTATACAGGTGTTGGACAACACAAGTTATACACACAAAGTCATTATAATCTGTGGTGCTGACAAAATACTTTTGCACATTTTTTTTTCACATGCCCTACCTAATGTCTCAATCGAAAAATCATTTCTTTTTAGAAAAAATACATCAATTTCATATTATTAATTTTTAATTTTTCATCAAATTCTCAAAAATATTTACAGCACAGTCTATTTCTAGTTTTTTCCATGTTTTTTTTTTTGTCTATTTATTATTATAATCCCGAGGTCACCGTGCAAGAATATTTTGGCATAGACAATTTATTCTTGCACGATGAGATTAAAAAGTAAAACTTACAAGAACACATTTGACTATTATTTAAGAATCAATGTTCATTTTTGAAATAAACCAACATATTTAAGCTTAAAAATAAAAACATTAACTATATAGTCCGTCTAAGGAATTAAATAAGACTTAACACACCGTCTGAGATCTGTCACTCACTTTTTTCGAGTTTTTTTTCATTTTTTCACAGTTTTTTTTTTATCACATTTTTAAAAATACTGCTTCCTCTTAGGTGCTTCGTGGTAAAGATATGTAGTCACTTCGACTGAAGAAGTTTTTTTTTAATGTAGAAAGTTGAACATTTTCAAGATTGTGTGGGGAACCACGCGGGTTTAGGTTTTGTGTGGTGACTGACAACCGAAATCGTTCAGGACGTGTATTTGTTACCTTTGCTTGGAGATCCCTGCGCAGGGAAAGAAACATTCAATCAATAAATAAAACTTACTCTAGCTGTCACTTAAATTCAATCTAAAATAAACCCTAACTGATAAAGGAATAAAGTTGATTATTACCTGGCTATGTCACGCGATAGAGTTGACGGCGTAACGAGGTCGCGTGCCCTCGGGCTGGTACAGCGTGATCGACGCTATGTAGTTGTTGGACATCACCTGCAAGCATTGGCATGATATTAGAATATGGTCTTTAATTTTGAATGAATAAGGCACAAAATCGCACGTTTCATGTGAGCCAAGTAAGTGCTGTTTATTCTTGGATAAAAAGAGCTGAATGTTAAGTCTCAAATGCGTGCAATTTCACCTTTTGTTTTTCGGTAAGGCAACTCTTAGTTGACCTCTGAGATCATGACTACTTAACCGGGCTTTCCTGAGCCTTAAGCTACTACACTTAAAACCTCCAGCCAGGGGTTATTCAACTATGCTAATTAAAACTAGGTGAACGCTCGCTAAGGGCACCCCCTGTGGCGTACGAACCTTGGCTTAGGGCGTCAACCGGAGGGAGGACATGAAGGAAAATATTTATACATATTGTACTTTACTTTACATTTATACAAGTTGTATTGTTTGTCTAATGTCTGTCTGTTTTTTGACCGATAAGAATTTAAATCGATAATATGACATCTGTGTACCCTGATTTGCACTAAATTATTTTAATTGTAACTGTATTGACCTCGAACTTGACAAATTTATAATCCCATTTTATTAAACTTGACATTATGCATTGTATTGCTTATTTCAAATTATTTACTGACTTCCATCTTGACATGGTAAACTAGTATTGATTTGATTGAATCTGTTAATAATATTTTTTTTTTTTTTATATTTTTAAATGTTTTTATATTTTATATGTTTTATATGTTTTAATATTTAAAAATATAAATTATATGTATTTAAATGAATTAAAGGACATTATACTGAGTGAGTCTTTATTACTAAAGCTTAAACTATTTTCATGCCTTAGTTAAGGTAGTTAGTATAAGGACCATTTTAAACTTAACATTTAAACTTGTGCCTACTTTCTGTGCAAATAAAGAACTATTCTATCTTTGTCGGTGGCAGAAATAGACGAAATTTCTAACCCTACTTGAGTTTCCTATCTATGACTACCTGTCCTGACCTTAAAAATGGCATAGTCTTACTTATAAAAAGTCCTATAGGAAGTCATGTCGTGTCCGTATCAGAAGGTGGATTTATTTATTTAATACTTTAAAGGCAGACTTAATGGCATAGGCATTTTCTACCAGTGGTAAGTGCAATAACGAAAATTGTTGAATAAATCTAATACCTTTAAACGAGCAATTCTTGTATACATGTATATAATCTGAATCTCGGAAACGGCTACAAACGATTTTCATGAAATTTAACATGCAGGGGTTTCAGGGGCGATAAATCAATCTAGCTAGGTTTCATTTTTAGAAAACGTCTTTCAAAAAAAAAAACGAGAAAAACTCGGTCGTTCGATATTATTTATTTAAATATAAGGATTATCCTATTAAAAACGTGGATGTTCAGGGCTTGATAAGAAAAGTTTCTAATTTGTTCTGTAAATTGTTCTTCCTATAACCAAGTGATCCCTACCTCAAATATGATGTCCTGGTAGCCGTAGCAGAAGGTGGAGCCGAACGGGTTGGTGGTGTTGGTCGAGGAGGCGCGGTTCAGTACGACGGGCCGCTCGGCCACGCGCAGCGCCCGCGACACCACCTCCCATTTGCTGTACGCCGTGATGCAGACTGCGCCGCGACTCTCAACGAGCGAGTTGGCTTCGCATCTGGAGAAGAGATGTTTATTGGAAATAGTAATAAGAAGATTGTATTTCCGTTAGTTGTTTCTATGGGGTCTTTTTTAAATTTAATTTTTGAAAACATCTTTAAGCGCATTGGGTATTTTTGAGATGGGACTTAACCATTGATTTCGCGACACTGTGATGACACCTCATTTTTGTAAACGCGATTGTGCTCTTTATTTAAATAAGGTCCAATATTCGTTACGGACCAATGTTCGATACAAGTATTTTTCTTCCACCAAGGCATGGGGTCTCAAGTCGAACAAATTATAATTAGTCTTAAAAAAAACATATAGATGGCAGCATAGGCAACAATTATGAAATTAACAATCACTAAAAACTGATAAACGTCTGAATTTGGCTGAAGTAAGATTAGTAAAAATCAAAAATTCCTTGTTTAATGCTGATTTATCCATTTAAACTCATAAATCACGTATTTCGAACAAAAATGATCAGTGAAACCTTTTACTTGAATTCGAACCCATAGAATGATAAAGTTAATCATGAGCTCTTTGCAGTAGATGGCGTTTTACTCAATTTCTCATCACATACTGTATAAACGTTTAGTAGGAAAATCAAACAACATATTTTTTATAATCTAGTACCTACTTTACAAAGAAATAAAGGAATTGAAAGAAATCTATTAACATGTTTTTGGCAAATACCTACCTTACCAATACCTTTCTAAAACTTTCTATAAAAAACCGGCGAAGTGCGAATCGGACTCGCGCACGAAGGGTTCCGTATCTATACTAAAGTGACACAAAACTATATTTTACTTTGACAGTACCATGGGGTCTCAACTCGAACAAATTATAATTAGTCTTGAAAAAAATTCATAGATGGTAGCATAGGCAACAATTATGAAATTAACAATCACTAAAAACTGATAAACGTCTGAATTTGGCTGAAGTAAGATTAGTAAAAATCAAAACTTCCTTGTTTAATGCTGATTTATCCATTTAAACTCATAAATCACATATTTCCAACAAAAATGATAAGTGAAACCTATTACTTGAATTCGAACCCATAGAATGATAAAGTTAATCATGAGCTCTTTGCAATAGATGGCGTTTTACTCCATTTGTCATCATATACTGTATAAACGTTTAGTAGGAAAATCAAACAACATATTTTTATAATTTAGTACCTACTTTACAAAGAAATAAAGGAATTGAAAGAAATCTATTAACTATACCTTTCTAAAACTTTCTATAAAAAACCGGCGAAGTGCGAGTCGGACTCGCGGACGAAGGGTTCCGTATCTATACTAAAGTGACACAAAACTATATTTTAGTTTGACAGTACTAAGATGGCACCGAGTTATTAATTTAGTAAAAATGGAAATTTTGCTATTCTGAATTTGACGTTTTTCACCCAAAATTTTGATTGTCTAACTATAAATTTGGCTATTTTTAATCGCGATTAAAAAGGTGTAGAATAAAATAAGTTGTCAGCAACATTGTAGATGTTGGTGTGAATTCTTCAGGTACCAAAAATATTTTTTTTTCTGTACTTTTACTAATATCTCGAAAATGGTGTGTCCTATCGGAAAAATTATGAAAATTTCGACCCCCTCTATGAAAGCATTAAACTCAACATTTTGGTAACAATTTTTCATATTTTCCATACAAAAAGCGAAAAAAAAAACACGTCGAGGCTGCCCTGCCTGCGCGCATACGGCTCTAAAAAAATTCACGGGTTAGGTTAGACGTGGAATCGCGATTGTCAAATTCGATATTGGTTATTGGATGTTGGTATTTTTAAATTTAGAGATTTTTTGCAGAATAGTTTAAGATTCTCATAGCCAAAAGCAAGGATTTTTTGTGATAGTTTAGTTAGTTTAGTTCGGTGTACAAGAGAATCGGCACCATTAAGCTTTAAAAAGCTAATTTTTATTACAGTCAAGTGCCCCCCCTACCCTGCCAGCTAAATGGTTGGTTTATGTGATAAAAGATCACAGGAGTATTTATAACGAAATTAAAAGGAAAACTCTCTATCACAGCTAAGTAAGCTCTATAAGTTAACGAGTAATAATCAACCAACTTAAATTTGCGGTTGCAAAAACATGTTCTTCCACACATTCTGTATGGGAGAACATGTTTTTCAACTACGAAGTTAAGTTTGTTCTTGGGATTCCAACTTACCAACTACGGAACCCTTCATTATGCGTGGTCCAACACGTACTTGGCCGGTTTTTTTGATATTTTTAAAAACATTAAGTCGTCGTTCGCACGGACGTAATTAAATCGCGGCGGGATTTTATCGCGCACTGGATTTTCAACTCTCGGTGTTAAACCGAGCGTTGAGAATCCAACGCGCTGGGACGCACTCTCGTCCCAGCGCGTTGAAAAAACACACTTGGATTTTCAACTCTCGGCATCTCGGCAAAGCGTTAAAAATCAAGTGCACGAAAAATAATCGCCGCAATTTTATTACATCAGTGCGAACGTGGGCTTACTGTCAAAATAAGTTCGGACGAAGAACGCGTGATTTCAGTTTTAGGGTATTAGCAATAGTAGATTTGGTAACGAGGAGATGAAAATCTAGATTTAGCATTGAAATACAAAAAAATACATAAAGAGGCATTCACTGCCGCGTGAAAATTGCTAGCTCACTCACAAAAATGAAACTATCCCGCCAACTCGAGATATGTTTGTTGTACCTATTGTTATTATACTTGTCCTTGAACGTACCGTGCGATGTGTGAATGCCATAAGTATCTAAGTCGACTTCTAGATGGCGTTATAAAACTACAGTCTCTGGCAATTTGTGAGTCGCTGATGCTGCCATCTGTTAAAAAAATGGAGGAAGAAAAATAGCCAGCTCAATAGCCAGACTTAGGGAGGTATCATTTCTTTGTATGGGATTGGGTATCTGTACTAGTATATTATCTGTGACAGTACTAAGATGGCACCGAGTTATTAATTGAGTGAAAATGGCAATTTTGCTATTCTGAATTTGACGTTTTTCACCTAAAATTTTGATTGTCTAACTATAAATTTGAGTATTTTTAATCGCGATTAGAAAGGTGTAGAATAAAATTAGTTGTCATGAACTAATATTCACACCAACATTGAAGATGTTGGTGTAAATACCGGGTCGGTGGTTGGTGTGAAGTCGGGTTAGGTTAGACGTGGAATCGCGATTGTCAAATTCGATTTTGGTTGTGTGAAAATTATTTTTAAATTTAGAGATTTTTTTGCAGAATAGTTTAAGATTCTCATAGCCAAAAGCAAGGAATGTTTGTGATAGTTTAGTTAGTTTAGTTCGGTGTATTAAGCTTTAAAAAGCTAATTTTTATTCGATCAAGTGTCCCCCCCACCCTGCCAGCTAAGTGGTTGGTTTATGTGATAAAAGATCATAGGAGGAGTATTTATAACGAAATTAAAAGGAAAACTATCACAGTTAAGTAGGCTCTATAAACGAGTAATAATCAACAAACTTAAATTTGCGGTTGCAAAATCATGTTCTTCCAAACATTCCGTATGGGAAAACATGTTTTTCAACTACAAAGTTAAGTTTGTTCTGAGGATACTAACTTACCAACTACGGAACCCTTCATTATGCGTGGTCCAACACGTACTTGGCCGGTTTTATTTGATATTTTTAAAAACATTAAGCCGTCGTTCGCGCGGACGTAATTAAATCGCAGCGGGATTTTATCGCGCACCCCATTTTCAACTCTCGGTGTTAAACCGAGCGTTAAGAATCCAACGCGCTGGGACGCACTCTCATCCCAGCGCGTTGAAAAAACACACCTGGGTTTTCAACCGAGACACAACCGAGAGTTGAAAATGCACCTCGGCAGAGCGTTGAAAATCAAGTGCACGAAAAATAATCGCCGCAATTTTATTACATCCGTGCGAACGTGAGCTTACTGTCAAAATGAGTTCGGACGAAGAACGCGTGATTTCAGTTTTAGGGTTTTAGCAATAGTAGATTTGGTAACGAGGAGATGAAAATCTAGATTTAGCATTTAAATACAAAAAAAATATATAAAGAGGCATTCACTGCCGCGTGAAAATTGCTAGCTCACTCACAAAAATGAAACTATTCCGCCAACTCGAGATATTTTTGTAGTACCTATTGTTATTATACTTGTCCTTGAACGTACCGTGCGATGTGAATGCCATAAGTATCTAAGTCGACTTCTAGATGGCGTTATAAAACTACAGTCTCTGGCAATTTGTGAGTCGCTGATGCTGCCATCTGTTGAAAAAATGGAGGAAGAAAAATAGCCAGCTCAATAGCCAGACTTAGGGAGGTATCATTTCTTTGTATGGGATTGGGTATCTGTACTAGTATATTATCTGTGACCAAGGCGATCTTGTTCAAGTTTTTACTTCTGTCGGCACTTCCGGAGTGCCGCCACTTTTTTTATATTGAAAAATTGTGGTGTGTGTGTGATGTTCTTTTTATGGATCCGTAACCAAAGGGTGAAAGCGGGAAAATATAACATTATTATTATTAAACAAGTGGGGGAAAATATGCGTCACATCCTAATCCTACGCCGTCGTCTATCTGTGACAGAGTTGCATGTCTTGAACCGTAGAAGGTAGCCAGTTGACTATGACCTCTATCATGGCGAACAATAACAACAAAGGATAACTGACACACAAAAAAAAGAAACATATTGTCTTTCTTTCCTTTGTCATCCTGCTAATTCTAAAGCCGTGTGTAATGTAATGTATCGTGTAATGTAATGCGAATAGCGTGGACGGCATACGAAAACACTACAAAAACCGACAGCCCGAGTTTTACATGTAATGCTCGTAGTGTCGTACACACGCAGACACGTTTCGACCCGGCTGTAAGGTAAATCTATAAACGTTACTTAACACGTACTAAAGTTAAGCGTTATCACTGTCACTCTCGCACAACTGTCAAACTATAATTGCTAGAGAGAGACGGGAACATGTCTAAACCAAAGTACGTGCTAAGTAAGTCCTGCTACGTTAAATAAAGTCACTTATAAATAAGCTCACTTGTCGGGCTGCACGGTGAGCTCAAACTCGCAGCGATGGTACATGTTGAAGTTGTAGTGCCCCGGGTAGTTGGTGTGCAGCACGAACTTCTTCACCTGATGCGTACGAGCGTCGAATAGCACGTCCTGAAAATGTACGGACAGTTAAGTAAATACATAGTTCCACTCCGAACTACGACCACACTATACTCCATAGGTTTAGGTAGTTATATAAAGGTAAACAAAAAAAAAAAATAACGTGACGAGGCAGCTGTCAAATAACCGACTATGGTAATACCTGTCGCTTCAGTTGTCATGGTACGTCACAGTTGTACTCTTCAATTTAGCAACGTTATAATTCGTTGACGTTTAGAGTTTGGGCTCTTTACAATAGACAGGTTACAATATATTATATTTTTATTATTATAAATTTAAGTTAAAAAGTGTGCTCAAAAAGTTATATTTACGAAGAGTACTTTAAGATTAAATGATAAAGTATAACATACATTAATAAAAGAGCAAACTATTTTAAAAATCTAAAATAAATTTAATTTGGTTTTATCGTATTTTTAAACAGGAAAGTGTCATCTATAAAAACCCTTTTTACGATTTATTTAACTACCTAAACCTATAGATTATACATATGGAGTATACGCGTGGTTGGAAAATAAATGAACCGCGCAGCTTACTTGCCTATCTCTCTGTACGCATTCTACGCATCAGTGGAATTTGTTTGAGTTCATTCCTCAGGTCAGGCAACGGGTCACTGGTATTATATTTTTCGTATATTTTTTTAAATGTATTATTGGCGTCATTCTTGATCTCGATGTCGCCTGGTAGCAAGCGATGGATGAAGTCTACCATGGAACGACCGTACCAAAAAGATTGCATTATGTAACTGGCGCCAAAAGGGCTGGGTGGGGTCGCCAGGGTGGGGGCTTAGTATGGGGTTGCCAGGGTGGGTTCACCAAGATAGTCGCTAGGGTTAGATTAGCTAAGGACGAAGACGATACTCACCAGTCCCAAGGTAAAGTAGTTGAAGAAGTAGTCGGAAGCGGGAGGAGGGCGCCTGCGCGCGGTGGGGCGGTGTATGCGCATCTTGTCGTCGGCCTTGTAGTACGTGCGCGCCGGCGCGCCCAGCGCCGCGCACACGCGCTGCGCCGAGCTGCCGAAGCGCACCACGCGGCACACCGAGCGACCCGCGCCGCCTTCGGTGAGCGAGCGGTTGGGACCTGAGGAGAAATAAAGATGGTGGAATTCAAATAGGGTTGACAAAAACCTCAAATGATATGTAAGCAAATATGAATATAGAGCGTGAGAATATGAAGTTTATGTTAAATAAAAAAAAACGGCTGATAGAGAGCGCGTCTTGACACCGTGATGTCAAACACCAGTAAAATTTACAGGTTTTCATAGCGACCGTTATAATATGCCTTAGTTTTGCCACAGTATAAATAAGTAACAGTATTATATCTTCATAGCAAACGGTCGAAATGACGCGCTTCGAAATCTCAGTGTATATCAGTACGCAACAGTACCGAGTGCGCGGCAGTTACGCACGGACGCAGAAGGTTATCTTATCTACCGAGCGGCTGTAGATAATTGTTTCAGGGCCGAGATATAATACTGTTACTTTATTATACTGCAGTTTTGCTTAAGTTGCGATAACTTAATAATTGGGTGGATAAATTCGTCTTTCTGAATATCGTCTTAAAACAAAACAAAAGATGAAAGTACGTCGTAGCGACGTAAGTGCAGTCGGTGTCGGTAACAGGACTCTTGTGCTAACATTACATCACTCACCTTCCGTGAACATATGCAACCGCAGTCCTTGCGTGGCGGTGGCAGTGCGCAGTACGTCGCAGCGACGTAGGTGCAGCTGGTGTCGGTAGCAGGAGAGAGGTAACTCCGGGAGAGGCGCCCCGCAGACGCTGCCGCTGCTTGTACTGCTAGCCTGCAATTTGAACGTAATAATTAGCATGATGCAGTCAGTCGAAGACAGTGACATTTGTTTGCACTGGAAGCCAAATACATGAAAAAAAAATACATAGAAATTGGATGCAAACCATAAAAGGAAACAAAAAATTAGTTTAAACTCGAGAATATCCATTTTCATGTAGTAGAACCATGTTAAATTGACGCTATGTTTTATATCTTAGATTCCTAATACCAATCAGCTTTTGTTTCTGTGCAATCGAATCGTAGAAATAAGGATGATGCCTGGGTTAAAAAAAAAAAAATTTAGTTCGTCAATCACATAATAAAAAATGACTTCGATAAAACGCATTAAAGTTTGAGAGTGGGGGTACGTAGATTTTATACTTACTTGTGACGTAGCGACCTACGTCACAAGTATAAAATCTACATACTAGTGACGTCATGGCAGATTTTAATTCAATGTTTCTACGTAATCTACTATATAAAAATAAGTCGGGTTTTCCTTCCTGACGCTATAACTCCAGAACGCACGAACCGATTTCCACGGTTTTGCATTCGTTGGAAAGGTCTCGGGCTCCGTGAGGTTTTAGGTAGGGTAGGGTAGGTAGGGTAGGTAGGGTAGGTAGGGTAGGTAGGTAGGTAGGTAGGTAGGATGGGTAGGGTAGGTAGGGTAAGTAGGGTAGGTAGGGTAGGTAGTTAGGTGCGGCGTAAATAAGTTCTTAATGCTACCCGTGCGAAGCCGGGCCGGGCAGCTAGTCTTTTGATAACGTAAAAAATAAAAAATAGGTGTCCAATATTTTTTAATAACCTAAATGAAGGAAAAAATTGTTGTCATCATCCCTATTCCATTTATACGAAAGCTGATTCTTTCTTCTATCGTCTTGTTTATGAAGATATTACTGACCTGGTGTTGAGATCCATAATAGATGGTGGTTCGCGAAACGACGGGCGACCCACCGTTAGGGAACTGTAGGGAGCCTAGCCCGTGAGCGTAGCCAGGCTGGAATCATAACAAGAACAAAATTAATATAGGACAGTATTATTCGTTATATTGGTCCAGTGGAAGGTCCTTCAATTACCTGAAAATTACAAGACTTTACTGAACTTTCATTAATTGTGTAGTGACAAAGAGAAGCATTTGTAAGACTTCTATTGATTATTTAAGACTAGCTTCTCCTCGCAACTTCGTTCGCGAGCCTTCCTCAAAAATTGAGCTATAAAATTCAAAAAGAATTTTAAATCCGACTGGAAGTTCCGGAGATTACCCCCTACATAAAAACTTACTAACAAACAGAGAAATAAATAAAGAACGGCGATGTCCGCTTTTTGCAGGGACTTTAGTTGTTTATTCCGAAAAAAATCTAAGTACACTTAAATAAAAGCGACAAAAATATGGAACTAGGAACCACTGCAATAATATTTTTAGACCCCTCCATTTATGAGAAAAATAATAAACTATAATATAATATCAGTACATATATTTTATTTGTTGAAGGCAACCCAAATAAAACCTCCCACACACTTTGACAATATTTTAATTGAAAGATGATTCTGTTCATCTGCCAACTATGACATAATTTGAACAGTACTATGTGACAAGTTTAAATTTTTTTTGGGGTGTGTTCACTTTAATATCATAAACAATTAGAAAGGTTTATTCGTTTTAGGAGTAAATTCACACTAAAATAAAAATCTCAAATTGGAGGTCTTTAAAAATGTATGATATAGTTAGAACCATCACTTTTGTGATGTCTATCCAAATATATTTAACTTATCCTGGTTAGAATGATTGAATAATAAAAAAACCATCTATGCGCATGACCTTTTACCTCTTTTTAATATTAGTATATATTATATAGATTAATTTGATAGGACCAAATCTATGTAGGGTGAAAAGACCAGATTTTGCCTAATTCGCTCCACTGTCGATTTGCCTGTAGAAGTCGATAACAATAAAAATTCTATTGTGTCTCGTTAGTGACAGTTAAAATCATAAGGACCTCTACTTGTTAAGTTCAAAAGTATTTTTTTCTTTATATTAGGGAATTTTATAATCGCAATGCGTATACATGACAGTCCCAAGTTCGAATCCTAACTTTAACGGCTAACTTAGCATGATCATAATAGAAACGGGTTTTGTCGACAGAAGAATAGACAAAATGACAGAGAAACAATCATAGCCTATCATTTTGTCTATTCTGCCGTCGACACAACCCGTAGAAAACCCGTTTCTATGGTTGTCATGCTACACTTGCCGATTACGTCCAAATCAAATCGATTAACTACAAATTACAAACAGACTTGTCAATATCTTACCTCAAATTTACTATCGACAGGGAAATAAAAGGAGAGGCCCCTGAAGTTGAGCGCGAACAAATGTCGCTGCGAGTCGTAGAGGCCGGGGTGCGTCGCGCCGAAGCAGTGCTCGACCTGCTCGATCGACGGAGAGATCTCCGGAGAGTTGAAACACATACCACTGTAACATTAAAATTAACCATTTAAGCAAACAACACTATTAAGTAGACGGGTGTACAAAAAAGATCGTTTCGACGAACTGGCAAAAAAATACGTCATTTCGACGTGTGGGCTTCTGTGGTCACCAATCAATCAATCTGCCTAGCCTTTTCCCAACTATGTTGGGGTCGAATACATATCCAATATTTTACATGGAGCGACTGCCTATCTGACCTCCAAAACCCAGTTACTGGGTAACTGTGGTCACCAATGATGATACTTAAGACAAAAGCAGTCTTTTGCAGGCCTATTTTCAGCCTGAAAAATTAACCAACAGTAATGGAAGACGAAACTAGTTTAGTCTTCAACTTAACGCGTAGAGACTATAATAACAAACCAAATCAAAATTCTAATTTTGATAACACAATACACATTTTAGAAGAAAAGTCAGAGAAGCAATGAAATGACGCTTATTTCTGTTTAAACCGATCCAGCCCGTCCCTTACTGTCCTCTCCAGCTACGCCCTAAGCTGAGGTCCGTACCCCACAGGGGGTGCCTTTAGCGTGAAGTCGCTTAGTTTATAATTTTTATTCCCTTTAGTACACCCATATTTCATCAGTTATATTTAAAAGTCCCATGTAATAGAGGGGCGAAACTATCGCTATCAATCGGCACGAATTCAGACTCCGGGCTGCTACTGAGAAATTCCAGATAGAAAAACCCAATAACATGTTGCCCGAGCAGTACCCTAATTGCGTAATACACGATCCATTGCTTAATAAGTAGGAAAAAAAAAATCTGCTCAACAACGTTAATAACGCAATGAATGTAGTTGAAATTTCAAAATGAAACAAATTAGTCATAATCGTTTACGAAAATAAGTTACGCAATTAGGGTACTGGGAATCGAACCTCATGGTCAGCAGTAGGGCTTTTAACTATTACCTAACTTATTAAAACTCTCACCACGAAATACCCTCGAAGTAAATTAACATTCAAGACGAACTCAAATGAGCACAGTCACATTAACCTGACCTTGAATGGGGACATGGAAACAGTCCCTAGCATTATAATGTCATTAGGTCGTACAGAGATAGCCTAATGAAGATAGTAATATTTTATCACTAGCTGTTCGTGTCCGCTGTCGCCTGGGAGTATTTCCGACTCTTCCGGTGGATTTTCCAAAATTTTCTTTCGATTTATTTTTTGTTTTTTATTTTATTTTTATATACTCAAAATAAACTAAACGGGAATTCTGCAAGCCTAGTACTTTTTATTAGTTATAAACTATTTGTTTGCAAATGATTTTTATGAAAATGACGATGATTGTTATACTATCTTGAATTCATGCAAACCTAGTACGTTTTGTTAGGTTACTCTCAGAAAATACCGTCTTGTATGAAGATAACTCTTTTTTAAACATCCAATTTAATGAAACAAAGCCTTTATTCTTTCTACTCCAAATTAATTTATGTCTACCTGTGAAAGCTACAAGAAAATCCGTTCAGTAATTCCGGAGATGTGTGCGAACAAACAAAGAGACAGACAGACAGACACACCGGATTCTACTGTTTTCTTATATGTAATAGATAATTCGATGTTAAAGTTACTAACTATAAATGTGATTTATTTGTTTGATATAACATAACATCACGCCTGTATTCCTCGAAGGGTGAGCCGCCAGTTATGTTTTTAAGTCCCATGTAATAGGAATAGGGATGATGTGATGACTTAAAATTCTTTTTTTATCCGTCTTGTAAATTATTAAAAAATATTGGACACGTATTGTTAATTTTTTTAGGTAATGAAAAGATTACGGCGATACATTGAGTTAAAATTTGCCATGACGTCACGGGTATGAAGACTTTATACTTACTTGTGACGTAGCGGCCCCCAAGCCAACTTTAATGCGTTTTATTTAAGTCATTTTTATTAATATGATAAAGCAAAAAATACATGTCTAATATTTTTTTATTATCTGAATAACGGAATAAATAGTTTTTTTTTTTACACAGGTATCATCCCTATTGTCATCAACTGGGAGCGCAAATAAAATAACTTTTCCGCCTATAGGCAACCATAGAATGTTATCTTGGTATTTTCAGATAAGTGAAACAGTGCTTAGATGGTTTGGTCATGTTGAGAGGATGAATGATGAAAAGAGACTATAAAAAGGTATTTACAAGACAGATGTAAGTAGAAACGCCTGGAGGGGACATTCTCGAACATATAGTAATCTTATTTATTGGTGATGTTCTTCAGAAAGGTCAGGTATGTGGCACTCGCAACCGGTGTGCGTGTATGACTAGCACGCGAAACATGGCAACCATAGAAACGGGTTTTCTACGGGTTTTGTCGACGGAAGAATAGACAAAATGACAGATTGTTATTGTGTATCTTTCATTTTGTCTATTCTTCCGTCGACAAAACCTGTTTCTATTGTGGTCATGCTAAGCGTGCTGATGTATGAACGTAAACGTAGCAAACGGAGTATGTAAGGATCATAGCTGGTGGCGTTCTGTAGTTTCTGCCTACCTCCATGGGAAGAAGGCGTGATTTTATGTATAGCTGATCTATTCGCTATTTAATATACAATCATCATTAATACAGGGAGGGTGTTGCTTTTAACACTTTTCACACCACACATTTTTCATAGAACTCTTACGCTATGCCGCTATACATATTGGAAGTAAGCCCTCCGGGAGGGTTACCGGCATTACGTTTGCGCTAAAGTTAACCATCGCAGACCGTCAACGGCATTAGGTTTAAAACCGTATTATAAAACACTGTAAAACGAAGTAAAATTGTGTTTTCAGGGGTCTTGTCGCTATACGTAGTTTCCAACCTTTTAATTTTTTTGGGGAATATTTGTAACCATGACCAAAAAATTAAAAAAAAAGTTTGTATTTTAAACCAACGCATATACTAATAAATCTTGTTAAAATATACATCAGATTAAATTTTCACGGTTTATAATGCTGTATTCCCTAAGAAAAAACCTACATTTAAAATGAGCCCTCGGCGAGGGCTCCCGGCATCCTATATGCGATTAAGTGAACCCTCCAGGAGGGCTCCCGGTACTGAACGTGTTAATCAAAATTCAAAGCTAAACAACTATACCACCGTAGAAATGGGTTTTGTCGACGGAAGAATAGACAAAATGAAAGATTGTGATTGATTATCTGTCATTTTGTCTATTCTTCCGTCGACAAAACCCATTTCTACGGTGGTCATGCTACGCGTGCTGATGATGTTTACAAGGCTATGGTTGCCTGTTCAGTAACAAATTAATTTATATTCCATTCACGTTTGTGATACAATGAGAGCTTTGACTACAGGACTAGTCTGGAGTCTAGACGTTCTAACACATTTTTTATAATAATTCTATTGAACAGAATACTAATGATTTTCATTTAGTTGGGTTTTGTGCTAAGGGTATTTGCCCTTTAGCAAATGATGCGAAGACTTCAAAAATAATGCTGCCCTGTAGAAAAAAATAGTATTTTTAGTCACAGATGTTTTGAAATTCGGTTAAATTTTTACTTGACTACGACGGTACTGAAAAGAGGGTTTTGTATTTAACGTGACTGTAGGTAGATATGGTCCTACCAACAGTCAAAACCTAGCGACAGATTTTCACGTTATGAAAAAACAGGATGAAGTTGCTGCCCAGCCTCTTCAATCCATCTGATAATTAATAGATAGATGGATAGAATAATAATAATAATTATGAAAGAATCTCATTTCTCTTATTTAGTTATCTATGACGCCATGACATAATACATCTTGCTCACACACACACACAAACACACAAACGATCATCCAACACCAAATGATACGTAGCATAAAACTTAGGCATAATCGGCCTATAATTTTCCCACTGCTGGGACACAGGCCTCCTCTCTGTGAGAGGGAGTGGGCCGTAATCCACCACGCGGGCCCAGTGCGCGTTGGTAGATGTCAAAAGTCGTCGAATTTTTAGTTCTATGACATGTCGGTTTCCTCACGATGTTTTCCTTCACCGTTTTGAGAGCAGAGGTGATGAAATAATTTCCACAAAATAAGGTACTGCTTGGGTTCGAACCTATCGGCCTACAACTCGTACTTAAGCCGCGGCCGTTACCACTGGACCACCACTGCTCAATGTTCAATCTCACTAGCCTTTTCCCAACAATGTTGGGGTCGGCTTCCAGAATTACCGGATGCAGCTGAATACCAGTACGTTACATGGAGCGACTGCCTATCTGACCTCCACAACCCTGTAACTAGGTAATACGATAACCCTTAGTAAGACTGGTTGTCCGACTTTCGGGCTTCTGACGACCCGTATCGACTGTCAAAGATCCACGAATGACAGCCGGGACCAACGGCTAAACGTGCTTTCTGAGGCACGGAGGCGTCTCGGTATGTAGAAATGTTCACCCATTAACGGACCAATCCCGACAAGCGTAGCGCAGAAGGATCGATCCGTGTGGCTGTTAGTACTAAGCCACGAGTTCCACCACTACTCAATGATACGTACCATCAATTAATTCTAAAAGTTGAACTAAAAAGTAATAACAAACGTGCATCAGACTTACCTATACCTAAGTTTAACTAATTTCATATTGTAGATTTCTATTACTTTAAGCCGTTGCGCTACCGGGTCGAATATTAACCGGATCCCATCTTGAGGCATATTTATTACTAGATCTACTGACAATGGATTCTGGAAAGAAGAAAAAGGTGTATTAGAGAGAATAATAAAAAAGAGATAATAATCAGCCTATAATGTTCCCAATGCTGGGACACAGGCCTCTGTGAGAGGGAGTGGGCTGTAATCCACCACGCGAGCCCAGTGCGGGTTGGTAGGTAGAAGCCACACATTCAAGAGGCAAGGAAGCAACTGCTGGGGAGTTTGTTGCGCCACTTCTTCTTCCCAGCTAAAGGCACTAGGAAGTGGTGAAGGGTGGGCGTTTTGGGGGACTGTCTTATGTAATTTTGACGTACGAAAAGTGCAGCCTTGTTTGAATAAATGACTTTTGTTTTTTTTTTTTTTTTTTTTTTAATTTTGAATGCAAGTTTGAGTGTCAGGCGATTCCAAATTATGTGAATAAAACTGGTTTTTTTTTACTATTCTGGGTATATAAATGAATGAAATTGAAGACAATAATTTAATCAAGAATTTAAAGTATGCCAGAGTATTGTTACAACACCTCATTTTGCAAACGTTCCTAGTAACGATTATCAAAACGTTTATCTAATAGATAACCTTTATCGGTAAGCACGGAAAGACTATAAAAGATAAGCCAGCCGAAAAAATTCTACACGACGACCTTAAAAATGAAAACATGCCAGCAAGGTTATGCATAAGCGTAACATAGTATTTAATCAGCCTACAATGTTCCCACTGCTGGGACACAGGTCTCCTCTCTGTGAGAGTGAGTAGGCCATAATCCACCACGCGGGCCCAGGTTGGTAGATGTCACATGCCTTCGACTTTTTGGTTCTACGACATTCCGGTTTCCTCCTGACGTTTTCCTTAACCGTTTGGTACAATTTAGTCCTAAACAAATGAATCGCCTTCACAGTCCAGACATAATAATCAATGGGGTCTTTCATATCTGCTGTAATTGTTTATACCCACTGCTGTTAGAAGCCTTCTCCATTTTGAGCCATTGTTACCAGTCTTGAACTGGGCCTCCTATTAAAGTTTTATTCGTAAATCATAATTATATAGTACATTACTGCAGCGGCCGGCATTGATGGACGAACGTGAAAATGCGGGCCGAGGCGAATTCGTCAAAATAATACTCGAATTTCCAAGCATGTTTGAGAAAAATTTGTTTACATCTCACCTGATCACTATAAAGTACTTGTACTCCTCTTATTGTGCCCACTTGACTCTGAATGATGGCCACTGACTGAGAGAAATGCATCCCTGAAAAGAAAAACATTAATGAAATACTTAGTTAAACATATGTTCCTTATTACTATTTTAAGCGGATCAACCGAGCAGCGCTTGTTTCGGTCATAGATAGTGATATCAATTAATCTGCCTAGCCTTTTCTTAACTATGCTGGGGTCGGGTTCAAGTCTAACCGGATGCAGCTGAATACCAGTATCTTACATGGAGCGACTGCCTATCTGACCTCCACAACTCAGTTCCTCAAGAGCAAAGGCCTCACCCCATGACTTCCAGTGGTTGCGATCCAGGGCTTATTTGAACCTCTGGTCGTTTGTTACGGCCAGCTCGTCCCGCGATTTTCTAGTGGGTCTGCCGCGACGCCATCAATAAAATTGAAGCAACAAGTGTACTATATTTCTATTTTCTTAATGTCAATCGGAAAACTTCGTGTTTCGTCAGTTGTCGGTTTTCTATCAGTTGCCCTTTGCACTTCATGCAGACTGGACGCTCTCAAGCGACTTGGAAGTATATAGTTAAAAGAGTATTAACAACTCTTGTTAATATTCTTTTAACTTAATGTAATTTATTTAAAAAATGGGAGGAAAGCCGCTAAAGTGGCAGGCACGGCAGATAGGAAAATAGTTTTACAACTCTATAGTTCACATAGAAATTAAAACAAAACAACAATAAAGTACTTAGTTCTGAATTCAAATTATTATACACGATAAATCTAATAATTGATGGACACGGAAATTAGCATTCACTTGTATTCGGAAATCCGATTATACCCGAGGGACATTAAGAAAATAGAAATGCTTTAAATGTATAATTTATTCTTGCTTCAACTTATGGTATGGCTACTGACAATTATATAAAACGCTGTAAATCAGGCTTTAGAGATTAAAGACGAGAAGGTTCCCCTATATTACTATAACGCATTTCTGTATAATTTCCATCTAGATTCATACTAATAACAAAGCTGAAAAAAGTTTTTTGTTTGTTTGTTTGACCGCGCTAATCTCAGGAACTACCAGTCGGATTTGAAAAACTCTTTATGCATTGATAGTCTAATTATTGAGGAAGGTTATAGGGTATTTAGCATCACGCTACAACCCTTAGAAGCCGAGCAAAAAGAAAAAAAAAGTGTTGGCACTCCGGGAGTGCTGACAGAAGTGAAAACTTGAACAAGATCGCCTTGGTGGAAGAAAAATACTTGTATAGAACATCGGTCCGTAACCCTAACATAATATAAATAAAGAGCACAATCGCGTTTACAAAACCTTTAAAGTAAAAATACTTGCACAGAACATTGATCCGTAACGTAATATAAATAAAGAGTACAATCGCGTTTACAAAAATGAGGTGTCGTCATGGTGTCGCGAAATCAATGGTTTAGTCCCATCTGAAAAATGCCCAACGCGCCTAAAGAAGTTTTCACTTCAAAAAAGTCAGAAAGAACACTAAGCAAACACGAAGTAAAAACGCGGGCAGGCGATGCGATACGATGCGACGGGGTGGGACGGGGGAACAAGAAACACGCGTGTGAAATAACGCAGAAGCTAGTGTAGATATGAAAAGAAAAACATGTTATGTATGAGGTCCTTCACTTGACTTAATAATATTCCTCAAGTGTTTACTTCGATATAATATTGTTCAAGTATTTTCTTATTGTTCCATGTATTTTGTCGTCTTGTTGACTTTAAAGGCTAGTAGTTGTACGTTAGTTGGTAAGTGTATGTAAGCTACGCTGTAAATGCACCTCGAAGGACATTTTGAGATCGTGGCCCCCGGTAACATGGCAACCGAAGGAACACGGGTGGGTTTTAGTCAGTAAGAGTTTGACTCGCTCTCCCGCTCCGCCCAGAGCGGGAGAAGTTATTTGATGATTTCCCACCCAAAAAAAAAAAAGGGGCGCATATCCGCCTTAGTGCCTTTGCGCACTGCATCCGATGAAACCGGAGAAATATCGGTTTGTATGAGGGGTTGCCAAGTACATAATACATGTCCTGGATTTAACGCAAACTACCAAACAGCGAGGCATCCTCAGGATGATGATTCGAGTTCGCGACAAGTCAATCGTCATCCTGAGGATGCCTCGTTGAGAGGTGAAACACGTGTCGATTTCTTCCAGGGTCTTTTTAAGACTCTTTAGAAATAGCTAAGCGGAACAGGTTACTAAATACAGGGTGTCCCGTAAATAATGGATCAAACGTAACGGGTAGGTAGCTTACCTCATTTCCAACAACTAATTTGAACAGTAAAAAAAAAACCGATAAGGTAACCAAGATATTTTTTTTTTCGATTTTTACTATTTTCTGTACCAGCATTCAGTGTTTTTAATGCTGTTGCTGCAAATGGTATCATATTTAGGTGTGATTTTTGTCAAACATTTCTGAATAGTTTACTAATGTTATAAGATACCATTTTTTTTAAATAACATTTTATTTGCCTTAGAAAAAAAATCTTGAATTGAAAAGTTTTGTTTTTACGATGAAAAGACCAGAATTGGAAAAATTCTCCTGTAAAAAAAATGTATGACACCAAAGTGTACCATTATTTTAAAAACTTGTAAAATTACTAAGGTTTGCAAGTTGGTATAAAACTTACGTCTAGTCCTTGCGGTTACAAAGATATTGCTATGAATGTGATGAAGAAGACAGAACAGAAATTAAAATGGTACAATCTAACTTTTCTTTCTCGTAATGGCTTATGCTTGTAATCTAAGCATGTGGTTAAGCTTGTAGTGTAATTCCGAGCCGATGACGTCATCTGTTTGGAATTTGGGACCGCTACCTGCGGAATTGCACCTCACTCAGTGTGAAAGGGATAGATAGCGCCGCTTTTGTATTTTTGGTAAATCGGTGTCTTTGTGCAGGTATTTTTTTTCCTTCACCCTTCACTCATTCCACCCCTTCACACCTTCAGGCTTCATTGTTGCATGATTTTATTTGTTTAGTTGACACGAATCTCTCTTCGAGTTGATACGTACGTCAGACTACTTTCGCTCCCGCTGTGCCTAACTGTTGTGTTCCTTAAAATTAAACTTGTGCTGTGTATTTGGACTTTGCTTTGCCTAACGATTTGGAACTGTTTGTGTTTTGGACGAATGACTTGGCAATCCTACAGACTTCGAAAACAATCGTTTGTGTGAGGTTGTACGTGTGTGCAGTAGTACGATGCCTCGTTACGAATACACGCCACGGGAGTATGCCGAAATGCATTTTATCTATGGAGAAGCAAGAGGTAATGCCAGGGCGGCCGCAAGATTGTATCGTGAAAGATACCCGAACCGGGATCGACATCCCGACTATCGCGTATTCATTAGAGTGCATAACGCGCTTCTTGAGGGAAGAATTCTTGGCACCGGAGTTGGGGGTGCCAGTGAAGGGCGACCGTCATAAGTCAATGACGAAATTATTATTCGAGAAATTGAGGAAGATTCGTCGGTCTCAATAAGCGTCATAGCGCAACGCACAGGTATTCCAAGATCGACGGTACATCGAGTTCTAAAAAGGCACCGGTTGCACCCGTATCACGTGCAACGTGTTCAAACGCTGACGTCACGTGATTACCCGCAAAGAGTAGCATTTTGCCAAAGGATGCTTAGAATGATACGGGCGGACCCATAGTTTTTTAATAAAATTTTATGGAGTGACGAGTCTTTATGCCGGCGAGATGGATATCTCAATTTGCATAATTTGCACAGTTGGCAGCTGGTAAACCCACATTTGATGAGAGAGGACAGGAGCCAACATCAATTTAAAATAAATTTATGGGCAGGAATAATAAATGGGCAAATAATAGGGCCCTTTGAACTACCAGCAACTCTAAACGCCGAATACTATCTGCATTTTTTAAGGAATGAGTTGCCAACGTTATTAGAAAATATTCCAGAAGACGTGCGGCAAGCAATGTGGTTACAAAATGATGGTTGCCCCGCTCACTATGCGACGGCAGTAAGGGCGCAACTCAATGAAACTTACCCTGACAGATGGATCGGCCGATTAGGACCAATTTTGTGGCCTCCGCGATCTCCGGATTTAAATCCCTTAGATTTTTTTTTATTGGGGATGTTTAAAAGACAAAGTTTACAAACAACGAATAAAGTCGGAAGAAGAATTACGTCAGCGCATCCAATCTGCTGTATCAGAAATAAACAACAGTCATTTTGTCCGTCGGATAAGAGCTTCCTTTATTAGGAGGTGCAGACTTTGCATTCTCGGAGGGGGACGTCAGTTTGAACATTTACTGTAAAAACAAAATAAACGATTTATTTGTATTTTTTTTTTTTAATTTAACCTCCTAATTTTTTTCATACGCTGAGATACCTAAACATTTTTAAGAAAATAGTTGAATTGTGCACAGTTTTTCAAATTTTATTTTATTTCGTAATTTGGAACCTCTGACAGATTCATAGCAATATCTTTGTAACGACAAAGACTAGGCGTAATTTTTATACCAATTTGCAAACCTTAGTAATTTTACAAGTTTTTAAAATCATGGTACACTTTGGTGTCATACATTTTTTTTACAGGAGAATTTTTCCAATTCTGGTCTTTTCATCGTAAAAACAAAACTTTTCAATTCAATATTTTTTTTCTAAGGCAAATAAAATGTTATTTAAAAAAATGGTATCTTATAACATTAGTAAACTATTCAGAAATGTTTGACAAAAATCACACCTAAATATGATACCATTTGCAGCAACAGCATTAAAAACACTGAATGCTGGTACAGAAAATAGTAAAAATCGAAAAAAAAAATATCTTGGTTACCTTATCGGTTTTTTTTTTACTGTTCAAATTAGTTGTTGGAAATGAGGTAAGCTACCTCCCCGTTACGTTTGATCCATTATTTACGGGACACCCTGTATATCCACTTCAATTGCATTTTTTAGTTATTTATCGTATAAAAATTACGTATATTAAAAATGACAGAAATCGTTTCAGTAAACAATTCTGAACTAACTACTTTCATAATCTGCATTAATTCAGTTACACATTTTATAAGTACGAAGTACGAACTCCGAAACCATTTCCATTTCGGATGAAACTCGCGCTTCCAATCTGAATTCGTGTTTCGCAAGTTTTAAAATTCATATTATTTCCCAGTTCTACTAGATACCCTCTGTCCTTCTTACTAAAAAAACCTGCCAAGTGCATGTCGGACTACGCACAATGAAGGGTTCCGTAGTTGGGATGAATTTATCCCAAATACAAACTTAACATTTTAGTTGAAATACATGTGGGAGAACATGTACATACATTCCAACTGCAAATGTAAGTTTGCACGCATGATATTGAGAGATTTACCATGTTATTTTAAGACCACAGACTTCTTATAGGTTTCCCTGTAATCTATGAGTGAAGAACCATTCACTGTATTCTTTCAAAATTTTTGGCCCAGTCGTTTCAGAGATAAGGGGGAAATGGTCTACTTTCTTGAATATCTTTCAAAATATTTATTTTAAAACTATAAAAAAATATATATTTGAATCTTTCCCTTCCATTTAATATGTCACACGGAACAGTACGGAAATCTTTTTTTTTTTAATTTTCTTGATTGTTCCCCAAAAGTGACCCCATAATCAAAATTCATTTATTTTCGTTACACATCCATGTTTGGGAGAGATGTACAAAATAGTTTAAAAAAGTATTTAAATACAAAATGAAAATAGTTTTCTAATTTACCATTTCAAATGCAAAATACTTTTGCTTTTTGTATTTTAAACACGAAATGCAAAATAAGTATTTTCAAAATACTTTATTCAAATAAAATAATTTTAGATGAAATTAGTGTTAAAAATCCAACACTTTCTTTTTAATAATAAACACTAATAACGGCTTTTTTAAAAGGTATTTAAATACAAAATATAAAATACGTATTTTTACATTTTGTATTTGCATTTTAAATACAAGTATTTGAAATAAGTCGCAACTCTGGTGTTGGTTTACAGAAATACAAATGTGTACCAAATTTCAACTTAACCCAATGGACCGACATTGGGTTTGGAGCAAATTGGCTGTGACAGACGGACAGACAGACAGACAGACACAAGAGTGATTTTATAAGGGTTCCGTTTTTTGCTTATGAGGTACGGAAACCTAAAAAACCCCTTAATTAGACATCTAAAATACAAGCAATTAACTTAAATACATATTATAAAACAAACTCTCCCTGCCGCGTCTGTCTGTCTAAACGCGATAAACTCAAAAACTAATGAACGAATTTTCTTACGGTTTTCACCAATGGACGGAGTGATTCATGAGCACGAGGAAGGTTTAGGTGTATAATTAATTAAAAGGTTTTGTACAAATTGGCTCAAATATGGCGATGTAAAATACTCAAAAGTAGGATAAATATCAGTTACATTTTTAATCTAACCCATATGCTCGACCCTACAGGCTAATACGACACTACGACAGAAGAAAAATGTAGGCATATATGAGAGGAGCTCCTCTACAACTCCTCTACAAACATAACTGGCGAAATGTGGGGGTACTAAAGGCAGCCCCGGATCTAGGTGAAACGGGGGGGGGGGGGAGCAAACCGGGGCACGTACCCCGGGCGCCAACCTCAGGGGGCGACAAATTCAAGCGTAGCAGACGGGTGCACCACCCAGCACACCACAACTTTACAATAATTGGACTGACGCATTATCGATCGATAAAATTGTATGAATATGTTGCTTCCAAAATTTTCATTTCTAGAAAATTTGAATTTCGCGGGCTAACTTAGCACATCCCATAAGATTGGTGGGAGGCGGCACACGGCAGTTTTTGCACCGCCTCAAAAAATCTAGATCCGGGGCTGACTAAAGATGGACCTCTGCCTAACCCTTCGAGGAATGGATTGATCCGTGCGGCTGTTATTACTTATAAGTAAGCAGTATTCGGTTAAGCTACCCTTGCCAGGGTTGGTCCGTGGATGGGTGACCATCTTTACATACCGAGACTCCTCCGTGCCTTAGAATGCACGCTAAGCCGTTGGACACGGCTGTCTTTCGCGGATCTTTGACAGTCGTTACGGGTCGTCAGAAGCCCGAAAGTCTGACAACCATGTCTTACCAAGGGGTATCTAATTACTCAGTTACTGGGTTGTGGAGGTCAGATAGGCAGTCGCTCCATGTAAAATACCGGTATAATAAAAATAAAAATAAAATTATAAAGTGATTCTTTTTAGCATGAAAAAATTTCCTAGACTCGACTATTCGGCGAATGACGCAAGTCTGTTGCAGGTTGCAAAGTAATCTACACTGAAATAAAACTTGCAACTGTACACACAAAACAGTACATTTTCCTACACTTCTATTCCTCCTAACTTCAGACTTCTCTGGCCTGACGTCACCAGTTTGTTATGAAGCAGATAAAAAAGAAACACGTGATCCGCACGTGCGTTGATTGCGACAATAATGACAAATAGACAGTTGCCGTGGAAAGTTTATTCTATTGCTTTAAAGATAAACTGTAGAACATAATGGTTGTTGACAATGAAAAACAACATTTATTATTATTTTATTTTAGGTCTCGAGTTCGAACTCAAGGTACGCACTTCTGACTTTTCGGATTCATCTGCGTATTTTATAATTATCACTTGGTTAAAAAACGGTGAAGGAAAACATCGTAAGGAAACCTGAGAGATATTTTTCGACGGCATTTGAAGCCAACTCAGAGGCCCATGGGCGGCGTTTTAAAACTCTGACACCAGTACCCTAATTGCGTAACTTATTTTCGTAAACGATTATGACTAATTTGTTTCATTTTAACAACATTCATAGCGTTATTTACGTTTTTGAGCAGATTTTTTTTCCAACTTATGAAGCAATGGATTAGCAATCTGTTTCAAATCGAAACAAGTTGTGATTGATCGTGCATTAGAAAACCGAATGGGAGATCGTGGCCCCCGGCAACAGGGCAGCCGAAGGAACACGGGTGGGTTTTAGTCAGTAAGAGTCTGACACGCCCTCCCGCTCCGCCCAGAGCGGGAGAAGTTATTTGATGATTTCCCACCAAAAAAAAAAAAAAAAAGGGTACAGGTTCCTCACTAACCACACGAAAAGAAGAAGAATGAAATGAATTATATGAAACTTAGATTTTTTTTTTTTTTTCATTGAAAATTTCTCAGTAACAGCCCGGAGTCTGGATTTCTGTCCGGTTGATGGCAATAGGCTCGACCCCTATTACATGGGACTAAAACATAACTGGCGAAATCTGGGGGTACTAAAGGCAGCCCCGGATCTAGGTGAAACTGGGGCAAACCGGGGCACGTACCCCGGGCGCCAACCTCAGGGGGCGGCAAATTCAAGCGTAGCAGACGGGTGCACCACCCAGCACACCGCAACTTTACAATAATTGGACTGACGCATTATCGATCGATAAAATTGTATGAATATGTTGCTGCGAAAATTTTCATTTCTAGAAAATTTGAATTTCCTGGGCTAACTTAGCACATCCCATAAGATTGGCGGGAGGCGGCACACGGCAGTTTTTGCACCGCCTCAAAAAATCTAGATCCGGGGCTGACTAAAGATGGACCTCTGCCTAACCCTTCGAGGAATACAGGCGTGATGTTATGTTATGTTAATTAACTTTTTTTTTTCACAAAAGAAGTGTCAATTTCAAAGAGAATCCTCATCTGCGGTCGAGAGTTCGAGATAATAAACCTGTATTTAGCGGATACAGTTATTTTCAAACCTTTCTCATTGATAAGCAAACAGTTGCTTACTGATATCCGACACGTGTTGCCAAAACTCTTTGTTGCGATAAAGAAAATTTAATTACAGGCGAACAATTTAGAGAACATTACCGTGTTTCTATAGTTCACGACAAACCTTGTACGTGCTGTAGGTTGCAGGACCAAGTCATGACAACAGTGGACGTCGATTTCGATTTGCAATGACCAAATTATTTTAGCGCTTAAAGTTCCCTCGTTTTTTTTGCCTTCAGACTGAGTTTCAGCTCCCTAATTACGGAACACACGATCAAACATAATCTGAATAATTTTGAAGGATATTGCTAATCCATTGCTTCATATGTTCTAAAAATTTGTCTGCACAACAATGTAAATAACGCAATGAATGTTGCCGAACTGTCAAAATAAAACAAGGATTGTGACAAAACAAAGTTTTGTTATTGATTTTGAAACAGAAAAGGTAGTAGAATTAGCTATTTATTATTCAGTGTCAAGTCATAAACCGTTGACCGAAAAAGATAAATTTATTGATACGGTGCTGGGTCAATAACCGTTAACTGTAAACTGTATAATATTATCAAGTGTTGGCCTAGAACACTATGCTAAAAAGTGATTTGGCACGACATATTGTTTGATTAAATCCTAATTAATTTAAATCTACCCTCATCTCACTTATTAATCGGTTATTTGTGTTCGGTTTACCTAATAAAAAAGAGCCTTTATCGTGGACGGAAAATTAAAAGCGTCTTCATACAGGGCATTTTTTTGAACCAGTGCGCAAACTTAAACACGTGACTTTACTCATCATTATGAACAACTTTTACTATGGGACCAACCCTGAAATTGCTAAATTAAATCAGCTGTTCTCTACATTTATGTTCGCATAACTCGTCAAAATGTAGAGAACAGCTGATTTTTTTGCGATTTCTGGTTTTTTAAAGAGCCACAATTTACGGCATAATAGTGGCTCCTACCTAAAACAGGTTAGAGTGACTGTATCCGAAAGTGATAAAATGCCGCTAGTGGCACTATAGACTGCCGAGAATTGATTGGCCTTTTGATTTTTACCTGACTACGGCACCGCAAAAAGGAGGGTTATGATTATAGCCAGGGCTGCCATTCGTCCGGGTTTCCCGGATTTGTCCTAGTTTGGAGGGCGTCCGGGGAGCGTCCGGGCGGGGTTTTTGTTTTGTGTCAGGAGAAATCCAAAGAACGCTCGTCAAAAAGACAAGCGTTCAATTTTTTTTTTTTTTGTCATAATACCGCAGACAGAGAATAGTTCAAGTGCAATTGATTAGTAAATTAAGCCTTTTATTTGTATTGTTGAGGCTTAAGTTGAAGTTGATTTTCTATTAATAAAAAAATAATGTGATACTTAACGATGGTTTTATTTTATTGCAAAAAAAACTCGAGTGCGTCCGGGAAAAAATCTTCATTTCACCCAAATGTCCGGGGTACCTTGAAGTTTTTGTCCGGGGCCCGTAATTTAGGAGATGGCAGCCCTAATTATAGCAGGTATTATGTATGTTTGTTAGTTTGTTAATTGTCAACGCACCTTACAAAAGAGTGACGCAACGAATGAATATAGATAAGATTATTAATTACGTATTAGATTTTATCAAAGAGGTAAACATTTAGGCTGAATTTTGAAAGTCAAAAACATGATGTTTACTGTGATACCGATCAAGGTTACTTCTACAATAACAATCGCGAATTCGCGATGTTATTTACTTCATATTGTATTGTGTAGGGGAGCCTCAGTAGGTACCTACGCACTTTGTCACGTGACAGAACACGTGTTCATTCGCGATTTTTATGTTGTTATTTTAATGGTTTGAGAATTTGACTGGTTTTGGTGAACATTTTAATGGTCATTGCATATCAATCAATCTGCCTAGACTTTTCCCAACTATGTTAAGGTCGGCTTCCAGCCTAACCGGATGCAGGTGAATACCAGTATTTTACATGGAGTGACTGTCTATCTGACCTCCACAACCCAGTAACGGAGTGATAAGCCTGGTTGTCAGACTTTTTCTGGCTTCTGAAGACCTACGATTGTCAAAGATTCATGAATGACTGCCGGGATCAACGGTTTAACGTGCTGTCCGGCACGGAGGAGCCTCGGTATGTAAAGATGGTCACCCATCCACGGACCAACCCTGACAAGCGTAGCTTAACGTGATGGATTTTACCGTGCGGCTGTTATTACTTAGCCACAAGCTCCCCATTGCATATCATAATAAAGAAAAATAAGAGAGTAGAAGGGAGTGAATGATAGCGTGACGGATGATAGGGGAGAATGGAAGAATGCAATGCAACGTGTTGCGCAGACCATAAGTAATATATGGGAGATGAAGATGATGATTGCATAGCATAATCAGCCTATAACATTCTCACTGCTGGGACACAGGCCTCTTCTATCTCTGTTATTGATAACGCAGCCACTAAGTTAAAAAAAAAAACAAAGACACTCCGGGAGTGCAGACAGAAGCGAAAACTTGAAAAAAATCGGCACTTCGGTAATCAACGCGTTGATGTCTTTTACTCCACGCACCGCGATAATCAACGCGTTGATGTCTTTTTAATGGTCAAAAGCTAGTGTCGTCACAGTGTCGCAAAATCGATGGGTTAGTTCCATCCCAATAATGCCCTACGCGCTTAAAGAAGTTTTCACTTCAAAGATCTTTAATTCCCGGACAGACAACGTAGGGCCTAAACCTGGGTCATGAAATGTTACACAAGACTTCCTTATTTATCGAGGCTGATCACAAGGAAAGGGTCTTAGAAAATTCCTCTTCATATGGGTTAAATAGGGGATGAAAGTTTTTGTGGACGTTCGTCAATTTTGCCGAGCGAAAATCTGATCGGGCACACTGCTTGTCAATAAGGGTTTTCATATACATTTACGCCGCCAGTTGGCCTTCCATTTCGACAATGAATATAAAATATGACGTTCATCATTCGTTTCATTCATTCGTTCATCATTCAGTCACGACTAAAGAAAATAAAGGGGCTTTGACACTTTTGACAGGTGCCTACCCGGACCTGACGTCTTAGTGCTGCCACCTAGAGAAAGTCATTTCAATAAACCCTCATTAATCATTAGCTGCTACGACTTGGCGTTTCCTGAAAAGCTGTTCTCGTAGTTTGGCTGACTGCTCCGTCAAAGAATACTCCGGTGAGATTAAACAAGGATTAAAGACCGAAATTAACTGTACAGTGTAGAATATTGATTTTACAATTAAAATTGTGTCTTACCACTTCTTTTTCCCATCAGCATCAAATATTGCTAAACAACCATTCGACAGATTGTCGAATCGAAAATGACACATTTTCAATTACTCGTTTACCTTGCCCTCGACAGCAAACAAGAGAATAACGGTCAAACTGACAAAATTTTCAGGTTTTGGATTTGTGAAAAGCCTTTAGAGGACTCTTTTGATAACATTCGATTGATATTGATATTCCATTTGGCACCGAAATGTACCCTAATTGCGTAATACAACTCAATCATAATCTGTTTCGATTCGAAACAGATTACCGATCCATTGCTTCATAAGTTGGAAAAAAAATCTACTCAACAACGTAAATAACGCAATGAATGTTGTTTAACTGTCAAAATTAAACAAAGTAGGCATAATTGTTTACGAAAATAGGTTACGCAATAAGGATACAAGTCTTTTTTACATAAAATATTACGTTCCTTTGATATTGTGGACCATTACATTAAGTTTGAATTGATTTCTACAAAATCCTTTGTCTTCACACTCTTCACGCCTCATAGTTTCGATTCCAAAGGACAAATAGGACACTAGACAGGCGCCTAGCTAATTAATATTGGTTCAGTTCTTTTTTGCAAATGCCCTGTGAACTGGTTTGTGGCTGTATCTATAATTATGTGAATAATAGGGGCTACGATACCATTCCTCGCTGAATAATTAATCTCCCACAGACTGCGGGGACAAGAATTGGTCGTTAAAATAAACTGGCGATTCTTCAAAAGTTTAAGCACTTTGAATTGTGCTTTTAAACACTTCGTTTCCGTTCTGGTTAATGAATCACCCTAAAGATGTTTTTAGAGTGATTCACCCTTTAACTCAATTGGGACATTAGCATAATCATCAAGTCTGTCTGAAATTGAGCTCAAGTTCTGTGTTGAGCTACAAGATAACCGCCAAATGCGTGCACTAACTGGACAGGTTCACTCAAATCTGTATGGTTCTTTCCTCAAAAAACCATCTCAGGCATGAATCTACATGGTTCCCATATGGCCTGAGCTGACCAAGATAATGTCTGGACTTTAAAAGAGACTGTGACAGATAGGAAAAACCGAACTCATCTAGTTTTAAAACTGAAGTTATTGTTTGTCATGTAAAAGTGTAGTTTTTAACCAATTTACAGAAATAAATACAAAATTTAAATAAAACTCGTATACAAAAAGATCAATAATTAAATTATCTTTAAAATGATGAAGGTTTCAGAAAAATACGGTTGATAGATTTTGCGCGATTCTCAGTTTTTTATCCGCGTTAGAGCTAACTTTACAAATTAATTTCACTATGTAATATAAAAATAATCCAAAATATGCCTAGATTAAAATATTACAAAAATGCGCTAATTTAACATATATTTTTTCCAAATCATTAACACTACTCATTTAGACGTCATCTTCAGTATAAAATCATTAAAAGTCTGTTATCGTCGCCTTAAGTACGTATGGGGCAATACGTCTACATATTAGGTCCTATTGAAACAGTGCGATCGATGAGTGCCCGTCTATCTAGCTCAAATTGGTTCGTTTTGTAGTGTTCTAGATTTAGGTCTACTAGACACACTTTATATTGTTCTCCTTTGTCTCTCATTTTCATACGTCGATGTCATGGGTACCTGTCATTTGCATGGTTACTAAAATATTAATTTTAGATGTTATTTAATTTCAATTGCAAAGACTGTGCTGTTGTTAAATAAATAAATAAATATCTTTGCAAAACGATTCCCTCCCGGTCTTCCCCAGAAAAGTGATTTCAGACCAGTTTATAATATAAAAATAATATAATTTATAATCAAGTTACACCAGAGCATGAACAGGTGCAGCAATTAAGCACGTGAGCGACCACGCGATCCGTTTTAGTGTGTTATCTCGTTTATATTTAGAGTTATAGTAATGTTTCTTTTCATACACACAGAACTCGTTTCTGATTGATAGAAAAACAACAGGATTACGTAAAGAAAAAGTGGTTAAAACATAAAATAGGGTTTAGGAAAAAAGAATCGAAGGACCAACATTGTTTCTAACATACATAACATAACATCACATTACATTACATTACGCCTGTATTCCCCGAAGGGTTAGGCAGAGGTGCAACTATAGTACACCCACATTTCGCCAGTTATGTTGAAGTCCTATGTAATATGGGTCGAGTTTAACGCAAATCAACCGGGCAAAAATCCTCCGGGCTGCTCTAGATGGGAAATTCCAGATGAAAAACCCAATCAGTTTGCCCGTCCCGAGGATCGAACCCAGGACCTCATGCTCAGCAGTCGCGCTTGCGACCACTAGACCAAAGAGGCAGTCATGTTCCTGTAAAAATGCTCTGAGCTTCCTACCCTACGTCAGGCTACGTGGAGCGACGATTATCGCAGGGTGCCTAGCAGCATTCGGATGAGATAGTAATTAACTGTTTATTTATTTTACCTCGATGGTCCTAGTTTATCTAAACTCTTTACTTCCAGTTACAGCTTTATATGTAAGCGGGCACGCCCTTTATGCCGGAGGCTGGAGGCTTTTATTTAGATATTAAGTAGTTTGTTGCGCCACTTCTTCCCAGCTAAAGCACTAGTTAGGGAGTGGTGAAGGGTGGGTGTTTTGGGAGACTGTCTTATGTAATTTTAATGTTCGAAAAGTGCTGATTCTTAGCCTAGTTTGAATAAATAACTTTTGTATTTTGAGCAAAACAGAGGACCGAGTGAAATGGCGAGCAGCAGTCGACTGCTATAGCTAGACCTAAAATGATGATGAAATGCTTAGGTTACAGTAAACTAAACAAGTCTGTTTTTGAACTAAATTATAGATCTTATCATAGTTTTAGTTCGATATTTCGACGAATGGGATCGTATAAATACCTACCTACTTAAGAAGTAAAAAATTTCGTTGTTTTTACAAATTTAACTAATATAATTGTGCCTCTAAAGACCAGTGATGAAATATTTAGTTGAATTCGCAGTAAGTATGTGCAAGACCTCAAAACATAAAAACAAAAACGCGCATTTTAATTGGTCTTAAATCTCTGCTACCGGAAATTCCAACATGCTCCGGCGCTTTGTCCAGCAAGCTTGATGATGGCTAATGAGAAGTGACACTTGGCACTGTTGCCAATTTCTATGTGTAATGCCCACTATATCTGGACCTTCCAATCTAATGCTGAATTAGAAATATAATGGTTAAGGTGGAACTAGTTGATATTTTTTCCAAAACAAATTTCGGGGGGTTTTACTCCACTGTTTGGCATTGTACATCCAAAGATAAACATGATATCGTTTTATCTCATTATTAATTGTGTCTGTGCGGAAACAGAATAATAAAATAATAAGCCATTAAAAAGTTAGGAGCCAACAAAGATTTCTTTTTCTTGTTATTTTAACGCAACTTTAGGCGTAAACAAGTAATAAATTAAGTGTAAAATCTCCAAAAAAAAGTCGGCACTGACAAAGCTCAATTATCGAAGAGTTATTTGTAATTCATTTATGCGGGTGGTTTTCTCATAAAGCTCAATTTTCCAAAGGACTTTACGTAATTTTTTACGCGTACGTTTAAAGGTCTTTGTGTGCGTGTGCATGATGGCCAGCGTCAAACTGCTCATCAGTGATACTATTTCTATCGGACACGACACCAGGTGAGACAGCGTGCTTTTTGGCCACGCCCACCAGTGAGTTCGAGCCCGCGACTAGTTCAACCTTAAAAGGGCTCATTTTTCATGTTTTACATAGAAGGCATGAGGGCCTCGTGGCTAAATAATATCAGCCGCACGGGTCGAACGAAGGTTAAGCTACGCTTGCCGAGGTCGGTCCGTGGACGAGTGACCATCCATGACATATAAAGAGCCCTCCGTGCCTCGAAAAGCAGCTTAAACCGTTGGTCCCGGCTGTCATTTGTATATCTTTGACAGTCGTTACAGGTAGTCAGAAGCCCGAAAGTCTGACAACCAGTCTTACCAAGGAGTATCGTATTCTCGAATCTGGGTTGTGGAGGTCAGATAGGCAGTCGCTCCATGTAAAATACTGGTATTCAGCCGCATCAGATTAGACTGGAAGCCGATCCCAACGTAGTTAGGAAAAGGCTAGGCAGATGAGATGTCAGGAAAGGCTCAAGCTAAAGTTGTAATCAGAAATCAGAACGAACGTACGTACGTTAGACCGTTTGTTGCACTTTCAAAAACATAAATGGCTCTAGTGATTGACTAAATCTAAAGTAAAGTACTCGCTATAGACATGAAAAGTAACAAATTGACATTGACAGCATCTTTAAGTTAGCGCAAGTGTTAGCACTGCACTAGTGTGCGGTTGACTGTACTAATACCCTCGTAAATCTTTTTCTTCTCTTAATTTTAGACTGCTTTTTGAGCTATTCTGTAGTCTTATAGTACTCGCATGTAATGTATAGCATCTGACATCTTGGCTGACAGTACCAACCTCTCGGAAAATTTGGTACTATCTGACGGCCAACTCTAACACCGCGCGCGCTCATTGATCAAATCAAATAGCGCACGCTTCCCCGAATTCCTGTTACCCACTTCCGTCCCTTTTCACGAAATCACTCCCACAGATTGCGAAGCAAAGCGAGATGTTACACATAAAAAAATACCAACATACTATAAGTAGGTATGTAACTTGTAACTGAAATAAACTAGATTCTGAAGACAAAGGACCAAATGCTCGTTCGCAACTCGAGAGAGACCAATGTCAAACATTATGCTAAGATTTGATTAATGGATTTGTCAATTGAATTGTAACAAAGTATGACTTTCAATGTCGCGTTTTTATATTACTATTGTTCTGTTAAAATGTATGATAGCCAGTTAACAAACAATGTATGCCATCAATGAGGCATGTAACTATTTTTTTTTTCAGGCCTGCATATTTAAAGGAAGACAATGGGTTTGCAATAAATAGAAATCTTGTCAATGGTTTAACAAGAGCATTGTTTTTTTTATTTGCTCATGTGTCATACTTTATTGGTTTAAATGTGTTCCAGATTTGAAATATTTATAAGGAACTTAAAATTGCGTCTTTTTAACCGATTTCCAAAAGGAGGAGAAGATAACTCCGTCTTAAATACACGGATTAGAAAAATTCTGTTTTTGTTTGAAAGAGTATACTTCCGAGGCGCGAGGTGGTCCCATTGTCATAGGGTCAAGATCTGATGATGGGATCCTGTAGAAATCGTGGGAACTCTTCAAATATTATAGGCACACCTATAGCGATTTGGGTATTTTTTAGAGTAACTCGTGCATTTGCTTTCGAAAAGCACCATTTGGTGAAGTGGAACTGATGATGAAGACCACAGATGGCCACCGGAACTACTCAATAATAAGTATTCCACGGGTTGTGATTCGATTACTTTAATATGGTTGCCAAGCAATTTAGGCTCGTCACAATGCATATGGAGAAGTGGAGCTGATGGTGAAGTACCAGGAGAACTCCTCAACGATTAACGTAACTGCATCGGAAAAAGTAATATTTTGTAAAAGGTTATGAGCAGTTGCCATTAGGCTATTGTAACTTAGATGCATTACAAACTGACTCACTAAAAAGAGAAATATTAAAAAAAAAAACAGTGGTACTCCGAGAGTGCCGACAGAAGTGAAAACTAGAACAATTTTATTGTGCAGGAAATAATGTATCGCGCGTTGATGTCTTTTTAATGGTCAAAATCTGGTGTCGTAACAATATCGCGACATCAATGGTTTAGTCCCATCTCAAAAATGCACAATGCGCAGTGAAGTTTTCACTTAAAAAAACAACCGACTTCCAAAAAACACTACAAGGTGAAAAATAACATAAATTTCGCGAAAATACAAAACCAAAGACACATGTATGTTTTGTACAGGGACATGTTTTTTTTTTATGTAAAAAATGTTTTTACCCTTCATAATGAAGTAGTCAGAAAGAATTAGTAGGTATTGTTATCTTAAGGTTATTATTTAATAATAATCAGAAATCAATTAACACTCCAAATTGTAACAACATTAAAAACAATAAAAAAGACATAATCATGATGCAATTACTTGAAATAGTCATCGCCTGATAACACACTACCGTAAACAAAGTTAATATTACAGTTCACATATTTTTTATAACAACGCATTTAAATATAAATCGTTATCAGTTTGACTGCAAATGCAAGTTTGTAACCAGTGTGGGGATAATGACTTTGTTCCTTTGTTATGATTTTACTTGAACTGAATCACTTTTTAACTAAATTAATTAAGCTTTTGTATGTTTGTCTCTCTATTTGCCGCTGAATTTTATTAACATAACATAACATCACGCCTGTAATACCTTGAGGGTTAGGCAGAGATTTACTTGTGGTACATCCATATTTCAACAGTTATTTGTATAAGTTCCATGTAATAGTGGGTGAGAATAATGCTATCAACTGGGCCCAAATCAAGACTCCGGGCAGCTACTGAGAACAATCTGATGGAAACATCCAATAACGCTTTTTCTAACCTGGGAATTGAACCTAGGCCCTCACGCTTAGCAGTAGCGCTTGCAACCACTAGACCATGAAGCAGTATTTTATTAATTTTCATTAAAAAGTCTTTTTGCAACATTTTTGCCTTTAGGAAAACAGAATTCATGCCTGTTAGGACTATACATCCTTTATTTTATCCACTAGGACGTAAAATATTATAGTAGAGGAAAATTCCGCCATTTTATTATTTTAATGTAATATAAAAAAACATATATATTAAATAACATTCCAGACTTGAATTTATAATGGAGCACATTTGGCCAATCAAAAAGCCAAATGATTTGGCCATAGGTTTCTTATTTGCTTTTTTATTGTTCAATGGCAAAGGCAACCTTTCCTTGTTCCAACTTTAGTTCAATAATAAGTTAATTAAGTGAATATTAAAACAAATTAATGATGAATAAACATATTTTCTTCCTTTCTTTTCTAATGAAACAGCCACGGAAACCATTAAATTGGTTTCCATGGCTATTTCATTCTCTATTATTATAGGTACTTTGAAAAACATTAATATAAAATTGATTTTTTATGCTAATTTTATAAAAAAAAAAATTGGCATATTCCATTTAATTTTACACACAAATAAGATAAAAAATTTGATGAGGAAAATGTCAAATATTTGAGACCCGACTTAGAATGAAACCAGGTTAAGTTATCTAAATGTCTGTAAGTATAATTTTGAATATATTTAATGCATTATCTCTTCTGCTATTTTTTAAATATACCTTACTGAATGTATTGCAGACAAAAGTATAAGAGATTATACAACTTAGGAGAGCATTTTTATTTAAAGGATAATCTAACTGTCAAGGATTAAGTTATCTTTTTACAAAAGGACACTATTCTAAGCCAAAGATAACTATCACTAAAGCTAGCTAATCTAATATCGTAAGATAAAGAAATTCACAAAATAATTTACTTATAAGAATTGCATCATTCTTTCTCAATAACAGGCAATAATAATAATTGAAATGTGAGTAGAAGTGTTTTCCGAGTCAGTGAGATGTAAATAAACTGCCTGAAGAAATCTAAATAAATAGGTGTCATACGAATCCTCGTAGTAAACACGAAAACAACGCAATCACTAATTTCACGGTCACGATAAGCAATAAAAAAAAATAAACATAGCACAGACCAGCGAAACAAAGGCAGTTCGTGACACTTCCACAGAAAAAAAATCAATGCTATACAAAGGTAAAAGAATTACTGTGCCTATCCCACATTCAATCAAATCAATTAATTATGATAGATATTCGTTAAAAACACCATTGCGTAAGACTCATCCCGTAGAAATAAAGCGCAAATTCTTGACGTAAGAAATAAACATACGCGGTCCTTACCTAGAACAAATTCCCAGGCATCACAGCCCAGAGAGCGTTCAGGGACGATTTCCAAATCCAACATCGTGCACAAAACACTAAACACAAACTAAACTAACTAACTTTCACTTTAAAAAAACCTTTTTTAACGCAAAAATTCGCTATTACGCTGCCTTTTCTTTGTTTGCCAACTTTAGTTTTCAACCATTTTGTATTTGTCAGAGGAACTGTCATTACAAACAGCTGATTGTATTTTGCCAGGTACGAATTGCAAGGGTTTGTTTTTTTTCTTGTACGATTCACATCGAACTTTACATTAAAATACGGTTAATTAAATGGTTTACCAGTCATGAGTTTGTTAAAAGAAGGGAATATTATGGCTATAAATTTAAAAATATATTATGGTTATAATTCAAAAAACTTTTGTCTATTTACGAAATTAATCTGTAAAACCCAAGTTCTTGCGTTTTATTAAAACAACACTATACAAATTAGAAAATTAAGAAGACCCCGGCTAGTCACTTATTATACAGAATGAATTATACATAACATAAACACTCAAGTCGATATCTAGACTAAATAATTATTTCAAATTCAGTCCTGGCAAAATCGAGTGACGCATGCGTACCAACCATGACAGAAGAAATAATGTTGTAGACTCTGTTTTATGGACATCTCTTTCTAACACATGAAAATTAAGCGTTATCGTCTCTTTCCTATCAACAGTTTACATGCCGTCTCTTTTTGCTTCATTGTAGAAATATCTCTTTGTCCCTTTCTGTCGGACTTGTTATTGATAATTGGGTAGATGTTGTGACCCATCCACAAAAGTATTTTTTTTGTATCCATGTCGCGTCCTCTAAGGTGTAGTTTTAAAATAGACGAAACAGAGCTAGCGATGTATTATGTAAAGAACAATCAACATGAATAAAAGTGCATTATTTATGTCGTGGTACGTACGTCCCTGAATCACTGTTCCTAGGAGGACCTAGACAGCACGTCTAGGTCTAAAATAACATTCTAGAACTAAATTGATGTGTACGTATCGATGGTACTGATATGTTTTGTAGAGCTGCAGCTTTCGCTTGGTTTCCCGCCATTCTCAAATAACCTTGGAGCGATCTCTGGCGCCCACTTGCCTACGTAATGTTATTAGTAGTTATTACACAATAACATGTTTATTTACTTCGAAATAGAAATCACGTATTTTTGCATAAACGGTCGTCAGAGGACTTTGAACTAATCAAGAGATTCCCCTCATTTATTTCGGTTTTATTTTGATGTGAACATGAGTGACTGTGACCTATATTTTGAGTGAAGAAAATATTTCCTACGATAAAAATCCTCACGCTATCCGCGTCGGGGACAAGATGACGGCGGAAAATCACTCGCTACGTTTATCCATTCTTACTTTTCTTAGTTACCAGACTTAAGGTATTTGTTTAGATTACAGGTCTGCTGCTGGATCTGTGTCTTAGATACCTAGGTAGGTACTTTGACTGTTTTCCGAAATAACGAATACTTACTTACTTTCAGAATACCTAGAGGAATCTAACGCTCCCGGTCCCGCACACAGCAACGACGCGATTTTTTTTTTTAATGGCACCTTGCAGTTCAACCTAGGAGGTTGTGGCTGCCTCAATAAATTAAGGCCTCCAGCCAGGGCAGAAAACTTAGAAACTAAGCGACTACACGCTAAGGGCACCCCCTGAGGGGAACGGACCTCGGCTTAGGGCGTCGCTGGGGTAGGACAGCAAGGGACAGGCAGGATTAAAGCAGCGACGCGACATGCGCAACGCGACTTTATTAGAACAATTTCTATGAAAACTTCATAGAAATTGTTCTACCAGAATCGCGTCGCGTCGCACCGTCGCGTTGCGCCTGTGTCTGGGAGTAATTAGGGTCTATTATTCATATTAGGGCCTTTCGGGCCGCTCAGGGTCTCGTCAGGGGTAGGAAAAAGAAAGGGGTTGCATATAATTCTGTCCGCCCCACAAACAATGGGGCACTTAATATCGTATCCAGCGTGTCCTGTTACCTACCTGTAACAGGAACTTTGGACGCTACTAAAGGTGCCAAACTCTTAGCCAAATTCTGGGCTGACGCTAATTACATTGCCATCGACACGTTAAGAAGAGAAATAATTCGGTATTTTGTATTTAAGGAGTTGTTAACAACTGTCCGGACTCCGGGTCTTGAATTCTTGATAGGGCAAGATTCACATACTTACCGCACTTGACTTAAACTTGCCAAATAAAATGAGTGTCTCATACAAATATAAACTTTATTCCATAATCTTGCCCGTTCTTGGCCATAGGAACCCTCTTCTATTCTATTCTATTTTTTGTTATGGCAAGCAAAGCCGATGTCGACCATTCTGCCAATGTCTAAGTGAATTGGAAAAGCAAGTGCGTATTGCAACAAAAAAAAAATCTTCGGTGCTACAATTGAACTTGTGGAGTTAGTACTGGACTGAAACAAACGAAAAGATAAAATCACATAACTTATTTTCGTAAACAATTTTGCCTAATTTGTTTCATTTTGACAGTTCAACAACATTCATTGCGTTATTTACGTTTTTGAACAGATTTTTTTCCCAACTTATGAAGCAATGGATTAGCAATCTGTTTCAAATCGAAATAGATTGTGATCGTGTTGTATTACGCAATTAGGGTACTGCTTGGAATGGGTAACTAGCTTCATCTTTCTGACTGACTCTTTAACTATTGAAAAGTGTCTGTAGGTACTTTGAAATTGTTCGTATGAAATGCTTGCTCACATTCGTTTATATAATAAATATGAATATTATGGGATGCGAATAAGGTTCATTTTCGTATGAAGCGTTTACTTTACTTAGTAAAGTCAAAGGCCCTGACCCTTAACTGTATGGATAGACCTTTGAATTGTAGCCTTTACGTGGAATCAATCATAAAGGCTCGGAAACAGACAGTCGCGGCGCGACAGCGCGTCCCAAATCTAGTAGAACAATTTCTTGGATTTTTTTCTACTAGAGGTCGCGTCGCGGCTGTCTTCGGGAGCCTTAAATAATCATGATAATTGCTTCGCAGTTTCTACGACTTGAATAAACATCTAGATTTATTTAATAGGTGTAGACATAAACCATTTGCAATAAATTCTCTAAATGTTGGTGAAGACATATCAAAATCGGTTGCGTAGTTTAGAAGCACAACGCCCGCTGAACACGGTCACTGACAGACACGAAAAGAGACTTTAATTTATAATAATGTTGTAGAATATACCTAGATATAGAAAGAAAAAATAAAAGTGCTCGTAATGTAGAGTTTAGCTAAGCATTCATTTGTTTTTGCCAAATATATAATTGTTCGATAACCGTGTTTTTTGTTGGCACGTGTCGGTCGTCATAGTGACGTAAACGGGCGACGCGTAGTTAAAACGCAACTGCTCGGTGTACTTACATATTTAATTCATACATAACATGACGTGGTTCTGCTTTTCGTTTCTACATAGTTATCGGAAATACATGATTTTTCTTTCATTTTTTTACATAAATTCAAAATATTTTATTTCACATTTAAACCTACATGGGCACTTATTAAACGTCAGAAGCTAGGTGCACGGTTCCAAATGGTCGTTTCCTATGGAGAAGAGCCGGCAAGAAACTCCACGGTTACTCTTTTAACCAGCGCTGGGGCTCTGTCTTGCATAGGGTCGTAGCATAATGCTGAGTGATAGCCGATTTGCGTGGATGTGACGCATTCTTCCTCCAACCTTTTCTCATTTTTGTATTTTTAATCTTTTTTTTTTGCATCATGTTTACCGCAAATAAACATTTTTTCTTTCTTCCTTCTTTTAAAAATAATTGGCTTTTACAATACTTTCAAATAATAGTGTTACTAGGTATGCGAGGACAGTGTAGGTCTTTCAACAAGTAGGTACATAACAAAATAGAAAATGGTCAACAGATTTACTATCTAGTCCACTAAGCCTACATCGTTCTCGCATTCACAAAATAGAAAATAATCTATACAAAAGTTATAGAGCCGTAATGGCTGCATATCTCTGTATGGCAGAGGTGTTTATTAGGTACCTACATCCACATTCACAATAGGTGAACGTATTGATTAAATTGAGCACATTCAAGACTACGGAATTTCTGAAATTCCTCAGAATGGAAAAACCCAGTGACACTGCTACACTCGGGGATTGAACCCAAGATCTCAATGCACAGCTACTGCACTTGCAACCACTAGCTAGCTAGACCAATGGCTAAATAAGCATTTCAATAAGACATAAAAGGTAGGTATGTTATGTTGTATGAAATGGCACATGGACACCCTACGTTCATTTGCCGTGTTAACGCTCAGCAGACAAGCGCGACGCGACTCTAATAAAACAATTTCTAAGAAAACTTCATGGTCGCGCTAGTCTACACGAGCCTTTGTGACACGTGCAAATTCACGTAGGGTATCAATATGCTTTGGGAAAACATCGTGAGGAAACCGGCATGTCGTAGAAAAAAATCGAAGACATGTAACATTATGCACTAGGCTCGCGTAGTAGATTACAGCCCACTCCCTCTCGAAGAAAGGAGACCTGTGTCCCAGTAGTGGTAAAATTATATGCTGATTATGCTTATGCTAATAGAGGTTTTAGCCAGGCGCCAGTGATTTTATCATCCAATAATATTGTCTCACTCGCTCAAAGGCAAGGGCGTCGCCAGCCGATGGCCCAGGGGGAGCAAGTTGATATAAGGAAGATGGGAAAAGTATGATTTGTAGGTACAGTCAAAAGTCAAGAGCACATGAAGCTTTACACTTGTAGTCTTATATACCTATATATATTAATATATAAATCTTTATAAAAAAATATATTTTATATTCACAATGAAATGTAAAGTTTTAATTAAACGATATAAATAGAAATATTAATGGAATTTAATATTTTTTATTTTATTTATAACATCTACGGCGCGCACTGGGGCCAAAATCGACGCTGGTGGACATTAGATTTTTGATAAGTCAGTTTCATCTCGGTAGTCCCGATAGGAACTGAGAAAGATAATAATTTCCATATTCAATGTAGGTATGAATTGGAAACGGACCTTTCGGATCGTTTTTCCCAGAACTATTCAAAACTGTAGAGCTGAAACATAATAGATATGACTGGGCCTACTACCACATAGATACGAATATTACGTCCCCGGACCCCGGATTAGACCCCGTTTAGGAGATATGGAACTTTAAAAAACCAAATAAAAGTCGTCCAAATAAATAAAATTGCCTGTATGGATAAGTATGTAGTTTCTTTACATTAAAATGCCTCGAATTTACTAAACTTTTGAATCTCTTGGCGGAGGCGGCTGCCCCCTTGTCCCCCCTTGGCGACGCCCTTGCTCAAAGGTGCGACATACCTCTAGAAATAATTTGGCAACACAATGTATTGTTTTAATCGTAAGCATTCCTTAATGATTGCGCGCTATGGTAAACAGCAGCAGTGGTATTCTTTAAATAATATTGAGATATTACTGGAAACTTGAGTGAAGTAACCTTGACGAGAGTTCACTTCAAGGTTACTTCATTCAAGTATTCAGTAATACGTTGACAGCTGTCAATAGTGTCAATCCCTAGCTTAATTGGTGGAATAACAGCTCACTTCACCTAAGTACTAGTATTAAGTATATCATCTGTGACCTAAGTCTTCACGGTGAAGGTGAAATTTTTATCATGCTTTTTTATTTATTTATTTCTAGCTACTTCCCACAAATTCGTTCGCGTGTATGTCGATAAAATACAGCCCGTGTTACTCGCTGCCAATGTAGCTTTCTAAAGGTGAAAGAGTTTTTTAAATCGGTTACTTAAGTATTTTTTGAGTTTATTCATTACAAACAAACATATAAAAAATCAAATCTTTTCTCTTTACAATATTACTTAGGATTTCACTTGTAACTAACAATGTAATCATATCTTGGAAGTTAATTTTAACCTACTTCTAAATGTCGTATCGAAATTAAGCTTTGTATATTATATGTAGTTCGGATGACAATACTATAATTTGGTGTCTTGGAGCTGATCTGTTGTTGGACCCAGGTGGATAGTGGAACTTTTCAGCGACGACTTCTAGAAAAATCTCGAAAACTTCGAATAATATATATGTATATATATTCTTGCAGAATAGAATGGCAGATTATTTCGTATTTTTCATTTTTATCGGGTGGAAATAAAACAGGTTTCGCTGTAAATAAAAATATTTTATTCATATTGGTACTTACTTCACAAGGCAGGAATATGGGATGGTGATTTGTTGAGCTATATTATCCAAGGTTTCCTTTAAGGGATTAAACTTGTAATAAGGTAAAATTGTTTATCTGATTGGAAATATTATGTAAGTAAATAAATGTTATAAAAAAATTATAAAACATTTTAGAAATTATCTTAGTTTTATTTTATTTTATCATTGCACTCAAGATAATTCTGGTACCTACTTAAGTGTCTCGGGTATTTACTGAACAATGCTGTCTGCGACATAGTAACAATTTGTCTAATCGGCCTTAAAACGTTTTTTTTTTATGTGATGTGTAACGCAGAGGAATGAAGGACATGTCTTGTGAAAAGTATTGAGTATGATTATTATATATATGGCTATAAAATTACTAAACCTACTTAGAAAGACTGAAGAGATTAAATTTATGAACTTTGAAAGATGGTATGGCTAGAAAGGGGTGACTACTGAGATGACGGCTAATACAGGTGAGAGTCAAAATGGCGGGTGTACCATAGCGAATCAAATTAAACCAATTACAAAAAAAAAATGTACCTAAAACGTACTATAATGTACCTAGCTCTAAAAAATCGTACCTCCTTCGGAACAAAATTATTTCGAAATTAAGGTACACCCGCCATATTGACATCAAGATGGCGGGTGTTCTATAATATTTTATTATTTATCCATTACTCATAAAATATAATTACACCAAAAAATTGTACCTAAAAAGTACCTCATGTAAAAGAAACACACAGTTGATCAGTGGGATAGTTCTTCTTGTTGATAGTTGTTCTTGATTTCGAAATAATTTCGTTCTGAAGGAGGTACAGATTTTTTAGAGCAGGTACAAAATAGTACTTTTAGGTACATTTTTTTCGCTATGGTACACCCGCCATTTTGACTCTCACCTAATACAGATGTATTGGCAGGCATGCTGCGCGGATCACAAATAAAATAAAAAAAGAACACTTTTATAAACTTATCTATCCTTCTTTTTACTTTTAGATTTTTTCTTATGTTTAGACTTATGTTTTTTAGATTTTTTCTTTTTATGCTTTTTACTCTTCACTTCATTGACATCGACCCACGAGTCTTCGCTTGACGAAGAACCTACATCTATAGTTTCGTTCACATTAATGCTAGCTTCTGACTGTAACCTTTTTTGTAAATTTGCTGGTATTTTCGGCCCGTACATTGCTTCGTCTTCATTTGTTTCTTCATCAGGTTTGAGGCTTTCGACCTTTTTGCTAGATACCTCAGAATTTCCAATTGGAGGGTTTACATTATCAACCTTTTTGCTAGAATCTTCAAGTTTCTTTGTAGGTTCGTCCGTTCTTCTCCAAGAGTTCAGTTCATCGAAATCTATGTTCGCAAATATTCCTCGCGGTGGAGAAGTATTTCTTTCAACATTTTTAGGTACGTCCATAAAGTCTTTTCCTTCATTATTTTTGTTATTTTTATCTTTGTCTTCCTCTTCTTCGCTGTCGCTGAGAAAAATGGACTTGTAGAGGTCCATTTTATCGAATTTGTTTATTGTATCTGTTACTTCCGCGCCTTGATTTTTTGTTTTCTCTGATTCTTTAAGGAAAAGTTGTGCTACTGTCATTCTTTTATTGAATCCTGGTGCTGACTCATTTTCTTTAATTATTTCTGTAGTATTCTGATCTATTTCCTGACCAACTTTATTTACCTGATCAATTTTCTGAGCGGTCTGATCATTTTTAGGTAAAATGCTAGTTGTTAAAGACTTGGAACCACTGAATTTGCTCTGTTCTTTGGCGAAACTATCTTTGTCGTGTACTGAAGACTCTAAGTATGAGAATATTGAGTAGGAGACTTTAGGCCGGTCTTCCTTTTTCTGCTCGGTTCTGTGGACAAGTGTTATAGTTTAGAATTGAAATAAGTCCAAACTAATATTATAAATACGAAAGTAATGGCGCAATTACACTTGATCTTCCCGAATTCGATTGCCTATGGAATTCGGCCAAACGACCAAGTGTAAATGAACGGGGTCGAGTACGCCCGTCTTCCGACAATCTAGTCCAGCTTCATCGTTTCGGTTACCCGAATAGCGCATAATATGGCGTCCGCAGGTAGGTACTTGCCGGAACGTGGGCGCAGATTCATTCAAACTATTCGTAGGCGTTAGCACGTATTCCAGTGTGAAGACCAGTGTAATTAATGCATCGGGTGCCCGAATTCGAGTAAAGTCTTTCGATCACCCGAATGCGGGCTAACGATCAAGTGTAATTGCGCCTTAACACTGTCTGTCTGTTACGTTTTCACGCCAAAACCTCTGAATCGGTCGTTATGAAATTTAAAAGATTGGGACCTGGAGAAGGACCTCGGCTACTTTTCATCCTGGATATTTGTACAAAAAACAGTGGCACAGTGAGAGTGCCGACAGAAGTGAAAACTTGAACAATTTTATTGTGCAGGAAATAATGTTTCGCGCGTTGATGTCTTTTTAAAGCTGGTGTCGGTAACAGTGTCGCGAAATCAATTGTTTAGTCCCATCTCAAAAATGCCCAACGCGCCTAAAGAAGTTTTCACTTAATTTTTTTTGTTAGTTTTAGATGCTCCTTTTTAGTTGTTAATACTGTTTGTATTACCTGTGCGTGTCCCAAATAAAATATTTTTCTTACTTTTTATCAGCCTAACCATTTTCCAGTAGCTTCGTAGGAGTTTATTTAGAAGGAAGAGATCCCAAAAAGACATCCATCCATGGTTTGTAGAACCATTTGCTACTGTTTTGAGCCAAGTATCTACACTTACCTAACGCCTCTATGAGTAAAGATACTTAACTACAGACAAACTATGTTCTAATGTCCCTAATAAATAACTAATGTCCCTCAGCAAACCTCGTGTTTCGTCAGGCGTCGGATTTTTATCAGTTGCCCTTTGCACTTGGTGCAGACCGGACGCTCTCAATCGACTTGGAAGTATATAGTTTAACTTAATGTAATTTATTTTAAAAATGGGAGAAAAGCTGCACGAATATGAAACGACAGATATAAAAATGGTTTTAAAGCTCTATATAGTTCACACGGAAATCAAAACAAAACAACAATAAAGTACTTAGTTCGGAATTCAAATTATTATACACGATAAATATAATAATTGATGGACATGGAAATTAGCATTCGTTTGTATTCGGAAATCCGATGAAACCCGAGGGGCATTAAGAAAATAGAAATACTGTACTTAATTATTATTAAAATATACAAGTTTTAGTGTTTAAGCTGCTTACCTAGCGCCGCCTATCTCGGGCACGTTGAACCTCCTGCATAGCATCGCTTCAGGCCGCCACGTCGTCTGCTGGCGCGTCATGACGCCGTACACTCCTTGCTGAGCCGCCTCCATCTGTTGCTTAGTAGCTAAGCCATGGTTTGTGGAGCTTCTTGCGACGGCTGTAAGAGGGTTTGTGCCTTCGTCTGGCTCTGAGGCGTGGGTGAATCTGGGAATATTACGAGAAAGAAAGAAATAAATTAAATATATTTATTTAGCCCTGACAAATAGGCACACAACATAATTATACTACAAGTAAAAAAAGGAAACAAATAGTGTTAAAATTAGGTTTAAGTATTGTTTACTTGGGTAACTGTGCCCTCGACTATAAATGAGCCGAAATGACGCCTTATTTATCAAAATGATTTTTAACACCTTGTGGCTGATATTTTAAGGCTTTATTAAACTGCTGCGAGACGGGAGAGCAGTGCAGACCGCTCATTCGTCAACGCTCACGTTGTCCCGCCGCTCATTCGTCAACGCTACCCCCGCCTCGCCGCGCATTCCTAAGGCGCGGTACAGTGGCCTCGGTCAAAGTATAAAGATCTATTGAGAGCTTATATTGAAATTACAACAGTTTTTTCATGGAGTCTGGATTAGCGCCTGATTTATTTTTTTAATTTAATTTTTTTAAATCAAATATATGTATTTCAAGAAACATAGATATAGTCTTCGATCAACAAAAGCAATAGATTAAGGATTAGGAACAAAAACACATCGCTCAAGTGGCCGCGATTGTATATAACTTGAATATAAACCTTAACACTGTAACATAAAGTTTATTATCGTTTGCAATATATTTACTACTTCGATTGAAAACTAACGTATTTTTTAAATAAGAAAATAAAAATCTATTGAAAAATAAAACATAATTTCTAAGCAATAAGGTTGAAAAAAGTATGTTGCAAAATAAGACCGTAATATTATTTGTGGTTTTATTTTTCTGGGCGTTTTTGATGTGCTCTTCGGAAGTCTAGTACTATTGATAATAGTAGGGTGTAGTACAATTCATATCAGCATAGCCTTTCGTGATACACAGGCGTGAATATACTAAACAGTTTGAAAAATAAATTTAATAAATCTGAACTCACCGATCTCCCATAACCCCACTCAAAGGCCGATACAACTTCGCAGCCTGCTCAAATTCCATCATCTCCCTTTCTCTTTCCCACTCCTTCAGTTTATCCACATCGTCGTCTCTTTCTAACACCCCTTTATTTTCCACGAACCGTTCGTACCTTTTTTGTTTTTCGGGGTTACCAACGAAAGGTTTGAATACCCTTGTAAGGTCTTTTCCAGAATCTTTGATAGGGATGAAATCTAGTTCTGTTTTCTCTGTTAGTGTTACGAAATTTACGGTTTTTCCAAGGAGTTTGGCTATGGGATCTTCTGTGGGTGTGTTTGTAGGTGTGGGTGGAAGGGGGTCTGTGGGTGTTGGTAAGGGAGCTTCGCCAAGCAACTCGCCGCGGGCTTTCGCTGTTAGTTCGTGGCGGCCTAGTCCTGTGAAAAATAAAGAGTGAATGTTAGTTGTTAAGTTTCTAAACGAAGTTATTTTTCCTGGGTGGAGAAAAACCGGCCAACTGCGTGTCGGATCACGCACAGTAAGGGTTTCTTAGTCGGCATGAATATTAATGCATGTAGTTTATTTTACCTGCCGCATAATCAAGTTTGTGTTTATTAATATTTTTTGAAAAAAAAATATGAGAAACATGGTAATTTCTATGTAGTGCTGGAGGGGGGTATGCAGAACTGACGGTAACGGGTTGCTGGCTTTAATTCTAAGATATATGGCAGAATCTACAACGCCACATGCGAACTACACGTCATGAACCTGACGTCACAGAAATCCTGAATCGCGCAAGCAGGGTTCTCCGCGCGACTAGCATATATACAACATCCTGACAATGACCATCGGGCAGTAGCACAACAGACAGCACTCGTCTGGTCGAAGGATCCTCCCTTTTCTATGGAGGATGAAGAACTTCCCAGCCTGCTTGCTTCTACATGGTCCTCATATGGCCTGACCAAGATTATGTCTGGACTTTAAAAGAGACTGTGACCTCTGAGTTTGTTTCGGCCTTTCTTCTCAGAGTAGTCAGATAGGAAACGGCGAACTCATCTAGCTTTTTTTTTTTTTTTTTATGTGACTTGTAAAAGTGATTCCGATATCCTATTTACAAAATAAACAATTTCATTTCATTTCATTTCAATAGAAATGTGACATCCACCAACTCGCACTAGGCCCGCGTGGTGGATTACGGCCCACTCTCTCCCACAGACAGGAGGCCTGTGTCCCAGCAGTGGGAACATAGGTTGATTGTGACATACCTTGATCCCTGGGTTGTTGCGTGGTAGGTTCGAACCGGGAGCGCCTGGCGCCGGCGACAGCGGGTACATAGTCGCGCGGTAGTGCGGGGGCGGGGTATGTAGGGACCGACGGTAACGGCTTACTGGCTTTTATGAAGCCTTGTATTACCTGAAGATGGAAACGTTATAGGTAAATAGGTGTACATGGAGTTTGCCCAGCCCGTCCTATCCTTGATGTCCTCCCTCCTGTTGACGCCCTAAGCCGAGGTTCGTACCCCACAGAGGGTGCCGTTAGCGAGCGTTCACCTAGTTTTAATTAGCATAGTTGAATAACCCCTGGCTGGAGGTTTTAAGTGTAGTAGCTTAAGGCACCCACAGGAAAGCCCAGTTAAGTAGTCATGATCTCAGAAGTCAACTACCAGATGCCGTACCTAAAAAAAAATTGTAGTTTGCTAAACATTTTTGCTGGGACATTAGCTAATTCAAACAGGAGGTGTAATAATATGAGACAGACAGACAAAAAATATATTATCATAATCTATTACATATAAATAAAATAGAATTGTCTGTTTGTAATGTAAAAATAACAGCTTTTTACTAAATGCATATGAAAGTATACAGGGTTATTGGTTATACGTTGGCAATCCGTTAAGGGGATTTAGGAGAGGTCATTTGCAACCAAATTATCCCTGATGACCCCTATGCCAATGTCAACCATTTTCGAGTAATTTTACATTTTAAAATCTTGAAATTAAAATATAAAATGTCAAATGACTCGAAAATTTTTAACATTTGCATAGGGTTTGGCTGTTAATGACCTCTATGGTACTTTTAACAAACAAAAAAACAATTTTAAAATTTTTGGTCTTTCAGTCCGTCTGTTTGTGCCGGCTCCGAAACGGCTGAACTGATTTTGACGGGACTTCCACTGACAGATAGCTGACAAATGGCTGTCTGTGTATTAGGCTACTTTTATAATAGAAAAAGACTTGACTTACTTTTATAAAGAAAGTGCTCAGCGATACCACGCCGTCGCTGCGCCACCACCACGCCGCCACCACACCAGTAGTATTGTTTAAACTGTTTTTTATTTGATTACCGGCCGCTTGCAAAAGCTCACGCGCTTTATAAGTGATGGCAAATCAAGCCGAGACGGCGCGGCGACGGCATCGTGTCCCTGAGCACTTAGGGTCCACACCACCAAAGTCAAAGTCAAATAATTTATTTCAAATAGGCCCATGTACGGCACTTTTGAACGTCAAAATTTACAAAATAATATAATTGATTCTAGTCGCCCCTTCCAAAAGGTAGTTTTCGTATGGAGAAGAATGGGCAAGAAACTCCACCGTTACTCTTTTAAAATGTTTTACAATAGTTTGTATAAGTACGTACATTAGTTAAATAATTATATGTGAAGACGATGCACCTAGAATAAAATTACTATACCACAATAGGTAAAAAGAATTAAAAATGAAGCAACGACAGATAATTTAATTATGTGATAGATACATGGTGCTCACACACCTTAGGGATCACCTAGTCTACAATAAAACTGGGAAAACCTATACTTACATGGCCACTCTTCTGAACAGTCTTCTTCTTCTCGGTGACGGGTGCGGGGCCTCCGATAGCGAAGTCGTAGTGGGACATGTCTTCATTCGCGTAGATATCCTCGTCGTCCTTCTCAAAGGCGCCTACGCCAAACGCTTGGCCGCGGATCGATACCTGGAGAAATAGAATTTATTTAGAAGAAAAGGGGGAAAACAATCGTAGAGACAAAAAGGCATTTTTATGAAAATAAAAAAAAATCATATATAAAAAAACACAACCCCGTACACACGGCTACACATCAAGCTATACATTTCCAGTATAAGCTGATCTCGCATTGTATGGAAATCCTTAACACTCTCCCTGCCATGGGAACCGCCGGCGACCCCCAAAAAATTTCGTTCAGCAGGCCAAAGCACATACGCAAGTCAAGTATCACATTTTCCATAACAGCACGCCAGTAGTTGTAAAAACTTTTTGAATTCGGGAGGTCAGGGCGGATCCCACGGCGTCCTATAAGATTTTTTTTTAAGGACCCGCCGGCGTATTCCACGGCTTCTTGTAATATTTTTGACTTTTGACTCACGGCGTGCACAAGCAGAAACTTTGGGACCCGCCGGCGACCTCCATGGCCTCCTGAACTTAAAAAGTTTCATATACTGTCGGCAGGTAGAGTGTTAAAAGTGCAAGATCAATATAAAATGGAGTTCAAATGTGTAGCCGTGTGTATAAGCTGTACAGAATTTATAATTTATACTATGATAAGTACATCATCCTGTTCTGTACCTCTATGTAAACACTCTGTATTGTTAAGCAAACACTATGTCAAATAATCGAATGAATGAATGAACGAAATGCACCGATCCCAGCGTGATTTGCACTAGCTCCTGGAGCCTCATGTTTCATGGGACTACAGAGGCAAGAAGTAGACCGGGTGGCGCGGTAAAGGTAAGGAAGACGGGCCCTTAGGATATGGAAGGATTTGCGGATTACCGGATGTGAATCCTAGAGTAAGCAATGGAATAGTGGAGAGACGGGTGTTATCACAATTTAATTTAAATAAATTATTTTTCTTTAAGTACGCTGGACTGGTACACCGTCTAAATATTTGTTTGCTGCACCGGTCGACGTCATTACGTCGGCGCCGGCTGTCGCTGAAAACCAGCGCTGGGGCTCTGTCTTGCATAGGGTCGTAGCATAATGCTGAGCGATAGCCGATTTGCGTGGATGTGACGCATGCTTCCCCAACTTTTTTTTAAACTTTTTTATGTATTTAAAACTTTTTTTTTTTTTGCGTCATGTTTACCGCAAATAAACGTTTTTTCTTTCTTTCTTCTTTCTTCATTTATCTATGCATGGACATCTTTTTACGACGTCGCTGCTGTGTTGGTTCAGGTCCATCTTCACTGGTGAATCTTTTTACGGGGTTAAGCTGCTTTCTCGGCTCTTTTCTATATTGCCGCTGCAAATGCTGTGTCAAATACTCTCAGATAAAATCGCTTCAGAATGATAGACTAGACAGACACACTGGTGTGGTGCCTCGTTTATTTTATTGAATTTTATTTTCACCTGTAATTCCGGTGTGCTTGTATGACCAGATATATGAACGTAAACATAGTAAAAGGAGTATGTAAGGATCCTAGCCGGTGCCGTTCTGTAATTTCTGCCTACACCCGTGGGAAGAAGTCGTGAGCAGTCATCATCCCGTTAAATCTTTGAACGTTCTTCACATGAAGTTGTAGGCGCGTTTGCTAACAACGATTTCAGAGATTTATAGAGACATGAGGAATGGGATGTAAAATTCACTCACCCACTATTGAAAGGGGAGGATCCTCCTCCTCTGGTGGGCTACTATCCGACGTTTGATGTCTCACCGTCCGATAAGGACCAGGCCCGGGTCGACGGCGCGTTGTGTTCCACGCGCGCCTCAAAGAGATGTCAGCAGATTTGAAGGGGTCGCGAAGAAAACCGAAAGGGAGATCGTGGCCCCCGGCAACAGGGCAACCGAAGGAACACGGGTGGGTTTTAGTCAGTAAGAGTCTGACACGCCCTCCCGCTCCACCCAGAGCGGGAGAAGTTATTTGATGGTTTCCCACGCAAAAAAAAAAAAGGCAATATAGGCCTCGCCGAGGAAAATTTAAAATGGTATGGAACGGTGCGCGAGTCTGACTCGCTCTTGACCAGTCTTTTAAATAATTGAGCCCCTTTTTAACGCCCGGGCTTTTTCTCGCATTTGGTTGCAGTAACTAAGGGTACTCCGACCAATCGGGTTAGATTAGGTTGGAACTGTGACCGACCAGGCGCCAGCAGAATTGGTCGCAGTAACTAACCTAGGGCAGTCCGACCAATTGGGTTAGGTTAGAACCGAGACCAACCGCGTACGAATCGAGCGAGCGGAGCGAGCGGTGCCGCGACAGTGTTAGGCGAGAGCTTGGATGTCCAAGTTAGTCGCAGTTACTTGGCTATTTAGGTATTTTAGGTCCCCAAAAAAGGAATTATTTAAGGATCACAAAAAGAAGCGCAATAATTATATTAGTGTTCAATAATAATTTTAGGATTTCAAAATGATAATTATGACGTTCGATTAAATACATACCAATTTTAATTAAATATTCTTACCCGTTTCCCTTTATCCTTCATAACCAGATGACTTCTCGAAGAACCAGCTTCACTCCCATATTCTCCAGTCAAGTTACCCAGCACAGAATGCCGGCTTAGACCCGAGTAGCCGAGCCCGAAGCGATCGTTCTTGCGGTTTAGGATGTAAGGCTCATAATCGTCAGGCGCGAAGAGAGTGTCAAAGTCGAATTCTGAATCAGAACTGTCGGGCTCGTCGTCATCTTGATTCTGGTCTTCTTGGCTCTGTAATGGTTTTATTGAATTTTTAAAATGAATATGTTAAATGCAGGACGACTTTGTGGTAGTGTGGAAGTAAGGTGAAATTTTATACTTTGCAATAAAAAGACAATCAATTTAAAACTAATGATTTGTTATGATTAAATTAAATTCATACTGTAGTAAGAACTTCAGTTGTTATTGTGTCACATTAATTCAATTTTTTTTTCTGCTAGGCAGGACGCAAAACTGGAATAAACGCGCTATATAATTGTAGATTGGTTTGCCAATCTATAGTTTATATCTTGACTATTTGGCTCGGCGCAAACGAGCTACCGACATTCATTGAAATTAGTCTGTCTCGGCTGCACTTATGGAGTTTATGGAGCAAGTAGCAAACTATTGATAAGATGCAAAGCGTTCCACATTCTTATCGCTACTGACATTTATGGCTCGACGACTCAGTTCATAACGCAAGTACTGTAGTACACTACCTGTCTCAACTCCGGCGGCATATAACACCCGTAAACTTTATGTTGTTCCCTCGCTTTTTTCTTTCCCCTCCCGCTCAGTCTTTCCCCCGTGCCCTGCCCTTCTTTCCAGCCCATAGCGCGGAGCATGCGCACTGCAGCGGTCTCGTGGACCGCGCGGACTAGCTGCTGTAGTACGGGTTGACCTGTAAAAATAAATAAAAAGCCTTTATTCTACTAGTTGTACAATGTTTTCTACTATCTTTAACCCGTGAAATTTCGCGCTTTTTTAACAACAAGCTTTTCGTCCATGCTCGCGTTGATGATAGACGGACCGGGAAGGGCCCTCTGAAATGGACGGCCCAGCACCAGGTGCCATGACAGCTTACTTCAATCTTCATTTATATTTTGCCCGTTGAGGTCGTTTGTTTTTTTTCCAAGTACATATTTGTAAGAATTGAACTGGAGGGGCTTGTGGCTAAGTAGTAACAGCCGCACGGGTCGATCGATCAGGTAAAACTACGCTTACCGCGGTTGATCCGTGAATGGGTGACCATCTTTACATACCAAGGTCCCGGCTGTCATTTGTAGATCTTTGACAGTCGTTACAGGTAGTTAGAAGCCCAAACGTCTGACAACCAGTCTTACCAAGGGGTATCGTGTTATCTAGTAACTAGGTTGTGGAAGTCAGATAGGCAGTCGCTCCATGTAAAATACTGGTATTCAGCTGCATCCAGTTATACTAGAAGCTGACCCCAACATAGTTGAGAAAAGGCTAGGCAGATGATGATTTGTAAGAATTGAACTCTAATAAAGTGTAGAAGGCTCACCGGGTATAGGACCATCGTGGAACTGCGTCCGATGCGGCCTCTTCTGTCCAGAGAACTCGTGATGTGTTTGTACTTGTCGCGGCGCTATGCCGAACTCGCCGCGGTCTTCCTCGTCCATGAAGTCTTCGGGACGCTGGTTCTGTACAAATGTTAACAAGATTCATGATTACATTGTCACCTTTATTCATAAACGTTACTTTAAGTTATGTAATGGTTAACGTCTGCTTATATATAGTTTTTTTGACGTTAAACGTAGATAATAAATTTAAGACGCAAGACGAAGCTTGTCTCCGTATATAGCCGCATCCAGTTTCATAAACACTATGGGAATTAATTTTATGCTGATTTATTTCAATAGCTAGTAAATTAATGTAATCCTTATCGAGAAGACATAATTTAAAAGTATTCGAGGTGTTGTGATACGAAGTTACCGATAGTTCGCATTGACAAGAAAAACACATTGAAACTTACCGAAAGCGAAGCCTTTTCTGCTCTCGAGCTTTTAAAATTACTAGGGGTCCATCCTTCTTGGGAGCCCACGGTGTTCCCGAACCCTGCTGAAAAACCACCAGTGAAGGCTCCATGGAACCGGCGCCTACCATGCTCGTCCACTGCAAACTGGTCGGGCGCCTGTTGGTACTTGCGTTTTGATGGCACTTCATCTGATGGCGATAAAGGAAATTCAATGTGAGAATGGGGAATAATGAACGTATTCATTTTCAACGTTCGGCTCGGCGCCGAAAGTTAAAAATCCAACAACAACCACGTGCGTTTTAGTTCATCTTACCCTAGAAGTAGCTTTTTCAGGAACAGCTCAATTCACCTTAGTTTTCACGGTGAAATTATTAGTCTTTCTTTTTTGCAATTTCAGCCAGTCTATGGCTGAAATTGCAACGTATCTGCGATGGCTCCGCTGACCACTTACCATCAGATGAGCCGTAAGTTCGGTTGATTTGATATCTAACTCATGTAATCCAGGTTATAAACTATGTGTGCCAAATTTCATCCAAATCCGTTCAGTAGTTTTTGAGTAAAAGAGTAACAAACATCCATCCATCCTCACAAAGTTTCGGGTTTACAATATTACTAGCTGCACCCCGCGGTTTCACCCGCATATATCTCGGTCCCGTGAGAATTTCGGGATAAAAAGTATCCTATATATTAATCCAGGTTATAAACTATCCGTGTACCAAATTTCATTCAAATCTATTCAGTAGTTTTTGCGTGAAAGAATAACCAACATCCATCCATCCATCCTCACAAATTTTCGCGTTTATAATATTACTAGCTACGCCCCGCGGTTTCACCCGCATATGTCTCCATCCCGTGAGAATATCGGGATAAAAAGTAGTTTCATCCAAATTCCAAATTTCATCCAAATCCGTTCAGTAGTTTTTGCGTGAAAGAATAACAAACATCCATCCATCCTCACAAAAGTATGATAGGATAGGATTTACTTACTATGGTCTGAAATACATCGTAATGTTTTAATTGCAATAGTAGGTTATAGAAGAGTGTCATAAAAACAGTTGTAGGATATAATTCTTTAATACTCAGACGAAAAAAAAGTAACAATAAAGTCGAACATGTACAATACGGCCGATGAATCATGGCCGGTCTGAATATAGGCTCTCCGAACTTTCGCGCATGTGCTCTCACTCACACTCGCCTCATGTCAGCGTTTGTTATTTAAAAATGTTATTGCGCAGCCTTCTGCGCATAGGTCAGACCGGCTATCATTCATCGGCCGTATGGTAGATTTAAAATGAGTATTTCCTTATTAAATAGGCGTAGTAGGACCAGCTGCATAGTACCTATACAGAAATTTATAAAAACTTAAATACTAACAAACATTTCTTTAGTCTGACAATACTAGCTGCTAAGAGCGAATGAATTCTACAGTCATAAGCATAAATATATTACAGTACAACATAAAAGAGTAGAAATTAAATATTTGGGAACTAAAATGTTTTCATTTACTGGCAACGTCTAAAATGAGTACTTGAGCTGTCAATTTTTCTCGATCGGTTTCGTTTTTCGTTAGAATTTTGGTTTTTGTGTGTTATTTCTGAGTGAGGACAGGAAAACGGTGACGTATCATGAATAAGGTCATTCGTGGAGGTGCCCGTGAAATAATTTATAAAGTTTTCATGCGGTGTATGGCCGAATTTCAAGCTGAAAAGCTGCTGTCAAACTTCAAAGATGCTTACAAACGTACAGCAGATTTTACTGGTAAGAAACTTTTGAAAGTTGCACTAAACGTTAACTACATACGATTAATATATTCAGGGAGCAAAATTTTCTAACTAAATATCATTTACAAATTATTTGTCTACCATTTTTGAGGTTATGCTAAGATAACAAACACCGTTGAAGTTATAGCGCGACTTAAAAACGTTGATAGTAAAACAAAAACAATTAATGTAATTAATTGCATGTTAAAAAAATACATTTTTTGCTACACCATATTTGTTGAAGCAACCGACTAAATGGAAAGAAAAAGAATTATAAAATATTTTCACGTTATGAACATGTTTTCCGCGGGACTTCTTTCGTCGGACTGACAGTGGTTATAATTATAAAAAGAGAAAAGCACAAATTTAAAGTTGTATCTATAATTTATGTTAATACCAGGCTTTGTTTGTTTTAGGTGTTTCTGTAAGCACAGCAGATTTTACTGGTAAGTAACTTTTGAAAGTTGCACTAAACGTTAACTACATACGATTAATATATTCAGGGAGCAAAATTTTCTAACTAAATATCATTTACAAATTATTTGTCTACCATTTTTAAGGTTATGCTAAGATAACAAACACCGTTGAAGTTATAGCGCGACTTAAAAACGTTGATAGTAAAACAAAAACAATTAATGTAATTAATTGCATGTTAAAAAAATACATTTTTTGCTACACCATATTTGTTGAAGCAACCGACTAAATGGAAAGAAAAAGAATTATAAAATATTTTCACGTTATGAACATGTTTTCCGCGGGACTTCTTTCGTCGGACTGACAGTGGTTATAATTATAAAAAGAGAAAAGCACAAATTTAAAGTTGTATCTATAATTTATGTTAATACCAGGCTTTGTTTGTTTTAGGTGTTTCTGTAAGCACAGTGCGCAGAATCGTGCAACACGGCATGGATAACGATGGGAAATTCTCGACACCAGCTAAACACAGAAAGGGTCGTCCCCCAAAGGTATTGGATGACTTTGACACATGTGCGATTCGGCAGAAAATTCATTTTTTTTATACTGTAAAGAAAGAGGTACCAACAATTGGTAAATTATTAGTTCAATTAAGGGAAGATATCGACTATGACGGAAGTCGGGAGCATTTGCGGAAACTTCTAAAAAAGATTGGATTTCGATATAAAAAATGTAAAACGAACAGACAAGCTTTGATGGAAAAAACCTACTATTGCACATAAAAGAGAAAAATATTTAAGATTAATTATGGAAAACAGAAACTTGCCTGAAGAGCTTCAAAGGGATATAATATATTTGGATGAAAGCTACATCCACTCCAGCTACAAGCTTAAAACATACTGGCAGTCGATTGAAACTGAAGGATTCACAACAGACATCTATAAGGGAAAACGATGGATTATAGTTCATGCCGGAAATGAAAAAGGCATTGTGCCTAATGCGCTACTACTCTTTAGCGGTGTGAACAAACAAGAAGATTATCATTCCGAAATGAACTGTCATAATTTCTCTAAATGGGTTACAGAAAAACTTATCCCCAACATTACAGAGCCCTCAATCATCGTGATGGACAATGCTCCCTATCACTCTGTTATAAAGAATAAAGCTCCGACATCAGCTAATAAGGTTAATGAAATAAAAATATGGTTACAACAAAACAACGTGCCTTTCGACCCAGATTTGTGAGAAAACCCTCGCTTCTGACACTGGTAAAGCAAGATAAGCCTGAACCAGAATACGAAATTGATGAGATTATAGGGCAATACGGTCACACAGTGGTACGGCTGCCACCATACCACTGTGATCTTAACCCTATTGAATTAATTTGGGCACTGGCAAAGCGAAAGGTCGCTTCACAGAATGTGGGTGCAAAAAACATTAAGGAGCTAACCGAAGAGGCATTCAATTTGATAACAGCTCAGGATTGGAAGAATTGCTGTGAACATGTTAAGAAAATTGAGAAGGAATATTATGATCATGGAAGAACATTATATCATGACATAGACCGTTTAGTTATTTAGGTTGGTGCAGACAGCAGTGACGATGAGATTGGTTCAGAAAGCAGTAACGAATCAATGTCAGAGCTTAAAATAGACGACACGAACTTAAGTGATACCATGGAAGGTGTAGAATATTTAGATTTTTATTTATTAGATTAGTTTAAATTATTAATTATAGTTTATATTTGAGTGAAGTTGTTGTTTTATTACTACTACATACCAAATCTATTATCTATCTATCTTTGCGGAACTTATTGAAAGCAATTGATTAATAAACATACTTAAAATATTTACTCATTATTTATAGCTAATAAATAAATAATACTATTCAAGTATCAAAATCTGTTAGGTCGTACTAACTGGGTTGCTACCTGAGCGATTGTGGCGCACTCATTTATTTTCTACTCTTTTATGTCGCACTGTACTATGGACACCTCGGCATAATATTCGATTTCATGATTAATCCACTAATTTCTGTCGTTAAAAATTAACAATATTACAAATAGTTCAGGAATCGAGTCACGCAGTTATTTTCCGAGCTTTCTCGAAATTCTGTTTCCAAAACCTATAATTACTTATATTATTGTTATATAATTGAAATAGTGGTAATACTAACAGTTCATACCCAAATTAGTTAGTTATCGCATAACAGTGCAAACGAGCAAGCTCGTTACTGTGCACTTCAGTGCTACTACATACTTACTATTTATTTATGCTCGTTAAAAAATAACTTCAGTGCACAGTAATGAGCATAAATATTACCATGTTATATTATACATACTATTTATGCTCATTACTTGTTACTGCCATAGTCCGCGCGCGACTGCTAGTCATCGCCGGAAGTATGTGAGCGGTGAGACGGGGGAGGTAGACAAAGGCCAAGCTAACTGCCTGTCAATTTTGTCAATGACACCCTCCCCCGTCTCACCGCTACCTATACCTCAGGCGGTGACTAGCAGTCGCGCGCGGACTATAGCAGTAACAAATAATGAGCATAAATAGTATGTATAATATAATATGGTAATATTTATGCTTGTTACTGTGCACTGAAGTTATTTTTTCTTAACCTAGTTTTACTTGGTAAACAGACATGGTGCCCTGGGATTTCGAATTTCAGAAAATAGAAGCAGTTTTTCATATAATTGTTTGAAAATACATATGAATTACAATTTAATGAAGAATTTCCTACCAATTTGTGATTTTAACACCGCATTTGTTTATCAATTAATACACTGAGATATTTACTGGTTTCCTCGATGCCACCGCAAACATGTTAGTAACTAAAATAAATCAAAACATACAATATTGTATAATGTGTTCGCGATTAATTTCCAAACGTGTAAACAAACATATGCGTTTTTGGAAAAAATACTTTAACACCCCCACTATAGTTTTTGCGTTAAAACATTGCCATAGTAGTCATACCACCGCTGCTTCGCTCGAGGACTATTTGCTTTCTGTACTTGTGGCAAGCTTGACAAGCTTGGCCCGTTTGGCAAAAGTACAGGACGGCCAAGCAGGCTTGGCTTGCTGTCTATGGGCTGGCTATCAGTAATGCGATTGCGCATTCTCTGTCCTCGACGTCTTTTTCTTGAAACCTTCGTAGTGGTATTTTCACTAGCGCAGGAGATGGAGTTACTTTCTTTCTCTGTATAAGCAGACGACGACGCCAACGGGACGTCCTCCGCTGATGGCACAAAACCACCCCATTTACTAGGCCATGACCGCACCCAAAAAGTTACTTTATCCATTCCTAGGTTAGCTTTAAAATTGAGAAGTCTTAGCGCTTCAAACGACGGCTCGTCGACAGACAGAAGCACAATTTGACCACTACATGTTTTCGTGACTTTAATCACTTTCCAATTATCCCTGTCGAGTCCTGGGTTCTGTATTCGGAGAAGTTCCAAAGCTGTTGCTACGGTAACACCCTCTTTGTCCGGTATCAAAATTGATAATGTTATGGCATGTGGATTTGGCAATTCCTTTTCTGGCGTTATAGACAGATTTGCTTCAGGCCACGGCTTAAGTGATGGGACCTTTTTCTCAAGCCATTTTCGACTCATGTGGTTTTCGCAAATCATGAGAATCCAGCCAGTTTTGTAAGTACTTCCTAAAAACTTTGGTCCAGCGCCTTGCACCCCTATCCGGACTATGGCTTGGTTTATACACTGATGGACTAACGTCATTTGTTCTTTGGTCATGGGGGTAACGTTGCGGATACAAACACGAATCGGTTCCGCATCCTTGTTCACATTTGCGTCGTTATCCTTGAAAGTTTCTTGATTCTCTGCAGGTTGGGCCCAATGGAAATGGGTGTCTTTTTCCGACGTAGTCTCCCTATGATCAGGCTCACTGAAGTCGAAATGTCCTCGGCCATCGTCGACGGGTGTGTGCGGCTCATAAATTCGACCCCTATACTGTTCACCAGAGTCATTATCAATACAGATGGTTGTCATCGTTTGTGTTTCATTCCGAAGTCTATCTCGCAAGGGTCGGTCAGAATCCCTGTAGTCGAGGTCCCATGACATTTTCTGGTACTTTAAAACTTGCAAGTTTTTTTCCTCAGAATAGCTGTTAGTATGAGCACGTTTTGGTGGATGCGTCTCGTTTCGTAGTCCTGATCGTGACGGCCGATCAGGCTCAGGCCAATAGTTAACTGATGCACCACCTTCCGAAGAAGTTTTCTGGGCCTTATAAGGTTGGTCATAAGGTTGGTCAGACAAAGGTTTTACATGACTGCTGTTGTTATAAAGACGGTTCACTGCCCTCATTCCATCTTGAACTTTCACTCGTAAGGCCTCAGTATCGCTGTATTTTGGGTGTGTATACTCATATGAATTATTCGACCTGCAATCCATGGGAGTAGCGTCGTGTCGACATCTCGGTGGTGAGCGGTCTCTCTCCCTATAGTTCGGCTCTCCACAATCCACCTGCGAACCTTTCGTTACTTTGTAAGGTGGTTCCCAATGGGGCTCACCCTCGCTAGGAGGCCGTTTTCGCCGATTCGTGTCATAAGCTCGCTCTTGCGATGGTCCAGCTTCTTCCCAGTACTTCGTGTCTGAAGTGTGTGAAACCTCCTTTGTATAGGTTTCCAGGCGCCTATAAGGTTGATGCAAGACGGATTCTTGTTTAGTGTCATACTCATTACGAAGGAGGCTTGGCTTGTTTCGTTGGGCTGCCTTCCAATATTTCGGGCTTGTGCCTCTATCCGGTGAGGTTCGTCTAGCATCACGAGGATTACGCCGATATGGTGTTCGATCAGGCTCAAACTGTCTAGAAAGATGTTCCAACGGCCGTACTCTCACCTTTGGGTGTGTCCCCTTGCTTTCCTTGGGAGGTACACAAGTTTCTGGAGCTATATGTTCTATTCCAGGAATTATTTGACAAATCTGTGGCCATGGCAAGTGACACACTTCATATGCTTTATTAACATTGACATTAGCAGCTAGTAGCTTTTTCACTTTCTTTTTTTGGCCATTCGTCAACTTAGTTTTGGATTTCGGCATGATGCAGGTGCAATCTGGGAGTAAAAGAAAATCCTAGAATTTATCAGCTGTTTTTTTTAATATCCAATTAAGTAACTCTGAAATAATAGGTACAGGCATTTCAAATGCGTTAAGTTTGAGTTATTTCACGTTGTTGTACTCTCAAAGCCTGTTTTGAATCAGCCTTTTAATATCAGTTAATGTAAAGCCACTAGCTATGGTCACCATTAGTGTTGTAAACATTTTAACAATGCAATGGTAAAAATTAACTTGAGAATGGCATTTGCAGGCCTTTCTTTTACCTTTGGCCTTTTTAGTTGGAAATTATATGCAGTGGTTTTTTCCACATAGCAATAAGAAGGCATATGTTCTTATTACAATCCATATTTTGCCAATGGCAACTTCATGTAGGAATGCCATAGGTTCACATGCTAAATGGGGTAGCGTAATCATAAAAAATACAGAAAAATATGGGGAAGGATACAGTGAGGCAAACAATAATCATGATGCTTAGGTTAGAGGAATAAGGGGCAGATGATTATGTATCATGGATGGATAAGGAAGAACATTTCATGTGTTTGGTACATTTTGTAGTATCTACCAACATACATTTTTTTTCTTCTTTGGGAACTGAGCCGAATTAAATAATTTATTTACTTTAAGTAGGAAAATAATGACACCTAAGTAATAAAATAAAACACTCAAATTTCTTCACAAATATAAATTCATTTTTTGAATTTTACAAACCTTTCGGTTAAGGATATAGACTATCTTAATCGTGTATGAACAGCAAACTTCATGGAAACTACACAAGCGTGGCATGCTTCAACAACTTCTATATAGCCGGTTGTTTGCGAAAATGCCTACCCTGCTTTTTTTTATAAATTATTTCCGTCAAACACTCAATAGTACTTAACTTACATAAAATTTACCAAGTAATAGAAAATTACTCGTTTGCTGATAAATTCAAACAATAAATGCAACCTTGCATAAAACATAAAACAGAAAGACTAAACTCACCTTCTTCGTATGGTTCTAACTGTGTCCCGTAGCGTACTACATTGTCGTCGTCTGAATCACTCATTCCTGCTAAGAAGTAACTAATTTACAATTATTTTGATGGTATTTTATAACAATTTTGAGTTAAATTACAAAAATACCGTGCCAATGTGATTTTATTAATCTAACATCTGACATCTGTCAGTCTGTCAGCACAAATAACCATAGACCACTCCATAGACTAGTCGGAGACTGTCAGTTCTGTCACGTATTGAATGTTGTTTGTTCATAGACATATATTCTATCTCAATGTGTTTGTTTAAACATCTACTAAAAATGTATTGCCAAATACTACGTCCCGTGCCTAATATGATTAGTAGGTAGTTATTTTTGTGTGACTGAAGCACTGCCGAGTTAGTACATTACATCATGATTAACCTCCTTGGTTAGTGTCTCTGTGGTGTAAACTCATCATCTAAAATCCAACCTAAGACTACCTGTCCATTGACGCGGAGCGAGGGAGTAATGCGGACTAGCGGAGTTGCGGACTGTGTGAAGCTAGGCCGAGTTCACGCAACGTGTAATTTGAGCGGGCTGCAATGCCCCGCGGCCGGTTTTTTTCTGCTTCCCCGCTCCGTTTTCGCGTTCCATACGGCTATTATCTGAACCCCCCGAGTCGAAGGCTGGATCCGCCCTTATCCAAAGAACACCATTACCTACTCCTAACGAAATCCATGTCCAGTTATGATTGTTTTTTTTTTTTTGTTAAGTTGTTTTGTTTAGTATAGAGTTGCCTAGCACAGTGTGTAGAGTACATCGTAGAGTTCAGGCCATTTAAAGTTTTAAATTATAGTAAGCGCGTCGTGAACTCGTGATGGAGAAACACTGAACGTAAAAACCTTTGCTGTAGAGAATAGATGCAGAATAACACTTACCTTTCAATTTTACGTATTCATAGAACGGACTTTAGAAAAGGTTCTGTATTCGACCCTTATGACCCTGTGCCTGTATTGGGAAATCTGTATCCATAGGAGATACGGAGAAAAGGGCTGAGGAGCCACTAGCTCTTTTTTCATTAAATAAATGGTACATACCTACCTACTTATTTTTAATTTTTTGATCATCGAGTTGTCTATAAAAAATAATAAAATCTTAATTACTTAAAATTTTATAAGTGGTTCCACGGTTTAGTTCCAACGATCATTTCACATTATTGGCACAGGTAATCTAATGAGTATCGGGTAAGAAAATAACCGGCCAAGTGCGTGTCGGACTACGCACAATGAAGGGTTCCGTAGTTGGGATGAATTTATTCCAAATACAAACTTAACATTGTTGTTGAAATACATGTTCTGCCATACATTCCAACTGCAAATATAAGTTTGTACGCAAAATATTGATAGATTTACGAGCCACACCAAGCCGCCCCACTGGTGGGGCAAAGTAGAATGCCTAAAATTTTGCAGTGGAATCTGCCCCACTAGTTTTATTTGGTGGGGCAGATTCCACTAGTCTAAAGTCTTGATGGATTCTGCCCCACAAGGGTTGGCACATTAGAAGTTTTATAGGTGGGTATGCTCATATTTTATATTTGTTTGGAAAAGAAAGAAATGTATATATAAGTAAAATTTAATTAGGACTGGTAACGTTAGACTTAGTACATACCTAGGTAGTGTTTTTGTTTTTCATACTTTCGTTTTTAAGTTCAAAATTACAAATTGAGTATAATTATTTATCCCCATGCATAGTAAACGCAATATTGTGTTCGGTCTCTGGCCTTCAAATCAACCAATGAAAAACATTGTCAAACTTTTATTGGTGGTGCAGTGCAATATTTGGGGGGACAAAGCTGCTCGCGTCCGTAGGATTTACCACCTTCTCCTAGGCCCACCCTATACGCAGCAACGCCGAACAACAGGCGGCGGTAAATAACCTGCCCACAGGCATTCGCAGGCCTTAGGAGAATTAAATCCCTTCCAAAAGTGCGACTACAGTACCTTGGGAAAGTGCTGTATGTATGTCCCAACTCGAGTCATTACGAGTTGGGACAACTCGTAATATGAAAGTATGAATGATAACGATGTCGATTTGTCATGCGATCCGGCCGACGCCCGGCGCTTGCAGGTCACCCGGGCCTGCGAGTGGGAAATTGGTTACCGAAGTCTACGCAGGGGTAGGCAACCAGCCCCCTGTGACAGAAAATGCTACTAACAGCACAAAAAGAAATCTTATAAAACAGGCTTTTCATCCAAGCCTCTTTATCTCAAGACCTAGATCTTCCTCATTTGAAAATAAACCAGGCACAACCAGCTGCACAAAGGAGATAGACTTACTCCCAACACCATAGAGGATGAGGACAGCAACTTTCCTCCCACATGGCAAAGAATATCTACCCAACACCCAAAAAGGAAAAAGCTATCAAATAGCCCACCTTCTACGGATAGACATAAGAACCCATCACAGAACTCGCAGAGTTCTATTAATGCTTTCAACAGATACAGTGGACTTCCAGTAGACACACCTGATGACTCTGCTGAACCAATGGAAAGTTTACACCATACTAAGAAAGCTAGCAAACCGCCACCAATAATCCTATATGGTATTACGGACATCAAAACTGCCAGAACTTCTGAATAGTTCCGTACCAGACACTTACACCTATAAAATAGTCAATAGAAATCAGTTGAGAGTAATGGCGCAGACAAACATCATAGACCTAATTTCAAAGAATGGACTTATAGGCCATACGTTCACACAGAAAGACAAGAGGAGCTGATGAATCGTGATTAAGCATCTGCACTACACGACTCCAAAAGACTCCATTGTTGAAGAAATAGAAAAAACTGGGAATAATGTCAGAGGGGAAATCATATATCCACTCTCAAGAAGAAACAAGAAACCACTGAACATGTTTTTCGTGAATGTAGAACCTGGCTCAAATAACCCCGATCTCAAACGTATAGATTCTATATACCATACAAAAGTAAAGATAGAAGATCCACGAAAAACAAATGATATTCCTCAATGCGCTAGATGCCAACAATATAGGCACACTAAAAATAACTGCATGCGCCCTAAAGATGCGTTAAATGTGGAAGACATAGAACTATAGACTGCCTAAAAAAAGACAGAAATACACCAGCCACCTGTACATTGTGCCTTGAAGACCACACTGCCAATTTTAAGGGGTGCCAAGTATACAAGGAGATTCGCGCTAGGAAAATTTCATAGCTATCCCATAAAGAAGCAACATTACCAAATATGAACAATCCACGAAATAATACTGTCCACTTTCAATCAGATGACTTTCCACAATTAATTAAAGCCAAGTAGTCACGCTAGACAACAACCATCAAATGAACGCACTCAAGACGCCGGATACACTGCGCACTGGAACAAAAAACAAGAGAACAAACAATCTCAACCAACAAATTCACTAGAACAATTAATCATCACTAAACAATCAGAGAAAATAGATATTCTCATACAACAAATAGGGACCCTAATGAGACTTCTTACGACTCTAGTTGCCCAATATAATAAATTAAATTCCTACGCATCGTAGCATGGAACGTAAATGGCCTGCCTCCTAATAAGCAGGAAGTAGAACTTTTCATTAAACACAACAAGATAGATATTCTACTAATCTCAGACTCACACATGACTGACGAAAAAGCCATCCTTATCAAAGGATATAATATATATGTTACACTAATCATCCTGATGGAACATCACACGCTGGGACTGCAATTATAATAAAAGAAAGTATAAAACAACTCCCTCTCCCAAACTTTAAGCAAGCATACCTACAGGCTTCTGTAGTATAGATAGACGACTGGCAGGGCCAAATTAACATTGCTGCAGTGTTCTCCCCGCCTCGGCATCGAGTCGACGTAAAAATGTTTAGCGATTTTCTTAACACGCTAGGTAGCAGATATGTCGTTGGAGGGGTATGGAACGCCAAAAATATCTTCTGTGGCTCCAGGCTGACCACAACCAGAGGTTTCACCAGAGGATTCAGTCTCACTCAATATACTGACTACAGGAGAGCCAACTTACTGGCCATCAGATCCCAACAAAACACCTGGTCTCATCGATTACTTTGTTACTAAAGGAATGTCAGGACTTAAGAAAAAAAGTCGAATCATGCCTTGACGGCAACTCCGATCATACACCAATTATATGCACACTGAGCACCACAATTATTTGTAAAGAGCCCCGCGAGAGGCTACACAATCGTAAAACTGACTGGGACTCATTCCAGGAACTTTATAGAGGAAAATACCAACTTGCATATACCCCTTAAAACAGAGGAAGACAGAAAATGTAGCCTGGTATACAACTAACCTTATCCAAACAGCTGTTGGATGTCTACGCCATGTATAAAATACAGTCCTCAAAAACAGGATTACACAATTAAAATAAGGGAGACGATATCTGAAAAACGGAGACTGAGACGACAATGGCACACAAATAGGAACGTACATGATAAAAGAGCCCTCAACAAAGCACAAAAATAATTAAAGGAAATGCTAACGCCACACTACAAGATAAACTAAAAACGTTATCACCTCGCAAGGCAGACGACTATTCCTTATGGAAAATAACTAAGTCACTGAAACGGCCACAAGAACACATGCCTCCATTAAGATAAATGGTGAATGGACGGGGAAACCTGCGGATAAAGCCAAACTATTTGCTGAATTCCTCAAAGATGTATTCGAACCAAATGAACCCGACACCATATATCCAGAAGGAGAAATTGACGAAATCCTTGACAGTGATCAACAAATGTCTCTGCCGTTGCGACTGTGTACCCCAACAGAAGTATGGAAAGCTATTAATAACTTGGAAAAAAAAAGACACCAGGTTTTGATCTCATGACATCAGAAGTCCTTAATCATCTACCATGAAAAGGAATTGTCTTGCTAACCATCCTATTCAATGCCATGTTGTTTTTTTTTAGGTAGGGCATCTCGTAGTTGACCTCTGAGATCATGACTACTTAACCGGGCTTTCCTGTGGGTGCCTTAAGCTACTACACTTAAAACCGCCGGCCAGGGGATATTCAACTATGCTAATTAAAGCTAGGTGAACGCTCGCTAAGGGCACCCCCTGAGGGGTAAGAACCTCGGCTTAGAGCGTCAACCGGAGGGAGGACATCAAGGATGGCACGGGCTGGGCAGTGTTGAGACTACACTATTTCCCTCTCATGCGAAAAGTCCCTATAATTAATATGGTAGCTAAACCTGGAAAGCCTCCTATAGAAGTTTCCTTGTACAGACCAATCAGTTCTTCCTTTATTGTCAAAACTGTTCGAGAAGTTATTGCTACGACTTTTACCTATACTTGAGGAACAAAGGAGAGCATCAATTTGGTTTCCGAGCACACCAACGACGGAACAAATACACAGAGTGGTTCACACAATCGGACATTCGCTGGAAAGAAAGGAGTACTGCTCAGCTGCTTTTCTTGACATACAACAAGCATTCGACCGAGTATGACACGCCGCATACATGCCGCTCAGATCTTACTTGGAGGACCGAGTATTCCAACTTAAAACTGGAGACTGCCTCTACTCATTCTATCCCAAAGAAGCTGGAGTGCCCCAGGGTTCTGTGCTGGGACCTGTACTGTACAAAGTTTACACTGCTGACCTACCCACCTCAAAGCTAATTGTTACTACAATCTATGCTGATGACACCGCAGTTCTATCCTGCGATAAAGACCAGATTAGAGCATCCACGAAACTCCAAGAACACCTGGATAAAATCGGATCAAGGCTGAAAAAGTGGAGAATCAAGGCTAGTGCTGCTAAATCTGTCCATATTACCTTCGCCCTAAGAAGAGGGGACTGCCCACAAGTGAAACTCGGTAAAGATGTGCTGCCACAGAAAAGTACTGCTAAATACTTAGGTATGCACATCGACAGAAGACTTATCTGGTGTGAACATATAAAAACCAAAAGGGATCAAGCTAATATAAAACTAAGAGACACTCACTGGCTCATAGGCAGACAGTCAGCACTAAGCTTACAAAATAAACTTCTCATCTAATCAACACTAACAAAATATCTAATAACGAGATGACGCATCGCAGGATGTGAACAATCTCAAACTGCCAGTGAAGACACACAATCTGTACCCTAATTGCGTAATACAACACAATCTGTTTCGATTTGAAACAGATTGCTAATCCATTGTTTCATAAGTTGGAAAAAAAAAATCTGCTCAACGTAAATAACGCAATGAATGTTGTTGAACTGTCAAAATGAAACAAATTAGGCATAATTGTTTACGAAATTATGTCACGCAATTGGGGTATTGATTATAGCTAGAGGGCTGATTGCAGATGGACGAAGAAAAGGAAAAAAAAATACCCCCAAAAGTGAACCCCATATTCAAAATTAATTTATTTACTTTACAAGATCGTGTTTGGGTCACAGAAATACATGTGTACCAAATTTCAACTTAATCGGTCCATTAGATTCGTAGCAAATTCCCTGTGACAGACGGACAGACAGACACACGAGTGATCTATAAGGGTTCCGTTTTTACTTTTAAGGTACGGAACCCTAAAAACGTCTCTTAACTATATGCAACGTTTTTAAATAAACCCTTTTTCTTCGTCTGTTAAGTTAGGACGGGCAGTAGGGCCGGGTGAAACCAAACCATGATTAAACAGTAGGTATGGGCAGTGGATTATTTTGTTATAAACGATCGACCGACAGCAATTTTACTGGGCTGAGATGGCTCAAATAGTCAAATTAAAATGCCATATTGCTTTTATAAGTAAATTGAAATATATTTCACAACCAATAAACATGACGTAAAACCACAGATGAATGCAGATGGTTCACTCCGCGTTTCAGGTAGGTATGAAGCTACAAGTACGCAGCGGGCTCGACTTGTTGGGCCAATTCAGTGAGTGTAACATAGAGCTACGCGACAGAAAGAGAGGCAACTTCTAGGTGTATATAACTGTAGGTAATTAGCGCGACCTGAATTGCATTTATTTTCATGATTTTGCGGAGTGAACCATCTGTACCTATTCATGTGATAAAAACAAATTATAATGGAGGTATATCACAGATTTCAGAACACAATATACCTAAACAGATTATGAAGGTACAAAAAACATGAGATTTTTGGTATATTTGGAATATTGCTTTTAGTAAAATGAGGAGTATGATAATAATACATTATAAAAAATGGCATCAATTCAGTCAGTCAAATACCAGCAGAAGAATAAAAGCATTTTCTTTAAATATGCGATTTTATGAATTAATTATGGTTTTGGATCTCCCGGTGCTGCAAATAGTACCTACGATTCTTTTGTTAAACTGACCATAATTCATTACAAAAATTGTTAATTTATTACAAGCAATAATAATGACTTCAATATTATGAGCTTTTTCAAATACTTACCAAACTTTAACCAATTGGGGAGCTCACAACACAACATTCGGCTACACGACGCGTTGCGGTGCGTTTTGTTACGTAGCGCAGCAAGGCAGCAACACCGCTTAGGTGTTGTGCCGCATCGCATTGTATGTGCGTTTGTCCACCGCAGCCGTCACCGGGACATCACGGAGAAACGAGATTATTCGAACCGAATGTGACGTCCCGGTGACGACGATCGTTTGTCCACCACGATCGAACTCGTTGGTTCAGTACGTTAGGTATATGATGGACAAAATAAAAGTCAGTGAGGAAGCTGTCTTTTATTAAATTAGGAATTGCTACTGAACAAGGTCCCATGTGTTTTCTCTTTTGAGTCTTCTGTGATTTATTGCTTCACATAACGCTGTTGCTAGGGTGTTAATATGAGCTTTTATACGGTCTTTGTATGCTTTTGCTCTGTGTTCGACTTCCTCCTTAATTGTTTTCATTTCTGTGTAGTCATGCAATTCACTGATTCTGATAAATAGGGGTGCATTGGTTATCATTTTGAGTGCCTTATTCTGGAACCGTTGTAAAATCTCCACATTAGATGTTTTTGCTGATTCCCATAACTATATGCCAGATGTCCAAACCGGCTTTATTATAGCTTTATAGATGAGCATCTTATTTTCCATGGTGACGTGCGACCTTCTGCCTATTAGCCAGTTTAAGGTTTCTGAGCCGTATATTTAACTGGTCGCGTTTTCTTACGGTTCCGTACCTCAAAAGGAAAAAACGGAACCCATATAGGATCACTCGTGTGTCTGTCTGTCCGTCTGACACAGCCAATTTTCTCCGAATCTAATGGACCGATTAAGTTGAAATTTGGTACACACATGTATTTCTGTGACCCAAACACGAACGTGTAACGTAAATAAATGAATTTTGCATTTAAGGGTCACTTTTGGGGGGCAAACAAGAAAAATTAAAAATAAAGTTTTGCTAACAGTACCGTATGACCTCTATACTATCAAATGAAAGGGCTTCTTGCGAGGATCTTAAATATATATTTTATATGATTTTAAAACAAATACTTTTAAAAAATTCGATGCAAATTGACTATTCCCCCCTTATCTCCGAAACTACTGGACCAAAATTTAAAAAAAATACATAATATGGCTCTTTACTCATAGATTACAGGAAAACCTATAAGAAGTCTATGGTCTTAAAAAACATTGTAAATCTCTCTATATTGTGCGTACAAGCTTATATTTGCAGTTGGAATGTATGGGAGAACGTGTATTTCAACTACAATGTTAAGTTTGTATTTAGGATAAATTAATCCCAACTACGGAACCCTTCATTGTGCGCACTTGGCCGGTTTTTGGATATGAGGCTTCCATGTTTGCCTCCTATCAAGATGCATAACTAGGTATTTTCCTGAGTCTTGATGGGGTAGAACTTCGTTTCCAAGTTTAAGTGGGAGGCAGTTGTCCTTTCTCAGAGTAAAAGTGACATGCACAGATTTATTGGAGCTGGCCTTGATGCGCCACTTTTCCATCCATTTGCTGTCTTTGTTCAGGTGATTCTGTAGATTCAAAGACGCTACACTGGGGTTTTCATGGTTGCAAAGTGGTGTCATCAGCGAATGTGGCAGATAGAATATTATCTGCAGTGTATATAAGATACAGAGTAGGGCCCAAAACGGAACCTTGCGGTACCTTGGCTTTTATATCTTGAAAGGCAGAGTAGTTGTCATTGATTTTAGCTCTTAATATTCTATCCTCCAAATACGATCTTAAGAGCAGGTAGAAGTTATGTGAAAGTCGGTTCTTTATTTTGAAAAGCAGGCCAAACTGCCAAACCATATCGAATGTTTGTTGTACATCTAGAAAGACAGCAAAGCAGTACTGCTTTTTCTCAAGACCTTCTCTTATTTTGTTGACAACTCTGTGAACTTGTTCTATAGTCGAATGGCCAAAAACCAAACTGATGTTGAGGAATGAGATCGTTTTAGTTAAGTATTCGAGTTAGCCTTCGCAAGACGATCTTCTCAAACAATTTCGATGATTTTGGTAATAGACTAATTGGTTTGTAAGAAGACACAAGATGCGGGGGTTTGCCAGGCTTTGGAATCATGATCATCTCTGATATTTTCCATATCATTTGAACATGTCCAATCCTAATTATGCTATTAAAAAGGTGTGTTATACCGACTATTGCTTTCTTAGGAAGTTGTCGTAGTATTTCATCTGTTATCAGGCTGAAGCCAGGAGCCTTGTTTGACTCTAGACCTTTTATTTCGCTTTGGACTTCGCGGGGTGAGCAGCTTTGTATTGGGAGACATAGTTGCAGATCAGTTTCTAGATAGTCTTGTATTTCTTTTTTAGTTTCTATATCACCGCCGTTCGTAGTGAAGACTTCATGCAGGAATTGTCCAAACGCCTCAGCCTGTTCTTTGTCAGTTCTAGCCCAAGTGTTGTTACTCTTTTTGATGGGGTATTGTGCAACCTGAGGCGCCTCCTTACTACTTTTTTGGTATTAAGTGTGCCTCAGATACAAGAAGTACGTCAATATTTTCATATTCCAATAAAGTTTGAATGTCATTATTGTGTTTAATTAACCCGTTTGTATTGCACGTTGCTTTCAGAGTGGTCATTTCAATGGACAAGTTTGTTGATTACTGTTGTGAGAAGGTTCATCATTGTTGACATTTGTTCTAATAATTTATCTAGCTTTACAGCTTGTTGTGTGACTAGGATTTCTAAGTTATTATCATATGCTGTGGGTAGCATTTTTATAGCATCTGAATAGGATTTTGTATCTATGAAATTTTTGTTCGTATGTCTGGATTTCTCCAACGGTTGGTATTGTTGCCGTCATCCTCGGTGACGTCCCGGTGACGGCTGCGATGGACAAACGCACTTAGACTTCTCCCTTACAAAACAATTGAAGTACACTAGCTTCATCAAACCAAACATTTTATCATCTAACACTGTAGCCTAGAATATCTTTGTCCATCAACATGTCTCCAATAACATGTTGCAATTTACTTATAGTTTTAAATCTATCTTCACCATTCACACATTCATTTAGTAACTTGGCTAAATGAGGTCTGGATGTGTTAATCTCCTTGGGTATAGGGTACAAGTATGGATCTTCATCTCCAGCTAAAATGTAACAGGCAGCCCATATATTATGGTCACTGAGGTGATGTTTGCACATATTGTCTAAGGAGAATGAGAAGCCTGGGCCCATGGCTTCTCTGCTGTATCGTTGATACCAGTTGGGTAGGTCCAACTTGGGTAATATGTGTTTGTCTAAGATGACTACGTCCTCAAGATCAACGAAGGTGACATCATCTTTTTCATTGACCACTATGTTGTCTAGTGACCAGTCCATGAGGTAGAAACGGTATCTGAAATGGATATAAAGTTAAATCTAGAAACTTAAATACAGGGTGGCAGGACATCGACGCGAAAACTGTTACAATGAATTCAGTACATGATTCTGTACCCCCTTATGTTGAAATTTTTCGTCGGTAATTTTTTTTAAATCTGCTGTTCCATATATTTTGACCACGTAAGTATTGCACTTTTCTATTAAAACAACGGATTTTTTTAAAATAACCGACGAAAAATTTCTACGCAGGGGGTTCAGACTCATGAACTGAATCCATGGTAACAGTTTTCGCGTCTATGTCCCTGCCACCCTGTATAGGTTTTTTTTTACGTAGGGCATCTCGTAGTTGTCTTCTGAGATTATGACTACTTAACCAGGCTTTCCTATGGGTGCCTTAAGCTACTACACTTAAAACCTCCAGCCAGGGGTTATTCAACTATGCTAATTAAAACTAGGTGAACGCTCCCTAAGGGCACCCCCTGTGGGGTACGAACCTCGGCTTAGGGCGTCAACCGGAGGGAGGATATCAAGGATGGGAAGGGCTGGATCAAAGTTTTGATCATGATTGCATTGCATGCAACAACTGCTGGCATCTCGTTATCCAGCGAGGGTCGGGGGGAGTATCATTTACTAGGGGACGCGGTCGCGATCGCAATCGCAAAGGACCACGGCGGCGAGGTCGGAATGACGGGAGGCGTCTGTTTTTGTACACCTTGCTAGTTTCCCCTACTGCTCTCCTGGAGGAGGGTAATGGAGTCGTCATGGTCGGTAAGGAGTGTATAGGTATGTTATATTACTACTATCCTTACAAAAAGTTGTTTACAAAACCAGACGTATAGGTAATTGAAGCCAATACTTTCATAAAACCGTATAAAATTTCATTTGAGTATATGAGATTTGACGAAATGCTAGTATTAGAACTAAGCTTTAATTAATATCACACCAACCTATCATGTTTAAAAGTGAAGTCCATAGCAGCATCAAGCATTTTCTTAGCATACTTTAGTTTACTATTCCAAGATACTTGTGTCAGAGATGACAGGGGTTCACCCTCATGCGCCACCACCTCCAGGCGGCCACAAACACCTGCATATGCGGGCACTGGCCATCCACTGGTCTTTGGTAATATCTGAGAAAATAAAACCAGTACATGTTTATTTTTTTATTTCTTACTAGCGGCCCCGACAAACGTTGTTCTGTCCAAGTTTCAATAATTCATTTAAAGAATCCCATAAATTTTCAGTTACGGATACTCAGTTTTTCATGAATATGAAAAATTTCCGGGAAACAATTCCAAATTTTCCTTTCTTAACAACCTAATTCCGATTTTTTTTTTTTTGAAAAAATTGTCAATTCGGCCACCATTTCATTTTTAACCGACTTCTAAAAAGGTGGAGGTTCTATGTTCGTCTTTATGTTTTTTTTTATGCATGTCCATCGACTTTTCGTCAATTGTCGACCGATTTTGAAAATTGTATTTATTACCTTTGCTTGGATAGTTTTTGAGTTTGCTGCAAACAATACTGTTATTTACATATTGAGCAGGTAGTGGTATTCTAATTTGTGTGGGGTACCTAAGTACAAAAAAGTGACAAAATAGAAATGTAAAAAACTAAAAAACTGAAATCGGTGTCTTTGCACTTTGGTTTATAATTTTCGTATTTTGCCAGCAACCGAAATCATCGCCCTCAGCGACAGACTTTATGTGACTGTTTTTTCAATGTTTTTTCGTTTGGTTGTGTTTAAAATGACATCACAATCGTATTTTTCTTTGAAAATCAATTTAAAAATATTTGAAAAAGAAGGCAGTTATTTAATTATTTTTACTGTATTTTTATCCATGTGACATTTAGATACCTGCTCCTGGGCTTTTGAGCCTGGGAAATAGTTCACCTACAATTGTCACTTTTTTATTGATTTTCAAGTTTTTTTTTATTATCATGTCATTTCCAGAGCCATATAGAAGAGAGATAATTAAAAATACTAAACTTTTATTGATTGCGAGGTGTTCGAGAAATATCAGTAAAAAATTCAAGACTATAACTTTTTTGAAAAATAACCGATTCCCAGACCATTTATACTGAAAAAATGCAACAGACTATCGCTTAAATTTTTACTTAGCGTTGTGAAAAACGCTAAGTCTAGAGTAACATAGTTGCACACGGGATAGATGGCTGAAACGGGAATACCTTGGGCCACAAGTTTATTAAGGATATCCGCAGTAGGGACCTCCTTTAGAATGCGCCTGATGACGATGCAGGGTGTAGTTTCCTCCGGAAGGGAATAGGTATTGAACAAGTAGTTCCAAGCACAGAAGAGACGTGAGAGATAGAGATAGCCTATAGACCGAAGACATGGAACCTGCGACTTCAATGCCCTGCTGGGTGGAGGGCATTGGAGTAATTGATCATGCAATCATTACACATTTTGGTTATATCCAACGTTTTTTTTTTTTCGTGGAACGGGCTAAGGACCTCAACAAACGTTTTACAATGACAATTAATATGTTAAAGAACTACACTATCAACCCTGCTTTGATAAAGGCAGCAATTGATAACACTTTAATGTTTCAAATTACTAACAAGAATTATACAAATTTGAATGTTAGATATTTCACAAATATATAAACCATTACAATTAAAAAACCCTAAGCATCGGAACAACACTGCACTAAGAAACTGGCTACATTATTTTGAAGTTTGACATTTGCAGTTGTCAATTTAGTCTCTGAGATTAAAAAAACCGACTTTAGTAGTGTTTTTTCTTTTTTGGAAGTTGGTTGTTTTTTTTTAATTACACAATTAATCATTTTGTTTGCAGTTTTCCAAAAATACATACTTATATCCATAGCCCTTTTATTCTTTCATAGCTAGCTCTGTCCCATGCATGAGCCTACCGTGACTTTATTAGCATACACTTCTACTACATGGTTTCAAATAATAGCAGTACTGTTACTACAATGTACAATATTTGTTGTACTGTAATACTGTTTATAAACAAAACTAGTAACTTACCTGTAGAATAATAGGTTCTGGATTAAGACTCAACATCGTCCAAATGTTTACTATATCAACTTGTTCCCTTTTACTGTTCAGTATGGGCAGGATGAAGTCAAACAAGCTGTATGCATATGGACACATAATCATCCCTTTTCGCGGATTCAGATCTGGCTTTATTAAATCATACTCCACAAGTTTTATTAACTTATCATCAATACTAGAAATATTCAGTAAATGTACTGGCTTACAATTGTGTTCAAGCTTGAAACTCTGACAAAGATTGTCATCAAACGCCTTCAACTCTGAATCGTGAGCTAATTTCTTCAAAATAACTCGCCGATTCGACTTTGTGTAACCGTAGTAAATGTTTTTAGCATTGAAGATACTTGACCAAGTAGTTGAAGATTCCATAATAACTTGGTTTGAATATAGTTCTGGACATATAGAGATTCCGTAACAAGCCGGACAATGGTTCAGGCCAGTCAAAAACATCACTCTAGGAGACTTCCAGTCACCAAATAGGAAGATTGACACATAGAAGGAAAAGAAAAAAGCTATCACCACCAAAAGTACTCTTTTAAAAAATCGGCGACGCAGCATCATTTTGTTAATCATTATTATTAATTATACTCAGTTACTTCGAACATTTCTGAGTTTTTTGTGTATTTACCGAAAACTCCGAATTTAGCTATCTACAGATTTCCCTTTCAAATTTCAATTAACTACATTTTCAATTTTCACAATCACAAAATCAGAATGATTTTTGTTTGGTAATTTGACATTGACTTTGACAATTAATGGAGGACAACAGATGTTTTGACTGATAAAAATGCTATTTGCGTAGATTTATAAAATTTGTTTTAAAAGATTATCATGATTAAATCTTAAGTAAATATTTTGTACTTTGCTTTTGCTTTTGTTTTATGTGACTATATTATTTTATTGAAGTTCTAATGATCTTATAGCGCATCACAGACGCGCGCTAAGTTTTGGAACGGCACTGAACATGTCAACGCTGTCATATCAAGCTGTCAAATTGTTTAGCAATTTTGCGAATCGCTGACGATTCAATGAAAAAATAAAGCAAAACAAAGCGTAATTTGATAATTGATGGCGCGGAAAGTATTTCGTAACTGAACCAGTATTATTTTCATGTCAAGTTTAACTTCAGTGAACGTTATAGTATTGTGTTTACCAAGTCTGTGATCAGCTGTTTTTAAAAATGGGTTTTATATCATATTTAATGGATAATTACACGGCCAGTATATACGATATAATCGGTGAGTGGTATTTTTTATATTGACCTTGTACTTTATCGATTTTAATAAGTACCTATAGATACAATACCATCCTGTTATAGTTTTCATTATCCTCGTATTAAAATTCACACAAAGGTCTTTTTCTTCTATGGTCTGAGTATAATTTAATATAAAAACTTTACTTTTTATGTTCAATTTGCTATAAAGTCCTTGAAATTGAGTCTAACATTATTTATTTTCATTTACAAATCAATCATTGCATCATTATATTATTTAGACACTTAAGTATTCTTTTGCAGTTTGTACAAATACAAGTTTTTTTGCTGTTAAGATAACAAAGTTAATATATCTCTCTATTTTGAATTTAAGTAACTTTAAACTGTGAACTTGAATGCCATTATGTTGAGCATAGAGGTTGGTCAAGGCTAATCATAAAGGCAGTACTGTACTTATAACAGAGTAGAGCAGTAGATCATATCCCTTATGACATTGAATCATTGATAAACTGGCTAAATTGTCTATGCACTTCGAGCCTGGGTTGACAACAGTCCACAATTGAATATCCTCTCTTTATACTACCCATGTAAATGACCACACACACCTACATTATTTCTAAGATCTATATTGTATTTTACCAAATTTATTTTGGAATAAATATTTATTTATTTATTTAAGTATTTTATTTTATGTCTAGGGTTATAGGGTTGTTGTTTCTACCTCTGAAGTTTTTTATTATTTAAATTATTTCCATTTTCATGCCTAATGGCGATATATTGAGCCTTAATGCCTTAAGGCACTACCTACATTAACCATATACAGGGTATGGCATGAACAGTGGTCCAACGTTAAGGGCTTGAACCGCTGTATTTTCAGCTATTGCATACTACTATTAGAACCAATTTTTTCCATAGGTCATCAAATAAATTATTTTTAAATTTGAATACATGTGCTGTCACATGCAAATAATAGTTTTAATGTAAGTAATAAAAAATCAAGTCTTACACATGTACAGGGTGGCAGGAACATCGACGCGAAAACTGTGACCACAGATTCAGTACATGATTCTGAACCCCTGTGCGTTGAAATTTTTCGTCAGTTATTTAAAAAAAGAATTGGCTGTTCCATACATTTTGATCGCGTAGGTATTGCGCTTTTCTATGAACCAGTGTTTTTTTTTAAATTATTGACGAAAATTTTCAATGCAGGGGGGTTCAGTATCATGTACTGAATCCATAGTAACAGTTTTCGCGTCGATGTCCCTGCCACCTTGTATACGTGTCTGAATTAAGGCTCCTATACAAACAGGCGCGACACGCGACGCGACACAAAGGTACGTCGCGTCGCGCGACGAGCGGTGTCTTTGTGTCGCGTCGCGTGTCGCGCCTGTTTGTAGGAGCCTTTAACTGGTAACCAGATTTTCAGTAAGTCTGTATAAAGTAATAGCTTCTGCTAGTTTCCCGTGTGATATCTTTATAAATTATAACCTATGTTACTCAGTGATAATATGTAGAGCATTCCACAGGTGAATTTTTTAAATCAGTTCAGTACTTTTACAGTTTATTAATTACAAACAAAAATAAAAATCTTTTCTCTTTATAATATTAGTGTGTAATTAGATGAAAGGAGCAGGGGGGGCCATGGTATGGGGGGTTGAATTATAATCCCCACCATTCTTCATAAACTGCCTTTTAACCGTCTTCTGACCATATTCCAATTTATTTGGGGTTGCAGCATGAAATCTTCTTTGTTACATCCCAATAAAAAAAAAACGTTTTAAATTAGATTCTAAAATTCACAGAACAGTAAGCCTACGTTCGCGCAGACGTAAAAATATTGCGGCGGGATTTTTTCGCTCACTGGATTTTCAACTCTCGGTGTTGAGAATCCAACAGAGTGCAAGTCAACGCGGCGAAAAAACATATTACTATTGGATTTTCAACTCTTGGCGCTAAGTAGAGCGTTGAAATTCCAGTGTGTGAACAAAAATCGCAGCGGGAAAAAATCGTCCGTGCGTACTTGTGCTCCGGGGTCCGTGAAAACTTACGAATCTAATGTTAGTTCGCTGATGGTTTGGCCCTTGGGCAGAGGTACATCTATAGCACACCCACATTTGCCACCGTTATGTTTAAGTCCCATGTAATACGGGGCGAGCGTATTGCCATCAACGGGGCACAAATCCAGACACCGGGCTGCTACTGATAGAAAAACCTAATAAGACTTTGCCTGTCCCGGGAACCGAGCCCAGGACCGCATGCCCAGCAGTAGCGCACGACCACTAAACCAATGAGGAGTTGGAACATTTAATTACTAATGCCAATTACACATTACAAAGAACAGGAACTAGACTTTGACATCCTATTTGAACTAAAGAAAATAACAAAAGGTCAAGTTCACTACGACGAAGGACAATGGGATGTCTCAATATGGTAATCTTGAGTCAAGATTACCATATTGAGACATCCCATTCTCCTTCGTCGTAGTGAATGTTACAAATTACTAATTTAAATTATTCCATTTATCTATAATCAGTATCGGCTCGCAGTAGGAACTCGTGGCTATACAATAACAGCTACTGTCAAAACCGTTTATAACCACTTCGAAGGGACTGTCAGATAACGGTTGTTATAGCCGATAGTCGTATATGTCGGAAATACGTTACTGATTTGACTAATCGGGATGCTAGCGCCGTCTAGCGGCGCTTGTCAGAGTCTACAACATAATGCTCGGACCGGCCGGAGTGAGCAGAGTTCATCGGTGGTGGTCAAGCAGTGAACACGTTAAGAAACTGTCACTGTCGTTAAGAACTGTAAACGTTTTTTCTTTTGCGTAATAACCAACATTACCCACACATATTACATCTTATCCTATCCTGTACTATTAAACGAGCAATATTTGTATAAACACTAGCTTTTGCCTGCGACTTCGCCCGCGTAAAGGTCGGAAATTATCCCACAGGAACATACTACCGGGATTCATAGTATCTTATGTCCTTACCCAGGTCATTGCCTATCCGCATGCCTTCCATCTAAATCTGTTCAGTCAATACAGACAGACAGGTAGACAATAAATTCAAGTAATCCTTTTAAAGGTTTCGTACCATATGAAAAATTGAAACCCATAAAGGATGACCTGGTTGTCTGTCAAGACCCTTTTTCTCAGAAACACGCGGAGATATCAAGTTGAAATAGATATCAAAACCTGACATCTATGGTCCCTAGGAGCTGTAAAGAAAAATCAAACTTGCAAGTCAACGCATTAAATAAATACGGCCATTTAATTATACCGCATATTTATGTTGACACTCGCAAATAAAACAAAGCCTATATGGTACTTCCCGTTGTCCCAGCAGCATGAAGTTTGGCGAGAAAACTTTCATCCCCTATATATCACCCCCTTTAGGATTATTTTTGAGACAAAAGTAGCCTATGTCCTATCCTAGGATGCCATTTATCTCCTTGCCAAATTTTATCTAAATCCGTTCAGTGGTTTAGGCGTGAAAAGGTAACATACAGACAGACATTCTTGTACTCAAACCTCAGTTGGCCCGATATAATTTTTTGACCCTAGTAATAAGAAATAGGATCGACTGGTATCAAAAAAGTTTTTGTGAAAATTTGCCGTTTTCTTGCTGACTGTACATTTTTTTCAAAATCTGTGAATGCAGATCAATATGTTTCAAAAAGTTAAGGACAGTCTCCTAAGACTGTTTTCTTGTAGCGCCATCTCAAAATCGACCCTGTATTTATGTTATGATTGACTTGCTCTAAGCAGTCTCTCCCGCCTATGCCCGGTTGGCGGGAAGAACACTCGCTAAGAAATTTATGGTGCATTACAGAGAGTATTCGCTCGCCAACTCGTTTTAGTTGCTAACTCTACTCGCGAGCTAAGTCTTTGCACATCATGCCCTCCCGCTCCCCCAGAGCGGGAGAAGTTATTTGATAATTTCCCACCTATTTTTTTTTTTATCTAAAACTATTTATTAAAAGAGAACATACATATTATTTAAGGTATGACAAAACTAAAAAAATATAATATCCTAACCTAACTAAAACTATTACACTAAAACTAAACTAAAATATGGCGTCGTTAGCCGCTGGCCAAGGTAAAAACCAGCCCTTGGATCACGGGAAGTGTCAACCAGTCGTTTGGAGATTTCATTGAACAGACCGTGAGCACTCGGACCCCACGGCCCTAGGGTTTCAACCCTAGACGGCTCGAAAATATAGTGTAACCTATAAGGTTATTATACTTTCGCCGCTGGAGGTTTTCCGCAGCCACAGCGGCAACGCCAGCACAGCACGCTGAGCCAGGAAGATGGGATGGCGACACACGTTGCGTCCCACACTAAAGGCCTACTCACCTTCCATGGAAAAAAAAGACATGCCGTCCGGTCTCTTGCCATCGTAGTGTGCCAAACCATTGGATTTTAATACAGTTGGAACGCCGACGGTGACAAGAGCTCGTCGGATGATGTCATTAATGTTCGCATGCCGCGCTAAGCGACCCGCACTTCGGCTGCAAGACAGGCCGTGGTGTTCGAGGCTGTGTTGACAACTTCGCCACAGTGACAGCGATGAGGAGAACAACAAGGAGCTCCTAGACGCAGGGAAGCAGCAATGCGGAAGGTAGTGTCGTCGAACAAAGTGCCTAAGTTCGACGACGTCGGTAGAGCATGAAGCCACAGGCCCGACTCCCACTTACCCACAGCCAGCTGGCGTGCACGCTCCGCAGTAGTAACAAGCGTGTCAAGTAAATTGTTCTGTACTACTCTGCAGAGCTCCTCCTCCCACCGTCTCTGGGAAAATGGATTGTCGGGCGGATCTGAATTCGGGCAAGCGAGTCTCCAGGCATCCATAGCCTCGGTGAGGCACGACATATCAAAATGAATCAGTGTGGAAGCTAGGATTTTCCTGATTAATTTCTCAGTACCGTGAACCGAGGATATGAAAGCCGGTAAACTATTACTAGAAATTTTGCGGACGCCGAGGCTTCCCATACGGATAGGAAGAGTAGTTTGTGCCCAAGCTCGGTCGTCCATGGCCACATTTAAGATCGAGGTTAATGTATGCCGGATAATTTGGTCCATTTTGTCTAAAAGATGAGTGAGTTTCCATAAATGGGAAGCGCGGAGGAAATATGTCAATTTAGGACCGAAACAGCAGTAACGGATTAAGGTTATGGCCGAATGCATATTAATTTGGAACAGTCTTTCCGAAACGTCATTGAAATTTTGATTTTTTTCATCAATAAAACCGGGGAAGGAGTCCTCAAAGAGTGACCCAAGGAGACGAAGAGAGTATTTTTCAATAATTTTGATATCTGGGGCTATTGTGTTAAATTTAGAAAGTGTATCATGTCTGTCAGTACTGTCCGCTAAGTATAGTTCACACTTCGAAAGGTTGAGTTCAAGGCCAATGGAATGTAGTTAATTTTTTAGGAAATAAAGGTCATTTAGAACAGTTAGGCTGAATTGCGTAACTTATTTTCGTAAACAATTTTGCCTAATTAGTGTCATTTTGACAGTTCAACAACATTCATTGCGTTATTTACGTTGTTCAGCAGATTTTTTTTTCTAACTCATGAAGCAATGGATAAGCAGTCTGTTTCAAATCTAAACAGATTGTGATTGTGTTGTATTACGCAATTAGGGTACTGATTGAGTGCCCAAAACAATGAAAAATAGTACAACTCAATCAAGTTTCGACCTTGACTGACGAACAGGTCAAGGATATTCTGTTACTCGGAACGGTATGTATGGATCGACCGACAACGACGACGCCGACATTGGTTGCATTCTTAACCCGCTGACGGTACCTATAGTTATAAGCTTGTGGAGGTAACAATCGTTAGATTCCTAAAAACTCTAAAACGAAAAGCATTATGGTCCGGCGACGGGGATTCTTAGAATAATTGTATTACTTCATGAAATTACTATACAATAATTCTACTTAATAAAAATCTCAAATTCGTTCATTCACTGACACACAACGCTCAGATTAAACCGTTGGATCTAGAAGCATGAAATTTTGCACAAAAATTCGTTTTAAAGCGAAAGAGCACTAAGGAAGGATTTCTGAAAGTACGTACATTCTCTAAAAGGGATAAATAGGGGATGAAAGTTGGTATGGAGGGACCTTTTTTTGTCGATGGGAAGTTCTATCGGGCATTGGTTTTTTTTTTTTTTCTGAAGTGCATCTCATAGCTGACCTCTGAGGTCATGACTATTTAACCGGTCAATCCTGTGGTTGCCTCAAAGCCTCCAGCCAGGGCAATACAAACTAAACTAAAAAGCTAGGTGAACGCTCGCTAAAGGCACCCCCTGTGGAGTACGAGCCTTTGCTTAGGGCGTCACTGGAGGGAGGACATCAAAGATGGGACGGGCTGGAAAAAAAACAAAGTTTTAATCATGATTATTAATCGGGGTATTTAAAGCTACGTGCAACTCATCTCAAATTCATTTACTGGCACACAACGTACTGCCTAAATTTTGCACACGAGTTCCTTATTATAATGAAGCCGAGTACTAAGGATTTTTCAGACTACATTCTCTAAAGGGGTTAAATAGGCGATGGAAATTCATAATTTCCTAAGCAAGAAACGTGAAAGTTGGTACTAAGAAGTATGAGTGAAGAAACGATTCGATTTGCGTTTTTTGGAAATTCATCCTTAGGACTCCTAAGAAGTGTCTGATGGGAAATCTTATAGGGCTCACAGCTTGTCATCTGAATGATTGAAAGCCTATAAGCCTATACTATACTATACAGAGCAATATTTGTAAAGATAAAGAAAAAAAAACTTAGATATTTTTAAATATTTTTCCGTCGATAAAATTAAGCATAGATTCCCTAATTTCAATATGTGCACATTATAAAGACTCACACTGTATAATTTATATACAAAATTTGAAAATTTGTTCTGGAAAACAGCTCTAACGATTTCGACGTAAGTTGCAATATAGAGGTTTACGGGGCGAAAAATCGATCTAGCTAGGTCTCATATCTGGGAAAATTCGTTTTGACTATTTTCACAGCCTCAGGAATATGATACAACGTTGATATACCTGCAGGCGTAGCATGACCACCGTAGAAACGAGTTGTGTCGACAGAAGAATAGACAAAAATGACGTTCCGTGTAGACAGGACGGCAGTACAGTAGAAAGACACAACTGCACTTTTTACGCAATTCACTCTTTTCATAATTCGACTCAGAATTGTTTGTTTTGTCATAGGATTTTTTTTTTCTTTGTTTGATTCTCAATTTTTATTGATATTAAGAGTGTCGAAGTATCGTATTTTGGAAGAAATCATATTACAGTAATATTGGATTTAACCATTTCCTTGGTAATGGTGCCGATTCTCTTGTACACCGAACTAAACTATCTAAACTATCACTAAAACCCCTTTATTTTTGGCTATGAAAATCTTAAAACTATTCTGCAACAAAAAATCCCTAAATTTAAATATAATTTTGACACAACTTAAATCGTATTTGACAATCGCGAGTCCACGTGGTACTCGTTTGTCCTACGCCGTGATTTTTTTTAGAGCCGGAGACGCGAAGGCTCGACGTATTTTATATAGAATTTTTCACTTTTTGTATGGAAAATAAGAAAAATTATTACCTACATGTTCAGTCTTAGGGGTTTGTGGGCTTTATAAAGGGGGTCGAAATTTTCATTATTTTTGCGATTAGATACACCATTTTCGAGATATAAGCAAAAGAAAAAAAAGATACAGTACTATATTTGCACATGAATTCGAGGTGTTGGTGTGAATTTTAATTATGATAATTATTACTTATCACAGTTTTGCGTTCAAAACGCAAGCGTTTCATGTTTTTGTAGATAACCGTATATACTTTGTGGCCGTCGAGTAAAAAGTTTTCTACAGTCTTTAGCATGGCGATTACAAAATCAAATTGTCTTCACTACTTAGTGATTTTGACAGTTTGGATAGAAAACTTTCTTCTGAAATAGTCTACATGTAAAAGGACCTAGACAAAGATCGTTAGAAGCGGAAGACAAAATGACAGATTGTAGAATGATTTCTACAGTGCGATGTCAAAAATGAAGAGACGAAATGTCAATTTGTATAGAAAGAGCTATGTCTATTCTTCGTAGACATAGAAAGCGTCATGCTACGCATGCTGGTCGATATGTTTATCTATTTTCACCCGAGCAGAGCTTGGTCGACCAGGTACTCAATATAATATAGTGAATAATCTCAGGTCTGTACCCTAATTGCGTAATACAATCAATCACAATCTGTTTCGATTTGAAACAGATTGCTAATCCATTGCTTCATAAGTTGGAAAAACAATTCTGCTCAACAATTTAAATAACGCAATGAATGTTCTTGAACTGTCAAAATTAAACAAATTAGGCAAAATTATTTTCGAAAATAAGTTACGCAATTAGGGTACAGATGACCTTTGTTTTTTCCCAAATTTTACAATTGGTATTTGGGACTTCAGACTGACTGTTATCATGCTTTCTGAACATGTAGATGTCTCGCATCGATGTTGTCTCACCACTCTCCGGCTGTTGGGGTATGAAGCCTTTCCTATAGCATAAAGCCAACGATCCCCTACAATAAGCCTGCGCAGCTATTATACCGACTGAAAGGCCCAAACAGATTACTACCTCATCTTCGCTATTTTGGCATAGAAGAAATGAAATGATATGAAATTGTTTATTCTGTAAATAGGATATCGGAATCACTTTTACACGTCATATTAAAATTTTTTATTAAAAATAAGCTAGTTGAGTTCGGCGTTTCCTATCTGATTACTCTGAGAAGAAAAGCCGAAACAAACTCAAGGGTCACAGTCTCTTTTAAAGTCCAGTCATAATCTTAGTCAGGCCATATGAGGACCATGTAGATTAGTGTCTGAAATGGTCTTATGTGGAAAGAACCACACAGATTTGAGCGGACCTGTCCACACATGAAACACGTGTCGATTTATTTCAGGGTTTTATTTAAGACTCTTTAGAAATAGCTAAGCGGAACAGGTTACTAAATATATCCACTTCTGTTGCATTTTTTGGACCTATCCAGTCAGTGCAAGAATTTGTCAGTAATGGTGGAGCTCAACTAAGAACTTAAGGAGCTCTATAGCTTTGCTAGAGCAGTGTTATATATGCACGAAGCAACGAGATCCCTTCGGCTCACTCCATGGTGTCGGTAAAGCCGAGTATAGCCCATCTCCTTCGTCGAATCGAAAAATCCAAAATGCTGTGACCGAAACTCGGTTCCTTTGTAATAAGAGGCGAGCCTATCGCCAACAACCTTGCACAATTCCAGGCTTCAGACTGCTACTGAGAAATTCCAGATAGAAAAACTCAATAACACTTTGGCTGACCTGGGAATCGAACCCGACCACTAGATCAATCACATAACGTAAACTCACGCCTTCTTCCCACGGGAACGCCACCTGCAACGATCCTTACATACTCTTTCTCTTTTCTTCTTCTTTTTTTTTTCCTTCTTTTTATTCTCTTTTTTAGATCAATCATTCTAATAAAATTAAGCTTAGTAGTTTACTCTATGATGACTCTATGCAAATTATTGCATATGCTAAATAAATCTCTGGGATTTAAATTGGGAATGAATGTCACCTTAATAGCCAAGAAGGTTGTGGACTTCGTACTGAAGATCACCATGATCTTTGTCACTGTAGATACGCAACAGACCAACAAACAGTTTTTGCATGACATTACGAGAATAATCTGATAATCTTGTCCACAGACGGTTCAAAGTCTATTTATTACAAAACCATCGCTCGTATTTTCCAGTTGCAGAAAATCATAAGTGTACTTAGAAACATAATTTCTTCATCTAATATGACGCAGTAAGATGGTTGAAGTCGTGATATAGTTATATCCCTAGGGATATAGCTACATACCATAATATAGTTATATGAATGCGGTTCATAACTGTCGGAGTGCCCTAATAGTTATATTACTAGATCCGCTCGTATCACACTTATATAAACACACGTTTCTTGTATGGGGACCCCCTTTAATTATATTAACTTTATTTAATTTTTGACGTGAAACCTTCTTTAGGCGTGTTGGGCATTTTTTATGGGACTAAACCATTGATTTCGCGACACCGTGATGACCCCACCTTTTGACCATTAAAAAGACATCAACGCGTTGAATACCGCGCCGCCGATTTTTTTTCAAGTTTTCGCTTCTGTCAGCACTCCCGAAGTACCACTTTTTATTATTTTTGTTATAGCGGTAATAGATATATACACACTCTGTAAAAAATTCAATTCTCTACCTATTATGGTTCATTAGATACAGCACGCTGACAGACGCCTGTCTGTCAGCGTGCTGTATCTAATGACGGACGGACAGCGGAGGCTTAGTAATAGGGTTCCATTTGGTACCCTTCGGATACGGAACTCTAAAAAGCATACCTAATATTCCATTGCCGAAATCTATAAATTCTAACTTGGATTCTTGAACCAAGATTAACCTTTATTATCTGTTTTGGCAATTATTCCCTTTCAACAGATTAAGAAAACATTTCGAAATCATAGCTACATCATCTTTGTTCAACACAAATAGAAAAGGATATCCTAACTTAAGACCAGGCACTCCAAAGACAATTTCCACGCAAACTGGTCCAATGCACCGCATCACTCCAATATATGCTAAACGCTAACACATGAGTAATAAAGTTGAATATCGCTTGCGCTGTTACTAATAGATGTCGTAAGTCTCAATTCTTATTTCGTTTATAACTAAAGTAATAATTGATCTAGAGAAAAAAATATCTTATATTTGGATAATAAACTATATTTACTTACTGTCAATAATTATTTTAGACATAAAAGCCGAGTAATATTGTTTTTATTTCAAATAATCCTTAAAAAAGACATGATTTTCGAATAAAAAATGGATCGAGCGAAAATGTTCCAATTACGTAACTGTCTTTTATTTGCTAAGAAACAGATCCAATAAATCATATATATTAAAGTTCCATTCTGATTGTATGTGTGACTTTTTCAGAATATTAATGCAAATTAACATACAATTTAGGGAGCCTCCTCTTAACGCACAGCTTTGACCTGTCACCGTGCACGTAACGTTCCGGACTTCGGACCCGCAAGTTGACCAACTCGGAGCTGACCGCGTAAGAATCCGGACTCTGGACCCGCTTACTTGACCGTCATGTGGAACGACACGTAGGTGACGTTGACGCATTCTGTTGACCCTCTCACTGGCATAGTGAACTGACCATGAATTAATCATGACGCACACGGCCCACTAAGTTAAAAATATCGTGTGATTTTAAACTCGAATCATTTTAATACTAGCTGACCCGTAAGACTCTAGAGTCCTGTCAAAATTTGAATTTCGATTTCTCGACTGTTCCTTTGGGTTTTTTCCTAAACCACCTCGTTACGTATTGAGGAGAAATGAATAAAGAAGTTTTGCGAGACTAATGCATGGTTTAAAAGGGTTCCGTTTTTTCCTATTGTAACTCAAAAGGAAAAAACGGATGCCTTCGGAACGGAACGGAACAACGAAGCGATCCTGTAAGGCTTATAGGATCACTTCGTTGTCCGTCCGTCAGTCTGTTATACTCGAGACCAATTTTCTCAGGAACGCGTGGTGATATCAAGTTGAAATTAATATTAAATACGTAGATCTATGTTCCCTTGGAGCTCTAAAAAAATCAAGCTTCTAAAGTCAACTCAATAAAAAAATACGGACTTTTATGTGACATATTTTGATACTCGCAAATAAATAAAAACCTACAGGGTCTTTCCGATGACCGAGAATCAGAATCATGAAATTTGGCAGGAAGCAAGGGCTCACAGCACAAACAAAGGAAAAAGTCCCAAAATTGTTAATTTGTAGTTTTTTGAGTACATAAAAAAAATTGCGATTACAAACTTACATTTGCAGTTGGAGAATTGACCGTGTCGTACATCGATGTAAGGGACAACATGTTTCTCAACTACTAAGTTAAGGCGACGATAACCTTTAATGATTTTAAATTGAAGATGACGTCTTAACGAGTTGTATTAATGATTTGTAAAAAATATATGTTAAATTAGAGCATTTTCTTAATATTTTAATATAGGCATATTTTGGATTAAGTTTATATTACATAGTGAAATTAATTTGTAAAGTTAGGTCTAACGCGGATAAAAAACTGAGAATCGCGCAAAATCTATCAAGCGTATTTTTCTGAATCCTTCACCATTTTAAAGATAATTTAATTATTGATCGTTTAGTATACGAGTTTTATTAAAATTCCTTTCGTTTTATGTATAATAAATTAATAATACGTTTAATTAGGGACAGCGCTCCTTGATGGGCGAGTCTTATTACTGGCTGGACATACGACGCGTTGCGTGAGCTCAGTACAGAATACGCAAGCTCACCACTCAAGGTCACTGTCATATCTTAAGTTTATTTTTGGGATAAATTCATCCCAACTACGGAATCCCTTCATTGTGCGTGGTCCGATACGCACTTGGTCGGTTTTTTATTACGTAGACAGACTTCGACTAATAGAAGAAAAATACATGTAGCTGACCCCAAATAAAATATAATATATCGCACCCTTAGTAATATAAGGGCACAACTAAATATTTAGGTTTTGAGTTTTTGTGTTAGATGGGCTCAATATCAACTGTTCTACCACGGAGAGGATGGTGTGAAAGAGACAGAATTACAGTATTCGCTTTAATAATTATTGTCTTTTTTCTCTTTCTGTGAAAGCCAAGTAGTAGAACTGTTGAGATTGAGCCCGTCTTACACAAAAACTCAAAACCTCAATATTTCGAGTTGTGCCCTTATATTACTAAGGGTGCGATATATATAATATCCCCTTATATGGTGGACTTCCAAAGAACCACGCGGAGATAAGTGATCTCAGTACTAAGATTACATACCATCCTGTGTTTCTCGAAAGGATAGGCGAGGTATCCACACCTACATATAGCCAGCTCAGGTTATGTATAATTCCCCAGTAATAGCACGGTAATATTATATGTAATAGGAAGCAAACCCATTGCCGTTACCCGGACGCGTAAATACAAAGGCGAATGCAACATAGTCGCCCATTTTATGTTGCATTATCTTGCGAATGGCTTAAACCAGTAATAGTCCGTCCGGTTTGTAGTGCAGGCGTTTTTGTTTATATCAGGCAATGAAAAGGCGGATTCAACGCAGTATAGTATTATTTTCGTTAGATTATGAACTGAGTTTTTTTTTTTTTATAAATGGTTACTTGCAGTTTTGACCACTAAGGTTTTGGCTGCTTAACCGGACTTTAATGTTATGAACTGAGTGAAATGGGTTAGGTTAGAACTGTTACCAACCGCGCGCGTGCCGAGCGAGCGCTACTTCCAAGTTGCGCAGGTAGGCAGGCTATTTAGTATTAGTATGCGCAAGGTGTGTTACTTAGTTTTAGTTAGCCCAGCAAGTTTGATACCTGGAGTGTAGAACTGTAGACAGAGCGAGTACATAAATATAAGACGTATTGCAGTCGTATTTTTAAAAAACAATGTCTTTCGGAACCGATCACCTTGCGGATAATTTTCAAATGTCTGTGGTGTAATCGTGTTTATAATACTTTTTTTAATACGGAGGCAGCTGCGTTACAATACAGCTACTGTCTGTGTTGCATCCGCTTTTGTATTTACGCTACCCGGACACAATAGATTCCTATCTGGCTTGTTGCGACTGAGAAATTCATAACATAACATCACGGCTGTAACCCCAGAAGGGTTAGGCAGAGGTGTTCCTATTAGTAACACCCACATTTCGCCAGTTATGTTTATAATGCCTCGTTGGTCTAGTTTAGTGGACAGAAGCGCTACTGCTAAGTATGAAGTCCTGTACCCTAGTTGCCTAACTTATTTTCGTAAACGATTTTGCCTAATTTGTTTCATTTTGACAGTTCAGCAACATTAATTGCGTTATTTACGTTGTTGAGTAGATTTTTTTTTTCTAACTTATGATAGTCCAGTCATTTCGTCCGAAAAAAAGGCAAATAAAAGAAAATGAATTTGCGCTTCTAATTTTTTAATATGTTGTAGGGGATACCTAGAAAAGCTTAACTTGAGATTGTCGACCAAGCTTTCCTAGGAGCTTTCGCCGCCATCTTGGAAAACGCTTAAAATTTGTTTTTCGGCAATAACTCGGCTATCCGATGAGATTCGAAAATTTTTGTTAGACACTTTTTGTAGCTTTCTTTGTGCTCTACAATAACGCCTGAATCATTTTTAGCGTATCATGCATCGTTATCGAGATATCGATCGATAAAGTCAAAAATTTAGGACACAATTTTTGTTTTTTCCTTTTTTTTTCTTTGGGTCTTAATAAATATGAAAAATTGTGGAATTCAAACTTGTAGAGCATATTCAGAACTACAATTTCCTTCTTGGATTTTTTTATGTTGGACAAAAATTACAATCTCCAGCGCGCCGCAAAGTCGGTGAATCCACGCTCAGCGTCGAGCTTTATTCCGTTTATTTTGTTTTGTTTATTTTGTATTGTAAAAAAATAATATTTTTTACTGCACAAACAAATTATTTGTTTAATAAATTACTATTGTGTGATCCTTAATTTGTTGCTCTATGTACTTATTTTTTATCCCATCAATTTCCTGAACAATTTCCCATTCGATTCGACATCCAGACACAACCGAGCGAGCAGCTTGCTCGACGCTGAGTGTGGATTCACCGACTTTGCGGCGCGCTGGAGATCGTAATTTTTGTCTAACATAAAAAAATCCAAGAAGGAAATTGTAGGTCTGAATATGCTCTACAAGTTTGAATTCCACAATTTTTCATATTTATTAAGACCCAAAGAAAAAAAAAGCAAAAAACAAAAATTGTGTCCTAAATTTTTGACTTTATCGATCGATATCTCGATAACGATGCATGAAACGCTAAAAATGATTTAGGCGTTATTGTAGAGCACAAAGAAAGCTACAAAAAGTGTCCTACAAAAATTTTCGAAATCATCATCGGATAGCCGAGTTATTGCCGAGGAACAAATTTTACCCCTTTTTTCAACATGGCGGCGAAAGCTCCTAGGAAAGCTTGGTCGACAATCTCAAGTTAAGCTTTTCTAGGTATCCCCTACAACATATTAAAAAATTAGAAGCGCAAATTCATTTTCTTTTTTGAATGTACGTAATGACTGGACTATGATGCAATGGATTAACAATCTGTTTCAAATCGAAACAGATTGTTATTGATCGCGTATTATGCAATTAGAGTACTGGTTTAAATTCCTTTGTCGGGCAAAGTGTTATTAAGTTTTTCCATCAGGATTTTTTCAGTACCAGTCCGGATTCTAGATTTGTGCCCGGTAGATGACATTAGGCTCTCCCCCTATTACTTGGGTCTAAGATTTTTTTAACTGGATTTGAGAAATAAATAATTATTGTATTTTAATTACAAACTTTTTGGCAATAAGTACATGATTCTCAACATTCATAAATAAAATATCATGACATTGCACACATAATATTAATACGCATCGATTGATTTTACATTCCATTATGTGTTAATTCGATCTGTGATTTATATGCGACTAATTCATTTACAGTGCATTGTTATATTGTAAACATGTTATTCCATTTAATTTATGTTGTTCTTTTATTTACTTTTGCAATTTTAAAAACCGTTCCGATAAGCACTTGATTTAAAAAAGTTGTTATAATACTGTCTATGGTTCGCGGGTGGCCCGTTGACATAGTAAGAACTAGGTGCATGTGCATTGAGTCCAGCTACTAAGCGTAAGCCCGTAATACACATGCCTGTAACTGGCACAAAAATAAGCAAGTACCTTGCATGCAATCGTTACATTTACCAATCAGAAGTTGTTATGGTTCAATGGCATGCAAGCTACTCGCATACTTTGTGTAAGATACAGGCATGTGTTCTAAACTTGTACGGGCGGTGGCGAACAAGTAATTTCATACCAGCTAAATATCATACCAAAAATAGTTTGTCCATAATTCATAAGAGATCTGAGCGTCAGCTGCTCCAGTAGTGGGGGAGTCCAAAGTAAGAGCATGGCCAGGATTAAAAAAAAAATCAGTGGCACTCCGGGAGTGCCGATAGAAGTGAAAGCTTGAACAATTTTACTGTGCAGGAAATCGCGCGTTGATGACTTTTTAAAGCTGGTGTCGGTAACAGTGTCGCGAACAACTAACCTCAAAAACGTAAAACAAATGTGCTTTCATACCGCACCAAAACATGGGACGGTTTTTGGGAAACCCAAAAAAAACTTTTTACAAAAAAAAAAACAATGTGATATAACTTTAATTTCAAAAGTCGGTGTCTTTGGTTCTGTATTTTCGTTTTTACCACCGAATGCCTGACCAAATAAAAACACAAGACATAGGTCTAGGTTTTTTAGTTGGTCTGTGCACCAACCATACATATTTTGCCAGTGTCAAAGTCAAGGTCAAATAATTTATTTCGACTAGGCCCATGTATGGCACTTTTGAAAGTCCAAATTTACAAAATAATATAATTGATTCTAGGCGCCCCTTCCAAAAGGTAGTTTTCGTATGGAGAAGAATGGGCAAGAAACTCCACCGTTACTCTTTTAAAATGTTTTACAATAGTTTGTATAAGTACGTACATTAGTTAAATAATTATATGTGAAAACGATGCACCTAGAATAAAATTACTATACCACAATAGATAAAAAGAATGAATAAAAATGAAGCGCGAAGTGCTACCGTGGTTACGCCGCGCGCCGCCACTGGTGTCCTAGTCTAGTGAGATAGGGCCCTAAGTATACCCGCTTCTGTTGATTGTTACTGATCATTATCTTGTTGAATGTGACTAAAACTGTACACTGATACGCATGCACAATATTTATCTGCCATTTTGACGCAGTGACCGCTCCGATGAAGGTCGCCGGTTCAACTGCCGCGTCGGAGTAAAAATCTCCACACCAACGCTGCGTGTTCATGGAAACAAAGACTTTCTTCGTTTCTTTTTGATGATGTAAACTTTTATGTGATGGACGTGAATTTGATTACTTACACTATATTTTTGTTTTGGCAGCATGTTCTATTCTTTTTGTGTGCGCCCATGGGCGACTTGGCTTCACATGCCGTCGAGAAATATCTTTCAAGCCAGTTTCCTCACGATGTTTTTCTTCATCGTTTTTGAAGCAAGTGCTAATTACACAATATGCTCATGAATCCGAAAAGTCAGAGGTGCGTGCCTTGGGTTCGAACTCGAGACTTATGATTTGGCAGTCCGATGGTCACACCACTGTCTCACAGCTCTTGGCAGCATGTTAACGGTTCATATCCTGTAGATCATCTACTAAGTTTCCCTCTTTTGCATGGTTGGTTAAAAAGCGGCCAAGTGCGAGTCGGACTCGCACACGCACGATGGATTCCGTACCACCGTACAATATTTAACACTACATTTTTTTCAAAACAATACAAAAAACGCTTTTGAAAAATCATTCAACCAATCACAGCAGGATAAACGCGTTTTACAATTTGTCCCATTAATTTTACGATAATTTTCGTTCGAGAAACTGGCTCTTAATGTCAAGTTTGCAAAAACAGGTTTTTCCGCAATTTTGAACCGTCTCCGCATTTACGTCATCAAGCAAATGACAGATACGTCAGAGGTGGTCGTTGTACCGAAAAAATGGTTCTTGAATTTAATCTCGATCATTGTATGCCATAAATAGGAGCATAATTGACTATTGTTCAGAATTTTATGGTTATCTACGACATTTGAACTGTCTTTGACTGTCCATCGCAATTTCTAGCGTCAATGTTTATTTAGCTGGAATGCAAGCTATTTTAAATTCGTTTTTCTCATGTTTGCTGACGGCAATCTTCTTCACCATATCCTGTGACAGCGACCCATACTAATTTTCTTTTTCTTTCCTTTCATGAGGTATCTGATGACTAGCAAAACCAAATTAGGTTTTGACTCGGCCACGGCAATAATCATGGGAATAAAATGTTAATGTAGGAAATAAAAAACCCGGCCAAGTGCGAGCCGGACTCGTACATGAAGAGTTCCGTACCGTATTAAGGCTCGTGCAGACCAGCGCGATATCGCGGGCGCTACAAGGGTCGCGCTATTACAAAATGGTAGTGCACAGTTTTAGGTAAATTTGACGACGCGCGGCAGCGGATGCGCTCGTGTGCGTCTAGTGAAGTACGCTACGCACACATGTAAACCGCTATGCGGCGGACGCGAGGAACAAACGAACTTGAGAGTTTGGCGCTTTAGTTTCCAAATAAATTAAATTACTGTTATTATAGTTTGTGAAATATTATTTGTACTGATGAATGTTATTACCTAGAATGACTTATCTTTTGAGTTACACTAAGGTCATAAAAATTTACTTTCACTTGCGCGTTGCCAGCTTCTTAGAAAGGATTCGCACTGCTACTTATAAAAATGCTTTTTGTAAATATATACCTACTTTTTTACGAAACTTCTGTATACCTAATGTAATTTAGCAGGTAAGTAGACATTTTAGTAATTATTTATATAAATTAATGCAACGTGATGTTTTTTCTACAGTTTGAATATGAATAAGTTATACATAATATAGTTTGGATAGTAGTATAAAATGCATATAATGTGTTAGATGGTAGGTAATTATAATCAAATATGCACATTTAAAGATTTCATCAAAATTTATAGTGACGCAATCCTTAAATGTGTATATCCTTAATTTTAGTTTTTCTCTTTTGCCCATTATTATGAACTATGTCTGAAAATAATGAGTCAATTTTAAGTTGGAGATGATTACATTAAATATATAATTCGGAAAAAAAATAACAATATTTACGTTTATTTTCTATAATATATTCACATAAGAATATCATAGGGAAACACTTATTTATTATATTTACATAACAATGAGACATTAAAAATTAAAAAAAAAAACTCGCGTTTCAAGAAGTGTGCGTTGCACTATATTCTGGGCAAATTGGCGAGATTACGTAACAAAGTGGCAACAGCGAACGATACGTCCTCCCTCAAGAAGCGCTTGGCGCAGACTAAAGGTATGAATTACATGATTGACGCGATGTCTCGACGTGTATAAATATGCACTAGTAATGTCAATTAATGCGATTTCTCATAAATTTCATTAGCACGTGAATTCTTGGGGCTTAGCCTGCTAATTGCTATGCTATTTGCTAATATGACGATAATTGATAATATTGAAGTATGTGAATTTTGTTAATATGTAAATTAAAAAGCGCGTTCGCCTTGGGACGTCTCCTTGCGTACGTTTAGTTTACTCGTCGATAACCTTTTATTTGTGCTAGACTAGTTACACTTGCATATTTCATGTGATTAAGATTGATCACATAGTTAAATATATTAAAGTAAAGTATATAAAGTACGAAGCGATAAATTCACTTCGCACTTCACAGAATTTCGCAACTACATTTCATTTGCTAAATAAGAATTCGCATGCTAACAATGAATGCGATGCTAATTATTCCATCACTACTATGGACTAAAACTAAAGACCGCGCGTCCCGAGATTTAAATTGATTTTTAACATTACATAAAACAATTGTATAAAAATATTAATTTACTTTTAAAAAGATTCTCTTTTTTCAAGCAAGGTGTCATAATAACTTTAGTTATTTCATACTTTTTGTTTAAATTTGTATTATATATTAATAGATAAAAAATATGATTTCGGACGAAAAAATATCAATAACTCTCTGTTTTACGGAACTATTTTTGGTGTATTACTGAATTAAATATAATAAACTGAATTGAGCATTCCAAAGTTCAAGATACAGTTGTACCATGGACATTTTATAAATTATTAAATTATTTTATCTTCGATGTAAAAAAGCATCAAAAGTTGCCCAAAAGTAAAATTTTATGAAACATCCTTTGCAGAAACAAGTTTTTTACTAATATATGTAAACAAATTGACATATTTATTTTATACACTCCCAAGAGAAATAATCAACCTTTCTCGGACATATTTTTTTTTTTAATTTTGTGGTTATTTTTAAACAATAATCACACATCAAAACTCGAGTCTAATGCTCAATTACGAGAAAAATTGTGATAGCCCTCTTAAGATCGAGCAAAAAACGCCGAAAAAAGCACGCTTCTTGTATGGGAGCCCTTTTTAAAATTTTAATTATTTTTTGTTACAGCGGCAATACAAATACACAATCTGTGAAAATTTCATATGTCTATCTATTATGGTTCATGAGATACAGCCCGCTGACAGATAGACAGACGGACAGCGAAGGCTTAGTAATAAGGTTCCGTTTGGCAAAAAAACCGGCCGTGTCGAACCACGCACAATGAAGGGTTCCGTAGTTGGGTCGAATTTATTCCAATTACAAACTTAACATTGTAGTTGAATGATATGTTCTACCATACATTCCAACAGCAAATGTAAGTTTAAACGCTCAATGTTGAGAGGTTTAACATGTTATTTTAAGACCATAGACTTCTTATAGGTTTTCCTGTAATCTATGGGTAAAGAACCATACCCTGCTTTTTTTTTTTTCAAAATTTTTGCTTCAGTAGTTTCGGAGATAAGTGGGGGGGAATGGTCAAGTTTCATCTACATTCTTAAATATCTTTAAATAAATTGATTTAAAAATTATAAAAAAATATATATTTAAAATCCTCACAACATGCCATTTCATTTGATATGTCACACGGTACAATAAGTACAATTTGCATTTTCTTATTTGCTCCCAAAGTTTTTGCCCACAATTCATTTATTTACCTTAAACTTCCGTGTTGGGGTCACAGAAATACATATGTGTACCAAATTTCAACTTAATCGGTCCATTAGATTCGGAGCAAGCTGGCCGTGACAGACGGACAGACACACAAGTTCCGTTTCTTCCTTTTGAGGTGGGGAACCCTAAAAACTAGCTACGTATTGTGCCATTGTATTGTCTAAGTATCCCGTGAAAAGCCAATGTTCTTTTTACTAAGCTAGTATTTTCCTTTAGTTCTTTTGATCCAAAGGTTACTTTCATTCCGTCCCCTGTACCAGAAACATCAATGAGTCATGGTAAATTATCATAAACTGTCAACAATTCCAATGAAATCAGTAAATAAACTGCCACGATTTATTTATTAGGTTAGAATGTTAGAGAGACCTTTTGTCCATGAGTGGGTGTTGCTGAGTTCATTAATATTAGGGCATATTTACGACTCCAAATCCATTTACCGGTGCTACTGTAGATACACGATTTTATTGTGCTTACGTAGTGCCTAGATTCTAGGATTCAAGAAGTGCAATTTTTGCTCAGCATATTTTTTTTGGGTTTTGTACCCGAAGGGTGCCAACGGAACCCATTACTGTGTCTGTCCGTCTGTTACAGGGCTGTATCTTTTCAACCGAAATAGTTTGACATTTGGAATTTTCACATTTTGTACTACTAATACTATGGCCGATATGACAAAAAATAATAAAAACAAAATAAATAAATTTAATCGATCTTGATTCGGTACCTCTACCTAACCCTTCATGTGCGAGTTCGACTTGCACTTAGCCAATTTTTTCAAAGTCTAATAATAACTACAGTCTCGTCAATGAAAGTAATCAATGAACTGCGTAGTGTGTCGAACACCGGCCCTTGCAGAGAAGGGATAAAAAAGTTGGCATTTGCAGTCAGTCTGCTTGGGAACAAGTCCGGGAACAACTGATTTTTGCGACAAAGAAAAATCAAAGAAATACGCTAAATAAAAATAATTTAAATAAATATAATAACCGCTTGTCTATCTTCGTCTTATTAGATAGATAATAAATTGTGCTAGGGTCAGCACACCGAGTATGCTTTCATACTAATATCATTCTTAGTCGAGACATCGCGTCAATCATACGCGTCAATTTATTTTTTTAATTATTTATGTTTAAACATTCGACCTCTGTATGCAAATTAAGTATCGATCGGTCGGAGGGTTATCAGTGCATTCGGTTTTTTTTATTAAAAAAAGATAAGGGTTTGGAAACATGGTGAAGAGTCAGTGTGATGCGCGTGCGCCAGTGAAAGCTTACATCATGAGTGATCTACTGAAGAAGTTGGACCAGGACACGAGGAACGATATCGTCCAAATTGCTGTTGCGATCGCAGGAGTCTACCTTGGGGTGTTTTGTTGTATGTATTGTTTTTTGTCTACTTGTTGTTTTTTTTTTAAATTGTCCGTAGAAATTAAAAAATGGATTGTTATTTATTTATCTACTTATTTTAATTTTAATCTCGCTGTAATATTTGATAAATACTAGTTGACTTTAATGACATTTTCGTTTAAAAAAATAATAGCGTCGTGTTAAAATAATTTTATTAATAAAATATTATCAAAATTTACCTATTTCAAAACTATTTTAGATAAGTAGATATATGAATACTGAGGAAAACCCGTATTGTTATTTGAGAGAACCACAAACTAGTACAGTTAATTTCCTCATTCTTGTGCTTATTATGAAATAAGCAACAACCGCAATACCTATATTATTTCACTCTGAACAATTAATATTATAAAGAAATCAAATTTGTGAGTTTTAATATAGGGGGTAATCTTCGGAACTACTGGTCCGATTCCGAAAATTCTTTCAGTAATGGGAAGCTACATTATCCCCGAGTGCCATAAGATGTTTTATGTTAGATCGAAAAGCTTCACGCGAACGAATTCCCGGGCAGAAGCTAGTAATGAATAAAGGTACTTAATTGCGCAAAAATGCAAAACATTTGGCACTTATTACATAATATTTTCAATATTTACCTTCGAAATGGCAATAGCATGCATGCAATGAACCATAAAAAATATAGCACCCTTTCTTTTTCAAGTCCGTTGAAAACGCGAACCGAGTGACCACTTTTTCTGCAGTGAAGTTTTGAACTAGGGAAAAACTTGTTGGTCAACGTTATTTACAGTTCACATAGATTAATGTGAACTTGTACTGAGTTAACGTTAGCGCACTTATTATTAGGGTCTACAATTCTACATACAAGGATGTCGCTGGCAGGTGTAGCTAGGCCGGTTGTAATGACAGCCTGCCGGTTAAGCGGTTGTCCGTCATTTTTTTTTTCATTTTTCACATTATGTGCAATTTATCGTGGACCTGCATCGTCGCTAGGTTGCACGAGCACGAACAGGTTAAGGTATACGAAGTTTGCGCGCCATTTTTTTGTCTATGACATTATTTTAAGTTAACGGACTTGAGAATATGTAGTAATTACTTGGGGTAATTTAATTCCAATGTGTCGCCTTATTATGCATTTATTAAGTTCATTTCACTTAAAAAAAACAATAGTTTTTTTTTATTTGTCATCATCTTTTCGCGCCAAATTAGATTTTCCATAGAGTTCTACAAACATATATTACTTTAGCACTTATTCTAATATTTTTCTTTGAATAAATCAGATAGAAACAAGAAGAAATTAATTGTTATAACTGTCGTTACATCATTCATTATTCAAAAATTATCTTATGCCTAAGATCATATGTCATTGTATTACTCAATCTAAACGAATAAAAAATGTAAATAATCTCAATCAAAAAGTATGTTTTGTCTGACTGACCGTCCATATTTTTAACCTAAAAATTATAATATGTTTCAGACTTGTGTTAATCTGTTCAAATATCGTTATTAAACGTTGAAATAAATATCGTAAAAAAAATGGTTCGATCACACAATGTCCTAAAGCATTTTTTTTTTCTTTTATGTCTTACGTGTTCTTTTTTTAAAGCGTCAGGGTAGCCCGCGAAATTCAAATTTTCTCACGTTTTTTTTTGTATTTTGCAGGTCAGTATAAGGTTGAACGTTGATCAAAATATCGGGAACGTACAAAAACAATTTTAATCTTTAATACAACTCTCCAAATTACCCTATACAATGATTATTTCTAGAACTCATGACATTTGAGGCCAATTTTTTGTGAGAGAGTTTTATTGAAGATTCTAATGATTATAATTATGTAAATACGTATATTTACTGATCAAAAGACAAGCTGATTGCAAATACTTAAGAAAATTAGAATTTTGCGGGCCACCGTAGCGTTTCTCCCTTAACTTCAATTTTTTTAACTTTAATTACTGTTTTGTAACAAAAACTATACGTTTTATAAACAAACGTGTTTAAACTACGTGAGTTATTTGTATATTGAAATGTTACATAAATTTATAAATTAAAGAAACTGTGTCAATAATTTACGCTGTCAGCGTTTACATTTTAGCATACTACAAGGTTTAGAATGCGCGCATAAACAATACGATTGTTTTGTAAAGTGCGATCGGATGTGCAGAATTAAAACTGGTAAAAAATTGGTCCTTTTTTGCTACAGCGTAAACACCATAGGGGTGGAACCTGACAGAATGAATTAATTTAAAGAAGTCTTACTGTTAGCCTGTACCCTTATGGCGTATCTTATTTAGGTAAACGATTATGACTATGTTTTTTCATTTTGACAGTTCAACGACATTCATTGCGTTATTTATGTTGCTGTGCAGATTTTTTTTCCAACTTATGAAGCAATGGATTAGCAATCTGTTTCAAATCGAAACAAATGGTGATTGATCGTTTATTACGCAATTAGGGTACTGGATCATCCCACTGCTTAGCAAAGGCGTCCCTCAATGACTTCCAGCTCTTTAGTTCCAAGGCTAATGTGAACCGCTGGTGGTTTTTTTTTCTATATCGTCCCGCCATCTCTTAAGGGGTCTGCCGCGCCGCCTAAAACCATAAAAACGGGTTTTCTACGGGTTTTGACGTCGGAAGTCCGCCTTAGTACCTTATTGTGTGCGAGAAGTGTCGACAAAACCCGTTTTTATTGTGGTCATGCTAAGCGTGCTGGCTGTATCAGGGCTCTACATAGTGATTATTTTAGCCCACAGTTCATGTGCGAGAAGATTAAATAAATAAATAAGAATAGACAAAATGACAGATTGTGATTGTTTATCTGTCATTTTGTCTATTCTTCCGTCGACAAAACCCGCTATTGTGGTCATGCTAATCGTGCTGGCTGTGTCAGGGCTCCACATGGTGGTTAGTTTGGCCCACGGTTCGTTGGGTAATAAACGGCAGACATGGCCAGCCCAGTCCCACTTACAGTAGCAGCTAAAGATGTCTATCAATTAATAATGCTTCATGCAGTATGAGCTTACCGTGAATACTTATTTTAGACATAAAAACCAAGTTATCTTGATTTTATTTTAAAAAAGACATGATTTTAGAATAAAAAATGAATCGAACAAAAATGCTACAATTACGTAACTGTCTTGTACATGGAAAGGAAAAAAAACAACAATAAATCATATACTAAAGTACCATTTTGATTGTATGCGTGACTGTTTCAGAATATGAATGCAAATTAACTTGCAATTTAGGAAGTCTCCTCTTAATGTAGATGTTTACTTCAGCGAGACAGCTTACTAATCTGACATGCATGATCAATTGCGCACTGTGAGAAAGGACAAAATAATAATTATATTCTACATCTGATAAATAGTATCCTGTCTGGTTAAGGTTAATTAAATTCTTCACAAACGCTACACCTGCAGCATGCAGTTTATAAACCCACTCGGTATGATTATTATCTCGATTTATAAAAACTTTTAGCTCATTAAGAAGACTGCATAAAATAATTAATTACTTATCTTAATCCAAGTCTGGCGTAACTTCTTTGTTCTTTGTCGTGTTTGTTGAATACTTTTAAAGACCAAACTCTTTTTCCATAAGATAGGACTTACGGATACAAATTCTTCGAAGTTCTTCACCAAAATATGTATTAAATGCAATAGATGTGGATATATTTAGTAACCTGTTCCGCTTAATTATTAAGCACTGAGCACTGAGCGCAGACGCGCTGAGCGCGTGCTTGGAGTGGCAACACGCCGTGTTCGAGTTTACGACAAGTCAATCGTCATCCTGAGGATGCCTCGTTGAGAGGTGAAACACGTCGATTTCTTTCAGGGTCTTTTTAAGACTCTTTAAAAATAGCTAAGCGGAACAGGTTACTAAATATATCCACATCTATTGCATTTTATAATGTATTTCCGCAAGGTCACGCCTGAATCAATTAACTAAAATATTTATTGTCATCATCATAATTCAGCCTGGATCTAAACTACTGCTGCTTGGTCTTTAGCATGCTATCCATCATGATCATAATTTTGCTAGTCTATGGTCGGTTCCAAAAGTGTCTGATGAAAATGTAAACAAATGCATCAAAAAGCGTGACTGTGGATGCCAATTTTTAGTGCCGCATAATTAATCGGTTTGACTTGGTTATTTGAAAACTAAAGATGTTTTCATTTGAGGTTAATTTTATAACCCCAATTTTCTTTCAACTACAATCTAATTATTTTATTTAAAAAATAAGTAAATATTGGAAAAAGTGGTGAGATATACTTAAAACCTTCTAAAGACAGATAAATGTTTTATTATTTTCATTTATGAAGTGATTGCGTAAGAATTTAACCTGAACAGGGATTGTTTACACTTTCATCATACACTTTTGAGACAGACCATAGTCCCATCCAGTTTTTTGTCATTTGTGACTTACCCAGTGTCGTCAACCCATCTTGCTGCAGTGATTCGCTATTTGTCTTCTCGACAACCCCTGCGCCCCATTTTGCTGCAGCGTGTCCTTCATTACCGTTGTTTGGCCTCAATTCCGTTTTTTTTGTTAACCTTGTGGCGAAAAATATAAACTGTTCAGTAACCTCTTGTTTATTTTGAAAACAAAGAATCACCGTTATAGGTCGTTTCGCACGATTTTGAGTCATTCGCAATTAAATTTAATTATGAGTTTATTTTTAGCATTTTCGCGTGTTAGTTAATAGTATACCTTAACATAGATGTCAAGTTTTGAGGTTAATTAGTTTAAGCTATTGTTTTTATTATACTAGCTCTACATTTAGTTCGATGGAGACATTCTGAGTGCAGTTTTGATTCAAAATACATTTACAATCTTTCACAGATCTTCCATTCTCCAATAATAAAATTATTCACAAGTCTTTAGGGATCATTCTCATCAATATTCAGTCGATAGAGATCCATTCTTGCATGCGTAGCATGACCACCATGTCGACGGGAGAATAGACAAAATGACAGATTCACAATCACAATCATTTTGTCTATTCTTCCGTCGACAAAACCCGATTCTATGGTGGTCCTGCTAAGCGTGTTGGGAATAGGCAGAGGCCTAATCAGGAGCGTGGCGATAAGCATCGCGGAGGAGGACCCATTTCTAGCTATGTTTGTTTTCGGGCGTTTGTTAGATAATTTTCATGTATTCGCAAGCGCAGCCGCGGGTTAAACACAAGCGTGACCACACATTTACAGATTTACCCCGCTTTAATCCGAAACATTGTAAAAAAAGTCAAAAACAATCAGACTGAATGGCCGATATCTAGTAGGTAATGAGATAAAAGTAAATAAAACTTTGTGATATTGTTTTAAAAGAGCTATCTGCGCATATTTAACTTTCTGTGTTCTTGAACTTGATCGTAAAAACAATGTGGATGGTTTCAATGACACGCGAGACGAATTAGTCTAATAATAGGTTTTATTTTCAACTATTTCTCTGTAAAAATTGAAAAGATTATGCTTAGGGTCAATTTACATTGAAAGCGATTTTTTTTTGTACAAAGCATAGTGGACTTAATAATGTCAATAGTGTAACGTACAACCTAGATACGACCCAAATAAAAGGTCGCGCGATTTCTGGAGAATTCTCGCGCATTCTCGGTAATTCCCGCAGTTACTAGCTTGTATCTATGTGCTTCGGAGATCTATCGGCGTAAAAAGACGTTTCGGCATAGTCATCCCCCACATTTGCTCATATTGGAGTGTCTGTAGACTGACCTGGACATGAAGCTCTAGACAATAATACTGACAGCTGACACGTTGCATGTGAATTGCATTTGTGGACAATGTTTAGTTTCCAGAGCGTCAATATGCGTTTAAGTCCTTGTGAACGGTTTTGGTTGATGAAGGATCTCACGCTTTACTTCAAGCGGTGCCATGAGAACAAGGACTAATTACTTACTTAACACACTTGTGATCACAATAACTTTCCTTTTTGACAATTCAATTAAAATCAACGAATTTTGTTTAAGCGACACCTATCCAACTGAATTCGTATTTTCTCGTAACTCAATCTCTCTCTCTCTCTCTCTCTATCTACCTGGCTCGACTGCCTCGTTAGTCTAGTACCTCGATAGCGCTATCAATGAGCATTAGATTGATTGATTTGATCCCCAAGTCGGTCAAAGTGACTTAGCGACACGCGGGGTTGCGACAATCGTCGACAGGATCCGGCAGTTGGGACTCGAGGTGGCCCTGCACAAGTTCGAGGCCATGGGTTTTCATGGACGTCGGAATGCGCCACCGTCGGGTTCCCAGGTAATGGCGGGAGGGGTTCACATCGGCGTCGAGTCGACGATGAAGTATCTGGGACTCGTCCTCGACAGCCGGTGGAATTTCGTCGAACATTTCCGACGTTTGGCTCCCAGACTGGAGCGGGCCGGGGCTGCGTTGAAGCGGCTCCTGCCCAATCTAGGGGATCCAAACGCCTCCTGCCGGAGGCTCTACGCGGGGGTCGTGCGGTCCATGGCCCTTTACGGGGCACCGGTGTGGGCGCGTTCACTAAGGCTGCGGCTAGCCCGCCGGTTGAACGCATCCCAGAGGGTCATGGCCATCCGGCTGGCCCGAGGATACCGCACGGTCTCCTGCGAGGCGGCGAGCCTCCTTGCCGGATTACCGCCATGGGATCTGGAGGCAAAGGTCCTCGCGCACATTTGGGAGTGGCGCGAGGAGGCGAAACGCCGGGGCTTAACTCCGCTGCCGCGAGAAATCGCGGCACAGCGGACAGAGCTCCGGCGGGAGCTCATGGCGTCATGGAGAGTGCGATTGTCGCAACCCAGCGCTGGGCACGCCACAATTGCGGCGATAAGACCCCTCTTTGAGAAGTGACTAAAGAGGCGCCACGGCGTCCTCACCTTCCGCCTGACGCAGGTCCTCACCGGACACGGCTGTTTCGGGAGGTTCCTGCACAGGATAAGGCGGGAGGAAACGCCCGGGTGTCACCATTGTGTGGATTGCCTGGAGGACACGGTGGAGCATACGGTGGAGGTCTGCCCAGCTTGGGCGGAGCATCGCCGTGTCCTCGTGGAGGCGATCGGCGGCGGTGATCTCTCGCGTCCGGCCCTGGTTCAGGCCATGGTACGGAGCGAGAGGAAATGGGAAGCCGTCACCTCCTTCTGCGAAGCGGTAATGCTCGCGAAGGAGGAGGCGGAGCGCGTGAGGGAGAGGCAAATTTCGCGCCCTCACGCCCCTAACCGCCGCAGGAGGAGACGCCCAGGGCGTCGGGAATCGCGAGGCGATTTCCGGCCACCGTAGGCGCGGGTTTGCGGGCGGTGAGCAATGGGTAGCTCACCGTCCGATAAGGACCAGGCCCGGGTCGACGGCGCGTTGTGTTCCACGCGCGCCTCAAAGAGATGTCAGCAGAATCGACGGGGTCCGCTAGGGCCAATGCCTGCCGGGGTTGCGAAGAAAACCGAGAGGGAGATCGTGGCCCCCGGCAACAGGGCAACCGAAGGAACACGGGTGGGTTTTAGTCAGTAAGAGTCTGACACATCCTCCCGCTCCGCCCAGAGCGGGAGAAGTTATTTGATGATTTCCCACCCAAAAAAAAAGGTCGGTCAAAGTGTTATTGGGTTTTTCCATCAGGAATTTTTCAGAAGCAGTCCGGAGTCTAGATTTGTACCCGGTTGATGGCTATTGCCATCAATAAGGCTGTGATATGGGCTAGCCAATAGGCTATCCCATCACATGGGCCTTCTACATAACTGGCGAAATGTGGGTGTACTTTATGTAGGTACAGCGCTGCCTAACCCTTCGGGGCGCGAGGCGTGATATTATGTATATCGCCCTCAGTCACTCATAAAAGACCTGCAATACCGTGATAAAGTTTCCTTCGTTGCAAACCGAACATAAGGTTAAAAGTTAATGCTATAAATGAAATGTCAAAATGAAATCTTGCAATTATGAGATAGTTACACAATTATTATGATTAAAACTGACAGAGGTCTTCTTAAATACTGTGAACTGCACTTTATTGAGATTCAATGAGTCCTGTTATCTCCACAAATAAATATTGCTGCTTTATTATTTTAATTGGCCTGTTTCCATAACGACAAATTAATAATATGCGATAATTCGTTCACTGCTGTTTGCTGTAGCTATGTGCTATAAGTTCATAGATTATTGGCTTGGATTGACGATATCTGTCGTTTGTATCTGAATCCTGTTCCCAACAAATCATCATTTTCTTGCACTTATCCCAATGTATTACGGGTCGGCGCAATGTCTTTTTGATTTGTAACATCCTTCCTTCCGCTTTCCTGCAATCTGTAGGAGTGATTTCGTGAAAAGGGACGGAAGTGTATTTACAGAATGTCAGGAAAGCGCGCGCGATTTGATTTGAACAATGAGCGCGCGCGGTGTTAGCACATGAATATAAAAGTCATGTGGTGCTAGAGTTGGCTGTCAGAAACGACCTTGACGAAGCCCCAACCATTTAATGTTGCTTATTACCAAGGTGAGATGGCAGATGTTACACATCATATGCGACTACTAAGGCATCGCATTCACCATTTTCATTTTTAATTATTTCCAGGTGCATAGTCTTTACATATAATTATCTATTTAATTAATACAAAATATTGTAAAACATTTTTAAAAGAGTAACGGTGGAGTTTCTTGCCCATTCTTCTCCATACGAAAACTACCTTTTGGAAGGGGTGACTAGAATCAATTCTATTTTTTGTAAATTTTGACTTTCAAAAATGCCTTGAAATAAATTATTTGACTTTGCTCGTTTTTTTCTTCCGCACATCTCTATTGTCGTCATCTCGGTAGTTATCCCCTTTCTAGCCATATCGTCTTTCACACAGTCCATCCATCGTTTCTTTGGTCTTCATCAAATTCAGATACTCTCAATTCTTTCTTGCGTACCATAATGTATATAGTTGGTAGGGTAATAATTATATTAGTCACAATTATGGATCCTGTCGGGCACACCATAGATCAAGTAGGAGAGAGGAGGAAGAACACTGGGTTAAACACCCAGTGATACATTTTATTATTAGTTATGTAGTTAGTAAGTTATACTGTGTTATTAATACTAAATTGAACCGATTTCCTTTCAGTCACCGATGCCACCTTCAGGCTGTTCCCACCAAAGAAAATGTATATTTGTTTCACACTTCCATTACGAAGACCAAGGGATGTTACTGCATGAGTCTCGCATCATTTAAAGTCCCCATTTAAGTAGTGTATTTCGAAAATCCGCTGTTTAGTATTGTTTATGAACCATCATCCACCCTTATGCTACGTTTTCTTGGGTCACCCCATAAAAAACTTTAATCAAATTAAGCTGAGGATCAGGCCGAGGGATCTAGTAGCAAAACTGCGTCCTTAGCTTCTTACTTTCCATATTTGACGGTTCCAGAAATCTGATTTATAAACCTTATAGCTTACGGACACGCTATGGTGATGGAAGTTTTACCATCGATATTTTCTAGTTCATTTTCGCATTCCTGCAGACCACAACACACATAACAAACAACACAACATACTAAATTACTATTGCCATGCCTTTCAATTTGACATGTCGACAACATTCATTGCGTTGTTTACGTTATGAATTTTTTAAACGTATGAAGCAATGGATTAGGAATTTGTTGTGGTGTTGTTGGTTTGTGAAGGTGTAGTTTTTTTGGTCTTTGCGCTCATTTCTGTCATTAGTCTACTCTTCATTCACTGTAGTAAATAACTGTATTCCTTCATAATCTGTTTCTTCAGTTTTATATAAATGCAAGTCAAATGGAAATACGGTGTTTAAATTGGAGTTATCACTTTAATAGCTTTCAAGATTATTCCAATCATTGTTTACATCGTCTCAGCTGCTGAAGTGTTTGCTTTCAAGTGTAAACTGACTCAATGAGTCAATATTTTGATTGCATAGAGATCACAGGGGTATACTTAGGTCTATAGTGGAACAAATATTAGTCTACATGGTCCTCATATGATCTGACCACGATTATGTTTTGGCTTAAAAATAGACTTTATTTTTTAGCTTATTGGGTTCTTTTCCGTACCTATCCACAAGGAACCAATGGGCCAATGAGACGACAATATGATTAATATGTCACATCAACTCAATCTCAGTAACAGTAACGGGTTGCTAGTTTAAATCTTAGCAATTACTGATTAAATGGTCGCAGTCTGACTGTCTCTGGCTGTTGACCGATTTCCCCTCTCAAAACGCAGCTCTTTCAAATAAAGGGATGTAAGCGTGTGTAACGTAAATACAAAATAAACGTTTTCTTTAAAGAAGACCTACCATCGGAAAGCACCAGGCCTTAAGGCACCTGTTCCACGTCACTTTAAAATATTTTTTTAAATATTTTTTCCGTCGAATAAATTAAGCATAGGTTCCCCCCTCATTTCGATATGTGCACATTATGAAGACTCTACACTGTACATGTCACAAAGCATGTTGCTATAAAAAGTTTGTGTTTAAAGACTAACGATGCAGAAAGCGTAAAAGGTTACAAGTCCAGACACAATATAAGCTAACATTATTAATATTAGCTTATATTAGGTACACGGTTAAAATTGTTGACTGCTTCATTAATCTAGTGGCCGCAAGCGCTACTGCTGATCATGAACTTGTGTTTTTCCATCAGGAATTTCTCAGTAGCACCTCGGAGTCTGGATTTGTACCCGGTTGATGGCAATAGACTCGCCCCCTGTTATATGAGACTAAAACATCACTGGCGAATTATGGGTATTATTAGGTAGGTACACATCTGCCCAACCCTTCGGGAAAAGAAGGCGTGATATTATGTTATACATGCAGCCCCGGATCTAGGGGGGGGGGGGGGCAAACCGGGGCACGTGCCCCGGGCGCCAATTTCAGGGGGCGACAAATTCAAATGTAGCAGACAAGTGCACCACCCAGCACATCGCAACTTTGCAATAAATGAGACGCGCGGCACATTAACCTTTCTATTTTTTTCTTTTTTACAACCGTTATGGCGCCCCTGTTGGACTGTTGTACCATTATCGATCGATAAAATATTATTAATATGTTGCTGGCAAAATTTTCATTTTGAGAAAATTTTAATTTCACGGGCTAACTTAGCGCATCCCCATAAAAGATTGGCGGGGGGCGACAGATGGCAGTTTTTGCCCCGCCTCAAAAAAAATCTAGATCCGGGGCTGTATACATGAATAGAATTTTTACAATCTTGTCCGTCTCACTGTCTCTTCACTTCATTGAACCGTAACTAAACAATTGTAACCGCTAATCATATCTTAACGGGTATGTGCGTACGTTATCTGTCAATTTCATAAACATTTAAGTATGAAGGTCGAACTCTTATTTTCTGGCGGCTTCAGCGAAATGTGGAGTACCTACAGGCTGAATCATTTATCACTTTGGCCTTGTAATGTCAGTAACCCATCACCTTGGTTTTGACTCGTGGACAATCGATTTTCTGGGGACAAAAAGATGTTTGTATAGAAAATTACTTATTGCTTTCTGGTAACGCTTTTTTTTAACTACATACATAAAATCACGCTTTCTTCCCATTGACCCGGTAGGCAGAAATCATACAACATGTAAAAAAACCTTGTCTGATCGATGAGGGAGTTGTTAAGTATCGTACTGAGAGTCTATTTTTGCGAAAATAGACAAGAAATCAGAAAACAAAAATCGCCTTTACATGGGACGCGGACGGCCGTCGTTTAGTGGGTGTCTACAAGTCATAACTTACTACCCATGAAAATTGAAATAACAATAAGCTTTTTATTTAATAATAAGATTTTTTTATTATTTTTTAACAGACTTAAAAAAAAATGGAGGAGGTTCTCAGTTCGGAGGTTTATTTTTTATATATGTTCCCCGATTACTCGAAGACGGCTGAACCGATTTGAAATTTTTTTTTTTGTTTGAAAGGGTATACTTCCAAGTTGGTCCTATTGTCATTTGGTCACGATCTGATGATGGAATCTTGGAGAAATCGAGGGAACTCTTCAAATATTATAAGCGCACCTATAGCGATTTGGGTATTTTTTATAGTAACTCATGCATTTGCTTTCGAAAAGCACCATTTGGTAAAGTGGAACTGATGAATTAAATTTGGTAAAGTGGTACTGACTTGTATCATTGCACAAATAAAGAACCGTCATTACAGCAGTTGCCTGGGGCGACCCCAGGCTGAACATAAACCAGTTCCTTAATTGCGTAATACAACACCATCACAATCTGTTTCGATGTGAAACAGATTGCTAATCTATTGCTTCAAAAGTTGGAAAAAAAATCTGCTCAACAACGTAAATAACGCAATGAATGTTGTTGAACTGTCAAAATGAAACAAATTAAGCATAACTGTTTACGAAAATAAGTTACGCAATTTAGGGTACAGGGCCATATTAACTAAGTTTTGGTTACAATAATTTCCCGAACCAAAATTCCTAAAAGATTTAAAATATGTATAGTTCCTCCAATATCGACCTTGACTGCCTCGTTAGTCTAGTGGTCACAAGCGTTACTGCTGAGCATGAGGTCCTGTGTACTATTCGCGGGTCCGACAAAGTGTTATTGGGTTTTTCCATCTGGTATTTCTCAGTGCCCGTAGTCTGGATTTGTGCCCACTTGATGGCAATAGGCTCGCCCCCTATAACATGGGACGAAATGTGGTTGTATAGGTGCACCTCTGCCTAACCCTTCTGGGAATACAAGCGTGATGTTATGTTATGTTATCCTCCTATTCGTGGTGTTTAACACTTCACTGCCTTAACGTTGTTTAACCTTGCAGATAGATTGATTTGCCTAACACTTTTACTAACGACTGATAATAAATATTGTTAGTTTTTTCATCCCATCGGACGATATTATAACCGTTTCTGTGTGTTTGAGGAACATGCACCCGCTTGCTAGATATCGATATAGTTTTCAACCTCGTGTTTTAACGCAATTAGTACGGGATAGGATTTTGCACTAGGTAGGTAGACGCATTATGCTTAGATACAATACGGCCGATGAATCATAGCCGGTCGGAACTTTGCGCAGAAGGTTGCTCAATGACATTTTTTAGGAACCAAAATGTGACATGAGGCGAGTGTGAGTGAGAGAACATGCGCAAAAGTTCGGAGAGCCTATGTTCAGACCGGCCATGATTCGACGGCCTTGTTGTACTATAGTTTGACCGATACCGCTGTACTACTACTACGCGCCGTGAGAGTTAGGACGCAGATACATATATGACTGTGACCTTGAGTGGTTAGCTTGCGTGTTCTGTACTGAGCTCACGCGACGCGTCGTACGTCCAGCCAGTAATAGGACTCGTCCATCAAGGTGCGCTGTCCCAAATTAAACGCATTATTTATTTATTATACATAAAACAAAATGTATTTTAATAAAACTCGTATACTAAAAGATCAATAATTCAATTATCTTTAAAATAGTGAAGGTTTCAGAAAAATACGCTTGATAGATTTTGCGCGATTTTCAGTTTTTTATCCGCTTTAGACCTAACTTTACAAATTATTTTCACTGTGTAATATCAACATAATCCTAAACATGTCTATACTAAAATATTTAAAAAATGCTCTAATTTAACATATAATTTTTCAATTCATTAACCCTACTCGTTTAGACGTCATCTTCAGTATAAAATCATTAAAAGTCGGTTATCATCGCCTTAACTAATGAGTGCCTGCACTGCCTCATCGTCTTGCCGCGCACGTACCTAAACACGGTACAGCGGTATCGGTCAAACTATAGTCAATTGCCAATACCAATGGCAATTGGTTGCTATTGTCAATTGTTATTGTCGTGTTTTTTTCTTTCTTTGCGTCATGTTTACCGCAAATAAACGTATTTTCTTTCTTTCTTATGGTAGTAGAGTACTGCATCCAGAGTTCGCTGATGATTATTGTCTTGCTAATGTAGTAGGATGAGAGCTTATGAGTGAACTAAGCAGTTCGTTTTCCTAGCAGGGCAAAGATTAATACGAATACTTTTCCTATGCAACCTATTTTTACAACCTAATATTATAAATGTCAAACTCACTTTGACATTGATAATATTAGTTAGGATGTAGTAGGATAGTGTAGAGGAGTTCTAGCTCTTAGAACTCCCGTAGCGGCGTAGCAGATCATTATGGCAGGATAAAATTAAAAGTGGGGGCTGGTCCTAAGTAAGTGTAAGTTATTATTTATTTATCTAGATAGTTGAAAATTTATCACAAGGTGACAGTACCACGTTTAAGGTACACGTGATATGAAGATGATGTAACCGCTTCCGAGTTGCTCAATCCGAAAGATAAAAACGTGTAAAGATAACATTTGTTTAGGAAAAATCGGAAAAAAGTCGAGAAGCAAGACACAATGGGATATGGAAATTATTTCTGTAGGTACTATTGAAGAAACGCATAACTGTACACTGTAAGGACTATTCTTGCTTGCAGCGCTCGGCCGCTATAGTATCGCTTACCTACGAAAAAAAAGGTCTTGTGCATGGGATTTTGTTTTCAAATTGGTTAGATATACGTTACCCCGATGGTACTTAGCCAGACATCCTTTGAGTACCTTATCACACTTGTTGATTGATTCTGGGCACAAACTATACTTTGACCGAAACCGTTGTATAGCTTATGCCGAAGGTTGTAATCATTCAAGATCAAAATGAATAAATATCTTAATTTAAAATTCGTTTTTACCCCAAAAAGCCTGCCAACCCTAGACTTAAAACGGGCTGGATGTATAAGCATATACGTGGACGGTCTTGAGACCCTAAATAGCCGCAGACGTGTCCAGCCTAAGGGCTAAATTTACCATTGAAGCTAAACGTGATCAGCTCTTGAACGCGGTTTTGATGTGCTGATTGCGTTCAGTTCCATTGGTGAATTTCGCCCTAAATCGGACGTTAGACAAGACTGTTTTCTCACACGCCCCGCTAAAATGCAGTCCTTATTCCATTCCATCGACCAGACAGTTCCTAGACGATCATATTAGGCTATCACAATAATAACATTAAATTATCCAATAACGCCCAGTAATTCTATTTCATCGTAACGTTGTGCTCCAGATCTACCGATATCTGTGCGAGAAATATAGGTCATTTCTCGGTATTATCAAGCAGTCATACATATTTCATTGACTGATTGTAACACCTGTCTGGGTGTTGTGTGTGCTTACTTTAAATCATGTATTTGATCGAATCTCAAATAATTCCCATTTGGCTTTCCTTATAATATTCCTCATTTATATTAACTTGGTGAACCTCCAATAATTCCTATTAAAAAAATACCAAATACCCAATTAATTGCGACCAACTTCGATCAAACGTTCGCTCGGTTCGCGCGCAGATAGTCGCAGTTCTAACCTAAGCGTTTGATCGGGGTACCCTTTATTTACTTAGGTACTGCGACCATCTGTCAGAAATGGCGAGAAAGTTAAAAAGAGGCTCATTTATTAATGAAAGTGTGCATTGTTAGAAGCCAAAATGAAATTTAAAAAATTTCTTTCTTTCCAAAAAAGTTTTTAGAGGTTCATTAATTTATAAAAGGCACTGATTTAAAGCGTCAGTTGTTTATTGTAGTTTTGGTAAATATTAAAAAAAAAAAAATACATGTTTAATAACAAGTTCGGCAGTAAAAACTGAGCAGTAAATAAAAATGAGTCATTCATAACAAATATTTAAATGGGTAATTAAATGAATAATTGAGCAGTAAAATGACTGAAGGGGCAATTGCTAATGAAAATTTAGTAAATAATTTGAATATTTTGTTAAATACCTTCATGAATTTGAGACAATAGAAGAAGGAGAGATAATAATGTTTTTGTGAAACAGTCCACGATACCAATCAGTAAAATGATTTAACAGGTTGCCTTTAGATCTAAAAAGCGTCTTAGTCTTAGTCGATTCGCACGAATTATATATCGCCCGAAACGGGCAAATGGACACTTTTAAATTTTTTTTTTTTTTCAAAAGGCGATTCGCAAGAAGTTTAGTTATTTGTGTACGAATCGACAACTCCAGAAATGCGTATTAAGTCTCGTGCAAAAAATTTCATTGATATTTCCGAAGCTATTTTGACCGGTATTATATTAATCCTTATCCATTAAACTATGTTACTTAAATTGAGCATTTAATTTAGATTAAAATATGCCGCGACATCATTTCATTTAAATGAATAGTTTAAAAGATATCACAGATTCAAAATTACGCGTAACAAAATAATTATGGTTGACGGCAACGCGGGCGCAGCATGGTAGGAGTCAATTACCTTTTCCTCGGCTATTAAATATGTAATCCCGATATCGGTAGTACGTTCCCGTGGGATATTTTCCGACATCCACGCAGACGAACCCGCGGGCAAAAGATAGTCACCGATAAGTCAGACTATTAACATCGTTATCTTATTTGCTGTTATTTATTGGTTTCTCAGTCTATGCGTCAGCGCATATTATGCAATACCTATTGCATCTTGTATGAACTTCTTAACTACCTACTTTGGAGGCCAATGTTTTATCGATTGCCGTTTAAAATATCAAAATCCGTACTGGAAGTGGAAGTTTTAAAAACATCGTTGTTGGCCGAAGTAACTAATAATTAAAACGACTGTCAAAGATGTGACAGCCGGGACCAACGGCTTGTCGTGTTATCCGAGGCACGGAGGGGTCTCGAATTTCGATATGTAATGGATAGTCTCCTATCCACGAACCGACCGCGGCAAGCTAAACTTAACCTTCGATCGATTCGTGCGGCTGTTGGTATTTGCATCGAGCCCCTCCTTTTTCAGAACAAAGCCTCATTAAATCGGACAAAATCTACGCAGACATGCTAATTATCGAAAGCCTTTTTTATAGGACCCTGTTAGGCCCTTTATACACACACGTTTTTCTTGCCGTGAAAAATTACGGTTTATATGTCGTGTGTAGGCACAGTCGTCAGTATTTATGGATCATCCCTATGGAAGCTTGTTGACAGACACGTTTTTTCTGCCCGCGATTTTAACGCCGTACGCCACCCTACCGTAAAAAAACCGTGCCGTGTACAAAGGGCCTTCCTCGTGCACATTTTGATGCAACAGAAATTGCATCTCTTTGTTGTTGTTGTTGTTGTTGTTGTAATCTAGACTGGAGACGTGGCATATTTAATAGCCCTCACCTGTGGTGCGTCAGAGTCTAGAACTCTTAACATTTAAAACATCATTATACCTATTTTCTCACTTATTCATACAAATTGTGAGGAAGAATAACAAGTCGTTGTGTAGCATGTATTTTGTTTACAAGCCTCACGAAACGAATTAATTAATGTTTTTTTTTTTTTTTTTTTTTATGCGAAAATTTTCCTGTTTGCGTTAAAAGGCGCGACGACGCGACGCGACTCTAGTTGAACAATTTCTGTGAAAATTTTATAGAAATAGTTCTATCAGAATTGCGTCGCGACAGTCTGTGGGTGCCTTTATTTTTATAATCTAGGTAGAGGTTAGTAGTCCATTTTTGATATATTTTTCAATGCAATTTACCAATTTACAACGGTGTTTTGTTTTTGGATGCACTCTGGGCTTACAATCGGGGAACACGTGCGTTTACGTCGCATTGATGCCAATGCACACGCTGCGTGCACGCATTCCATGCATGAGGCGCCAAAATAACACACCGTAAAATAATAAAATATTCTTTGTCTGTAACCAGATTTTTGGCAACAGAAAAATACAATAAATTCTGTTTGCAGCTTATGCTAATTTTGAACGAGGAATTCTGCACCGAAATTAATTTAAACCAAAATAAGGTTATTCGGATAAAACCCATGTAAACAAATATAAATATCGTTTTATACGATGTGACAAGAAATTAGTGTTATAAAGTAAGTTATTTTCAGAAATAATCGTAATCGTATTTTATATTTAAAAACACACTTATAAAAACCACTCACCCTATATATCATATACAAAATATGCTGGGCTTCTGCGCTGTTTTGATTTTATTTCTGAACTAGCTTCTGCCCGCGACTTCTCCCGCGAGCCTTTAATCTTCCTCAAGAAGTGGGCTATCCAACGTAAAAAAAAAAACAGTGGCACTTGAAAACTTGAAAAAAAAAAACGGCACCGCGGTAATCAACGCGTTGATGTCTTTTGCTCCGCAGCATTAGTAAATTGCCTTACAGTGTCGCGAAATCAATAGCTCAGTCACATCTCAAAAATGCCCAATGCGCCTAAAGAAGTTTTCACATCAAAAAGTAAAAAAGTTCAACGCAGAGGGTTTCAGAATCATGTACTGAATCCATGGTAAAAGTTTTCGCGTCGATGTCCCTGCCAACCTGTATACATATTTTTAATAATTCGTCAATTTGTTGTTTTCTCTTAGTTTCTCAGTCGTTACAAAAGGATACTGTCAGTCAGTCAAGTTTAATTACATATTTTTTTATGGTAGAGATCACACACCTACACTAATACATAATATAAAGAGATGAAGTTTGTAAGTTTGGATGCGGGAGGTCATCTCCGAAACTACTGATCTGATTCCTGAAATTCTTTCACTAATGGGAAGCTACGGTATTGCCGAGTGTCATAGGATATATTTTATGTTAACATAAGAAATTTCATGCGGATGCAGTCGCGTCTTTTATAAAAGTCCAAAATTAGGTACACGATCAACTCCATTTTTGCATACAACCTGTATATCTTGTTTCTCTACAGCATTTCAAAGTTTATAGATTATTACTGAGTAACAGAAGTTCAATCTTCATTGAACATGCTATCCGATGTCTTCAATTATTTTAACTGGCACAAAATTACATGGTCAGTAATGGTCATTTCTTACGTTTATGATGATGGAGCCACGCAAAAAGTAGATTATAATTATTAAACTAGCGACCCGCCCCTGCTTCGCAAGGTTTTTACGACTTGACAAAACATCGAGATTTCATAATTATATTTAAGTTTAATATTATTATTTTATTTCTTTTAAGTACATACCGTTTACATTTTTAAATATTTTTATAAACAATCATAAAAAAAAACATTTAAAAATATAAAACATAGTGGCCCATCGGTATCGGGAACAGGGTCGAAATGTCGGTGATCAGGGCAATATTATTATAATCATAAACCTTCCGGAATAAAGTCTCTAAATGATGGTAAAAGTAAAACCCCCATTAAGACCTGCACTCCAAAGACAATTTCCACGCAAACTCCGCCCCTATGCGCCCCACCACTTCACTATGTGCTAAACGCTAACACATCAGTAATAAAGTTGAATATCGCGTGCGCGCTTTGGTCGTGTTCGAGCACGGAACTAAATCTCATAAGTCTCAATTCTTATTTCGTTTATAACTAAAGTAATAATTGATCTAGAGAAAAAATATCTTATATCTGGATAAAAAACCATATTTCCTTACAGTCAATAATATAATTATTTTAGACATACAAACCGACGAAAAATTAGACGCAATCTTGTTTTTGTTTCAAATAATCTTAAAAAACGACATGATTTTCGATTTTTTTAAATATTTTTTCCGTCGATAAAATTAAGCATAGATTCGGGATCATTTCGATATGTGCACATTATAAAGACTGTATGTCGATATCCAACACGTATGTGGAGTTTCGCTAGCTAATTTTGTTTGACCCTGTATATGTATGGTGATCGAGCCTCGCAAAAAGTAGATTATAATTAAATTACCCGCCAATAATTACGTTGACGATAGCCTGTAGTTATATGTGAGAATATACATCGGTATCCAGTACCATTATAGACTAAATGGATTTTCTATATAAGGGGATCAAAATATTGCATACGAAGACTTGTGAAACCGGAAAGTGATAAAGAGCAAAAATTAATTTATAATTGCAGCGCTTTGTGCTAATAATTTTTCATAATTTCGTCAGTCGTAATCATAATATTTGAGATTAGCTTTAGCCCACGGCTTTGCCCGGGTGGGAGCGCAGTTACTACCGGGATAAAAATATCATATGTCCTGATAATAAATATCAAATATCATATGATCCATGTTTGGTCGGCACGCATGCCAAATGTACGTGAAGGTATGTTACGCATTTTGGAGTGCTGTTTCCTGCCAACATTCAATTGTTTTTTTTTTTCTATTTATTTCTAATGTGATACTGACATACCTACGATTTCAAGCCTACTGTCAAAGCTAGTCACTGTCGTCGGCCATTTTTTAAGCCTATCTATACCGTCCCACTGCTGGGAAAAGGCCTCCCCAAGTTCATACAGGAACTCTTCTCTTGCGCCACCTCGAACCAGCCCTCACGGCTGGTCTTCTCGCCACCTCTGTATGAGCCGGCCTCGGCGGTGCCGTCCTTCTTCAAGTACCCAATGTGTGTGATACTTTTGCACAACTGTCATCGTGTATGCGGCCGATGTGATCCGCCCAATCCCATTTGAGCCTGACAGCCTTCTTACCTACGTCCATTATACCCGTTTTTAAACACAGCGTGGTATTCTGAATTATATCCGACCGGATATAATTCAGAATTTGACACAAAGAAATTCCTCATGTTGTCGTTTTGGTAACTTTCTTTATCCCGACGGGCTATTCTTAGTAAACGACTGTAGTGATCAATTAATGTCACAGGCTATCTAAATTTATTTATCTTAATTAACATTATATCCGTAATTTAATTACAGTTATGTTGCTATTTTCGTATTGGATTAACTATTTTTAGAAATAAGTGGAAATAAGTAATCGAATTATGGTGCCTGCTTGTTTTTTTCTAAATTATATATTTTTTTCTAAACGTAGGCACTGAACGTAGGATGACTGTATATTCTGTATACATCCTGTGCCCAGTTACTTAGTTACACGATACCCCTTGGTAAAACTGGTTGTCAGACTTTTGGGCTTCTGACTACCCGTAAAGACTGTTAAAGATCTACGAATGACAGCCGGGAACAACGGCTCACCGTGCTTTCCGATGCACGGAGGGCTCTCTATATTTAATGGATTCTCATCCATCCACGAACCGACCGCGGCAAGCGTAACTTAACGATCGATCCTTGTGGCTGTATAAAAAAAACCCGTTAGATATATCAGCCCGTCTTTTCTGAAAAAATCTCAAGCCTTACGTGAAGTGAGCTGTCATTCCACCGGATTGACACCATTGACAGAAAGAAAGAAAGAAAAGAAAATACGTTTATTTTCGGTAAATATGCTCACTTCATCAAAATTTTCACGGTGTGTTTTTTAAGAGTAGACCGGCTGCTGTTTTAATTAAGTAAGAAGTTCAATGGCTCTGCCATTTGCAAAAATGCATGACGAAAAGTTTATCTACCCTGTATAATGTGCAACTGTAGTTCGATAAATCCTTTATCTGTAAGCAATGATTACTAAGTTCGACGCCTTTGAAATAAAAGATTAATCATCTACATAAACAAGTTGAATAATCATTTAATTAGGAAATCAGTCTAATTGCCAACAACCACAGATAACAAATAAACAGCATTAAAAGGCGGGAAACGGTGCGAGACGCATGCGCGCTGCGTGTTCATAGGTCACCGTGCCAATAGTGCAGCTACACCTTCGCCACATCCAATTTCAACTCTATCTCTTTCAAAATAGAGTTCGTTTTAGAATAACTGACATCTCTCCAGCAGACGGTCCATAGACGCTGATAAAACACCCGGATGTCCCGCCATGATTGTTTAAAAAAATAATTGTCGTTTATTTTGTGTTGCGTTCGGTATCGTTGTAACTTGTATCCTGTTGATATTGGTGCCATCGATTCTATTCGTGTAACGATATCGAGTTCATTGTGGCTGATAAATGAAAGGGACTTAATTTGGACTTTAGACGGGATTTTTTATCTGCGGACTAACCATACTTTCTGGGTAGCTAACATGGGCGCCGGCAGGTTTATTTTCAGGGGGGCGCATCTTCAGCTCCACGAAGCTAGCTCGATCATTTTTGCACTTCACCTCGGATATGTTAGGTTATCATTTGTCCATTCATACAAGGAGTAACTTTGTCGACTTATGCAGAAACGCTTAATAACTAAGAGAATTTACGATACAAGAGCGAGCGAAGCGAGCTAGATAATTTTTGCATCTCGTCTCGAACGGAATAGGTTTTATTTTGTCCATTCATACAGAAAGAGCACTAACTGTGTCGATTTAAGCAAAGTAGCTTAAGAATTAAGATAGAGTAGAAAGCAAGAGCGAGCGAAGCTAGTTCGATAATATTAGCACCCCGCCTAGGGTATATTAGATTTTCGGAAATGAAGTTCGGTACTTTGTCGACTAATGCAAGACTGAGCGAAGCGAGCTCAAAAATTTTTGAATCTCGCCTCGAATAGGTTAAATTCTCTATCATTGTATTAAGCGTTATCGCATACTTCTTTAGTCCTGAATGTTTTTACATCTTTATTTTATCTTGAAGCCAGGGAGGTGTAAGTGCACCCTCTTGAACCCCGCTCCCGGCGCCTATGGTAGCTAAAAATTCTCTCCGAGAAGTGACTTTGTTCGGGTATTACTAAGGCCTAAATTAATGAGACATATACCTAGTGAAAAAGAACGCTTAGAAAAGCCCAATTTCAAAGTTTTGGACTCAAAGAGAGCCTTTATTTATAACCTCAACATGCGGAGAATTAGCAAGAAAAACAGTTTTGCCGACTCTAGGGCTTACATATTTAACCCCAATTATCTGTAGTAGGTACTATTCGCAAAATATTAAATAAAAAAACAATACTGGCATGTTTTTTACGAAAATTAGTTATGTAATGATGGGTTTATTGTTAGAAAAACAATAGGTAAAGATATTATGCAAACAAATTGCTTGAGAACGAGTTATTTGTGGAATTACTACGATTATCGAATTAGTCGGGGCCTGTCTCAAGATTTCCTTGAATTTAACTGATATCTATCTAGTAGTTATCAAAACTATCTTCAGAAAAAAAACAGTGAGCTTTTTATGAATCGGTTTCTAAACGAATTAAGCAGACCGAGATCATGTATATTTTTTTGAAGTGAAAACTTCTTTAGCGGCGTTGTGCATTTTTTTTGTAATGGGTAAAAAAATGTTAAACTCGCGTTAGGACACGTGACCTGATCGAAAATTCGTAAGACGGTTAAAAAGACATCAACGCGTTGATTACCGCGGTGCCGATTTTTTTTCAAGTTTTCACTTCTGTCGGCACTCCCGGAGTGCCACTGTTTTTTTTTTATCGAACCTCTAATAATTCCCATTTTGCGCTCTCAAAAATATTGAACACTCTAATAATACAATCATTTCCCGTTTTGGGGCCCGAAAAATACAAAAAAAATAGCCATGTAACTGTAAACAACTTGGATGTAGCTCTCGCCGGCTGCTGTCGCGGCACCGCTCTCGCTTAGCTCGCGCGCGGTCGTTCACAGTTCTAACCTAACCTGAACCATTTGGTTGGGTCGGGGTACCCTAGATTAGTTACTGCAACTAGCTGTGACAAAAGGCCAGAAAGTTAGGTTAGGCTCAATTATTTTAAAAAGTGAGCATCATTAGAGGCGCAAAACTTCTTTAGAGGATCATTTAAATTAAATATTTACCTATAAAATTTTATAATAATGCAGTAGTCTCACATCCTGTATTTTGATCAAATCAGTAAATCTTCGCAGCAAGATTTACACAACTGTCTGCCTCACGCAGTCGTTGCTATTTCAAAAACGGTCCCTTGCGATATTTCATTAGATTTTCACCTTTGCCCATGAAGTTAATCCTTGAAACTGGCCCTTCCACGTCAGCCGCCAGCCTTCAAAGCACGTGAACAGGCATCTTCTGGGCACGCTCATTCCATCATATACATCATTCATCGCTTTCCATCAGGCGATATTGAAGTTAAGAACAGGCCTCTTATTGCAACAAAAAGAAATCTGTATCAACAAAATTAACCAATTATTCTCTTTACTTGCAGTGGAATACGTGGACACAGAGTACAGTTTGTGGCTGACATGGTTCCTGATGCCGGTCATCGTCACCTTCCTCCTGCCGGCCGTCATCATAGTGCTCATATACATCAGCGCTATCATCTTCCATCTCTACAGGCTTTACAGGTAAGCAATAGACTGTAAATATTAACTTAGAGCTGTTTGTGAAGGAACTCGTTCAGGGCAGTTGGCAGCACTGCTCTGGACGAGCTTCCCAAACAGCTCTGCCATGTCTATAAATTCTATCGCCAAGCAGCATTTTTATCGCGCTTTGAAGATTATGAGACCTTTAGGAGGAAAGGTAGCAGTTATTTTTTCAGTACTTTCACGCAATTCAATTATGTCAGGCCAATTCCCGATCCACACCTTTGACAAGCGGCATTGGGGCCAATGTTGGGATTATGGACAAATGTCTGGAGCCAGCGTTAGATATAATGACGTTCTTTGGTACTGCAGTAAGGGTTTGATTAAAAAGGTGACTGCGTATAAGATCTTCAATTTAGTAAAACACGTTTTTATCACCAGCAGTAATTTAAAACTTTGAAGGACAGTACATGAGACACAATAGAAGTTTTATTATTATGACGCCTATGGGCGTATAGTGTCCTTCAAAGTGTTAATTGAATAATTTAGAAGCCGTGTGCCCGTTGGGATTTCCCTCGGCAAAAATGAAGAACCTGCATCCCCTATTTTTTTAGAGGATGAATTTAAAAATTTCCTGCCTTAGTCCTCACCTTGGTTACATAAGGAACTCTAAACTCTATAGATATGTATATGCTTTGTCTCTCAGTGGCACGCAAAATGGTCAAAGCCAATAACAAAAACAGCTATTGATTAGAGGTATCATCGGGTCACCTGTGGATAGTAACATGCATCACAAATTCTCTCAATTTAGTCTTAAAGTAAGATTATAAAGTTATCACGGAGCAGAGGTCTCAAAGTAATAACGGACATATTGAGACAAAATAATAAATTGTGCTGATCACAACATTACCGCATGCACAAAATGTGACAGAATGTAATTTAAAAAAATACGATAATGAATAGCCACCTTATTAATACGAGCTGTGTGTGGCAATGGTGCACTTTAAAAAATATGCTTCGATAAAAATTTAAAAGAGTATGCTTGGTCATGTCGAGAGGATAAGTGAAAGGCGACTAACAAAAGGTATCTACGAGGTGGATGTGAGTGAAAACGTCTGGAGAGGACGCTCTAGCTTATAAGTAGTGACCTAATTGGTGATGTTCCTGACCCGCCCCGACCCTTAGATACGTTTTTTGCCCTGTCTGGAGTACTTAGTTTTTTTAACCATGCACAGGAAAGTCCGGTTAAGCAGCTGACAACCTCCTAGTAGGTTGACCTGCGAAATCGGATTTCACAAAAAACAAATGTTCTTCAGGAAGGTGAACTGCGTAGTACTCGCATCCGGCGTGCGTGTATAACCAGGAAGGAAACGTAAAAGAAGTAAAAGGAGTATGTAAGGATCGTAGCAGGTGGCGTTCTGTAGTTTCTGCCTACCCCCATAGGAAGAAGGCTTTTGTTTACGTGTGTATAATGTGAAATATTAAATGTATAGTCACAGAATGATAAGATTAAGAACCCTTGGTGTAATTTTTTTGAGTTAAGTTACATTAAATTTATTTATTTAATCGGTTATTTAATATCTACATAAAAACCGCAAAGGTTTTGTTAAAAGACAGTAGGTTAATTGCTTAACACACATAAAATGGCAATCGATCGCAATGCCTTTCATTTTGACATCCATTGCTTCATCAGTTATAAAAATTCGTCAGCTCAACTACCTTAATAAAGCAGTGAACGTGGCTGAATTGTCCAAATTAAAGGCAATTGATTGCTATTTTAGTGTGTTACGCAATTACCTGGCATAGTAACCTGGCTGGAATCTTACGTGCATCTTCTTTTCATTGAATATGTTGGTTACTCTAGGATGCTGTATATATATAAGGCTCGTAAATCTTTCCATATCCTAAGGGCATGTCTTCCTTACCTTTACCGCGCCACCCGGTTTACTTCTTGATATGCAATGGCCTCTGTAGCCTCATGAAGCATGAGGCTCCAGGGGCTAGTACAAATCTTGGGGTTCATACGATTAATCGAGTCTTGTTAAAGCACGCTGGAGTCGGTGTATTTCACTCATTCATTCGACATAAAACAACTTTCAAGGCCAGAACTTATTTTAATCGCATGCGCATCATATTCATTTTAGTCATTTTTGTATAAACCAGTTCTTGAGTTTCAAATTCAGACCCAATAAAAAGTCGACCAAGATAATGATGAAGCAGCCAGTGTTACGTTTTAAATTCAAGGGCAAACTTATTATTAAGGGCTCCTCTGTTTATACAGGGTCAAATTAAATTATTTAGCAAAACTCCGCAGACGTGATAGTTTCGATTACTAGACAAAACAAAAAAAAATGATTTGATGCCTTTTTTTGGGTCAAGGACTGCTGGTATTCTAGTTACATGTAGTGTGCTGTATGAGTTGAGTAAAACTGTTTTTATTTATCTTGTTTAGATATCGGTACCTATTACGTCTGCTGTGAAGTATACAAAAAAAAAAAACCGTTTTTTTTAACAGATTTTTTTCATTTAATTGCACGAACTATCATTGACCTGACCCAATTGTTTGTGATGGTTAGATATACCCATTACGTCTGCAGAGTTTCGCTAACTAATTTAATGTGGCTCTGTATAGGTTATTGTCCCATGCACATTTTGATGAGGTGCATACGACATGTAAATTGCTACCCGCAAAAAATTAGGCCCGTCAGCGATTTACAACAAGATGAAAGATGGATCAAGCTAAAGAAAAATGATATACTTAACGAGTTGCAGGTATAGGCTTTTTAGGAGGTAGGATATTGGATGGAAGCGAATTTTGTGTTTTTCATTTGATTCATTTTGCCATCATCATCATTCTCTTGCCCTTATCCCAATTTATTTGGGGTCGGCGCAAATATGTTTCTTCCAAACAATTCTCTATTAGTCGTCATCTTGGTAGTCACCTCCTTTCTAGCCATATCATCTGTCGCACAATCCATCCATTGTTTCTTTGGTCTTTCCCTACTCTTGTAGCCATCCACATCTATACTCAAAACTCTACTCTCTTTGTTTTCATTAATTTCTAACTAGCCTGTATTGACCCACTGGAGGGCAAAGGCCTCCCTCTCCCTTTTCTACTTAATTCAGTCTTTTGCTAGTGCCAGCTAGTCCGGTGCAAGCAACGCTCATCCCGCCATGTTCGTCTCGACCTGCCGCGATGTCGTCGTGCGTTTAGTGGGTCCCAATCGGGGAATCAGTGGTTATCTTAGCCCATTTGTCATCTGTCATGCGGGAGACATTTTTGCCCTTTAGTAGAGTAGAGGGGCTTGTGGCTTAGTAATAACAACCACTCGGGTCGATCGTTCAGGTTAAGCCAGGCTTGCCGCGGTTGGTCCGTGGATGAGTGACCATCTTTACATACCAATACCCCTCCGTGCCTCGGTAAGCACGTTAAGCCGTTGGTCCCGGCTGTCATTTGTAGATGTTTGACAGTCGTTTGTTGTAGTTAGAAGCCCGAAAGTGACAACCATTCTCATCAAGGGGTTACCTAGTAACTAGGTTGTGGAGGTCAGATAGGCAGTCGCTCCATGTAAAATTAGTAACTAGTATTCAGCTACATCCGGTTAGTTTGGAAGCCGACTCCAACATAGTTGGGAAAAGGTTAGGCAGATAATAAGTTATTCATTTATGGATACAAAATTTTATAGGACGAAATCGTACCTGTCTTCGAAGAGTTATGCAGAGGGTATAGAGACGCCGTTTATTTATATAATATTCATCATCTGCCTAGCGTTTTCCAACTATGTTGTATGCAGCTGCATACAACATAGTCATAGTAGTCAGCTGCATACAACATAGTTATAGTAGTCAGCTGCCTACCAGTATATTGCATGGAGCGACTGCCTATCTGATCTCCACAATCCAGTTACAAGACTGGTGAACCAAGAACACCAAGACCTCTTAAAATACTGGTGGACTTGATATGACCGTTACGAATAATATTCGTGCCCGCGCAATTAGCGGTGAGCGCAAGTTTCAGCTTTTATCGGACATTGTAAGATTTGTCACGGGCTGTCAGTTTTTATAAGCGAACGGTGACGCTCACTGACATGCTTGGTTTGTATGAAAAGTATAGACAAAAGTGTCACTAGCACCGGCCGTCGAGGCATCTCCCTCCGTGCTCTTTGGTAAATCCGGTACGGCAGTACAGCCCACAATTTCGATGGTTAAGTACCATGTAATATGGGGCGTGCCTGTTGCCATCAACCAGGCAGAAATCTGGTCTCCAGGTTGCTAGTAAGAATTTTCTAATAGAAAAAAAAACAATAACAGTTTTACTGGGGAATCGGACCAGGACCCCATATTCAGCAGTCGTGGTTGTGAACACTATACCAATTAGGCTTCTAATATAATCATAGCTCCGCCTCTTAACTGCCTCTGTGGTCTAGTGTTTAGACCACTTGTCTCAGACCCAGAGGTCCCGGGTTCGATTCCTAGGTTTGGTGCTCGGTTTGGTTGGTGGTAGAGCTTGTTCTAGGTCCGCCTGGCTATCACCATCTTATCTAAGTCTGTCGCCTTAACAACAATGCTAACAGCATTATTGTGTTTCGGCAGTTAGAAGTAAGATAACCAGTTCCTCTGTGGTTGAGAATCACGGGTGAAGCTCGCTTCCACCTTCGGCCTGATCATCACTTACCACCAGGTGAGATCTAAGCCAAGAGGTTCCACGTTGTGGTTAAAAAAATCTCACCGTGAAAAGGTGAATGATGCCAGCTCACTTCCATAAGATTGTGCGAAGAAATTTTTACAGAATAGACCGGCTGACCTTAATTTGCAACACGAACCAATCAGTTCAAAGGTCCCAAAAATGAAGTTCACACGCTGTAACACCAGTTTTCAACATCCCAAACATGGATACAGCATGAATTTCATCGCACACACGGGTACAGATCAAGCTATACGTTTCCAGTATAAACTGACCTCGCATTGTACGGAAATCCTATATAATGCGAGGTCAGCATAAACTGGAAATTTATAGCTTGATGTGTAGCCGTGTGTACAACAAAATTTTAATAAGGTCCATCACCTTCTTAATTAAAAAAATAATTTCTCGATAACTTTGACACCTCAAAGACCTCCTGACTTTGCTAGATAAATATGAAATATCGCAGACAATGGCCAGACGGTTTAATTAGATGGTAATAATGATGTCCAATTATTTTTTTATAGTAATCTGGAGGAAGACTTATAATTAAACTTTGCCCCAACTCCGTCTCGTCACTTGGGCATCCGTCATGCGTTGTGGTTGTGATCGGAAGATTTGATTTTTATGGAAACCTAGGTACTTATTTGCTTGGCAGACTGGGTGTGTCTTGGCAATAAATAGTTCTTATCACTTAAAAGTTATCTCGCTTTGATACATTTTAATTCTTTTTACCTGTTTTGGTATAGTAATTATTATTCTAAATACATCGTGATTACATATTATTATATAGTTAATGTACACAAAATATTGTAAGTAAAACATTTTAAAAGAGTAACTGTGGAGTTTCCTGCCCATTGTTCTCCATAAAAAAAAACTTCGTTTTGGTAGGGGCAACTAGAATTAATTTTTTTTTTCTTGTAGATTTTGAGGTTCAAACGTGCCTTTTATGTGCCTAATTGAAATAAATGATTTGACTTTCACTTTGACTCGCTCCTCTCAATAATTTTGGTCTACTAGATGTTTCCCGAGAAAGGTTTTTTGTAATTCCTTTCGGAAAGAGTTAAATTATTCTGGGTTTTAAATATTTTTGGGCCCGTCTAAGCGCGGCCAACTGCATATTTTTTACAACACGACAGTTGAGTTTTTCTACTTAGCATGATGGATGCAGCAGAACGTTTATTTAATAAAATACTTGTTCAAGCAATTTTGCTCAACAAATGGTACCTATTGTAGCTATCAAGCTATGTATGTCGCTGTACTGTCATCTTATACAATTGCGCAAACAATGCGCATGCGATCTTATGTGACGTCCTGTATTACCGGCACGCGATGTATAAAATTATTTACATAACATGGCCAGTTATGTTTTAAGTCCCATGTAATAGGGGGCGAGCCTATTGCCATCAACCGGGCACAAATCCAGACTCCAGGCTGCTACTGAGAAATTTCAGATGGAAAAACCCAATAACACTTTGCCCGACCTGGGAATCGAACCCAGGACCTCATGCTCAGCAGTAGCGCTTGTGACCACTAGACCAAGGAGGCAGTCTGAAAAAATAAATAAATTGGTGTATAAAATTATTTGTAAAGCTAAAATACAATAAAAACTGCTTCATTGGTCTAGTGGTCGCAAACGCTACTGCCGAGCATGAGATCTTGGGTTCGATTTCCGGGTGGGGCAAAGTGTTATTGGATTTTTCCATCAGAAATTTCTCAATAGCAGCCTGGAGTCTGGATTTGTGCCTGGTTGATTGGTATTGCCATCAACCGGCACATCTCCTGTTATATGGGACTTAAACATAACTGGCGAAATATGGGTGTACGTACTATAGGTACACCTTTGCCCTAACCCTTTGGACAGGCATGATGTTATGTTATGTTATCAATAAGACAATTAATCAGTAAGTAAACACACCTATGAATAAGGTGTCCTCCTCTCCGGCCCCGACCGCATCCTCGCTTAAGAGGATCCCTAAATTGTATGTTAATTTGCATTAATCACAAAAGTCACGAATACAATCAAAATGGAACTTTAGTATATGATTTATTGGATCTTTTTCTTTCCATATATAAGACAGTTACGTAATTGGAATATTTTCGTTCGATTATGTTTTATACGAAAATCATGTTTTTTAAAGACTATTTGAAACTTAGGTTTCAAATAGTCTTTATGTATAAGATTACTTGGCTTTTATGTCTAAAATAATTATTGATAGTAAGAAAATATAGTTTACTATCCAAATATAAGATATTTTTTCCTCTAGATCAATTATTACTTTAGTTGTAAACGAAATAAGAATTGAGACTTACGACATTTAGTTCCGTGCTCGAACACGACCAAAGAGCGCACGCGATATTCAACTTTATTGCTGATGTTGTCGCGTTTAACACATAGTGGAGTCGTGGGGTGCCTGGGGGCGGAGTTTGCGTGGAAATTGTGTTTGGAGTGCCTGGTCTATGAGATTTTAGAGGTATGAGAAACAGGGTATAAGTTCGTCCAATAAAAATGGAGGATCTTCCGAGGAGATTTATCTTGTCTCTGGTATGCTATTGCCAGTTGCCTTTTGTTAGATCATCGTAATTCTCCTGCCCTTTCCTTGCCCTTTTCCTAATTTATTTGCGGTCTCCGCTACATATATTTTTATTCAATATTTCTCCATTAATCGTCATCGCGGTAGTCACCCCCTTTCTTGCCATATTACATTTCACACAGTCCATCAATCGTTTCTTCGGTCTTGTCTTCCCCTTACTCTTATAGCCATTTATCTTAAACATTCATACTTAAAACTTTCCCCACGAAATTTTCCTCATTTGGTTGTTTTCGAGTCGTTGTAGTTAATTTCCCGGTAAACTTTGCTTGCGTGATGTAGGATTTGAATGATGTCAGATGAGATGCGTAGTTCGTATAGCCACAAGATGATGGTGGAAAACCGCGAATTTTAAATTTGAAGTTTACATACACACATAGGGGTAGGCAGAAACTACAGAACGCCACCTGCTACGATCCTTACAAACTCCTTTTGCTACGTTTACGTTCATCTGGTCATACACGCACGCCTTTTGCGAGTACTACGCACCTGACCTTTCTGAAGAACATCATCAATAAGGTCACTATATATCCTCTTAGGGCGTCCCCTCCCTTCATTGTTCCTTTCAACATGACCAAACCTTCTAAGCATACTCTTTACAATTTTTGTCACATCTTTTAAACTGACTGACTAGTTCATAACTTCTGTTTATTTTTTTCTATTTATCTAGAAGCTTATGCGTACCTTTTAATGTAATGTTCCTGCTTGCAGGATGAAGGTGGTGGATGGCGTGCAGCCAGATTGGAAGCAAGCAGCTCGACTCGCGGTCTGCGCGCTTTGGGATGCACATGGGTGGCTGTGGCATGGTAAGTGCATTGCCCACGGTATACCGAATAGCACCTTTATATTTGCTGCTTGACTATGTTACTCAAGGGCTTGTTATTTGAAGCATAAGACTATTTTTTCAAACCCCGATGCAAAAAGAGGGCTGTTATAAGTTTGACCGCTATGTGTGTGTCTGTCTGTGGCACCGTAGCTCTTAAACTGGTGAACTGATTTGAATTTATTTGAAAGCAGGTGTGCTAGAGATGGGTCTTAGACATGTTTCATCAAAATCGGTTCAGCCGTTTGAAGATTATCGGCTCTTTTCTAGTTGATGAATGGATGTGAATATTTTCCATAGGTCTGATCGATTTGGAATTTGGTATTCTGTTACTTCAATGATATTAGAAGAATATAGTAACCATGAACTGATGCTGCAGGATACCCAACTCCCTTACCAACTTACAGTACAGGTATCGTGTTTGGGCTCATTGGAATAGTCTCAATGAATAGGTCATAGATAGATGGTGAACAGGGTCTGGTGATGGAGTAGGAAAGAGGAATGAGGAAATGTTTATGTCGGGGTTTTTTTAAATTTGAACTGTTAAAATTGTACTTGTTCTTTAGTTATCCTAACTTAATTTTAAGCTAGCTAGGTAAGGGCGCCTAGTAATTTCATTTCCAACTATTCCACCAGATTCATTGAACTGTACCTATGTATTAAACATTTTGACAAAGTTTTCGAAGAGTTCGTGTCTTTGAACTCATGCAAAGACTTTCTGAGCTAAGAGAACTTTATTTTTTTAAATCATGTTCCAGTATAAATTATCATGATTTGAAAAACTCATATTTCGTTCCCCAGGCTACGACATCCAAGGTTTGGAGAACATCCCGGACGGCCCGTTCCTGGTGATCTACTACCACGGCGCGCTGCCCATCGACATGTACTACTTCATCGCCAGGATGCTGCTGTTCAAGAGGCGGCATATACACACCGTCGCTGACCGATTCATGTTTAAGATTCCCGGTTAGTACTTATTTACACTTCTCTGCAGGATTGTAACGGATGTCATATAACGGATGAGAATGCAGATGAGGATATCGAGATGATCGGGTTTAAGGATGCGGATGAGGTTACGGATATTGGAAAGTTAATTATTGAAGGTGCTGATGCGGATGTCGTCTGTCATGGGACAGGGGCATTGCGAATTCAGCCAATAGGAACGCGTAACTCACACTCCGGCCAGCCCATATAGGTCGGCGCGAGTTTTACAAATTCACAATCCGAGCGAACAACGTAGGGTCACATCCCCATAGAAATTATGAGGGAGCGGAGCTTTTAAAATCAAAAGTTGAGAAAGCGAATGTTTTGCGGATACCAAAATGTATGCAGATGCTCCATAATTGCGGATGCGGGATACGGATATCCGTTACATCCATAGATAGTTTTTCTATGTATACATCCCTGCTTATCAAAGTTATTTGCTAAGTCTGGGCACGTCAGCCTTTTTACCCGGCTGCGCGAAGACAGGGCTATGTTTTTCACCCATATCTATTGATCTAGGTATCTATGTATAAATCTTTGTACCCTCGAAGCATCCTAAGGGCTTGATAGATTTTAATACATGAAGTATTTATCAACTCTCCTAGGTCATGCGATGGTTATAGGCTTTGTTTTAAAAAAAAACAAAATGACGGATTTTAGACGTCAATGAGTAAAGAATTGAAATAAAAAAAATGCACCATGACCATCGCTACGTAATCTGTCTGATATACGCCCTAACACGTGTGACTCTGGTTTTTTTATTTGTCTGTCTGTCATGTCTTGTTTACACCTTTTTAGTTGACTTTTAGACTAGTGGCGACTGTCTCGTTGGTCTAGTGGTCGCAAGCGCTACTGCTGAGCATGAGGTCCCTGGGTTCGATTCCCAGGTCGGGCAAAGTGTTATTGGGTTTTTCTATCTGAAATTTCTCAGTAGCAATCTGGAGTCTGGATTTGTGCCCAGTTGATGGCAATAGGCTCCCCCCCTATTACATGGGACTTAAAACATAACTGGCAAAATGTGGGTGAACCTGCTACAGGGTCACCTCTGCCCAACCCTTCAGGGAAACGAAGAGTTATATGTTGTGTTAGTTGACTTTTATTTTTTTCAACCTACATTTTCCCTTTTCTAGTACCCACAGGAGCTATAAAAAAGAAAAAATAAGACACAAAGAAAATACATTTATTTAGCACAGACCAAAGGCACAAAATATAATACTATACAGCGGAAAAAAATCGAATAAAATTCATATTAAACGTGTAAAGTGCGATGCAATAAGAAATTAGCAGGAACGTGTGCGTCACGGCTTCGCCAAAAAGGCCCAGTTCAGCAAAAATGCCAGACCAATATATATTAAGTGCCTGACGCTGGTTTTCAACTGGATCTGAAGTGTGAGGTGACGGATGTAAATTAGTTTTATACTGCGACGTGTATGCATAGGTACTTAAATAAAATTTTGTCTCAGATAAAAATAATAATGACTACATAAATAGCGTGGTTTTGAATATAATAACATAACAAAACCAAAAAGAGACGGATGTATGATAGACCATTGTTAGTAAGTAAATAAATAAATCCTTCTAAACGAGTCAGAACAAAAACCCTGTTTTAAAACGATGCCAAACTTATTTATTTTTGTATGAAAATGCTCAGCCACCGAGATGGAACGATTGCAATCATACGAAACTGAAAGATTGGTAGCGAGATTTCATACGTACTAAGTCGCAGTTTGGACCTATTATCAATAAAAAAAAATAACTAAATGCCCTTACCATTGTGTTGTAGTCTATCTTCTTTTATGATAATTTTCTTCAAATCAAATCGATTCATTTATTTGCTTGAATAGGGGTATATGAGGTGATACATACAATAAAAGTTCTTTACCTACCTTAACAGGTGTGCAAATATTTATTATCATAAAAATATTTCTTACATTACTATTCATTTAACCATTACAAATATTAACGTTTCATTACTAATAACATTTATTAATTATATAATTTTACTATCATTATTTAAATTTTAAAATTTAATTACAATTACCATATAAATAATCATTAACTTTATAATGGACTTTATTGCTAAGATAATTCGTAATTTATTTTTAAATGATATTTAAATTCTTTGCTTATCTATATCAAGTTCTTATGATACCATTTGACTTCATAATATCATGGATCAGGATATCAAATATTATGTTCTTTATACCAATTTTATATTAACACTACCTGCACGCGTAGCATGACCACCGTAGAAACGGGTTTTGTCGACGGAAGAATAGACAAAATGACAGATAAACAATCACAATCTGTCAGTTTGTCTATTCTTCCGTCGACAAAACCCGTTTCTACGGTGGTCATGCTACGCGTGCTGGAGTAAGTTGGCTACCTGTGACGCTACTTATCACTAGAAATATTTGCGTAATCAGTTGTCTTTAGAAAAAGTCTAATTAAAATCCCCCCTACATTTGACCCCGATCCTTTCTAAATCTAGGAATAAACGCTCCTACAAACAGGGACGACACGCGAGGCGACACAAAGAGACCGCTCGTCGCGCGACGCGACGTACCTTTGTGTCGCGTCGCGTGTCGCGCCCGTTTGTAGGAGCCTTAAACCGCTGTATATTGTACGTTCCTCTTAATATTCTGTCCGTTACTTTCCAGGTTGGGCAACCCTCCTAGAAGGCCTATGCGTGATCCCGGGAACAGTGCAGACGTGTGCGTCAGTGCTGCGAAGTGGCAACTCGCTGGCCATCTCACCGGGCGGCGTCTACGAGGCGCAGTTTGGAGACCACTACTACAGGCTTAATTGGAGGAACAGGATCGGGTTCGCCAAGGTTGCGCAGGAGGCGAAAGTGGTAAGGGAATCTTTGACGGTCAAAATTCAATTAATTTATTTCCATGAAGGCGGTCACACACCAAACTGCATATTGATAAATCGTTCAGCCTTATCTGAAACGATGATATCTATGGCAACCTTAACACAATTTAAGGATGCTTACGTTATCCCATAGTCGCAAATTCAACTAGTTCAGTTTATTTAATTCCCATTTTGGTTTATTAGAAATATTATTGCACACTCTAATATAATGAATAAACCTCTTTTTGTGAATTTCAAATAATTCTTATTTTGGGGTACTCAAAATACTATGTAGCTAAGTAACTGCGACCAACTTGGATGCATGTAGCACAAGTTGGTCACGATTTTAATCTAACCCGTTTGGTCGGGGTACCCTAGCTTAGTTACTGCGACCAGCTGTGAGAAAAGGCCAGAGTTAAAAAGAGGCTCAATTATTTTTAAAAGCGTACATCATTAGAAGGTCAATAAGTTTCGAAATAACTACCTGAGATTCCACAAAAAACGAAACGGTTTTTGACATACTTAGATAATGACATATACAGGGTGGCAGGGACACCGACACGAAAACTGTTACCATAGATTCAGTACATGATTCTGAAAGCCCCTGCGTTGAAATTTTTCGTCGGTTATTTAAAATGAAATCAGTTTCTGTTTCACAAATAAGTGCAATACCTTCGCGGTCAAAATGTATGGAACAGCAGATATATTTTTTTAATAACTGACGAAAAATTTCAACGCAGCGGTGTTCAGAATCATGTACTGAAACCATGGTAACAGTATTCGCGTCGATGTCACTGCCAGCCTGTATTTATATTGGTTTAAATAATGGGAAAGTTTTTTTTAGAGACATAATTGACACTGCGTCTCATGTTCTTGCTATTTAACATATAGACAGATATACTAATAGCCTTTAGTTCCTTTTTTTCGGTTTGTAAAATCTTCATGGATGTCTTCCACCCTGTGGCGGGCGGAGGGGTCTATTAGACTCTTAGCCGACGTTTGCACGGACGTAATAAAATCGCGGCGATTTGTTTTTTCGTACAATAGATTTTCAACGCTCTGCTTAGCGCCGAGAGTTGAAAATCCAACAGAGTGTTTTTACAACGCGCTGGGACGAGAGTGCATCCCAGCGCGTTGGATTCTCAACGCTCGGCTTAACACCGAGAGTTGAAGATTCAGTGCGCGATTAAATCCCGCCGCGATTTTATTACGTGCGAACATCGGCTTACTGACTTTAATCCACCCCGTTGTTCCCTTGCCATACTTGGACCGGGCATCATGGGAACTTATGCGCCTCCCACAATCCCCATTCAAGTATTACGTAAACACTATAGGGGGGCGGGGGGTCTATGCTTTGCTTATTTTTGATGACATGCGGGGTGGGGGGGGGGGTCTAGATGGTGATTACGTCAGCTGTAATCATTTACTTTTTTACACATATGGCAACCCACACATTGTCTATGCTTAAAATATGCTTCTGAAAACGAAACGCATATTCGGGGATTCCCACAAATAATAAATACTGTATTTTAAAAAAAAAACAGAATACTTACATTAAAAGAAAAATTCACCAATGTTTTCGTAAGCATTGGAGGGGGGGTAAGAGCTTTGCTTACTTTTGATGACAAGGGGGAGGGGGGGATAAATAATTGTAATAAATCGGCTGACGTATTACTTGAACGGCCTCTAACCAGTTAAGCACAGCATTGCTGCGTGACAATAGGTTTTAATTGAAGCAGGGTATTTTAGCAAACATTTATCATACCATTTACAAATTCTCCGCAGCCAATAGTCCCGATGTTCACTCAAAACGTGCGCGAGGCGTTCCGCACAGTGGGTTGGCTGCGCGGCGTCTGGCTCAAGATATACGCGACTTTCCGCATGCCGCTGGCTCCCGTGTACGGGGGGTTCCCCGTCAAACTCATCACTCATCTGGGCAAGCCGATACCGTATGACCCGGAATTGACGCCGGAGCAGTTACAGCAGAAGGTGAGTAGTATATTCTAGCTGAAGATCTGTTTTGTCGGTGTACGGAGGGTTCTCCGTAAAGTTTACTTAATCCTTCTTATTATTCTTTCACATTTTGGAAAAATCCCAGTAACTAACCCTTGGAACAAATAACTGAGAAGATTCTTATTTTCTCTTACAATATACTAATAAAAATAAATATTTTCGTTTTTTATTGGGAATAGGAACGGCAAGAGCTTTATCACCGTTAACTTTGTTTTCATTGTTCAAAACTGATTTACTCTGAAAGCTGATAAAGATTATTTAAAAAAAGCACTTTAAAAAGTCCTAACAGTCACTCTAAAAAGTTGTTGATTTGACGATGCGTCAAGATAAAGAAAGAATAACGTTTATTTTTATAGAATTAATAGCACTATCAAATACTTAGAGAAGAGTACCTCAAGAAATGGGCATTAATTCTTCTTTCTAGAAATAAATCAATGTCCTTTTTCCAGGTCGCAAGTGCAATAGAAGAATTAGTAGAAGAACATCAAAGGATTCCAGGCAGCATCCTGCAAGCTTTGCTGGAGAGAATCCACGAGATGCCCAAGAGAAGTAAAAACATACCTCCAGTCACCAACGGGAAATGCCAAAATGGCACTTTGACCGGCGCAGCCCCCAGTGAAAATAGTGACAAAAGTGCAATAAGTGACAAATCGAAAGTTTCGTAAACACTTAAAAGTGATATAGTGACTGATTTTGTAATTTTAATAATTATTATTATTAAGTGGCGATCGGAAGGTGTTTTAATAGAGAGATTTGGCTGTTTAGAATTTTCTAATTAATTTTTTTTTTATAATTTGGCCATTTTAGAGTGTTAGGTTCGATGGAGGATAAATCCAGATGTATAAATATTTTTTAGGACTTAACTCATTTGTATAGCAGGAGAAAAATAACTACCACTGAAAATAAGACGAAATATAGGCAAATAATTACTGCGTGAAATCCATCGGGACGTGTCGGCTGAATAAAAAAAATCGCTTCCTTTACTTTCACTATTTTCAGATCCTTGGACCATAATGTTACTTCCATACAAATGAGTTTAGCACCTTCAGCAAATATGCATTTAAAATTACCGCTTCTTCGCAGTTAGGTAAAAAAAAATTCGTATGTCGCTCCAGTAACTTTAGTTATAGTTATGCCGCCATTTTAAATGTACAGTGTTCGTTAGTTAAGCCCTGCATTAATATTAATTTAAAAAAAAAAACATCTATAGTGTATTTCGACTTTGTTGTGATATTTGGTAAACAAACATGGTATCAACATAACGAGTTTTCGCATCACATATTTTGAATCTGCCTCGTTGGTCTAGCGGTCCTGGGTTCGATTCCCGGGTCGGGCAAAGTTTTATTGGGTTTTCCATCTGGAATTTCTCAGGAACAGCCCGGAGTCTGGATTTGTGCCCGGTTTATGGCAATAAGCTCGCCCCCTATTACATGGGACTTAAAACATAACTAGCGAAATGTGGGTGTACTATAGGTACACCTCTGCCTAACCCTTCGGGGATTACAGGCGTGATGTTATGTTATGTTTGTTTGTTTGTTTGTAAAAAAAATCCCTGATGTAAAGCTAATCTATTTTCAAGCGTCATAGGATTTGTTCTTTAGCTAAACTAAAAAAAAAAAAAACTTCACGCTGAGGAAGTCAAGGGCTGAAACTAGTTATACAAATATGAAAAAGGTGGTTTAAAACCGCTGGAAGGTATACATACATTTTATTAAATTCATGATGTCAGCATACCATATTTGTTTACAAAATAAGACAAGTATAGTAGAATGTACTTTATAAGTGGCAGGGTACTAATACTCAATATTATGTTATTATTAAATACTTGCCTGTACACTGTGGCTTGGGATGGTCTTAATATTTGTATGCTTTTTTTCTTTAAATATATGTTCGGAAAAAGCCGCTCGGCTTAGCTCACATTGTGCCGAGTCGACCCGAACTTGATTTAGCGAAGAAGCTGTCGAAGTTTACCGATTGGCACGAGCCGAACAGAAGCAGCGCAGCAATATGTAGTAATTGCTGCGGATCGGCTTTGTTGTTCAACAAGCAGTATAGAATGTGCCGACCCGAACATGAGTATAAATCTATTTATCTACAAAAAGTTCTGAAAAGCTCGTCCACCATCACAAACCACTGTCTACAGGCACTTAGGATTAGAATTAAGTACTGCTTACAAAAAGGAGGTTATGAAAAATCTATATTTTCTCGATCCCTACATAAATCTTAATTTTAAATGATATAATATTTTCTACAAAAACAAAAATTATTTGTAAAAGTTTTATTTTTGTCCAATCAAAAAGAAATTATGAATGCATTCCTCTTATTTAGCTTTTATACTTTTTTGCGTTTTATCGAATTTAAATTTCGCGAATTTGTAATGCTTTCGACATATCATGCAATCATATGAATCATATAGTTACTTTAATGTGATAAATAAGAAAATGGGTTCCCAAATTCTTTGATAGTTTAAAACTGTCAAAACAAGTTTTTGCTGTCTCTTTTCGTCATTGTGGTAAAAGAAAGAGAGGTAAATATAAATAATGTATTTTTAATAGAAATGATTAACAAAATTGTATAACTCGAACATGTAAAACTGAGGTACAAAATAAGCATTTTTAGCATACCTACAGTAACAAAATATGTGTAATGGAATGATGTATTTATTAGTTTATAGTCACGAAGTGGACGGGAGAAAAATAAAGATGGCGGACTAGACAATCAGGCTAACAGACAAATTGACGAAATATAGATAATAATGTAGGTACAAAGATTTAAATCGTTAGATTTACCTTAACCGTACTTTGTTGTGCAATCAACTTATAGAGGTATGAGGAACAGGGTGTTCACTCATCCTCCATAGAAAAGGGAGGATCTTCCGACCAGATGGGTGTCGTATCTGGTGGGCAACTGCCCGACAATTGATGTCGGGAAGTTATGTATATGCCGATCGCGCGGTAAACTCTGCTTGCGAGATGCAGGATTTGTGTGACGTCAGGTCTTTGCTGCGTAATTCGCGTGTGGCGTTGTAAATGCCGCCAAAAACTCAGCATATCGCAGTCCACTGCTACAACCACAACACCCTGTCCTCCACCTTCCGCTTCCAGTCTGTCTTAGCCACCTTTTCAAGGTCGTCGGTCCATTTGTTGCGCGAAAAGTGTAAATACTGATAAGACAGCTCACACAGTCATCCCGTTTCCAGCGCAGTCAGAGGTGTCAAAACGAAACGGAAATGCGACCTTCTTTCGAGGCGGTAGCACGCATCTAACGATTTAAATCTTTTGGTACAAATACAGGACATGAGTTTTACAAAGGGCAGTCGTATTGGTACAAGGGCTCTTTACCAGAAATCCTATTTGTGGAAAAAATTTGCTTGAGACTACGAAGTAAATTTACCTGTATATTATTATTTCGTGCGTAACACGAAAATGTTACGATTGACCGCCTCAGTGGTAACAAAACCAGTATACAAGGTCAAACATAATTAGCTAGCCAAACTCAGCAGACGTGGTGGTGTAGTTTTTTTTTTGTGTAATCTTCCCATACGTAATGGGAACCAATATCAAGACTATCAGCGGTCGTTGACCCAAAAATTAATTTCTGTATTTTTTTTTTCTTTCGAATTATTCGACATTTAATTTAACCTGTAATAATAAGCTGGAATCTTATTCTGTTGAAAGCAGTTCCTCTGTGGTTGAGGATTCCGGGTGAAGCTTACTTCCACCTTTTGCCTGATCATCACTTACCATCAGGTGAGATGCACGCCAAGAGCTACCCATTGTAGTATAAAAAAAAAACTTCGTATTACGCTAGGCCAGCTCAAGGTCAAAGTGTTATCAGTGAATTGAGGTCTACTGTACCTTTGAAAACTGATGACAAACTCTCAGAAGTCTGATTGTCTAGTCCGTTGTCCACCTTGGTGTAATTTAGTTAGATTTTCGAATGAATGAAGTCTGAAAAAGTGTCATCGGTTACTTTGGCTAATACTACGAACAGTACCCAGCCGTAAATATAGCACATAGATGTGTTACACGGGGTCGAATTAAATTACTCAGCGAAACTCCGCAGACATGATGGGTATAAATATTTATTCTAAACATGATAAACCAAAAAATAAATCTTATGAGCCTGTGCACACGATGCGTTGCGGCGCCAGAGCGGTGTCGCTACGGCGTCCTACATAAAAATATTAATGGTATGCCATACCGTGCGTTCCGGCGTCGCACCGCTCTTACACCGGAGTTGCAGCCCGCGAGACGAGGCGGAGAGGGGTGTACGTGTTGCGACACCGGAGCCGCATCGCTCAGTTGCTTGTGCTTTGTCAAAAACACAGATGTTTGACAGATGACAATTTACGCGCTTTGCGGCGCGGCGCCGCCGCCGCTGCGGCGTTACAACGTTACGGCACCGCAACGCCTGAGTGACCGCTTGTGCGGCGAAATCTTTGCGGTGCGGCGCCGCATCGCATGGTGTGCCCTAACTCCCTCATAAAAAAACTAATGTTTTATTTCGATTAGATTTAGATATCCATCATGTCTGCCGAGTTTCGCTGTCTAATTTTATTTGACCCTGTATTTATGCCCGGATACTAATATTATTATAAACTTAATATAAATGTGTATCTAAAGCAGTAGCTAACTGTATTGTTACTCGAATAACATTCAAATTTTCATCTATAAAAGAAATATGTATATTCGAATAGTTAATTGATAATATTTCGCATTTAACTTTGAAAGTAATTTCTTCCATAACCACGGTAGAAAGAATGGAATGTTAAAAACGACATAAAGTAAACTTATTGTTATCTTTGTCTAACAGGCAGAGCGAGAAAGAGATAATGACAGCTAAAGCTGTCAAACTAACTTACATTAAAATTCAATGGATTTCATGCAGCCTGTTGTAAGGTATTGTCTAATTCAATCTTTTATCTCTTTTTCACTTGGTGAATAAGAGCAATGTTTAAGTTTAGCTGAGTCTGTGCTCCGAAAGAATTCGAAGTGCGGGCAGTTATTTGCACAAGCTTTGGATCTCTTGAAATGACAAAAGATCCAAAGCTTGTGGAAATAATTTCCCGCACTTTGAATCACTTTCACTTTTCCTTTTGGCTTTCAGCCATTCAGAATTAATCTGCATAACGCGACGCTTACGTTCGACTAATGACAGATGCTTCTATTACCGCCAAATATCACTCCATATTTCATATCGTGGAACTTAGAATATAATATTACGTACCTATCGGCATTTGATGTGAGATTTTCAAATATTTTCTGTCTACACTGAGTGTATTAATGAGCTGACCAAGATAATTAACTCGTAGGAATGCGCTCCCGTATTGTATATGTTTTGATAGAATAATTCATACTGAGCCTTTAAACAAAATTCAAACTTATATATTTACAATAAAGTTCAAATTAATTATGGGATTTTTGTGTATAATAAGTAGATACTTGTGTATGCAGAGTTATATTGAATTATATCTACGATTGTATCGCTTTTAGTTTTACTAAGCCCACATTCGCACTGGCGTAATAATATAGCGGCGGGATTTTAACACGCATTGGATTTTCAACTCTCGGTGTTCAAACGAGTATTGAGAATCCAACAGAGTGCATCTCAGCGCGTAAAAAACACTTGAATTTTCGAATCTCGGCGCTAAATAATGCGTTGAAAATTCAATGCGCGAAAAAATCGAGTAGCCCGTGCGATCCTAGGCTTACAAACAGTACTGTTAATCTACTCTCACATTAACTATTAAAATCCCTGTATTTATTTAATTTGCAAAGCAAAAGAGGCTCAACCGAAATTATGTGTAAAATTTTGTGCTATATTTGGCCTTATAAATCTATTGTTAAGTTAATTTTAGGTAATTTTTCCTTGAACTATACATTCCAAATTATTTGGCACAAAAATTGTTTTGAGCCACTTTTGCTGTAATTCTCAAAAATATTCTTCACGTGTAGTGCGCTTTTATAATTTTTACGTCGCGATATTATCGTGGACGTTAATTTTAAAGTGTCTTCATATATTTCAGAACATCTTACTTTCCTGTGTTATCGTGATGCCGTGACGAGGACGTGGACGTCCACGATAATATCGTCACGTTAGAAATTATGAAAGCGTACATTGGTTACCTCGTGATTGCTTTACTACTCGAAGGTTGAATGCCACTTTTTCGTCATAAAACGTTAAGGTCTATTTGTCTTTGTGACTGTTAGATGTTTTAACCTTAGAGCGTTATCACACTGACGATTTACCAGCGTGTTTCTAGCGAGGTGATCTGTGAACGTACTCTCAGCGGGTGCGAAGCTAACCGCGACTGTTCTCTGCGTTTCCACAATATTGTACACTCGCTTGTCTCGCTCTGTCTCTTGTAAACTCACGTCAATCGCTCTTGTTACGCAAACGCGGCGAACATGTTACGCACACGCAGCGAGTGCGTTGAATAATCGCCTCGCTGATAACTCGCTCGCAAATTGCCAGTATGTTAAGGCCCTTAGTGAAGTTTAAATATAATGGAAATCATTGTCAAGTACTCTCAACTAGCGTGCGTGCATGACCAGATGTATGAACGTATATGATGCAAAAGGAGTATGTAAGGATCGTAGCAGGTGGCGTTCTGTAGTTTCTGCCTACCCCCATGGGAAGAAGGCGTTAATTTATTTATTGTCAAAAGTGGTAAACTAATTACGAGGTCGACTATATATACGTAATACGCAATTTGAACTAAATGTTGACCGCATAGAATTCAATTCAAGAAACATTTTGTTTAAGCAATATTTTGAATACAATTTATATTTTATTTAAATTAGTTTTTCAAGTGGATTCAATGTTAGTATAACGCCATTTTAAAAGGTACAAAAATATGCTTTTTCTTGTAACTATGAATGAATAGCTCTTATCTGTTAGTGCCAGAGTTTTATACCAAAAGTTAACCCTAACTAGACTGCTAGCGTGTTTGTATTCTTTGTATACTTAATTCGAAAACAAATACTTAATATATAAGAGGATATTTTACAAGACATGTATTTTATTTACCTAAACCAGAGGTGCTTCAGAGGCTATGCACTGAAGTGTTTAATTCACTATTGTAGCAGTTCGAAAAGTGGTATTCCACTTTGCCCCACCATTCTGTCCTACCAGTAGACAAAGTGGAAAGTTCTCAATTTTGACGACCACTGTGTCCTACTAATTGATTCTGGTGGGGCAAATTCCAATCTCATAAACTATGAGTTCACTTTTTACCACTAGGTTTGGCACTATTGGATTTAATACGTCAAAATTGTGAACTTTCCACTTTGTCCCACTGGTGGGACAGATTGGTAGGGCAAAGTGGGGTAATCCGTGAAAAAGGGATCGCTATACGTATTTTATAGCTTCATCTCTTTTTCGCATTAAAACAATGACGACCTATACGGGACTGGTGCACTATGAGAACAACTTGGAAAAACGTCACGATAAAGGAACTGAAATTAAAAACTTTCGTGTAAAAAAAACATCATTTATTATTATTACTTAATCATATGGAGTCTACCACAACAAAGTTGGGAAAAGGCTTGGCTTAGCGCAATGACACACGCACCGGAATTTCTGGCCGGAATATTCCGGACGGTGCTAAATCGTTTGAAGTTATATGCGCGTTGTTTATCATACACGAAGCGATTCCAGTTATTATAACTTCAATCGAATTAACACCGTTCGAAATATTCCGGTGCGTGTCATCGCGATTATGTTGATGTCAAAACCCTAGTTTTCTGAAAGCCTACCGCTAAAGACCGTTTTTAAATCTCAACTCTATGAAAACAGTCAGCCTATGTAGATTCCAATGCTGGGACTCGGGCTTGAGGAGCCCTCAGTTACGGTCCACTCCTTCTCACAGACCTCTCTGTGATAGGGAGTGGGCCACAATTCACCCAGCAGTGGGTCCAGTGCGGTAGACACATGTCCTTCGCTGCGTCCCCACTAGTAACATGTTCGTCAATAAAACACCCAACATTTGAAATATGATTAACAAAATATGACGTCACACAGCTATCCATGCCAAATTCTTATAGATAATCATGACGTTTTGCCAAACATACCTATTTACGTCGTCAACTCACTAACTACGCTGCTTTGGACAATGTTGGTCACTTTGTTGGCGTTTTTCTTACAAGTAGGGGCGCAGTTTTACAATTTTTGGTTCTAGGATATGACGGTTTCCTCTCGATGTTTTCCTTCGCCGTTTTTAGAGCAGTCTGATGAAATCAAATGCGCAAAGTAAAGTGCATGTAGATGAGGCTTTCAGAAATCGGAGGGTCAATTACTATACCATAATATCATATAAAATTTGTCTAAACGCACACCAACAATGCTTTGTCTAAAACGAATTATCATATCAGTCAACAATCTGTGCTTATATCGCAGGCTAGGGCAAAAGAAACATGATCATTTGGAGGAGGGATAACAATTGGACTAATGGTGGTTTTATACCGGCGAGGCGAAGCGTGGATGGGATGGGTGAGAATTACGAAAAAAAACACGCTTACCCTTTTACACGAAAACAAAATCTATCGCTATACCGCGTCGTCTCGCGATCGCCAGCGCTGACTCGCGATGTCACGCGCTGGCTATCGCTATCTAGCGCCGGCTATTGCTATCTAGCGCCGGCTCGCGCTATCACGCGCCGCCTGGTCAGCCGAGAATATAGTATGCAGCGATGTCTCGCGAACGGTCGGAGCGAACCGGCGCGGGCCAGCGACATTACGAGTCAGCTCTTGACGGAGAGAGACCGTGCGGGTCCTCGATAGCCGGTGCGAGATTTGTAAATCCGTTTTACAATATAAATAAATACTCTATTCTTACAGCAATAAAATTCAGTATTGTATTAACAAATATTTCAATTCTCGCCTCGCACCTTTTACACCAAAGATGGGCAGGACGTGGATATGAATTTTGCCAAACAAATTTCAATTCTCGCCCATCCTATCCACGCCTCGCCTCGCCAGTGTAAAACGACCTTCAGAGTGCTACAAGGATCTTTTGGCGCCTGAATGACATTGATAGGGGAGCGTTTTTTTCTTTTTCCTCCTTTTGGCAACTGAGCCGATGTCGACTATTCTGCCAGTGTCATGTAGTGACGGCAGCACAGCAAGATGAGCCGTCAAAGTTTGCACTTAGTGGTAGTTGTTATTAGCTTAGGCTAAACTACAAATATAAAGAATAGTCTCGATTGAAGTTCACACTTGTAAAATTAACTAAAATCTAGAAAATTCGTAACACAAACAAAAGCACTTGTAGCCTTCATCACTACCCACGAAGAAAAAAAAACAGCGGGGCGTTGTTCGTGAAAATTTGTGAAATTGTCGCAGAAGTTAGATTGAAAAAACAAGATGGCAGCGTTAGTTTCGATTTTGACCACGCGTCAAAAGATCCTTGTACCATTGTACAGTGTTTCCTTTTTTTATATTTAGGTAAACAAATACGGTATTAAAATTTCGATTTCGAAAATTCCTTTTCAGCATAAATTACAACAAAAAGTCAATTTTCAGCCATGTATATTTAAATACCATAATATCAAGTAAAAAAACTCACTTTACTAACAATAACTTATTATAAAATAGGATTGCTATGACCGTAAAGGGAAGAAGATACAATAAAAGAATCCATTTCATAATATTTCATTACAATGTTCTTAATTCTTTACATGTGTGGGTATCATCGTAATCTCTACTTCGCTATGTAAAGGCTCGTTTACACGAGGAATTAATCGCCTCGAATAGGCGATTTTAAAAAAGATACAAAAGCTGACTCGTGTAAACAGTACGAATCGAATCACAGTTTGAGAAAATCGCCTTAAGTCACCGTATTGATTAAGTAAATCAATCATATGCTACTTTTTTTTGGGCTTGAATGTAAACACACAAGTGCGATAATTGACTGGTGACACTTATATGGAGGCCCGGGTACATTGTATAAATGAGCCGTTATCATTCGAGTAGCATACAACGCCTTTCAAATACCTATTCCTTCACTAGGCTTATTCGCGTTATTTCGCAATCACAAAATGAACTTTACTGCCATAACCATAGGGTATATTTTGTATTGCATTGTCCAGCAGTGAGACAGTAAAGGTTAAATGGATATATAGAGAGATATTTTGTATGGACGATACAAAATATACCCTATGTTTATTACATTAAAGTTAATTTTGTGTTGTTTATAACGCGAATATTGTGGCAGCCTGTAACACGATTTCAATTCATCTCGTCATTATCGTCCCACTGAGCCCACACATGTGGAGGTAAGGCCTAGATGAAGTCCGGGTAGTTGTTGACGTCATCAAACTGTTGCGGCTGTGACGCCGGCCGGGGAGCGCCGCCCCCGGGCCTGTACTGCGGCTGCTAGGGACAGAAATCGATTTGAATATGGAGATAATAATATGTGTGTATACACCGTGACATTTTAATCGTCTTACAAAAGCAGCCCACTTCACGTATCCAATGACTACTAAACATTCATAAAAAATAAAAATAAAAATTGTAACCATTTTATAATTGTTTCTAGAGGTATTTCAATGTCGGGTATATTGAGTGGCCCTTTGTAAACCGACTAGTGTGATGGTGTATATTATATTTATATATTTTTTTAATGTTTAGTAGTCATTAGATACATGAAGTGAACTGCTTTTGTTATGCCCGTTTTCTCCTTCACTAAGTGACACTTAATTGAATCCCTAAATCAAAGTTCGCTGTTGGAATTTCAACGCTAGGCTCAACGTTGAGAGTTGAAAATCTAGTGTCACTTAGTTATCAGTGAAAACGGACATAGGACACCTAAAATGTCACGGTGTATAAGTACAGTGAGTAAAATAGGTAAGTACACAGGCTGCCTCGTTGGTCTGGTCGTCGCAAGTGCTCCTGCTGAGCATGAAGACCTGGGTGCAATTCCCAGATCGGGCAAAGTGTTATTGGGTTTTTCCATTTTTCAGTAGCACCCCGGAGTCTGGATTTGTATGCGGTTGATGGTGATAGGCTCGCCCCCGATTAAATGGGCCTTAAACATAACTGGCGAAATGTGGTTGTACTATACTTACACCTCTGTGTAAGCCTGCTTGGTCCCTTATAGATATTTGCGTTGCCTGTATACTTATCTATTTTATTTACTCACACAATTAATTAAAATCGACGACCTAAAATTATTGCGCACACAGTTACAACTTCCCAGTTTTTTTCCGTAAACGTAGTTCCTATTTTTTCCTACAAAATTATTTAATATAACCCTTAAAATTACATGAATAGCTAGAAAAATATTTACAATTAGATAAGTATGAGATTTAATGATGGAACTAATTTTAAAGCAGGTATTAATTAAATTAAATGAAAATATTAGTTCTATGAAAGTATTAATATTAATCAAGTAAGAAAACTTAGAAAAGCATGCAACATAAAAAAGTGAACTAATGACATGTCTTTAGCAATATCAGCCCAAAATATTTCAAATAAGGAACACATAATTAGCTCTTAAGACGAAAGCGTCCGGGTAGCCCGCAAGATTAAAATTTTCTTACGTTTTTTTTTTTTTTCAATTGGAGGTCAATTAATCAAAATATGATTTGCAACCGTAACACACATGTATAAATTACAGAATTATAATAATTAAAATCTGCTATACATATCGTTTGTAATGTCAAAATAACAGCTTTTTACTTAATGCATCTGGAAGTACATACAACAAAAGCACTATTTTTTACATTTTAGTCTGTAGGTCTGTCTGTTTGTTCCGGCTAATCTCCGAAACGACTGGACTTATTTTGACGGGACTTTCACTGGCAGCTATACAAATAAATAAAATTGATGTAAGTATAGAACTCCATGCGGACGAAGCCGCGGGTAACAGCTGGTCATCAATACAACTCTTAAGTTTCTAACTTCAACTCTCTGTTGTGTTGACGATTTTAATGATTATGATTATAGAATCATAATCATACTTAATATATATAATCATACCATAATATTTATAATAATACCAAAATAAAGCTGTATGAATAGTAATACAGCTTTATTTTGGTCGCGAATCATATTTTGATCAACATATAATAATCTGATACTGACCTGCAAATTGCAAAAAACGTAAGAAAATTTGAATTTCGAGGACTACCTTAGCGCATCCACCCTAGGTTGGCTGTCCACTGGAGCGGAGCGGAGAAATGTGCTAATATTAACCAAAATAATCTAAACTCCGTTTAAGAGCTCTGCTCCTGTTGGTTAATACTGCTTCGTTGAGTTGAGTTGAGCTGAAGTGGAGTTTAGATTTTATTGGTTAATATTGGCACATTTCTCCGCTCCGTTGCCTCGCTCCGCTCCACTGGACAGCAGCTTAACGCTTAAATCTTATACTCAACCATATTTTATGGTACTCACAGAATTAAAACCCGGGATAACACAGTTAACATTTGAGCGTAGGTATAGGAAGTGCGAACCAAAATAAGGTCTCGCATTCTCAAGGCATAACCCAATATTGCTTATCTTGCAGACTAACGTTTTGTGCCTGCTCAACTAACTGTCTCACCGTCAGTACATGTCATAGCTCACACAAATTAGTAATAGAAGGTGTGAAGCATTACTTGTGCGTGCGTTAAGTGCGTGCGGGGGGGTGAGGCGGAGTGAGCGGGCGGGGGGGCCTCACATGTGCGGCCGTGCGCCGCGCGGCTGCTGCTGTTGCTAGAAACATTCAGTACTCAGCGACGGTGAGTCAAGTTGAGCGTCACGTGGCGGTTGAGCGTGGCGTGGGTATTGAGCAGAACATGGCAGTTATGTTGAGTTGAGCATGACATGTATTATTTTTTTCGTTAGTGTTTGTGAAATTTAGCAATGAAAAACATTTGTAGGATATGAGTACATCTTCATCGGTTTATTATATGACTGAATTCTTTAGCATCGTCGTAAAAAATATAGAGCTTGTTATAGAAGGGCTATGGAGAGCATTAGAAACAACAATTTTAAGCGTCAAATCACCTTGTAGTGATATGCAATATAAATTTAAAAACACAAAACAAATATTAGACTCAACTATAAAATCCACATGTTTTGCTCAACTTTTTTTATCTCAATAGTCATTAGTCAACACAGAATGCCGAGCAACGTCAAGCTCAACCTCGCTCAATCGCACTAAGGTGTTGAGTACGACATGTTAAAACAAGCTGTAATGATGAAAAAGCGTTAGTTACTTGTGCTCGACGACATCTGAAAGAGCGCTATGAATGAATTTAACAATATTATGAAAAACGAAGAGATGGGCTGAATTAAAAACTCCGTGGTCGGAAATTGGGTAAATACGCGACTGTATCGAAGCGAAAAGGAGGCTGTGATCATTTCAGCCAAAAGTCGTCCATTGCCGGACACAGGGCTCCCCCAAGAATCGAGATTCATGTTACGATTTAGAATAGTGTTTTCCAGTACAATTCCAAACATATTGTGACAAGTTTATGTAAGGCGATGCTTTTTAGTTCCAAGTTCACTAAAATGGGCTTATGGCGATACGATACTAGCGAGCTAGTTCATATATTCTTCTTCAGCGTTCTCTCAATGCTGAGGATCGCGACCACATACAACGCGTTTGAAAGTTTTGAGGTTTTCTGCAGTGTGGACCGCTCGATAAATGCTGCCTCTAACAACCTTTTGTAAGCCTTATGATATCGGGTCGGACGAAAGGAAAACGCGCTTAGGGCAGAGCACCGGCAAGAGGTCAAAGGCTATCATGAAAGTTAAATATAAAAAATAAACAAAAAAAATATGAAAGTTCAAAATAGTATGCATTTCCATTCGGCCCATCTCTTAAACGAAAAGTTGAGTGCAATTCAAAAATAAAAGGCATGAATCTCGAACTGTAAAAGTCATTGTCAATTTCCTTTTTCTGTTTTCGATTATTTTGGCAGCTCATCCATATTGTCTATGGTAATAAAAAAGAGGGTGGTGTTTATCACGATTGGAGCCGAATATACACGATACAGCGCCGAGTATTCGCAATTCAGGGTCACCGGCCGACTGGAGCCGAGTTATACCCGATTCTGCGTCACCGACCCGAGCGTGACGGTTCAGTTTCATTCACTGTTCAGAAAGAGCGCAAAAAACAATTGATTATGACTTCTAAGCCGAAGTCATGGAGTTAGTATACAAATTATTTACACCACTAGTTTTACTAAAATTTCTCTAAAACTATTATTATTTTCTAAAGGAAATAAAGAATCATGGGTGATGGTGAAATTGTACTAATTTCTATTCACTTCAATAGTACATAATTATTATGCCAACACCTCAAATATCCGCGTTATTCTGTTAACATAAAATGAACTTTGTAGGATTCAAATAGGGTCTATTTTGTATTACCCAAATAACGCGAATGTTTGCGACGAGCAGTGCCAGCATTACAGGTTGTTTACAAAAATCGTGTTCACTAATATCTATCTACGTACAATTTTTTTTTCATTTTATGCCCGACCAACATACCGATATCACGAATCCGTTTTCTAAGTGTGATTATGGAAATATAACGATGTTTAAATATCTGGAGAGTCCATATGATGAACTGGCGAAGCGCAGTGCAGCGCGAGTTTTCCAGCCAAACAAATATCAACACTGCACATCTTAAAATAAAGTCGAGATTAAATAATCTTAACCGCATACGAGCACTTTGATGCTGTCTCGGACAAATGGAAGTTTATTTATTTTCAACTTTATTTCAAGCATGCAAGGTTGGTATTTGTGTGCTAGTGAAATCTGCACTTCGCCAGGTCTGCGTGATAAAGATGATAAATACCTTTTTCAATCCATTCCAAAAATAAACATTTCAGTGGAAAAATCTATAGATCGTTTCTTGATTCGGGTCTGTCTTTGAGAATTACGATATTCTGTAGTGATAAAAAAAACAACGATTTTCATCAAAAACTTTAAATTTTCTCTCTTAGATCAACAGGTATTCATTTATTGATTTCACCTGTTAGTTTAGTTACGCTTTCCGCGGTTGGTCCATGGATGGGTCACCATCTTTACATACCAAGACCCCTCCGTGCTTCTGACAGCACGTTAAGCCAGCTGTGCAAGTTGGTCCCGACTGTCATTTGTATATCTTTGAGAGTCATTACGGGTAGTTAGAAGCCCAAAAGTCTGACAACCAGTCTTACCAAGGGGTATCGTGTTATCTAGTAACTAGGTTGTGGAGGTCAGATAGGCAGTTGCTCCATCCCGTGCTCGGACGGACTTAGACGGACGGTAGTACTTCTTTGGACACGCTCCTTCATAAAATCTAGTTTCTTTTTTATATTTTCGACTTTATTTTGACCCAAATACAGTTGATATTTATTTACCTCTGCAGACTGTACCTCGTACCCTAGACTAGCAGGACGTACCTGCTGCAACAGATGGCGCAGGCCCGGGTTGGACGGCAGCAGCGGGCGTATGACGCCTACCCTACACTAGCAGGACTTACCTGCTGCAACAGATGGCGCAGGCCCGGGTTGGACGGCAGCAGCGGGCGTATGACGCCTACCCTACACTAGCAGGACGTACCTGCTGCAACAGATGGCGCAGGCCCGGGTTGGACGGCAGCAGCGGGCGTATGACGCCTACCCTACACTAGCAGGACGTACCTGCTGCAACAGATGGCGCAGGACCGGGTTGGACGGCAGCAGCGGGCGTATGACGCCTACCCTACACTAGCAGGACGTACCTGCTGCAACAGATGGCGCAGGCCCGGGTTGGACGGCAGCAGCGGGCGTATGACGCCTACCCTACACTAGCAGGACGTACCTGCTGCAACAGATGGCGCAGGCCCGGGTTGGACGGCAGCAGCGGGCGTATGACGCCTACCCTACACTAGCAGGACGTACCTGCTGCAACAGATGGCGCAGGCCCGGGTTGGACGGCAGCAGCGGGCGTATGACGCCTACCCTACACTAGCAGGACGTACCTGCTGCAACAGAAGGCGCAGGCCCGGGTTGGACGGCAGCAGCGGGCGTATGACGCCTACCCTACACTAGCAGGACGTACCTGCTGCAACAGATGGCGCAGGCCCGGGTTGGACGGCAGCAGCGGGCGTATGACGCCTACCCTACACTAGCAGGACGTACCTGCTGCAACAGATGGCGCAGGCCCGGGTTGGACGGCAGCAGCGGGCGTATGACGCCTACCCTACACTAGCAGGACGTACCTGCTGCAACAGATGGCGCAGGCCCGGGTTGGACGGCAGCAGCGGGCGTATGACGCCTACCCTACACTAGCAGGACGTACCTGCTGCAACAGATGGCGCAGGCCCGGGTTGGACGGCAGCAGCGGGCGTATGACGCCTACCCTACACTAGCAGGACGTACCTGCTGCAACAGATGGCGCAGGCCCGGGTTGGACGGCAGCAGCGGGCGTATGACGCCTACCCTACACTAGCAGGACGTACCTGCTGCAACAGATGGCGCAGGCCCGGGTTGGACGGCAGCAGCGGGCGTATGACGCCTACCCTACACTAGCAGGACGTACCTGCTGCAACAGAAGGCGCAGGCCCGGGTTGGACGGCAGCAGCGGGCGAATGACGCCTACCCTACACTAGCAGGACGAACCTGCTGCAACAGATGGCGCAGGCCCGGGTTGGACGGCAGCAGCGGGCGTATGACGCCTACCCTACACTAGCAGGACGTACCTGCTGCAACAGATGGCGCAGGCCCGGGTTGGACGGCAGCAGCGGGCGCATGACGCGCGGCGCGTGCGCCACGCCGCCCGCGCCGCGCAGCTGTTGCTGCAATTGTTGCTGCAACTGGTGCTTTCGCTGTTGCTCCTGAAAACGTATAAACGGCAAAAATTTATGGTTAATCAGTCGCTTATCTTATAATATCGGAACATATGTGAATATATAAATAAAATAAAATTCATTTAAATTCAGACAAAACCCATCACTACATATTATTAAACAAAGTCCGCCCGCCGCATCTCTCTGTCTGTCTAAACGCGATAAACTCGAAAAATTCCAAACGGATTTTCCTACGGTTTTCTTCAATGGATGGAGTGTTCATGAGGAAGGTTTAGGTGTTTAGTTAATTAGGGTTTTGTATAAATTGGCTGAAATATTACGATTATTGTTGAAGATATCGGAAAAAATCATGCCGACTGGGAGTTTTACTTGCATGCACCGCGTAAACCGTAAAAAATCCATAAAATTAATGTTCTACAGGATTGTACATCTTAAAAAGTTCAACAAAAAGATCCGCGATAGCATATGTTTATCTAAGGATGACCCACAGTAAACATTTTTATCTTTCAGAATTTGATAAAAATTACCAAGGTTATATTTGGACTTTGAAAGAGACTGTAACCTCTGAATTTGTTTTGATCTTTCCCCTCAGAATAGTCGGATAAGAAACACCGAAATCATGTAGTTTTAAAACATAAATAATTGACATATTAAAACGGTTTTTTTTCTAAATTTACAGAAATAAATATCATTTATCATTATGGTAACTAAATGATTCCAAGTTGTGCCTTTAATCTTACCTCCAACTGCTTATAATGCTGCTCCTGCTGTTGCGCGGCATGCAAATGCGACATGATATCCATCTGCGACTTGAACTGCGCCTCCTGTTGATGAGCAGCTTCCAGGGTCTGCTGCAGATGCTGGATCTTCTCCAGGTTGTGTTGCCGAGCTGCTTCTAAGCCGTCGAGTTGGGTGACGGGACGCGGGCCCTTGCCGCCTACTTGTTGGACTTGCTGCCCGATATTGCCGCCTATCATCATGCCCTGGAAATAAAAATGATGTACTTAATAAAAATCTTAGACTCATTCATTTACTGAGACAGCGCACGGTCTAAACCGCTGGGTTTAGAACTAGAGTTACCTGTGGATGCTGCTGCATCTGCGACTGCACCATGCCCTGCGCGCCCGCGGGCCCGGGCATGTTGCCCACGTTGCCCGCCACGTTGCCCGGGCCCGCCTGCATGCTGCCCGCCATGCCCGGGCCCATGCCACCCGTTGACATGCCCGCGCTACCGGGCATAGCTCCTGAACCTTGAACACAAAGGGAATAATATAGGGAAACGTCTGGCATTTTTGCTGAATAACTCAAAAGTCATAATTACGAACAACTTTTACTAGAGGGCAACCCTTTTTTTTCCACAGGCGGAAGGTGAGGACGCCGTGGCGCCTCTCTAGCCACTCCTCAAAGAGGGGTCTTATCGCCGCAATTGTGGCGTGCCCAGCGCTGGGTTGCGACAGTCGCACTCTCCATGATGCCATGAGATCCCGCCGGAGCTCTGTCCGCTGTGCCGCGATTGCTCGCGGCAGCGGAGTTAAGCCCCGGCGTTTCGCCTCCTCGCGCCACTCCCAAATGTGCGCGAGGACCTTTGCCTCCAGATCTCATGGCGGTAATCCGGCAAGGAGGCTCGCCGCCTCGCAGGAGACTGTGCGGTATCCTCGGGCCACTCGGATGGCCATGACCCTCTGGGACGCGTTCAACCGGTGGGCTGGCCGCAGCCTTATTGAACGCGCCCACACCGGCGCCCCGTAAAGAGCCATGGACCGCACGACCCCCGCGTAGAGCCTCCGGCAGGAGGCGTTTGGATCCCCTAGATTAGAGGGCAACCCTGATAACGTGAAAAAATAAAATGTGTGCGGTCGGGGATTCCCTTCAGGAACGAAGTTCCGCACGCACGCACATACTCGTATATAATAGAAAGAGACAGAGAGAGCGAGAAACCCGTTAGTTGGGGGCATAACGGTTTTTCCTTACGTGACGATTTCTAGCAGTCAACATTCCTACCGCAAGCCGTGTTAAAGAACTTCGTTACAACAGCTGTTCCCTAAATTTTTTCGAGTTATGTGAACATATTTATGTTTATGTTATGGAGCAGTTTTTTTTATCTCAATCACACCTTGTCTTTGTACGGGAGTAGTCCTGATTAAATGTTGTAATAATGATGTAATTCGCGAATGTTTAAAACTGGTATTACCTGCCATGGTAGCGTTCGGCATGTTCTGCTGCATGCCGCCCGCGTTGCTGACGACGGCCGGTAACTGTTGCTTGCTGATGATCTGACTCATCTTTTGTTGTTGAATTACCTGAACATCGCACCAAAATATACATTACAGTGATCGTATATAATGATAATTATAGCCTATTATTATCCCACAGCAGGTTAAAAGTCTCTTCTCATACAGAGAAGGCACGAGCATTGATCACCACGCTTGGTCAAGACGGGTTGACGATTTCGGACTTAATTAACTTAAGTCCAGTTAACTATTACTGAAAAATGCTTGCACTGACTAGACAGGTTCACTCAAATCTGTGTGGTTCTTTCCTCAAAAGATCATTTCAGACACTAATCTACATGGTCCACATATGGCCTGACCAAGATTATGTCTGGACTTTAACAGAGACTGTGACCTCTGAGTTTGTTTCGGCCTTTCTTCTCAGAGTAGTCAGATAGGAAACGCCGAACTCATCTTGCTTATTATTTCTTTTTTTTAATATTTCGTGTAAAAGTGATTCCGATATCCTATTTACAGAATAAACAATTTCATTTCATTTCATATCATAACTAAAGTGACTTTTAAAATCAATGAAACACGTGCGCTTGTGAAATGCAACAATTACACATACAATTCATTATTTACTGAACCGATTTAGCATTTTTTATTGCATCTTTCGAAAATTAAAAAAAAAAAAAAAAAAAAAGTAAATTGTGGTAATGTGTAATTGTGGTAATTGTGTGTAATTGTGGTAAATTTGAATTTGAATTTGAATTTGAATTAAATTTGGTAACCTAGTTGGTCAAAGTATTCAATGAAAATATGCTTTTCATTTGAAAAAAACTTAGATAAAACCCTTTTTCAGTTTACTTTAACAGTCATGTTATGATTCTTTTTTTATCTCAACCAACCTGCCAAAAAAGTTATCATAATTTCCACTCACCTTCCGAAGTCGATCAACAAAAGTAGCTTGGTTGTTGGGTATGAACCCTAGGTAAGCCTTCTTATCTGGCGTGTAGAGCAGTATGAGCACTTTGATGTCGCACTGCGGGGGCGTCGGCATTGGAGAGAAGTGGACGCAGCCCGCCTTGAAATAGGTCAATTTTATTATAGGACGATGCACACTTGCTTCAGACTCAAAGCATTTATTTCAACTAAACCATTTACAGGCACTTTTGAATTGTCAAGGGGTCGGTCAGTCAGAACGATGAAGCTAGTTGCCCATTCCAAAGCGTAGTAGGTTCCTATGGAGAAGAACAGGCACGAAACTCCATGGACACTCTTATATTGTTACAAAATGATGGTTAATAAAAAGATAAAACTATTCAAAAATTAAAATAAGCCGTGGGTCCCTACTGACGGCGCCAGTTCACGAACATGACGCATGGATCAGCACCATTTAGCTCAACTATTTTGATGGGAACTTAACGACCCGCCACCACCAGCGAGACTTTTGAGTGAGCATGACATACTCTCAGCCGCCATGGCACATTCAAGTCAATGAAAGACGTACCCAGTAAATGGTAGCTTTATAGAAGGTACATGGTCACAGTGCTCACACATGTGCTATGCAATACTAACAGATTGAATTATACTATACTAACAGATTTAGAAGATACATAGATAATAGCGCAATTTTAAGCTTGTTTGAAAGGGAGTTCCCTAATGGACGAACTCAAAAAAAAAAAACATTCCAGACCTGGGAATGAAACTCAGCACTAAAAGCTGTCATCGTGCTTGCAAGTAATAGCTAGAGTCTAGACCAGTCTTTCCCAAAGTGGGCGATAACGCCCCCTTGTGGGCGTTGGAGGCCTAGAAGGGGGCGGTAAGGGGCCCAGATAAAATTGAGTGGTGTTGAAGTGGTTTATAGGGGCGATGGCTGATTTGTAATTTCTTCTACTTAATATTTAAAAATTAACTGACATTTAAACCTACCTACTACACAACATCATCGATCATTTAGTTCATATTTCTGCCTTGTTTGATTGTATGAAAACTAAAAATATTTAAATTCGAACCTGTACCCTAATTGCGTAACTTATTTTCGTAAACAATTTTGCCTAATTTGTTTCATTTTGACAATTCAACAACATTGATTGCGTTATTTACGTTTTTGAGAAGATTTTTATATCCAACTTATGAAGCAATGGATTAGCAATCTGTTTCAAATCGACACAGAATGTGATTATGTTGTATTATGCAATTAGGGTACTGATATCAACAAACGTGTTAAAAATCATCAGATTCATCCTTCACATTAGATTACTTTTAAAATTAATTGTTTGTTTTACATTGATTAAAAGATACTCTTAAAATTACATAGCGTTTTAATTGCTATCACTGGTAAAAAAGTCTCGTTGAGAATGTAAGTTTAAACTCCAGGCCAGCTTATATTGTATATGTAATTTTGGTAAAGAAAAACAAATTGGGGGCGCTGAAATAATTGATTTTTAAAGCGGGCGGTAGATGAGTTTGATAAGTTTGAGATCCTCTGGTCTAGATCAACGCAGTCTTGGCTAGGATAGTCGAGGCAGAAATGGAGAAGCGAAATTGCATTTATTTATTTGCAAATTTCGCTGTCGCACTGAGGTTTGCTGTTAGAAAACCATTGTAACAATGTCTCTGTGTACAATAATAAGAATAAATTATTAAAAAAAAAAAATGTTGCCATTGTTTTCATGCCGGATAAGCGGTAATCCATCAGATAAGAGAAGAATCTCAATATTACAATAAAGTTTTCTTTACAAAAACAAACTGCTATGGAATATTAAATATTAAAAAGAATACTCACAAACCCATTAACCATGACCTTCGTCAGTGCATCAAGCGCTTCACTGGGCTGCAGATGAAACAACACTGACTTGCTGTCTTTAAGGTACTGTCCACCGATGTTAGAGATCAGTTGTTTGGGCATCAGCTGCATTAACAACTTGTTGGGCCAAGTGTCCACCTTCAGTTCTGGCTCTATATCTTTTGTACTAGCTGATACCTGAGAAAAACAATAAAAAATCATTGTGTCAGACCATTTTAATGTCAATATTTTTTTAGTATTCAAAAAAATCTGCCTAGCCTTTTCCCAACTATCTTGGGGTCGGCTTCCAGCCTAACCAGATGCAGCTGAATACCAGTATTTTACATGGAGCGACTGCCTATCTGACCTCTACAACCTAGTTACTAGATAACACGATACCCCTTGGTAAGACTGGTTGTCAGACTTTCGAGCTTCTGACGACCCGTAACGACTGTCAAAGATCCACGAATGACAGCCGGGACCAACGGCTTAATGTGCTTTCCGAGGCATGGAGGAGTCTCGGATGTAGAAATGGTCACCCATCCACGGACCAACCCCGGCAAGCGTAGCTTAACCTGATGGATCGATCCGTGCGGCCGTTAGTACTTAGCCACGAGTAGTAATATTACATATCTTAATACTATATTAGTCATGAGGAGATCCATTTATGGATTTGAGTAACATAATAATCGAAATAAATATTTTTTAAAATAAACTAAAATAAAAGTAATTGAAAGAAATGATTAAATTAAATCAGGATGCACCCTGACAAAGTGATAATACTGCACGAAATAATAGTTCTCATGTGCTAAAAACAAATTTAACCATTTGAAATAACTTTGAAATTAATCGAAATAGCAATAGGGTTCACATTCACCTGGCAAGGTAGATGCTTGGTAGTTTTCTGTTGGTCCCCAGGTGCTTTACCTTTCTCCATCCACTCGATGACGCCGCTCCAGATGTAGGAGCGCTGGAGCTGCGCCCCCGATGGGCCAGGTGTCACCATTGTGGGCATGCGTGGGTGACCACCCTGTAAATAAAAAAAGGATTTTTAAATGCTAATTAATGCAGCGCAACTTCATTTTGACGAGTAAGTACCTAATAAAGATTTCGCACTTGGCTCTTTTTATTACTCGTTTCCCGTCAATTTTAGCGTTCGTAGTTTTCGAACTCGTACACCATTTTGAAAATCATACATTTTTTAAGTGAAAACTTTTTAGGCGCGTTGGGCATGACTTACTGTTGGGCAGAGAGTGCAAATTGGCCGGTACACAAACGACGAAATTAAATGGGAATTCAGAACCGTTTTGAGGATATTAGGCCGATTGCACTATAAAATAGAAACTGATTTTGGTCAGATTTGCAAAAGACATGTTGATCAGATGCTGGGTAAAGATAAACTACGATAACATGGCGCGCCCCTCCAAAATTCTACACGGTTGAAAGTATTTGTGAAATGTATTTACAAAGCGCCACCAAGACTCACAACGCATTGTGTGCGTACTAAGACGACCATCAAACAAAAATAAATCCGAGGATTTATTTATTCGTGAGTCTAGTCACTAGACCCATTGAAACAGTAAAGTAGAGGGGCGCGCCATGTTATCGTAGTTTATCTCTACCTTAATACCAAGAGGGGAACAGTAAAACCGTCAGAACTTGACAACTAGACGATTTGGGATGGAGGTGCTATACATGTGGCCTCTTCGATTTACGACTTTTTAACCGATTTAAAAAAAAGGTTCTCAGTTCGCCGGTTTTGTTTTTTTTTTATGTATGTTCCCCGATTACTCGAAGACGGCTGAACCGATTTGAAAAATTATTTTTTTGTTTGAAAGGATATACTTCCAAGTTGGTCCCATTGTCATTTGGTCACGATCTGATGATGGAAACTTGATAAATCGAGGGAATTCTTCAAATATAATAGGCATATCTATAGCGATAGCATTTGCTCTCCAGAAGCACCATTTGGTAGTGTGACTGATGAATTACAAACCAACACACTTAAAAGTGTTTTTTTTTTTGTTTTTACCAAAAATACAACCGACTTCCAATCTACAAAGTGAAAAATAACTTTTTTTCGGAAGTCGGTGGCAAAAAATTTAAATACTGATTGATCCAAAGACTCCGACTTCCGAAATTAAAGTTATTTTTCACTTTGTAGTTTGGAAGTCGTTTGTATTTTTGGATTTTTTTTTTTTACTGAAAGGTATTTAGAAATACTTGAGACTTTGAGAAATGAGATAAACAAAACCTTACGCTTCAGCAAGATGAGGCTCCGGCTCATAACAGTCACAGAACAAGGGACTATCTCTAATGAATACTTTCATCCCTGGATTGGGACAAATGGACAAATAAGATGGCCGCCGAGATCCCCAGATCTGACCCCGTTACATTTTTTTTTTATGGGGTTATGTAAAAAATTTAGTTTACAAGAACCAGTATGAAAGTGTCCATGAGCTACAAGCAGAAGTTAGACGTATTATTCTAAATAACCACCACAATAAGATCAAAAATCGACAGGGAGCGAAATAATCAAAAGAGTGCGACTTTGTATTCACCAGGATTTTGTATTAAAAATGTTAAAATTCAAGGTCTTCCTTTTATTTTTGACACTATGTTATTTAGCAAAAAATAATCCTTATGACGAAGCCCTACGATCGGTATGATAAAACTACAGGGCGATTATTTTTCTCGTGTAATGGGTTCAATTCCCGGTTCAACCATGTAATTATTTAAATATCTATGAAAGCAGTTAAAATTGTTTTTAAAATTCAAATAATGTCTTCTTTCAGTAAAATGGTCCATCTACAATATTCAAGGTACTTTCCCTCCATGTGGCATATCCGTGAGACGCCCTGTATAATATACAGTATTATATTGTAATATGCGCCAATAAATAAGTTGTATTTAGGTATAACAACCGAACTAAAAAAAAACAAAATGAAAATTTCGGTGGCAAAAAACGAAAATACAGAACCTAAGACACCGACTTCCGAAATTGAAGTAGTAGTGTTTTTCTTGGAACTCGGTTGTTATTTTTTTTTTCTATAGGTAACCGACCTGTGTGGCATGCGCGGGCGGCGGCGGCGGGGGCGGGTAGGACGGCTGCGCGAGCTGGGTGAGCAGCGCAGAGTTGTTGGCGTACAGCGGCGCGCGCGGAGGGGCCAGCCAGTTGCCCGCGCCTCGGCCGCATGATGCATTTCCTAATAAAAGATTTTATTTTAAAATATTGATTACGTCATACTAGCAGCTAGTCTGTCGCCCGTAAGCCCGTTATAAAAAAATAGTATATTATGCACTAGCTTTTGCCCGCGGCTTCGCACGCGTAAATATTGGAAAATATCCCACAGGAACGTACTCCCGGTAGTACGTTCCTGTGGGATATTTTCCAACATTTTATTCATTCAAAGTACTTATCATATGTCCTAACCCAGGTCATGGCCTATCCGTATGCCATTCATCTAAATCTGTTCAGCCGTTGTGGCATGAAAATGTAACAAACAGATCATAAATCTGTTTTAGGATCCCGTACCTCAAAATGAAAAATGGAAAAAGGCTCTCGACCAAGACCCTTTTTCTCAGGAACGCGTGAAGGCATCAAGTTGAAATAGATACCAAAAACTTAGGCTAAGCGCGCACTACGAATTTTGATCGTTGCTTATAAACTGCGAAATAAAATCGAAAACGAAAATAACTCCTACGCGCACTGACAAACGATTTCTTTTAGCAGTGTGCGGACTCTAGTTAATGGTATTGTTCACAGATTGGCGAATATTATCCGCAACGATTAAAATTCATAGTGCGAGCTTAGCCTTAGATCTACGGTCCCTTGGATCTGTAAATGAAAATCAAACTTCCATGTCAACGCAATAAAAAAATACGGCCATTTATGCCACTTATTTTGACACTCGCAAATAACCCAAAGCCTATTTGGTACTTCCCGTTGGCCCAGCAGCATGAAGTTTGGCGAGAAGCAAGGTCAAGTACAGAGCACAATCCGAAAATTGGTAATTTCTAGTTATAATATATATGAACTGCAAAGTTTGTTCTTCAATCTGGGATCAAAATTTCATAGGCCGTGTCTTAAAGCAACATTTAGTCTGTATTTCATTAAAATCAGGACTCTCCACTTTATTTAAAGTAATTTTTCAATTGAAAAGTTAAGTTTGTCCTTCCCTCCAGATTTGGAAATTCGGGCAGCCGAGCAAGCACAGCTTTGAGACGGAACCACACAGTAAAATCCTACTCTGTAAATATTGATACTCCCGTTCACCCCGTTAGGGGTAGATTTTCTAAAAACTTTGATAAACGTTTTTATTTATTTTCAGTCATATGTATAAATACTGAGTTTCGAGTTAATCAGGCCGCGCGTTAAAAATGTTCCATTCAAACTTTGACACCCCCCAATCTTCCTTTAGGAGGTAGTTTAGAAAAACTAAAAATGGTAAGCTTTATCATTTACATAGATATGTATTCGTGCTAAGTTTCAAGTATATTAACTTAAGGAATAAGATCTTTCATACAAACAAAATTGCCCCTTTTCACCCCTTAAAGGTCGAATTTCCAAAAACCCTTTCTTAGTGGATTCCTACGTCATAATAACTAGGTACCTGTGTGCCAAATTTCAGCCCAATCCGTTCAGTGGTTTGAGCTGTGCGTTGATAGATCAGTCAGTCAGTCAGTGAGTCAGTCATTCATTCAGTCAGTCACCCTTTCCTTTTATAGATATAGATTGACACTGCTTTATCCCCTTGATAAAGCAGTGTCTTACGTCATGGGCAGCATATTGAATCCCGAACGTAACGAAGTATTCTAGTGCCACCGAGCGCAGCAAGGGAGACTCGCCCAAGAAGACTCCTTTGTCCCCGAGGTTGAAGCGATCATAAAAAGCAATTCGATTTGCAAATAAGTTCGTTTTGGCAATTTGGAACTCAACTAAAAAACTTTTATAGTCGAGTTCCAAATTCAAATCACATTATTGATCAGCGGGTTATAATGGAATTCAGTACAATATTATTGCCCGGTTATTATTGCATGACCAGGTGGTGTGAAAAAAATATTACGTCATCATAGCAGCCAGTTTTATCAAGCAAGCATATAAAACTATTGTGATCGCACTTACCTACGCCTGCTACCCCGGGAACACCAGGTACGGTACCCACAGGCCCTACTCCCACAGTGGCTGCGACGCCCGGACGAGGGAAGTTCTGGGGCCCTGGCCGGGCTGGGCCCGTAGTGCCGCGACCTTGGCTGCGAGAAAAAGGGATTGAGATTTGGGAGTATACAAACTCTTTCGCATTTCAAATGATTTTATTCGAAGATCTCTGACCAAATACCTGAGTAAATTGTCTAGTCCACATTCAAATCTTTGTTTCCAATATCATTGTTAGTGTGTTAGTTGCGAACGCAAAAAGGTCAGGTGCGTAATACTTGCGATCGGCGTGCGATGTATTAACGTAAACGAAGAAAAAAAGAGTGTGTAAGGATCGTAGCAGGTGGCGTTCTCTAGTTTCTGCCTATTCCCGTGGGAAGAGGGGGTGACTTTATGTATGTATTTCAGGACTGACCCATAGACCTGCCGTGGTCGCGGGAAAGGAATACCGTGGCCCCTGGCAACATGGCAACTGAAGGAACACGGGTGGGTTTTAGTCAGTAAGAGTCTGACACGCCCTCCCGCTGCTCCCAGAGCGGGAGAAGTTATTTGATAATTTCCCACCCAAAAAAAAAAAGGGTGGCAAGGACATCGACGCGAAAACTTTTACAATAGATTCAGTACATGATTCTAAAAGCCCCTGCGTTGAAATTTTTCAGAGCGGGAGAAGTTATTTGATAATTTCCAATCCACAAAAAAAAAAAGGACTGACCCATAGACGTCGGCTTGTATGTCGGGCACAGGCGGTGGTGCGGGGCTCGGCGGTCGTTCCTTTAAACTATATCCGCGGAGTAGTACTAGGTGACGGGGATCCTAGAAAAAGCTGTTATTTTGTAATAAATGTCAAAAAGTCTGAAATGAAAATTAATAAAAAGACTTTTTTTTTAATATTATTTATAGGTTTAAATATTTAATTTGATGCAAAAATAAAATGAACTAATAAACCTCCAAAGAAAGTAAGAAATAAAAAAAAAACAGTTTTAATTATTATTCCTGTTAATAAACAAGTTTACATCAAAGAGTCATGACTCGGATCGGAAAGAAGCAATGTATGATCTGTTCCAAATGTATCAGATGAATATGTAAACAAATGGATCAAAAAAGTACCGTGCCATTTACAAATTGAGTGATTTGAATAGGCCAGTGTCCAATTATTATTTTTTTTTGTTAGGAAGGTATATTAATAAAAAATATTGGACACGTTATTTTTTTTGACGTAGTCAAAAGATCACGGCAATACATTGAGTTAAAATGTGGCATGACGTCACGCCTTGCTAGATTTTATACTGAGTTGTGACGTAGCGAGCCCCCACTCCCTAACTTCAATGCGTGTTTTCTAAATTATTTTTGATTAATATGATAAAGCAAAAAATACGTGTCAAATATTTTTTTATTATATGAAAGACGGACTAAATAGAATTTCGTTTTTTTTTTACCTAAGCAACTACCGTATTGATAATTTAAAAACCCGAAATTTGACAATTGAAGTTAGCTGACGCGACCGACACTTGCACGCCGCTGGCTGTTCTACAGATAGTTGTTACCTTAGCATAGTTCCTCTGCTGCGCCTGGTGCAGCTCCCCGCCCGCGTGCTCGTACAGCGCGTGCAAGGCGGGCACGCGGCGTGCTGATGCAACCGACACTTGCACGCCGCGGTCAGCTAGGAGGCGGGCTGCTTGTTCTACGGTCGCTGGGGCACCTAGATCGATACAAGGTTAAACTAAATTAACTAGCTAAACTGCACAGATCTATCAATTAGAGACGTATCAACTACTCGAGAAAGCCGACTAGTAACCAAAAAAGGCCATATTTGTAGTCGCCTACTAGGAAGCAAAAAAGGCCTTATGGTAGTCGGCTACTAGGAGGCAAAAAGGCCATATTTACAGTCCGCGACTAGTAGACAAAAAGCGCCAACTAATCGACTCTTTACGTTGTTCATATTACTATACTTAAAAATAGAGTGATAGAAATGAAATCGTAACCTCTATCGGAATATGAACTTCTTTTATCTATGAGTAAGAACTCTTCCTTTGGTAGTCAATAACGTAACATAACATAACATCACGCCTTGTTTCCCTGGAGGGTTGGGCAGAAGTGTCCCTGTAGCAGGTTCACCCACATTTCGCTAGTTATGTTTTAAGTCCCATGTAATAGGGGGCGAGCCTATTGCCATCAACCGGGCACAAATCCAAACTCTAGGCTGCTACTGAGAAATTTCAGATAGAAAAACCCAATAACACTTTTCCCGACCTGGGAATCGAACCCAGGACCTCATGCTCAATCAGTATGGTAGTCAATAATTGACCTTAAATCAAGAAAAAGTAGTAGTATTCTATCTTCCTCGTTGGTCTAGTGGTCGCATGCGTGTTATTGAAAAAGTGTTATTGAACTATTCCATCCGGGATTTCCCAGTAGCAGCCTAAAGTCAGGATTTGTGCCCGGTTGATGGCAATAGGCTCGCTCCCTTTTACATGGGACTTAGACATAACTGGCGAAATATGGGTGTAGACATCTATTCTCTCTGCTTTGGTGGTAAACCTCTAAAAATTCGCAGCAGGTTATAAAAGGCACAAACCAGCCGGTACCAATCCTCCAGCATACGCAGAGTAAGGAGGTGAACAGCATAGTAGAAGTACGTGTATAGGTATATCAGTTCGGCCGAGCTCGTCGAAACAAGCGAGCGCCGCTGTGAGACCTTCTGTGACACATGCTCGGCTTTCTGCGTGGCCACCGATGTATCTGTAATGTTTCAAAAAGGTAATTATGAAAATTAGCGATGTATACAATAGGACATTTGAACATATCGACCTTTTTGCATATAGGTTCAAGAGCCTGATACTTAAAGCTGAAGAGCCAGGGTAAAGTTTACATCGATACTGCCGCCAAACATCGCAACCCTCTGGTTAGTCGACCGCTAGTTACACTCCCTCTAGTACCAATCGAACTCGCCGCCCTAAGCGAATCCTTACCGACCCTGACGACCCTATTACCCTCCTCCAGGAGACAATTAGAGAAACCAGCACAGTGTACAAAAACAGACGCCTCCCATCATTCCGACCTCGCCGCCGACGTCCTTTGCGATCGCGACCGCGTCCCCGAGTAAATGATACTCCCCCCGATCCTTGCTCGATAACGAGGTGCCAGTAGTTGTTGCAGCTGAGCACGTAGCTTTAAATTCCCCGACTAATAATCATGATCAAAACTTTGATCCAGCCCGTCCCATCCTTGATGTCCTCCCTCCGGTTGACGCCCTAAGCCGACGTTCGTACCCCAAAGGGAGTGCCCTTAGGGAGCGTTCACCTAGTTTTAATTAGCATTTAACCGGGCCCGGTTAAGTACTCATGATCTCAGAGGTCAACTTACGAGATGACCTAACTTCAAAAACAAAAAAAAACAGGGTAAAGTGTTGATAGAAATATGATTCGCGACCGTCACAAAGATATATTTACAGAATTATTATCATTAAATTATCAAGACTCACAACTCTCTTGTTCTATATTAGTTCCGTACGTCCGAATGAAAAAACGGAACTCTTATAGAATCACTTGTGTGTCTCTTTGTCAGATCGTCTGTTACAGCCAATTTGGTCCGAATATAAAGGATCGATTAAGTTGAAAGGACAATGCTCATAATGTATGGAAAAAATACCCAGGCCCGGCGCAAACCAAATGTAACTCAAATTGTGGGTAAAAAAGAGTAATTAAATACTACATCATCGAAATCGATGGCTAAGTGTGTGAAATTGATATTCGAATTTTTACAGGGGTCATATTAAAAATAAAAAAGGTTTGCAAACTCTACAGTGTGACATATCAAATGTAAGAGCTTACTATGAGGGTCTCAAACAATTTTTTTAATTATAATATAAAATAGTTTTGTCGTTATTTAAGAAAATAGGTGAAAACTCAACATTCCGGCCCTTATCTCAGAAACGAATGAGCCAATAATTAAAAAAAAAAAACAGAAAATTGTTCTTACTTATAGATTACAGGAAAACCTATAAGAAGTCTATTTTTTTTAAATAACATCAAACCTGTTTACCCATACATTCCAACTGCAAATGTAAGTTTGTATGCACAATATTGAGAGATTCACCTTGTTATTTTAAGACCATATACTTCTTATCGGTTTTCCTGTAATCTATGAGTAAAGAGCCATACTAAGTATTTTTTCAAAATTTTAGGTCCTATAGTTTCGGAGATAAGGGGGAATGGTGAATTTTCATCGAATTTCTTTAATATCTTTAAAAGTATTTATTTTAAATTTATATAAAAAAATATGTTTAAGATCCTCGCAACAAGCCCTTTCATTTGATATTATCACACGGTACTGTTAGCAAAACTTTTTTTTAAATATTCTTGTTTGCCCCCAAAAGTGACCCCTATATTCAAAATTCATTTATTTACGTGACACGTTCATGTTTTGGTCACAGAAATATATATGTGTACCAAATTTCAACTTAATCGGTCCATTAGATTCGGAGCAAATTGGCTGTGACAAACGGACAGACAGACAGACACACAAGTGATCCTACAATAAGGGTTCCGTTTTTTCCTTTTGAGGTATGGAACCCTAAAAAGAAAGATGAAAAGAAATTAACAGTGTGTAAGAATAATAAAAGACAAAGTCAGTATCAGAAAAATAACAAATATAACTAAAATCTATGATGTGAAAAAAAGAATTAGGACTTTAAAATGAAAATGGGCCGGATATCTATGCAGGATGGAAAGCAAAAAATGGACAAAGAAAGCCACAGAATGGTTACGAAGAGAAAGGAAAAGAAGACAAGGAAGATAGAAGAAAAGGTGGCCAGGTGGTGGGTCAGTCGATTTTTTATGAAAGAGCAGTAAGCCAGTTGGATGCAAGCAGCACGAAACAGACAACTTTGGAGAGACGTTGGGAAGATATACGCCAAATAGACGACTTCTACCAGTGATAGAATAGAACTATGTACCATGTAAAAATACAATGACATGAATATTTACTTTTAAAGTATTATATTATTTTAATAATTGTGAATGTGAAGACTATGTGGGTTATTCCTTTTTGTTTTGTTTTTAATTTTTTCTCAGTTAGTGCTAATTATGGTCTGACAGTTTGAGTAATTTATGTGGCCTACCCAAATGACCTTTTCTTTCTATTGTTCGTCAAATCGTTGAGCTCCTTAAACACTGAGTTGAGCTGCACAATAACTGACAAATGCGTGCACTGACTGGACAGGCCTCATAAATAGACATCTCAATCTGTGTGATGCTTTCCTCAAAAGACCACTTCAGACACCAATCTACATGGTCTTCACATGATCTGACCAAGATTATGTCTGGACTCTAAAAGAGACTGTGACCTCTGAGTTTGTTCCGGCCTTTCTTCTCAGAGTAGTCAGATAGGAAACGCGGACCTCATCTAGTTTTTAAAATATGATTGACGTGTAAAAGTGTTTGTACAAACCTACTTACAGAAATAAAATCATTTATCATTTATGTTAAAAAATTGCAGGAAAATAATTTTGATAGTAGACATAAAGGATTTTTATTTTGTTTATTTTTAATAAGTACCACTTTTATTTGTATCTATAGGTAATGTTATGTCAATGATATTGTGTTAATTCAAATTGGGAATAGTAGCATGTAATTTCTTTTTAGATCTTTTATATATTGTACTTTTCTATATGCAACATTACTACTTTCACAATATTTACAATATTTTTTCTATAAAAAAAGAACTTCTCTTACTGTATTTTATCAACAGTCTCCACAACTGTCTGAGGGCATGTGTAGGGGCCGAAGGTAGCAACAGGAATACCAGGGTGGCAGTCAGCAGCTTTGTACGTAACTATGCTGTACACCGAGCCACTACCACCTCCTTCTTCTAATGGTCCTCCATGGAAGTATCTGGAAATAGGAAAATTATCATGAATTACATGTTTATTTTAGAGATGCCGCGAATAGTTGTTATAGGGAATAGTCGAATACCGATTAATCGCCATTCCTTATGGCGAATAGTGGAATACTCGCCATTATTACTTGACATAAAAAAGGAATATAAAAAAAGTTTATTTACTCTCAAATAATAATATCGCTGTCCCCGGCGGGATTTACTTTATTACTTGACATAAAAAAGGAATATAAAAAAAGTTTATTTACTCTCAAATAATAATATCGCTGTCCCCGGCGAATAAAATGGTAAAGTGCTACAATGATAGTTTTAAAGTTATTTCATATTCGATATTAAGAGGTCCGATTACACTCTATCAATTTTTTTTTCATTCATTTCCTACGGTTATTTTATAATGAATGTAAAAAATCCTTTTTTATATTTGAACAATTCCGCTATGTATAAGAATAATATGTTAATTAGATTTTCACAAAAAAAAAAAACAGTTTTTTTTTTATTTTTCCTGTAAAATGTGATTTTTACAATTACCATTTTATTCACCGGGGACAGCAATATAGTTTATTTATTTACTGAGGCAGGTTTGATTTATAAAAAAAGTGGAACTGACTTGATCCCAATCATGCAGAAAAAATAGTTTTTCTGCACCACAATCTGCAACCTTTTAGACTTAAATATTAAAAAACCTAATTAATCAAAAATCAATGATAATAATACTGAGTGTGTTGTGTTTTTAAAGATTAATAAAAGTTTAATTATTTTTAAGGCTATAGTTTTTCTGTTCATAAAAAGTTAGTTTTTATTTAGACACAACTATTCGCCGAATGTCAAATAATAGACACTATTATTTGGTATTCGACAAATAATAAAATTTTTTGAGTAAAGCCAAATACCAAATAATAGCGAGTATTCACGGCATCTCTAGTTTATATGTTATAGGCAATGTACTAGACTGATCAAAAAGTAATGATAATAATCAGTTCATATTTTCTATACTAATAATAAAGCTGAAAAGTTTTTTGTATGTTTGAACATGTTAATCTCTGGAACTGCCAGTCGGATTTGAAAAAATCTGCAAATTTGCATTAAATAGCCCAATTCTTGAGGAAGGCTACAAGTTATTTAACATCACGCTAGGACCCACAGGCACCAAGCAAAAAGAAAAATAACCAATTATCATTACTTTTTGATCAGCCTGGTAAAAATATTTTATGTTTATTTCTGTAAATTATAATCCTAACTAATATTATAAATGTGAAAGTGAGTTTGTTAGTTTACTTGTAACACTTTCATGCTAAAACGGCTGAATAGATTTGGATGAAATTTTGAACATGGGGAGACCATGACCTGGGTAGAATAATAGGATATTTATTATCCCGATATTTCCATGGGATCGAGACTTATGACAGTGAAACAGCTGGGTGCAGCTAGTACAAACTTTATTGTTCAAGGGATCATTACAAATTCAATCAAATAACACTAGGAATCCATGTGACGTGGATACTTAAGTAATTGGTTATATACAAAACTTTAACACATCAAAAACAAAACAAGATGAGGATGTTTCCTATCTACTCTGAGAAGAAACACCAAAAAAAAACTCAGTTACAGTCTCTTCAGTCCAGACATAATCTTTATCAGTTCATAATGAGGATGAAAGGACCATCTCAAACACTAATAAATTGCATAAATTTATTAGTGTTTGAGATAGTGTTTTGAGGAACGGACCACACAGATTTGAGTGGACCTGTCCACTCAGTGCATGTTTTCAATAATTGTGTAGCTCAACTCAGAACTTATAGTAGGTAGCTAGAGAATGTTCGGCATACATGAAGCAATGAGGGATTATGCCTTACTTAATACCCAAATAAATGCTCTACAAACTGAAATACTACATCCATAATTTCTGATTTGTGTCTGTGCCTGGCCTATTTGTGTGTTATCCTCATCATTTCATAGATGAACAAAGATTCCAAAGGTATATGTGCATTATATTGCCAGCACTCAGAATATCAGGTATTTTCGGCATATCTGAGCATAGTTTTAGAATAAATCCTTCCATAATCATCTTGAACAGCTCAACTAGTTGTGATCTATATAGTCAGGATCCCCAGGGTTAGAATTAGGGTAATTATACGAATATACTTACTCTAAAGTAGGGACTATGTAGTTTGTTTTTAATTCGCCTATGTACGCGCCGTTAGCAGCTGTCGCTTCTATTACAAATATGACTTCAGCCTGTACAGGCGAGTCAGGAGCGTTTACTACCATAATATAATAACACTTTAATGTATTAAACCACAACACAAAACACCAAACAACAATATCTAATGACGTTTCGCTGCACACACAGGCTATTGAAATCTTTTGCTTTTGCTGACAATGTTTTGACGTTTCGGATCGGGGATCGTTCCATTTATATTCATGAGCATTTACATGATTTAAAAACTAACAAACTTGAAATAATAATAATTATTTGTACAAGTATATAAAAGTGGGGGGAGGGGAAATAATCATAAATAAATGTGTGTAAATAAAGACTTTGGAGCATTACATTACTCAAAGATCAATCCGGTTCTCACGTATATCATCAATTTAATATTAATCATATACCTAAACTAATTAATTAATTATACCTAAATGTAATATCCTAACTTAACTGAAACTACTAAAATATGCCGTCGAAAAGTTCCTCCACATTCACTCCGCATCGCTGTCGACTGGTAAAGTATAAAAGTACCCAAGATACTGGCGGCATTGTCACGTTACAGCCCGTCCCAGTTTTGATGATTCCCAGCGACGCCTTAAGCCGAGGTTCGTACCCCACAGGGGGCGCCCTTAGCGAGCGCTCTCATAGTATATAAGCTTAGTTTGTAATGACCCTAGCTGGACCATTCCAACCCAGATGACCCCATTACACTCCTCCAGAAGAAGAATAGGGCCACCAGTACAGTGCACAAACACAGACGCCTCCCATCATTCCAACCTCGCCGCCGAGGTCCTTTGCGATCGCGACCGTGTTCCCGAGTAAATGATACTCCTCCCCGACCCTTCCTCGATAACGAGGTGCCAGCAGTTGTTGCAGCTGAGCACGTAGCTTTAAATACCCCGGCCTAATAATCATGATGTTAACCAAATTTTGATCCAGCCTGTCCACTCTTGCTGTCCTCCCCCAGCGACGCCCTAAGCCGAGGTTCGTACCCCACAGGGGGTGCCCTTAGCGAGCGTTCGCCTAGCTTTAATTTACAATAGTTTACTTGATCCTGGCTGGAGGCTCTAAGTGTAGCAGTTTAAGGCACCCACAGGAAAGTCCGGTTAAGCAGCAAAGACCTTAGTGATCAAAACTGCAAGTTGCCATAGTAAAAAAAAAGACCCTAGCTAGAGGCTTTGAGCGTAGAAGCTTAAGTCAGCCACAGGAAAGCCCGGTTAAGTAGGCATGATCTCAGAGGTCAACTACGAGATGCCCTACCTAAAAAAACCGTGTCCACCAGTCAACCAGCCATTTGGAGATTTTTTTCTCATTTTGGTTTAATGTGAACTTGGGAAAGAAGAAGAACTCTTAATGCTAGTTTGTAATAGCTTACGAAAATATTAAATAATTTTGGTCTACGAAAAAGGAGCGGTGTGGTGATGCCACAGAGTCTTCGTGAATGCCTTGTTTACACTGTGGTCGGATACACACACATAAAATCATGTGACACACATTTCCTGATTCCAATCTGTCATCATGTTTGTCATTGTCATTGTCAGCATTTGTCAGCTGTTTGTCATTACAAAAATATCCGTATCTTCGTCTCATGATCTTATCTTTTAACGAAAATATAATTTAGCTCGTAGCTTACTATTATTTCTATGGTGGACGCGTAAAACACCCACTTGCTTGACATTTTTAAATAGAATAATCGATAGTTTTATCACCATGGAATTGGGTCTTCGCACCGTAAGAATTTTTAACCGGCTTATGAGAAAACCGTTTGGAATCACGTCTTATAGGAATGTTACGGGCTGTGCAGTTAAAGAAGATGTTAACACGGAACTGCTGAACGGATTTAACCAAGATATAAGAAATGGTAAGTCATTTCCACTTAATAAAGCCAAATTACATTAGGCTTAAAAACTGCTGTCAAAATAGTTGTTTTTCACGAAAAAGAGGTATTAGGCTACCTGTCCACTGGAGCGAAGCGAGGCGGCGGAGCGGAGAAATGTGCCAATATTAACCAATGGGAGTGGAGCGCTAAAGCGGAGTTTAGATTATATTGGTTAATATTGGCACATTTCAGCCAGTGACTCGTCTGCACTGCCTCGCTCCGCTTCAGTGGACAGGCAGCCTTATCATCTCAGCTATTTAGTTAACTTGTGTGTTTGTAAATGGGTTTTCTATAGGATATGGGTTTTCTGAAATCATTAGGCTTATGAGGTCTTTTTGGCAGCCATAGTAATGACCCCTTAAAAAATGTTTACACACTGATTTTTAATTTGCTATTAGACTAAAATGACATTTGGTGTCAACATTAAAATAACCTAGTAAATAATCTAATTAACCAAGTGACTCTCTCTAAGGACTACTGAATTATTACCTTCACTATTGTCTCTGTAATATTATTTATTTATTATATTTTTTTTTAAAGGTTGATCACAACTGTAATTATTTATAGTCCGGCAAATTAAAAATCAGAATTTAGCTTGGATTTGTTTTTATAACTTCGTTTTAATCTGCTGAGTAGGCAATAATAAAAATGAAATAAATAAAATTTAAAAGGGCCGACCGCAGTAGAAAAGGGTTTTGTCATTGGAAGAATAGACAAAATGACAGATTCACAATTCGTCACTTTGTCTATTCTTCCATCGACAAAACCCGTTTTGTATGGTGGTCATGCTACGCTTGCTGATGGTCATCTGTTTACCTTTACTCAAATAGTAGAAGTTACTGTTCCTTCTTCCTGGAAATTGCAATAACTGTTAAAAATTGTCATTGCTATCCGTCCTGTGGAACATTTTTTAATCTAAGTGGTCCCACAACTGCAATGAAAATTTAGTCAATGAGTGACCTTTTGCTTTGTAATACAGATTAACTAATACAACTTGGTATAGACTTTTTAGTTCGTTTTTTGACAAGGCAGTCGTGTTTGTTAATTGTTTATTTTTATTCCCATGAGTTTAAGTAGAATGCCATATGCTATGATTCTTACATAGTCCTTTGATTTCGTCTACAATTCTACATCTTATTAAACTCTTTAGGATAAACAGGTCTAAATTAAATTATCTAGACAATATTTCAAAATACCATTTCAGACAGTAATCTACATGGGTCCTTATAATATGGCCTGACCAAGATTATGTCTGGACTTTAAAAGAGACTGCGACCTCTGAGTTTTATCGGCCTTTCTTCTCAGAATAGTCAGATAGGTAACGCCGAACTCATCTAGCTTATGTATATTATTTTTTATATGACGTTTAAAACAGATTCCTATATCCTATTTACAGAATAAACAATTTTATTTCATTTTACCAATTTACCGGTTTTCTTGTAATGTACTTATGTATTATATAAATGCTAAAATTCTTATCTGTAGGTACTTTAAAATAGATGTTTTTGTAATAATATCTGATACGTAGGTATGACTACATATAAAAATTGACACAAAGTATGATAAAAAGCTTTCATAGATAATATTGATAGATTTATTTGTTTTTTTTATATTTTTGTTGGGACCTTTCTACCTTACTATATCTGAGGCGCTCGGCGTGGCAATAGGCCGTGTTCGGGTTTATGACAAGTCAATCGTCATCCTGAGGATTCCTCTTGGAGAGGTGAACCACGTGTTGATTTTTTACAGGGTTTTTTTTATGGCTCTTTAGGAATAGTTAAGCAGAACAGGTTACTTAATATATCTACGTTTATTGTATTTTAGATAACATTCACTAGCAATAGTAAATTATTTAATAATTCTATAGGATCATTGATTTTCATATATTTTTAATATATTCTGTCTTATCTTTATAAGCTACTTATCTACACATAACATAACATCATACCTGTACTGCCCGAAGGGTTAGGTAGAGCTGCATATTAAACAAGGTCAAATTAAAATAGTTAGCGAAACTTCGCAGACTCGATGCACGTTTGGGAGTCCTTTTATCCTGATATTTCCACGGGATCGAGACTTATACGGGTGAAACCGCGGGGCGCTGCTAGTATTATATAACTAGATGTCTAACAAAAAGTCTACCCAAAGGGGTATCGTGTTACTCAGTAACTGGGTTGTAGAGGGCAGATAGGCAGTCGCTTTATGTAAAATACTAGTATTCAACTGCATCCGGTTAGACTGGAATCCGACCCTAACATAGTTGGGAAAACAGCTAGACAGATTGATTGATCTATTTCTATACTAATATTAATACTGCCCGAGCTGGGAATCGAACCCAAGACCTCGTACTCAGCAGTAGCGCTTGCGACCACTAGACTACAAGGCAGTTTTCAAAGATAATTTCGAACCCAAGACCTCGTGCTCAGCAGTAGCGCTTGCGACCACTAGACTACAAGGCAGTTTTCAAAGATAATTCTAATAAATAAACTCTGTAATGTTTGCTTCTCAGGTGGAGTGGTGCCAGTATTCCGCAGAGCCCTGTTGTTCCCGACGCGGGTGGCGTTACAAGATGAGTTCGGCATCTACACATATGCTGGGCTGTACCAAGCAGCCTCCGTGCTCTCGCAGGAGATATCTGCGCATTTGGGTATGGAAACTACCAATATACAGGGCGAAACTACAAATAGTGACTTCATAAAAACAATAGATTCCTTATGCCCAGCCAGATACCCTGGTATCTGAAAATACCTCATGAATGTTCCGCGATTCTTGATAGTTTTCGAGTGATAATTATTTTTAAAAATTTCTTTAAAGATTAATTTAAAAAAAATGTTATTTTTATACTATCATAGCTTAGATAATGTCCGTATAAAACACCTTAACTAGTCAAGGTCTAAAACTATTGTTTAGCATAGACTAATCATCAATTACTGTACATTTCAGTCGGCGAGTCGGAGAGGACGATAGCCTACTTGTGCAGCAATGACGCGTCACATATTATAGTACAGTGGGCAATATGGATGTCAGGCAACATTGGTAAGTCAACACATACCTACACACGTACATAAACACACGCCTTTTTACCCATGAAGCACTTGTCCCACCGCCGACGAGGAAGCGACTAGCTATCGACTATATTCTCTCTCTCTCTCTCTCTCAAGAAACGTACAAAAGATGTACTTAGATCCTGTGTCAGTAAAAGAGATGCATGCCCATATCGCTGACTGTTTGCACTGTTGTGGCAGCGACAAGCAGTGTTGTCAACTTAGCAACTTTATCTAGCTATTTTTTGGTGTCGAGCAGCTACAATTTAATCAAATTTGTAGCTACATTATGTAAGCTGCTTACTTGTTCTAGCAATTTTTTACATGACGTAAATACTTTCGAAATTCTGTAGTACCGGTTCTTGGAAGAAAAAACTGAACGTGGTCTATGGTAGAGTGCGTATATAAATCCATGGTTTCATCAAATAGTTCCTTTGCCTTAATGTTGGCCGCACTGTTAAACTTTAACCGTGTTCGTCCTACAACAGTGGAGCCAATTTTATGGCATAGAAACTATTCGATGAAACGCACTGGATCAATGCCTGGTTTGTCTACATTTCAACCGTATATTCCTATTTGACAGTGCTCTCTGTATTTCATCTCGTAGTTGACCTCTGAGATCATGACTACTTAACCGGGCTTTCCTATGGGTGCCTTAAGCTACTGCACTTAAAACCTCCAGCCAGGGGTTATTCAACTATGCTAATTAAAACTAGGTGAACGCTCGCTAAGGGCACCCCCTGTGACAACTGCCTTAGTAATGTAGACCTATGATGATGGCACTTTCCCGACAAGTGCTAGCAGGTTGTGAGTCACCCACAAGCAACGTTATTAACAATTTGTTTAAATTCTTTTATAATACATTTCCCTAATTTTTTCCAGACTCTTTTTTGCCAAGCTGTACGCAGATATACTTTATTAAATATATAAATAAACTCATCGACAATAATCTTTTTACTCTTACAGCGGTCCCCTTAACCCCGCTGCATCCACCAGAGATGCTCAAATACTACCTCACTGACAGTTCTGCCAGCCTGGTAGTTTGTACCCAAGAGTACGAGAAAGTTATTCGACCAATAACGGTAGAGATGGCGAAACCACTTCTTATAACTGGCAAGGACAACGTGATAACGGCACAGCTGTACCAGCCTAATACTGCGTTCTTGAAGCCTAAAGCTGAGGATAATTTGACTGATGCCGGGAGGAGCAATGCTTGGTATGGGCAGAATGAGGCGCTTATTATCTATACCAGTGGTAAGTTTTTTTTAATTATAATCTTTGACATTTCTGAGGACCCTGAGCCCGGATCTTTGGAAAGGGGTCGAAGCCAACTCGCAGAGGCCCGTTAGACGTTTTTAATTAAATGAAGCACCAACCGACGATTATTACTGTAGGGCAAGTGCAAACAAATACAGCGCCCGCTTGGTGTAGGACTATTGCAAGATATGGATACGAAGATTTTAGACTTTGAGTTTGGGTGGCTAAAGTGAACTGGTTACCTACAATTATGGAAGGACTTTTGTCCGTGCCTGACCAATGTTTCATATACAGCGTTATTGGTAATATGTCGGCAATCCATTAAGGTGACGTAGGACAGGTCATTTGCAACCAAATAACCTCTCCTACATCAAATCAGTACAAGAATCAATCCTAGAAGTAAGTAAAGGTTGGTTTATTTATTTATATAAAATAGGTACGCCAAAAGCATATACATATACTGTACATTAAATATTCCTGTGTGTGGTGTGGGTGTATTCCTGAATTAAATTATTTGAATTTTAATTCGAAATATTAAAAGTTAACAGGTATGGGCTCCTATATACAGGTTAGTTTGGGGGAGAGTTCATTTACAACCAAATTATGACCCCTATGCAATTGAATCAGGCGTGACCTTGCGGAAATCCATTATAAAATACAATAGAAGTGGATATATTTAGTAACCTATTCTACTTCGCTATTTCTAAAGATTCTTAAAAAAAAACCTGAAAGAAATCGATACGTGTTTCACCTCTCAACGAGGCATCCTCAGGATGACGATTGACTTGTCGCAAACTCGAATACGCCGTGTTTGAGTTCGCGACAAGTCAATCGTATCTCGTAATCGTAATCGTTTTTTTTTTTAAGACTCTTTAGAAATAGCTAAGCGGAACAGGTTACTAAATATTTCCACTTCTATTGTATTTTCTCCCTATGGAAAAGTCAACCATTTTCGAGTCATTTGACATTTTATATTTTTATTGCCTCTCCTACACCTTAATGGATTACCGACGTATACACGGTTTATAACCAATAAAACTGTATACACGGATAAAATGACAGGGGTGATTTGCACACTCAATAATGCCCCCCCTTTTTTTTTTTTTTTTTTTGAGGGTGGGAAATCATCAAATAACTTCTCCCGCTCTGGGTGGAGCGGGAGGGCGTGTCAGACTCTTACTGACTAAAACCCACCCGTGTTCCTTCGGCTGCCCTGTTGCCGGGGGCCACGATCTCCCTTTCGGTTTTCTTCGCAACCCCGGCAGGCATCGGCCCTAGTGGACCCCTTCGAATCTGCTGACATCTCTTTGAGGCGCGCGTGGAACACAACGCGCCGTCGACCCGGGCCTGGTCCTTATCGGACGGTGAGCCACCCATTGCTCACCGCCCGCAAGCCCGCGCCTACGGTGGCCGGAAATCGCCTCGCGATTCCCGACGCCCTGGGCGTCTCCTCCTGCGGCGGTTAGGGGCATGAGGGCGCGAAATTTGCCTCTCCCTCACGCGTTCCGCCTCCTCCTTCGCTAGCATTACAGCTTCGCAGAAGGAGGTGACGGCCTCCCATTTCCTCTCGCTCCGTACCATGGCCTAAACCAGGGCCGGACGCGAGAGATCACCGCCGCCGATCGCCTCCACGAGGACACGGCGATGCTCCGCCCAAGCTGGGCAGACCTCCACCAATAATGCCCCCCCGGAAACTGTCGCTGTTTGTTTATTATAATTAATCAAATTTTAGTATTTAAGTTCTCATGACCACACTTATTTTCTGCCGACAAGCAGCATTCCGTTGTTCCAAATTGACTTTGTCTCAATGTCGGCAACACAATTTATTGATCATCATTTTCAAAAAAAAAAAATTATGCGTGCTGTCGCATAAAAAAACAAAATTGCTATTTTACATCATAAAAGCCAGGATGTTGTTTAATATTGTCTCAGAATACATTTAGCACCTGGACTAAATTAAATCTGGTTCAAAGCTCCGCAGACAGCGCGACGCAACCCTAGTAGAACAATTTCTATGAGAGCTTCATGGAAATTGTTCTACCAGAATCGCGTCGCACCGTCGCGTCGCGCTTCTCTACGGGAGTTTTAATGGGTTTTCTAAAAACAAATACTCCAACGGCCAGTTTCTCAAGTGAAAATAATCGCAAAATGAAAAGTGCCTTCAACTGCTGTGATTGGTTGAATGATTTATCAACAGCCAATCACAGCATTTTACGCGTGCTTGACAATTTTTCACATTGATTTTTCATTCGTTTCGCCCAAAATCATAACTGTAAGAGGAAAACCGTTCACTGCTGAATGGTTACAAATTAATTTTATTCGCCATTTTGAGAAACGGGTTGAAGACCGCAGTACGTCATTAATCTCAGGAAATAATGCTACACTGCATCAAAACAATCTCAGCGGACTCTGGTAAAGAAGTTCAATACTATATTCTTACTTCTAGGTACAACAAGCAAACCTAAAGGCGTAATATGGACCCACAGCATGCTACAGACTCAGATATCATGCCTACATTCCGCTTGGCAGTATTCCGCGAACGACGTAGTTCTGCATACTTTGCCGCTACATCACATACACGGGCAGCTCAACTCTATGCTAGCGTCGCTTGCTGCGGGAGCAAGGTACGGTGACTGTAAAAAAAAACCGGCACACGCACAATGAAGGGTTCCGTAGTTCAAATTAATATTTATTGATTTTATCGACCGCAGTTTGTATTTCATAGTAATTTCAAAGATAAAGAGGTCAGTTACTGAGTTGTAGAGGTCAGATAGGCAGTCGCTCCTTGTAAAATACTGGCATTCAATTGCATCCGGTTAGACTGGAAGCCGACCCAGATTGAGTAATCTCAAAGAAACTGAAATACAAAGTTATTTCTGTGGTTATAACAGAAAACCTCCATATGTCACAAACTATTGACCTAAATGAAAAAAAAAGTGTATTCAAGACAATGGCACGTAAAATTTAATCGGAGAGGCAATCGTATAGCGAGTGGTAATCTGGGTCTTGAAGTGATACCGAACCCCCTGTACCGTCCGAATGGACCCCAAATTAACGGGGGCGGAGATATGAGGGATGGAGGCATAACATTTTTTTTTCGACATTACTTTCAAAATTTAAGCTGTAATAAGTGCAAGGAATTTGTGTATATCAATGTCATCCTGTTTTGATAAAATTCACCCTTATTTTCGGTGATAAATCATTGGCAAGGAGTTTCAAGAATTATACAAAGTGGCAGGGACATCGATGCGAAAACTGTTACCATAGATTCAGTACATGATTCTGAAACCTGCTGTTTCATAGAAAAGTGCAATACCTATTCGGGCAAAATGTATGGAACGAGCTGATTTAAAAATAAAAATCGACGAAAAATTTCCACGCAGGGTCGGAATTATGGGCTAAATCCATGGTAACAGTTTTCACGGATGTATCTGCCACCCTGTATACAGCGTGAGACATTATTTCAATTATAACGATGTTGGGGGGTGGCAACCGGATGGCATTGATACACACAAATTTCTTGCACTTTTTTGTGCTTAAATTTTGAATGCCATGGCAATAAAAAAATGTTTTGCCCCCATCCCTCATATCTCCGCCCCCGTCCATTTGGGTTCCATTCGGACGGTTCGGTATCACTTCAAGACCCAGATTAACACTAGCCATCCGGTGTCCTCTCCAATTAAATTGTATGTGCCATTGCTTTAACTAGTGTGCCGTCGGGGAACCCCCGTCAGGAACGAAGTTCTTTCTCACGTATGATTTAAAAAAAAAAAAGCAGCTGTCTGCTGTCGCGAAAATGTCCTTTTCATAGTTTTCGAGGGTGCTAAACCCGATAGTGTCAAAATGAAAATCCAAGATAGTGGCTGCGAAAGTTTTCAAATTTTTCATCATGGGTATCGTTTTCATAGTTTTCGAGGGTGCTAAACCTGATGGTGAGGTCAAATGGTAAATCCAAGATGACGGTCCCGAAAATTTTGTTTTTGTTTTAAATCTACGTGAAAAAGAACTTCGTTCCTGACGGGGTCCCCCGACCGACTCGTTTTTAATTATGGGAATTTAATTGGTGGTAATGAATGAATGATCTCTAAACGATCTTGTGCTGTTGCTAGGATCGCCTCTGCACGAAGGATCTCTTTAACGATTACTGGTATAGTTTTAAAAGTATATACATTAATGATTTTTGTTTTACATATATAACCATTGGATATAATCTCTCCACCAGACTCCGAATGCTACCCTCATTCGTTTCCCACAACGTATGGTCCCGTCTCCTTGGCATGGGCGAACGAGACGAGACCAAAGTGACCGTCTTCCACGGAGTCCCTGCGATGTATGCGCGCCTGGTAGCCGACCACGAGAGAATGTTCTCCGACCAGAAGACCGCGGAGTACGTCAGAACTACCTTAGGCAGCAGGATGAGGCTGATGGTGGCGGGCTCCGCGCCACTGCCGGCTCAACTGTTCATGAAATGGGAGGAGGTGAGTTCTAATATATTTTTCATTCCATCTATTCGAAAAGGACGACTTGGCTCGCCTTTAAGTGCACCCAAAGGTGGTGTTTTCTATAAGAAACTTTTAGCGGGCAGTAATGAGTTTTAATCCTCTTAATAAGTGCGCCGCAATTATCTTTGTCGCGCACTTTTTGAATTTGGAATATCTTAATGTTCAGCGCCAAAGAAATTGAACGCAAATATTGTTTGAATAAAGACTGGCTGGTATGACGGCCCACAATCGCGCCGCCGGCTGAATAAAAAAAAATCTACTCTAGAATCCCTCACTTCGCTCTGGATTCAAAAAAGCGCCCTCGCCGTAAAAATATTATTTTGCTCCCTTATCTACTATTTTAACACATCTATTCAAAAAGAGCTAGTTTTTTTCTTCGTAAACAGGGACTAAAATAGCTTTTTAATCCCTAGGGATTAAAAGTGATTTGAATTTGGAATGTGGATATTGTTAGTAAAAGTTTCAGTCACCAAACAGATTAAACACGAACATTGTATAAACAAGGAACAGGCTAGCAAGAGAGAGCGAGAAAGTGTGAATTTTGTCAAAATTAAAATCCAAGATGGCGGATGCGAAATTTTTCAAATTTAACATTATTGGTATCGTTTTCATGGTTTTCAATGGTGCTAAAGCCCATAGTGAGGTTAAAATGTAAACCCAAGATGGCAGCTGTGAAATTTTAATTTTTTCATCGTGGGTATCGTTTTCATAGTTTTCGAAGGTGCTAAATTCGATGGTGAGGTCAAATATAAATCCACGATGGAGGCTGTGAAAATTTTGTTCTTTAAATCATACGTCAGAAGGAACTTCGTTCCTGAAGAGGTCGAATCACATTTTTTTTTTCTCATAGAGGGTGATAAAAAGTTGAGTGTTCACCTCGGAAGCAACACTATTTTAAGCTCAAGTGACGTACTTTGAATCCCTCGCTGCGCTCTGAATTCAAAGAAACACGCCTTAAAAATAGTTGTTTCCTCCCTTGGCAAACAATCTAGTATTAAATTGAAAATTCCACAGGAACCGTGCGTTTTTTTTTTTGGGATAAAAAGTATCTTATGTCACACGGAAATAGTGTAGCTTTTTTTCTGTGAAAATAGTTTTGTAGTCGGTTCAGTATTTCCTGAGATTACCATATATAAACATACCAACTTAAAGGACTAGTATTTTTGCATAAGCTCTTAGCTCTTTCCCGTGGCCAATCCATAGAAACCGTGCATTTTTTCGGGACAAAAACTAGCCTATGTAAGTATCCAGCCCAGAAACTATCTGAATGCATTTTTATTTATTGTTTTCTTTGGACGCTTTTAACGTGCATGTCTTTCTACATCGTTCTCTCATGAATGATGTTACCAATATTTTGTGTGACAATTTAAAAAAAATAATTTGTCCATGGAGTTTCTTGCCTATTGTTCTCCATAGGAACATACTACACTTTAGAATGGGCAACTAGCTTCATCTTTGTGACTGACCGACTCCTTGGCAATTCACTTTTGAATTGTCAAAGAGTCCGTCTGTTATTCAGAAAATTGAGGCTAATTGCCCATTCCAAAACGTAGATCTCTATGGAGAAGAACGGGCAAGAAACTCCAAGGACACTCTTTTAAATATAGACATTTTTAATAGAGATACCCCTTACCCCATCGTTCCCCATTGTTCTTCACTAATTTCTTCATTCCTCCCCAGATATCCGGCATGCGTCTTCTAGAACGCTTCGGCATGTCAGAAGTGGGGATGGCGTTGAGCAACCCCTACCGTCCTTTGGAGGCTAGGAGTGTGGGTTGCGTGGGGTTGCCTCTGCCCGGGGTGGCGGCCAGGATCGTGTCCGTGAGGGAGGATACGGGGGAGTTGGAGCCCTTGGTCACTGTGGAGACGCCGGTGCCTGAGACACAGGTAGCATTTATTATTAAGATGAATCCGCAGCTGTAGCCGCGAAATTATTTTTTTTTAGGTTTTTTCAATTTGCAGGTCAGTATGTCAGGTCCTGTATCCTGATCAAAATATGATTCGCAACTTTAACAAATATGTATTTACAGAATTATAATCATTGGAATAATTCATCTATCTCTTATGGAAAAGTTCTTTCAATGTCGCAGCATATGCTGAGATAGGAGCCTTTTGGCCTCGTACAGGACTTTCTGTTACTATTTTAATTTGTTTTTTTTTTATTAATGTTTTAATGAGTGTGTTTTAGTTAAATTAGAGATTTCCTGTGCGAGTCTCAATAAATACTTTTTCTTTCTTTCTAAAGGAAGGTAAATTTAATTTCGCGGGCTACAACTGCGGATCCAACTTAACCGCGGTTTCACCCGCATAAGTTTCGATCCTGTGGGAAAATCGGGATAAAAAGTACCCTCTGTCCTACCTAATCCAGGTCATAGTCTACCCATGTGCCAAATGTCATCCAAATCTGTTCAGCCGTTTCAGCATGAAAGCGTAACAAACTCGATACATGATGAAGATGGTTATTTCTGTAAATTGGTTAAAAAAACACTTTTACATGGAATGACAAATTAATGAAATGCACCGATCCAAGCGTGGTTCAACCAGACTCGATAAATAGAATGGTACCCGAGATTTGCACTAGCCCCTGGAGCCTGATGCTTAATGGAGCTACAGAGGCCATTGCATATCAGGGAGTAGACCGGGTGGTGCGGTAATCCAGTACCCTAATTGCGTAATACGACACAATCACAATCTGTTTTGATTTGAAACAGATTGCCAATCCATTGCTTCATAAGTTGGAAAAAAAATCTACTCAACAACGCAAATAACGCAATGAATATTGTAGGACTGTCAAAATAAAACAAAGTAGGCATAATTGTTTACGAAAATAAGTTACGCAATCAGGGTACTGGTTAAAAAAACACTTTTACATGTCAAAAATAAATTATGTTTAAAACTGTGTGGGGTTTCCTATCCGACTACTCTAAGAAGACCGAAAAAAAAAGGTGGACGTTTTATAATAAAAAGTCAATTTTCGATACGCACAATGTTTGTAGGTAGTAGGTACAAACGTATTCAATAATTGGATCCCTAATAACAATGCAGGCATCCTGTCGACCCATGCCTCTTTTTGTACATTTAGGGAACTCGCGCACGATACGAATCGCGCACTTGGTCGCAACGGCCAACTAGCCGGTTTCTATAGTTACCTGATCCGTGCGACGAAAAGTCGTGGCTGTGGCGTCTAGTGCGCGAGATCCCTTAAATAAGCTTGCCCTATAAATCGCTAAATGCGTTTAAAGCTATTTGACACATCTTTATGTCTCTGTAATTTTCAAACGATTGTCAGAAATAACACGATATATAGAGGCATGAGGAACGGGGTGTAATGAGTTCACTCATCCTCCATAGAAAAGAGAATCCTCAGATCAGGTGGGTGTCGTGTCTAGTGGGCTACTGCTCGACGATTGATGTCGGGAGGTTGTATATATGCTAGTCGCGTGGTAAACCCTGATTGCATGATGCAGGATTTTTTCATGACGTCCGTGTGATGCGTAGTTCGCATGTGGCGATGTAGATGTCGCCACAGATGTTGATACTTGATACATTAATAAAATAATGTAATACCCCCAACAGATATGCCTAGACCGTCTCGGTCTGTCTTCGAAGGAATACTCCGTGGAATCGGAAGGGTACGACTGGCAGCCCTCCAAGGTGACCAAACACAAGGAGGTCACCGACAATGTGTTCCAAGGAGAGTTGCTTGTCAAGGGACCTGCTGTGTTTTCCAGGTAAGACTTAGTAGTTAGTTCTATAATATAACTAGCGATCCGCCCTTGCTTCGCACGATTTCTACGACTTGACCAAACATCGAGCTCGACTCTGTATAGCATCGTTTGGGTTGTCCGTTCCTTAAGAGCGTTTATTCTAAAAGTTGGAAACGTCCCACACAGCTGTTAAATATTTACCTGTTTTGATTAATTTGGCAATATTACTGTATGGAAACATGAAATATCGTAGTGAACTAGGAATTAGGATATTAATAATAAATTGCAATTATAATACTGTATGTGATGTTGTAACCGTTTTAGGTGCAAAAAAGGCATTTGGAATGTTTCCAAATAAGTATTTTTTTTAATGTAAAACTAAACATTCGGGTTTTACGATATTAATTATTGCATTTCATAATCAATATTTTAGTTCACTAGTTGCCATATTTCATATTTCCATACAGTAATATTGCCAAATTAACCAAAACAGCGAAATATTTGACATCTATTTGCGACGTTACCCACTTTCAGAATGCACGCCCTTAGTGATTTACAATAATTACTTGAATTTATATAAATTTTCGGCATAGAGGTTTGTGGCTATTTTAAGGCAAAAAAAACAGCCGCACGGGTCGATTGACGGTTAAGCTACGCTTGCCGCTGTCGGTTCGTCGATGGGTCCATTACATATTGAGACCCCTCCGTGCCTCGGAAGGTACATTAGGCCATTGGTCCTGTCATTCGTAGATCTTTGACAGTCGTGACGGGTGATCAGAAGCCCAAAAGTCTGACAAGTAGTCTTACCAAGGGGTATCGTGTTACCCAGTAACTGGGTTGTAAGATCATACGGGCAGTCGCTCTGCTTTTCAATTTTCTTGGGAGTCGGCTTCCAGTCTAACCGGATGGTGGTTAGTCTGGAAGCCGACTCCAAGAAAATTGGAAATAAAAGCTGGGCAGATTGATATATGAGTTGCCATATAAACGATTATATTATTATTGTAAAGAATTAAACTTTTGCCATGATAAATTATCAAAATTCATAAGTCATTTATTCAAATTAGGCTGAGAATCAGCACTTTTCGAACGTCAAAATTACATAAGACAGTCCCCAAAAACGACCACCCTTCACCTTTTCCTTGTGCTTTTTCTGGGAAAAAGAAGTGGCGCAACAAAGTTGTTCAGTTAGAAAATCTAGATTCTATACAAATAGTATGCAAAATAATTTACATTACACAACACAAAACATTAAATTAAATTAATAATATCATGCTCGCTGTATTTGATTTTATGCTCATTCTTAGAGTTCCGTACCCGAAGGGTACCAAACGGAATCCTATTACTAAACGGCCGCTGTCCGTCTGTCCTTCTGTCAGCAAGCTGTATCTATCGGACCGTAATAGGTAGATAGTTGAAATTTTCACAGATTGTGTATTTCTATTGCTGCAAACATCAAATCACAAAACAAATCATAAAACTAATTAAATTTAATAAAATTAAAGATTAAAGAAAAACGCAGAAAAAAACATGTTTCTTGTATGGGGACCCCCCATACAAGAAACGTGTTTTTTTGGCGTTTTTTAATAAATATTGTACGGTGGTACGGAACCCTTCGTGTGCGAGTCCGACACGCACTTGGCCGGTTTTTTATGTTAATTTGAGACGGCGCGGTGGCGCCGGCGGGCGTCTAATTATTATTCGAGTGTGATTGACTTCTTATCTAATAGCAGACTGACCTTGATACCTATTTTAATATTTTTAACGATTTATTAAATACTAGCTGTCCCAACAGACGTTTGTCCTGTCCAAAATTGTAATAATTCATATAAAAAAGGACCTTCAGTTTTTCCCGATTTTCAAGTTTTCTCGGCAACTTTTCAAAATTTTCTTTTTGTAAAAACCTGACCCAGACTATTACGAACATTTGAAAACAAATAATAGCCTAATCGGTCCAGCGGTTCTCAAGCGATGCGCTTACCAACTATCAGCTTTTTTTTTAGGTAGGGCATCTCGTAGTTGACTTCTGAGACCATGACTACTAAACCGGGCTTTCCTGTGGGTGTCTTAAGCTACTACAATTAGAACCTCCAGCCAGGGTTTATTAAACTAAGCTAATTAAAAGTAGATGAAGAAAACAAAAACATGAAGTTGAGGCGCAAACTGAACCTTATACAAGGTTCAGTTTGCGCAAACAAGTTTGGCAACTAAATTGCGAACGCAGTTAGGTACTTACGTCACAGTATAATTATATATTTTGAGGTACATCACTATTTTATATTTGACTCAATACTACGATTAATTTAAAAGCTAAACGATCTATTTTTATCAAGTGCATTAATTAGAATTTTTGACTAGCCTTAATGCGTAAATCATATTATTCCAATAATTATACATTCCTTAAAGGTATTCTTAGTTTCTAGTAATGACGCAAATAGATGAAAAAATTATGATCCTTATACATTAAAACTGCTAAGAAAAGGTCACTCAGTGACTCGTTGCCTTGGTTTAAGAGAAAGATTGACGCTCAATTACGTCATAATGACGTATTACGTTATGAGGTTGAATAAATAGATGTCTGGATTAAGGCGCAGTAAATGGCTATTGAATCGTCTCTTATTACATTAGATTTATTTATATCACTGACGAATGAAGGTACCTATACACCTCTGACACTACACTAAAGGCACTAGACAAGTAACTGATGTTACGTCGGGTGCAGACACGCGGACTACTTATTTTTAATTTTTTAAAGTGTTTCACACATCTATTTTTTATTTTATTTTATTTAATATTTATTTCTGTATCTATCTATCCCTGATATCACTGCGGGCCCTATCAGAATACCAGCGCTGCGACATTTTTTTTTAATGTCGCAGCATGTGCTGAGATAGGAGTCTTTTGGCCTCGTACAGGACTTTCCGTTATTTTTTAATTTTTTATTAATGTTTTAATGAGTGTGTTTTAGTTTAATTAGTGATTTCCTGAGCGAGTCTCAATAAATACTTTTTCTTTATTTCTTTCTTTTCTTTCTCTGCATACTCCGGGCAATATAAGCCTAATATTGCGTTTATGTATTCAGCGAATCATCTTGCAAGTCGCCTAAAGTACTGTATTTTCATTTTTCATACTCGGAAAGTAGTGTTTGTTTGATCCGCGTAGCGGGTGGAAGACGCTACTCCCTACCCTTGGGCGGGAAAGACTCATAGTAATTGCTTCCCTCTCTAGGGTGGGAAGGAATTTAAAAAATATAACTAAATTTGGTTAGGTAGTCGGCTACGAAAAATATTACTAAGGGGGGAATACCCCTGTGTGTGTAATAACACTGTCAAGTATGTGGTCATGGATCTGTGATCGAAGAAAAAATGGAATTGTAAAATAGACATTTATGATGGGTATATCCCCCTTAGGGGAATATTACACTATCGTATTATATCATACCTATCTACGAAGCTCACAAATTACCCATGTCTATTTTACAATTTAGTTATGTCTTTGATCATGGATCTGTGCACGTAGACATGATGGTGTAATATCCCCCTTATAGAAAAATAGTGATAAAAAATGCTGTAGTCTTGTCAGTGTTACAGCTTTAAACAGCCAGGGTGAATTAAAAAAAAATACGTAAGCGGGATACCCGCGGCGGTGATGCGGTGTGTTCCAATATTTAAAATTTAAAAAATGACTAATAGGTACTAGAATACTCATATTATTATTATCAATTAATATTTTAGAAAAACTAAAACTTTTTACTTTCCTTAAATTCGAAATGAAAAGTAGAGTGTTTAACACGGGTGAAAATCATCAATTCCTTTCGACCCTTGTATAAAAATTTACTATTTTATTAAAGTGTGAAAAATTTACTACGTAATAATCAGAAGTACTAAAATAATAATAAAAAATCTTACAGGTACTGGAACAGAGCCCCGAAACTGGATTCCTCAGAATTTACCGACGACGGCTGGTTCCGTACCGGCGACACTGCTTCATTCGAGGACGGCAAGTTCAGGATCCTCGGACGAACCTCCGTCGACATCATCAAGACTGGAGGGTACAAAGTAAGCGCTTTGCAAGTCGAATCCGCCATCTTAGATCACCCAAGCATAGCCGACGCTGCCATCTTGGGTATAGAAGATGACAGTTACGGAGAAATTATTGCAGCTGTCGTAGTTCTTAAAGATAATGCCCAACTTACGCTAAGAGAGTTAAAAGATTCAGCTGGGAAGAAACTAGCGCCGTACCAGCTTCCCAAAACGATGTTGCTGATTGATCAAATGCCGCGGAACGCGATGGGAAAATTAGATAAGAAAGAAATTCGTGCGTTATTCGGGAAGCAACTTGAGTTGACGAAGAAGAATTAATTTCGTTTTGCAGTTGTAAATGTATTGTAAAATGTCTTTTATTGAACTGACTGTTGAACTCGACTGACCCCGAGCTTGAACCGTCGAGCCAGTGTTTGTATTTCGAAATATATTCCGACTAAGTTAAAGTACTTAAGGGTCAATTTACATTGCCACGGAACGGAATGGAAGCGAGTTTTTGTAACGATATTGTTCATAGCAAACTGAACTTTATGTCAATTATCTAACGTACAAACTAGATACGAGGTTGTAACTGCGGGAATTACCGAGAATGCGCGAGAATTCTTTAGAAATCGCGTGACCTGTTATTTGGCTCTTATCTAGTTTGTACGTTACACTATTGACATAAAGTTCATTATGCTTTGTACAAAAAAAAATCACTTCCATCGCGCCGCAGCAATGTAAATTGAGCTTAAGCTGAAAGCACCAGGAATGCCCTCGAATTTCAAATTTTCTTACGTTTTTCTAAGTTACAGAGATGTATTATTGATATTAATTCTGTAAATACATAAATATGTTACGGTCGAAACTCATATTTTGATCCACTGACTACGTGACACTGACTACAAATTGCAAAAAACGTAAGAAAATTTGAATTTTGTGGGCTCCTTAGTGCATCCCCCTTAATAAAAAAAATATTATATAAAAAATAAAACATAAAACATAGTATCGGACTGAGTTGTCAGTTTTGTATTAAGAACAGTATTTTGATCACTAATTCAATCAAACTCAAACTCAAAGCATTTATTTCGATTAAACCATTTACAGGCACTTTTGAATAGGGATGATAACTAAAAATATTTTTTTGTCCGTCTTGTAGATTATTAAAAAATATTGGACACGTATTTTTTCTTTTTTTACGTAATCAAAAGATTACGGCGATACATTGAGTTAAAATGTGCCATGACGTCACGAGTATGTAGATTCTATACTTACTTGTGACGTAGTGACCTCCACTCCCCAACTTTAATGCATTTTATATAAGTATTATTTTATTAATATGATGAAGCAAAAAATACGTGTATATTGGACTAAATAGTTTTTTTTTTTTGTCCAAGGCATCATCCCTATTGTCAAAAAGTTGGTTAGTTAGTCAGAAAGTTGAAGCTAGTTGCCTGTTCCAAAACGTAGATCTCTATGGAGTAGAACGGGCAAGAAACTCCAAGGTCACCCTTTTAAATATAGATATTACAAATACTTGGGTACTAATATTAATACCTAGATAAAATTGGCTCGATGGTTTTAACCATGGCCAAAGAAAAACCTTGTTTTGTAATGAGGCCGATTATTTTTAAAGCTTTTATATTAACTGCTAGTTTCTGCCTGCGACATCGTCTGCGTGAAATGTCTTGTTTGAACATAAAATATATTCTATGACACTCGACAATACTGTAGCTTCCCATTAGCTGAGATTAATACTGATGGGACACCCCGCAAAATAATTTAAATAAAAAGCGACTCATAATGCAACAGAATAAAGTGCAATTCAGGTCGCACAGCGCTAATTTACATACAGTTACATTCACCTAGAAGTTGCCTCTCTTTCTGTCGCGTAACTCTTATACCTTCTGACCATGTTAGGGTTGTCATCTTTTAGAGAATAATTAATCTGAATATTTAATTACCAGTTATATGCCTATTTATTTATTTATTTAAACTTTTCACACTCAAAACGGTACAAAGGCGGACTTAATGCCTTAGGCATTCTGCCCCCCCTTCCTGCATTTTTTCGGCCTATTACTCTGCTTTTGTGAACAAATGACGTTTCAATTAAACCTAGGGTCGGTACTTATTTTAATTTGTTAAGTATCAAATTGGGCAAATAAATAGGTATGTACGGATACCCCGTTCTCTACATAATCAAAATCTTACTACATAATATTTAGTAAAGGAAAGGCCGGCCGGGGACGCCCTAGAAGGACATATACTGACCTTATTGGTGATGTTCTTCAGAAAGGCCAAGTGCGTAGTACTCGCAATCGGCGGGAGTGTATGACCAGATGTATGAACGTAAACGAGGCAAAAGGAGTATGTAAGGATCGTAGCAGGTGGCGTTCTGTAGTTTCTGCCTACCCCCATGGGAAGAAGGCGTGAGTTTATGTATGTATGTATGTATAATATTTAGTTATGGTTATCGTTAGTCCGTGCTATCTAGCATTGAGTACCTAGGTACTTTCCTACCTATACTTATCAAAGCCTGCACCTGACCTTTTGTAAACACAACTTGTACGAACCTAACTAATAACTATACCTACTATAATAATAATATTTAATATTGTAACTACGTAAATACGGGTGACGGTAAGAATAACAAATGTAAACATTTGGTAGGTAGGTACTTACTTAATTACTAACAACATAGAGATAAACGTGCATTTTTTTAGCTTTCGGTGACCTTTGGAAGTGAGAAAAACGTGAGGTTCGGGTCCTTATTATTATTTAAGCAGCCAAATACGATGCAATATACTGTTGCCTTCATTTTAGTATTTTTAGTTTTAATATCTTGCGACGAACGGACGGCGCGACGCGGCGCGTGAGTATTGAATTGATGTAGGTACACACGGCTACATATCAAGCTATACATTTCCAGTTTAAGCTGACCTCTCATTGTACGGAAATCCTATGCAATGCCAGCTCAGCTTATACTGGAAATGTATAGCTTGATGTGTAGCCGTGTGTACGACAAGGCGCGGCGCGGCGGCGCGAGGCAGCCCTACTGAATTGGCACAGTGAGACGAGCCCACCGCGTACTTGTAGCTTCATACCTAAACTGCGGAGTGTCCCATCTGTATTAATTTGTGCCTTTACTGAAAGAATTTTCGGAATTTGATCAAGATTACCCCCTTATATACAAATTCACAAATTTTGCCTCTTTATAATAATTATAATTTTAATATTTTGTCTCTTTTTAATTAGTATCTATAGACTAACATTAATAATATAATTTAATTGTTTAGTATAAATGGCCATAATATTGTTTAATGTTAATTATTTCGTTTTAATGTTGTTGAGTTCCCGTGCAAAGGGTGCAATTGAAATGAATTAAGAGGCACATTACTTGCCGGTTTTGTATTGCCAACCTTTAGAGGGTTACAAACAATGTTGCCAACTAAAATTTTAGAGAGAATGTGGATAAGACCACAAAAATACTCGGAGTTAGCGTACTGCTAAGTTCGTAGAAGTGTAACTCCATAATAAAAAGAATGTCACACATTCTCCAATTAATAACCAATTTTAATAATTTAGGTATGTAAGATTCGATTGAAGGAAAGGTTATTTTTGTACTAGGCTTGGTTTGTAAGCCATTAAATATAATAGGAAAGGTAGAGAATATTTTAATGGTTTTCTAACTGTATATAAAAAAAAATGGTTGCAGATTTGTTTTTTTAACGATTAAAAATGTTAAACAATGTCAATTTCTTGATAAGTACAAGTTAACGTATCTGGCAGATAATTTCATACAGATTACGTTCCTTTATTTTTGTTAACTAATGTAGTAAGTAATGCTTATCCCTATGTATAGTCGACCTCGTAATTGCTTAGTCACTTTTGACAACAATTCCCAGTAAATTAATACTACACTAAGGTTGAAGTTATCTAAGGGACTAGACAACTACGTCCACGACCAGGTAAATTATAGAAACCGATACGAATCGCGCAATTGGTCGCAACGGTCAACTAGCCGCAGACCATACAATACCACTAGACGGCCACGACTGACTTGAGTCGTAGCCGTCTAGTGCCCGATATCCGTAAATGTCATATACAAATAGACCAGCCCGTCTATACCTACTCTATACTGTAAAAATCTCAACATGAAAACTTAAGTGAGGTGTCAATCCACTGATATGGGATTGACACAATTGACAGCTTACTTCACGGTTCTTTTACAAGTGCCATTCAACCGTGCGGTGGTAAAGAAATTACGTGTTCGACTATACATGAGACAGCCTGTTTGTGAATTGTCGAAGTCAAGCAGATCTGTAAACATTTCAAGAAGGAAGTGAGAAATGAAGTTTTATTAATAATTTGTTGTTCCTATAATATATAATGTATCGGCCTTGTTCGTGTGACTGATGTAATGTTATAATACTAATGTAATGACTGTAACGTTGAATAAAAGACAGTTCCAAATAATATTGATAAATTAGTTTATTTAGTTCATGATTGTCATTAAGGTACCATCGGGGTAACGCATATCTAAGCAATTTGGAAACAAAATCCTGTGCACACGACCCTTTTTTTCGTAGGTAAGCGATACTATAGCGGCCGAGCGCTGCAAACAAGAATAGTTATTAGTGTACAGATATGCGTTTCTTCGATAGTACATCATCTTCATCATTCTCCTCCCCTTATTCCAATTTATTTGAGGTCGACACAACATGTCTTTTTCTTCCATACTTATATATTAGTCGTCATATCGGTAGTCACCTCCACTACAGTCCATCCATCGTTTCTTTGGTCTTTCCCTATAGCAATCTACATTAATACTCATTACTCTCTTCAGAACATGTTCCACATTCCTCCGCATTACATGCCCATGAAAGAGGGTGACCCCTTTGTCAACATATCATTTTTAATAAGGTACAGTATTTTTATTTTCTTAATGTCCCTCGGTAAAGTTCGTGTTTCGTCAGTCGTTGGATTTCTATCACATGCTCTTTGCACTTGGTGCAAATCGGACGCTCTCAATTGACTTGGAAGAATATAGAGTTGTTAATACTCTTTTAACTTAATGTAATTTATTTTATCTACACCCATGCTATAAATCCTTGATAAAAGTTTCTGAAACAGTCAGCTTATTGCCAACATTAAAACAACCAGTGTCATAGTAACCATAATATCATCCAAACGAGTGTTATATTTTTATTTTATTATTCGGGAAAATAAACAGATATACATTAAAATCTTATAGGTCTAGGTCTGCCTCGTTGGTCTAGTGGTCGCAAGCGCTACTGCTGAGCATGAGGTCCTGGGTTCGATTCCCAGGTCGGGCTAAGTGACATTGGTTTTTCTATCTAAAATTTCTAAGTAGCAGCCTGGAGTCTGGATGTGTTCCCGGTTGATGGCAATAGGCTCGCCCTATTACATGGTACTTAAAACATAACTGGCGAAATATGGGTGAATCTGCTACAGGAACACCTCTACCCAACCCTTCGGGGAAACAAGGCGTGATGTTATGTTATGATGTTATCTTATAGGTACTAAGTTATAAATATACGAGAATTACAAATGTATATGTAATGTACCTACGACATTTTCCACAACATATTTAATAATATTGTTACACTCGTGTGATACTATTATAACACTCGGCTTCGCCTCGTGCGATAAACCCACATTCGTGTTTGAATACACCTTATTATTAGTGATCGGAGTAGCTAGATTGATTTTACGTACTCGCATCATGAATAGTCATAGAAATCATAACATGGATAAGCCTTTTTTCCGGGATTTCATTTTAGTACTTAAGGGATTGAATCAAATATTGTAAAAGTAAGGATTTTTAAACTACTACATTAGAAATTTAAAGAATGCGATAGATAAACATTTAAAATTGTTATTTTATTTATCAAGTAATAAAGTGAATCTTACTGTTGTGCGTCCATTCGAAACTTACATAATATGACTAATTTAGTAGTTATTTCTTGTAAGTATATTATCTGCTGCTTGTAATTTTAACTAGTCTTGAATAAATAAATATAAATATCTTTTTATACTATAACAGCAAAAGGGTTTAACATTTCTTATTCATATTGATGTATTCTTTATTCTACACGTTACAACATTTGAAATTCCTTAAAAAAATCTTAGTGAATTCAAAATCCCGGAATCCCGGAGGCAAATGCATACTAATATATACGTGCCAGTTCATTGACCCCAAATCAATCTACCTACTCCGACCACTGCTTATTATACAACAGTTGCATAAATAACTATTAAAAATGGGAGGAAAGCTGCTAAAGTCGCAGGTACGACGGATAGGTAAATAGTTTTACAGCTCTATGTAGTTAACAAGAAAATCAAAGCAACAATAAAGTGCTTAGTTCTGAATTCAAATTATTATACACAAATAAATTGATGATAATTGATGGACATGGAAATTAGCATTCGTTTGTATTCGGAAATCCGATGATACCCGAGGGACATTAAGAAAATAGAAATACTGTACTTCACGTTAAATTAGCTGCCTCGTTGGCCTAGTGGTCGCTAGCGCTACTGCTGAGCATGGGGTCTTGGGTTCGATTCCCTAGTCGGGCAGTTTTACTGGGTTTTTCATCAGGAATTTCTCAGCAGCAGCCCGGAGTTTGGAACTGTGCCCGGTTGATGGCAATAGGCTCGCCCACTATTACATGGGACTTAAACATAACTGGCGAAATGAGTATGTACCATTCGGGGAATACAGGCGTGATGTTATATAAATGTATGTTACTTTAAAATGGCGGTTTCACTATATTTCTCTCGTTATCTGCCTATCGTTTACTAACAGGTTCTGCAAGCGAGAGGCAAACTGACTATTATCATTAATTAGATGAACCATAAAAAATTATAAATAATATCTGTAAACTTGTATTACAAGCATCTTACTTAACGATCTAAACCATAAAAAAATGATTAACAAAAATAAACTGTCATTTCTTTTGGTAAAAATGCTTTTTTTATCATTGCAAATCGCGCGTCATGTGACTTTGAATTTTATTCCATTGACATAAGGTTTATAATGCAGTGATTGACGCGCGTTCGTGAAATGCAACAACTATAACAATATTTTCAACTTAAATTATCCTTATTTCAAATTCGTTATGAGCCAACAAGGACCACGTTAAATATTTCTAAGTATTATTAATTAATTTAAGTATTCTAACAACTCATAGCATACAAAATAATAGGTGAGTTGACATTCGTCTATCAAATCAAATAAAGGTACAAAAATAACTTAGGTACGACAAATAATTGGATAGTAAACATACTTACCAGTAATTGGATATAACACCCACTTTGGTGTAATTATTTTAATTTATATACTTACATTATTCACAATAAAAAATAAAATGTCGTGGTGTAAGTAATAGTCTTCGATTTATTAAAATACAGCATATTATTATCTAACTGCAAAGCATGGACCATATAGAACATACAGTTAGGTGCAGCAAAAATATAAATAAGATCTTAGGTTTGCTAGTGGTCTATGACAAGAAAATTTTACTATTAAGTATAGACTAGGTTTTACAGTCCATTCACAGTTATGTATTTTACCTCTGCTATAAACCTTATTCTAAAGAGAATAAAGGTCACTGTGATGCAAAATCAGAGGTAAAATACCTGTGAAAAGACAGTAAAGCTAGTGCTCATTAGGTAGGTAGATCAGCAGCAATGAACGTCGAAGAAAACAATGTTAAATTACCTAAGACTATTGTCTTTTTTTACATGAGGTTCTGATTTCGACTATGTGTAAAAATCTGTGCCTTTTCATGCTAACTGCACCAATAAAAAATAACATAAGGTGTGTCTCCACCGCGAACATTGACATGATTGTGAATTACCTACGTACCATTGCGAGCTAATCATTCGTGTGTGAACAATACGGACGGAAATATTATCGACGGATGGTCGTCGGAAAGTCTCCACCAAACAAACGCTAGTGGTGGTAGTGCGCCTTAAGACGTTGCTAACAAAAACTTGAAGCCTGGCCCTTAAATGTCTATCTCTATTTCTAAATCGACATTTGCATTTGCAGAAAACTTCGAGCCGCTTCAGTAGCGTTCATCAAACACGGCGGACTGAACGTCGCATACGCTATAGAATTCGCCCAACTCGAGTAGGTCGCAACCACAGTTGCTACTATACCTATAGTCATTACAATCAATGCTAGAACAACATCGTACCATTTGATCGCGTATTCATCTTCTTCCCTCATGTATATTGCATATTCAGTAAACGTTTTATACTTAGTTTGTACAGCGTCAGTTATTAGCGGGCTTTTTGACAGATCGCCATTTTGGAAAGCGCCATTTTGAACCCCGCCATTGTGGGAACCGCCATTTTGAATCCCGCCATTTTGGGAACCGCCATTTTGAACCCCGCCATTTTGGGAACCGCCAGTTTGAACGCCGCCATTTTGAATTCCGTTTCGTTTCTCGGCCAGTTTATAGAAAGAATGTTTGGAACCCATTTTGGATTTCATATAGCAAAGTTTGAGGAAGAATACGGGGGGACATATAAACATTAAAGGTCCTGTGAGAGTGGAGCCTACCAGACCCATGACTAAGTCGAATCGAGGGACTGATTCCGCTAAAATTACTCCTAAGGCTACGATGCTTGATCTTATTAAGCAGCGTTTGAAGCAGAAATCTGGAACAAAAGATATAATAGTTACAAACTGTGTTGTTTTTCACAGATGATGAATGATTTTCAAAATCAACAATTGTTACCCTGCTCTACAGTAGGTTCCTTTCACAGTTATTTTTCCTTGTACAGGGTTATTGGTTATATCGGTAACAATTTTCGAGTCATTTGACATATTATTTCATTCATTTTTTTAAATGTCAAATTACTCGAAAATGGTTGACATTGGCAAAGGAGTCATGTAAGGTCATTTGGTTGCAAATGACCCCTCCTACATCCCCTTAACGGATTGCCGATATAACCAATAACTCTGTATTGTTAAAGTATAGATATTAAGGTTGCGCTTGGGTTGCTGTCACATATAAGTCTTTCAAAATCACAATGATCTTACTCGTTGCGATATGGTTGCTGCTGTCAGAGGTAACATAACTGTGAAAGGTTATTTAAAAAAAAAGAACTTATCAAGCTCTGACGGCGAAGCTCGCTTGCTCGCAGTCGTTAATTAGGTACCTACTTATATAGATACTATTGAAGAAACGCATATGTAAGCAGTTTGAAAACAAAATCCCGTGCACACGACCCTTTTTTTTTCGTAAGTAAGCGTTACTATATCGACCGAGCGCTGCAAGCAGAAATAGTCCTTACGTTGCACAAATATGCGTTTCTTCGATGGTACCTAATTAAAAACCAGAAATAATGAGAATTTATTTATTGTGCAATCACAACATAATTTTACTATTGCATAATATTTTAACAACATACACTGCGTTGATCTAATTATTGAGCTAACCTATTTGAGAGTAAGTAAAAAAAAACGGTGGCACTCCGGGAGTGCCGACAGAAGTGAAAACTTGAAAAAATAATCGGCACTGCGGTAATCAACGCGTTGATGTCTTTTTAATGTTCAACAACTGGTGTCGTCACAGTGTCGCGAAATCAATGGTTTAGTCCCATCTCAAAAATACCCAGCGCGCCTAAAGAAGTTATCACTTAAATAATACTTTCGAAACCTTTAAAGTAAAAATACTTGCATAGAACATTGATCCGTAACGTGATATAAATAAAGAGCACAATCGCGTTTACAAAAATGAGGTGCCGTCATGGTGTCGCGAAATCAATAGATTAATCCCATCTCAAAAATGCCCCACGCGCCTAAAGAAGTTTTCACTTTAAAAAACAAATGAATAGGAGAAGAAAAAACCAAACGAACAAGAAACATTCCTCCTTCTTTCATTCTTTTCTTTATATTGTTCGTTGGCCTGTGTCTGTACGGAAGTACGTACATATTGAATAAACAATTAATTTTTCAAGCAAAATTTGGCAGAGTGGAGATAGATGTGCATTCATTCTCTTGGTCTAGCCCAGTGGTCGGCAAACTCATTAGTCAATAGAGCCAAATATCAATACTATAACAACTAACGATTTTTATGAGAGCCAATCGTTTCTGTGTGGCCAAACTGTCTCAGTACGCCTTTATAACTCCCATCCTCTTTCACTCCACAAAGCTACCTAAAATTAACTTGCTAAGAAGTAGGATGCCTTCGTCGTCATCAACTTACTTAACCTTGGAAAGAAAAACTTTAAATAATTCATTTTCGATGACCTGTTAATTTTTGGTGAAAATAGGTAGGTACCGGTAAACTGCCCTAACTTCACCTGGCGTCCTTCGTTTGCCTATAATGAAAAAGCTGCAATATCTTTTTCATTTTATTTGTACGGCATTCGAGTTTCCATATAGAACTTTATGTTTCGATTGCCATACAAGTAAAATGAAAAAGATATTACAGTTTTCATTATAGGCAAACATAGGACGCCAGGCTAAGTTAGGGCAGTTGTAAATAAATCTTAGAAATATAGTTTGAACTTTGATTAAAACTTGATATCTTGGTAATGAAATGACGGAAACCCCGACCGCGCGTATCTACGCTTGCACTCATCAATGCATGCGGCAGGCGGCTCGCAAGCCACTGGTGTAGCCCAGAGAGCACGGATACGCCTCGGTGGCCGCTGCTAGAGGCGGCTTTGTCAAAACTTTTCATACAAACTAAGCGGTGACTTAGGCGATCCGTGATAGAAGCTGTGCGCTGAACGCACTTTCGACGCCACGAATTTTATTAGTATTATAGGTACTGCTGTCTCTAGGTTGTCGGTAGGCGTGGCCACCTACTGGGCCCAAATTGTTTAACATGTTTTTCCATCGACTCGAAAAGAAGAAGAAGACTGCTGTCTCTAGACACTGCCAGCGCGGCGATTCCGTGCTCTGTGGTCTAAACCTCCGTGGTAGAATATTGAGTACACCTATAATTGGTATATACATGATTTTTGGTTATATGTCGGCAATCCGTTATGGGATTGTAGGAGAGGTCATTTGCAATCAAATGACCCCTATTCTATGTCAACCATTTTTGAGTAATTTGACATTTTATATTTGAAATAAAAATATAAAGTGTCAAATGACTCGGAAAATTGTTGACATTTGTATAGGACTATAGGAGTCAAACGGTGTCATTTGGTTGTAAATGACCTATCCCCCCTCACCCCTAACCTAACCTAACCTGTTTATAAGAGCCCATACCTGTTAACTTTTAATATTTAATGTACAATATATATGCTGTTGGCGTACCTATTTTCTATAAATAAACCAACCTTTAGATACTTGTACTTACTTCTAGGAATCTTGAGTATGTCTTCTATATGCTGGAACAGCGCCGAGTGACTGACGGCACTGGACAAGCACAGCTGTAGAGTCACCAACAATGACATCAGGTACAGCGGTATGGAAGACGGTATACCTGAACCAATGTGGAGAAATTAAAAAAGAGAGAATATGCCTTTATTTCGCATCATTATACTGGAATCATCCAAATCGGTCTATTTTCGCAGTAACTAATGTAATGAGCGAACAAAACAACTTTCCTTTTTAGATAAGGTAACTAATCAAGGTAGGTAATTAGATACTTAACAGACATAATGGGTATCGACAAATAAAAACGAAATCATTTATTTAAATAAAACTATAACTTCAAGTAACTGTCATCAGCAATTTTTGTAGTGTAACATATTTCCTCTCGCTTTCCTGCAATCTGTGGGGGTGATTTTAAGAAAAGGGACGGAAGTGTGTAACAGAGAGCCGGGGAAGCGAGCGCTATTTGATTTAACCAATGAGCGCACGCGGTGCTAGTGTTCGCCGTCAGAAACAACCTTGACGAGGGCCCCTTTAATGCTGCTTATTATCAAGGTGAGATGTTAGATGTTACACATCATACGCGACTACTGTAGGGCTCGGTCGTTTATTAAATTTTATTGCTATTTTCTGGAGCCAGATCCATCACATGATCTGTAGAAGTTTTGCCAATTTAAAAACGGTCCTGTATAAGAATAAAGAACTCTTCATAACTTCACAATTTTCACAGTGACTGCCTATCTGAAGTCTAAAACACAGTTGCTGGTAACACGAAACTAAATCTTATCTTTCTTAAGAAATCGAAATCTTTAGAAATCTAAAGAATCTAAATCTTTCTTAAGTAATTACGACAAAAGAATCAAGAACTCACTCTGCAATATATTATTATCAAGATCAGTGCCATATCTGACGGCAGCCAGCACGGTGGTGACCGCGAACATGAACCCCGTGATCCCGAAGCCCCCGAGCACGGCCATGTTGATCTTCTTACTGTCCTTCATGTCCACTTGTAGGGTCAACAGCATAGGGTGGATGTCGAACTGGAAATAAGGTACAGTAAAGCTTATGGTTTCCTAAGAAAGCGGTGAACGGTCACACAATAATGCAATCCCCTTCGACCCTAACCTGTCCGAGCCGGGGTGCTCTAAGTCTGAAGCTCGCTGGGCTCGCTCTTGCATCCGTAAATAAGTAGATATTTGACACTCATAAAAAATATGTTTTGGAGGGTGCAGGAGACCTTCCAGAACCCCCCAATAACCTCTCATTCTTTCTAGCGAGGCGGCACGTTTCTAAACCCAACACGGAATTTCTCAGTAGCTTTCCGGATTCTGAATTTGTGCCCGGTTGATGGCACACTGGGCTCGCCCCTTATTACATGGGACTTAAACATAACCGTTGACATGTGGGTGTACTCTAGGTAGGTACATTTATGTCTAACTCTTCCTGGATTACAGGCGTGATGTTTAATTTATGTTAAAATTACCTGAAAAGCCAGTATCCCGTAAGCAATAAGGAAGTCCTGCAGCTGCGGTTGCAGCGCTGCCACGTTGCCGACAGGTGCCGGCGATGTGTCGTCACGCAAGATGCATGTCCATGTGGTGATGGCCACTGTGGTCACTATTATCACTGACGTTATCGCTATGGGCCTGAAAGAGAAGGAAGAATATAGGTTATCGCATTACTTAACATGATTCCTTCAATGTATCCCGAGAAATTCAAAATTTCTTACGTTTTGGTGAAATAAGGTGGAAGTGAACATTCGCCCTTTTGATAGCTGACTTGACCTAAGTTTTCACGGTGAGTTTTTACAGAGTTATCGGTAATATGTCAGCAATCCATTATGGGAATGTTGGAGAGGTCATTTGCAACCAAATGACCCCTATGACCCCTATGCAAATTTGAACCATTTTCGAGTAATTTGACATTTTATATTTTAAAATGTATGAAATGAAAGTGTAAAATGTCAAATCACTTGAAAATGGAAAATAGCAGCTATTCTGTAAAAAAAAACTCACTGTGAAAACTTAGGTGAAGTGAGCTGTCATTCCACAAGACATGCTAGGGATTTAGAGACAAACTATGTTCTAAATTTCCCTCGGCTAACCTCGTGTTTCGTCAGTTGTCGGATTTCATCAGTTGCTCTTTGTTGTAAATGTTAATATACAAGTCTAACCTACTGAAAATTTGCATGCTGATTATTATATATTGGCAAAATATGTTTGTTCTAAATTGTTCTTTTACCATCTTTTTATACCGTACTCTATGCAATAAATGTATTCGTATTCTTTGCACTTGGTGCAGACCGGACGTTCTTGGACTTGGAAGTATATAGGGTTGTTAATACTCTTTTAACTTAATGTAATTTATTAAAAAGATGAGAGGAAAGCTGTTAAAGTCGCAGGCACGACAGATAGGAAAATCGTTTTACAGCTCTATATAGTTCACACGGAAATTAAAACAAAACAACAATAAAATTCTGAGTTCTGAATTAAAATGATTATTCACAAATAAATCTAATAATTGATGGACATGGAAATTAGCATTCGTTTGTATTCGGAAATCCGATGATACCCGAGGGACATTAAGAAGATAGAAATGCTGTACACTATTGACACTTCGATTGCCACTATTGACAGAACACTTCAGCTGGGGTTTCACGGTAACATTTTTACAGAATAGATTGTCTGCTCTAAAAGTAGACCTCGCTGTTGACATTGACATATTTCCCTTCGTGGATGCAATTTTATCACCTATTATTCCCGTACCTACTCCAGTTTTCACTTACTTCATTTCCTTAGGCGATCCAAGCCACATGACAGGACACAGAAGCAGCGCCAGTATCACCATCCACACACAGTACGTGATCCCAATCTCTCCGCCGGAAATCTTCCACCAGAATATTTGGAGCGTCTGCGAGGCTGGATATAGAAAAATAAGGAGTTGACTTGAGGAGTCAAGGGTAACTGCTGTAGTTAGTACCTTGTTGGTGATGTTCTTCAGGTAAAGGTCAGGTGCGTAGTACTCGCAACCGGCGTGCGTGTATGACCATTTCCCTAATTGCGTAATAGAACACAATCACAATCTGTTTCGATTTGAAACGGATTGCTAATTCATTGCTTCATAAGTTGGAAAATAAAATCTGCTCAACAACGTCAATAACGCAATGAACGTTGTTGAACTGTTAAAATTAAATAAATTTGACAAAATTGTTTACGAAAATAAGTTACGCAATTAGGGTACAGATTTATGAACGTAAACGAAGCAAAAGGAGTAAGTATGTGAGGATCGCAGCAGGTGGCGCTCTGTAGTTTCTAGACACTCCCTTGGGAGGAAATCTAAAGTTTATGTATGTAATGCCCGGTTTCCGAGATGGTCAGATAAACTCTTAAACGCTTTTCGTATCAACGGTACGTCTATGTTTGGGTCCAGTAAGTGGCCATGTTTATTGCGGCGTCAGAGACGCTGTTCAGATCGTCAAGGGTGCAGGCGAATGGACATTTAGGACACTAGCAGATGGGGCATAAGTCACTGCACTCGCGCTGGGTGTTGGATGAATCGATAATATGGATACCCCATTTCTCCAGATTATGTTTTCAGCGGCTTACATCGCTAAAAATTGTTTTCACAAAATTACCTATTTAGAGGCTGGCAGGGACATCGACGCGAAAACTGTTACCACGGATTCAGTACATGATTCTGTACCCCCTTGCGTTGAAATCATTCGTCGATTTTTTTTTTTAATCTGCTGTTTCATTGAAAAGTGCAATACCTACGCGGTCAAAATCACAGAACTCTTTTATATGTTCTGTGGTCAAAATGTATGGAACAGCAGATATTTTTTAAATAAGCGACGAAAAATTTCAACGCAGGGGGATTCAGAATCATGTACTGAATCCATGGTAACAGTTTTCGCGTCAATGTCCCTGCACCCTGTATTTCATTCACCACACCATTTCTTGATGGGGAACTTCCATCAGCGTATTTGGTGAAGAATTTAAAAACAACTCACCAATTATAAAATTGGGTACTCCCGAGCCGAAGACGGCTGCATCAATGAGGAATGTCACCAGCCTCTTCGCTGAAGGACCAAACGCAAGTTCAGCTACCGCCGCGTAGGGAAACCTGAGTACATAAAACAATAAAAATTTGAGCTGGCGTTCATCAATATTTTATGTTTACGCGTATAAAAAAAAACAGCCACAGAACTTGTAACACCAAGTTAATTTAATAGAATTCGTTACATTTCTGCTAGTAGGGGTCGTCTAAGTTGGCAAACAGATGACCTCAAACAACCACGTATACGTTTAAGTATGTTTTTCTACGGGGGCAGAAACTCTTCCGGAAGAAGTTATTGACCCAGGGGTACACTGGCCGTAGCTCGCCGTCCGATAAGGACCGGGCCCGGGTCAACGGCGCGTTGTGTTCCACGCGCGCCTCAAAGAGATGTCAGCAGATTTGAAGGGGTCCACTAGGACCAATGCCAGCCGGGGTTGCGGGAAAGTCCGAAAGGGATACTGTGGCCCCTGGCAACAGGCAACTGAAGGAACACGAGTGGGTTTTAGTCAGTAAGGGTCTAACACACGCTCCGTCCAAAGCGGGAGAAGTTATTTGATAATTTCCCACCCGAAAAAAAGGGGTACACTGGCCTCCTTTTCTTCTTCTCATCTTCTTTGTTAACAAGCACGAGCCATACGTTTAATTAGCTACTTCTCCAAGTATAGAATAGCCCATTTCGTGGTTAAAATATGACCCAGCACGGCACGCAAGATTGGTAGGCGGTTTTGCTTTATTATAACCAAACTCACCTGTTCTTCTCTTTGATGTCGGGAGTAATCATCTGCGCTAGAAGCCAACTTCTTCCCAATAATACTGCTGTGTACAGCTGCAGGCCGAATACTGCCAGGACTAGTGGTAATCCGTATACACCTGAACGGAAAATGTAAGTATTTAAATATTGAGGTAAACAATGGTAATGGGGAATGGAGACCAGCGAGGTAATTGCGTAACACGCATAAAATGACAATTGATCGTAATGGGTTTCATTTTGACAGTTCACTCACGTTCATTGCCTTATTTACGTTGTTGTGCATACGATTTTTTCAAACATATGAAGCAATGGATTAGTAATATCTTTCAAAACCCTCGGATTGTGATTGACACACTTTCAATCGCATTGCTATAATTATGCACTCACCACAAGAAATCACACTCTTCGGCAAAGTAATAACCGGGAATACTCCAAAAAGGTCGACGATGCACAGTATAGTGAACAGCACACTGAGGCCGCCGGTCGTCTGACCGACCGTGTAATCTTCATGTCGGGAGACCACCGTCGTTGGCTTGCTGTAGCTGAGCTTGGGCACGTGCTCGAAGAAGCGTGGGAGCTTCATGATGTAGTCCTGGGATTAGAAAACAGATTGGTAAGCTAAGGTAAAAAATTACACCTGCTGCTCCTATATCGCCTGAAAATCGCTCTACGCGTTTGCCTGTTGTTACATATGGGTAAGTCCCATGGTCCCATGTAATACGGGACGAGCCTAATGCAACTAGACATAGTACCTAACATATTCAGAACTGGAGCAGTTTCCTAACAATTTAATGGATTTTTGAAGTGAAATCTTCTGTAGGCGCGTTGAGCGGTTTTAGGTAGGGGAAAATCTTATGGGTTCGCGTCACCGATATACTGTAATAGCAGTATAAATATCTGTGGCTTAAGCCTCATATCCACTAGGCAACACTTGGCGTGAGACGTGTTGCACAACATCTTGCTGAGCATGTTTAAAGTTAGCGCGGAACTTTTGTTTAGCAACGTTGTCTGTCTACACATAATCAGTCGTCGACAACAATGTCGCCAGAGGAACTATTTATTGTTGATTTCAGCGGCGCTGGTTATAATTTTATCGAAAAATGTTTAGGAGTCTGGTTTAGTGAAGGTCAATTAAATTCTAATTAACAACTAAAAAGTAGTAGGTAAACCTACTCGCAGAGTGAGTTTCGGACCACCAGCACCGTCTCTTATCACAGATAAACAAAATTTAACGCTTTTTTTGTTATATGAAGTTTCTAAACTGTTTCTTAGTTATTTGAGTCCGCTATCTACCCACAGTTTTTGTGATACAGGTGCTTCTTAAAATTTCGTTACGCGGCTGATCAACAATTTTTTTTTTTGTGAAAAAAATTATATATCCATAAATAAATCGATATGTCTACATTAAGAAGAATTTGCTTAAACGATCCAAATAGTTTTTGTGCTGTTTGTGGAGAATATATGTTTCGAGAATGCCGTTTAAGTGCGTCTGACTTTATAAAAAAGGCCAGAAAATTTAGGCGATTTAAGCGAAGAACAGGGAGAACGCTTTCATCAGGACATACGCACGATGGAAGAACGATACCAGGGTCGTTGGAATTCAAATATGAAGGCTGATTACTGCTGGAGCATTCAAAACCAGGCTGAAGTTTCGATTCATGTAAGAAAATCTTATAAAAGATATATTTTTTCATGCTAGGTTAGAGAAACAATTTTTTTCATTTTATAATTCGAGTATTTTTCGCTAAAAATGTAATATGTTAATAATATTTCTATTTAAAAAAAAACAACCGATTTCCAAAAAAAACACTATAAAGTGAAAAATAACTTAAATTTCGGAAGTCGGTGGCAAATAACTAAAATACAAAACCAAAGATATATATAAGATGCCTTTAATTAAAATCTAAACATCCACAAAAATGGGAGGAAGTAAAAAAACCCGGTCAAGTGCGATTCGGACTACGCACAATAAAGGGTTCCGTAATTGGGATAAATTTATCCTAAATACAAACTTAACATTTTAGTTAAAATATATGTGATCCTATAGGTACATTCCAACTGTAAATATACATTTTTACGCACAATTTTGAGAGATTTACAATTTTGTTGACAGACGGACAGACAGACAGGCAGCCACACGAATACCTAATCCTATATGGGTTCAGTTTTTTTTTTGAGGTACGGAATCCTAAAATTTGATTAGAATGGTCGACTTCTTTGTGACTCTACCTTTACTGTACATTTGTGTTAATTTTGTGTCACGATAATACAAAATAAAAATGTAGGTACCTACATATCCACATTTTGAAAACGACCCAGTTATCTCGGAATAAAATTTGTTACCGATTGATGGCAATAGGCTCGCCCCCTATTACATGGGACTTAAACATAACTGGCGAAATATGGGTGACGTGGGTGTACTATATTTAAACTCTGCCTAAACCTCCGGGGAAATTATGGCAACCTTTCAAGACCTTTTAAAATCCTGCAGAAACACCAATAACAATGTTATTCCTGGCGGTCAATTTTGTAAAATCTGACCGTGAAATTTAGGTGACGTGCGTTGTCTATCCACGAAGGCCAATTACCATAATTAAAGACGTTCAAAATCTAGTCGCAATCTCATCTCAGCGACGATCAATGACTAAAACTTGTCAAAAATGTAGATAAATTGTAGAGATTTTTGACAGATTGACATTGAGATACGAATGCGAACATTCTTAAAAATACGGAAATTGCTCGTGATGGTACGGATTGCCACTTTTTACAGCTCACTTCACCTAAGTTTTCACTGTGAGATTTTTATAGTACGTTTAACGTGTGTTTTCGTAATGGTAGGTACTTACAAATTAAAAATCTTAGTAGGTAGGTAGGTACCTAAGTCACAGCACAGTTATTAGCACATTCAGCCTTTTAATTACATAATTTAAATCACTAAAATCAAAATAAACATACAAAATAACACCACCCGCTACACTTTTAAGGATTCTTTCCACACAGCTTATTGTGGGTACTAAATTGATTAATATTAATCTAATTTCACTAAACACGATTCGCTAACTCATTTGTTTTTATTATTATTTACTTTTTAATATCACAGACAAAAATTGTTTTTTAAATTTATATTTCGAACACTGTTTGGGCAGTGTCCAGCACTGCGGAAAGTCAATAAGACTGGCCGGTTCAATTGGGCAAGTACAGGCTTAGGACTGTCGGGAACAAAACACTTTTCCCTTTTATTGTAAAATATTATTTTATTTGCAATAAGTATTGAACTTTTTCGTACCTACCTAATGTTAATTAGGTAGGTACTAATTAACATAACATATATACGTAATATAACACCACGTCTATTCTCCTAGGAGAGTTAGACAGAGGCATACCGATAACACGCCTACGTTCCGCCTATAAGTTTAAGAATTATAATTCTACCTAGGTACTCACCACAAAACTGAAAAGCTAGGCCACAATCAACGTAAGCGTCCGTAATAATTAGATATTTGCAATACGTTTTTAGGATGCACTTTATTTCATTTTTCACTTTTTGGCTGCACTCATTTTGTTCAAGTAAAAAAAAAATCTTACGATCTAAAAAACGATTAGGAACTTAATCGTTTCTTCATGGCACAAGCACTCAATATGATGAGTTTTTAACAAATGAAATCTAATTTCAAATTCTATTCACTTCGAGCAAAAGTCCGGATGACCTTCAGAAAGGCACTGCGCTTGTTGATAATCACAATCACTCTGCGCGAGTCTGACAGTGGTTAGGGGTAGTCAGAAACCCGAAAGTCTGACAACCAGACGTACCAAGGGGTATCGTGTTCCACAGTAACTGGATTGTGGAGGTTAGATCAGTTACCCTCCATGTAAAATACCTACTGGTATTCAGCTGGTTCTGGATCAGGTTAGACTGTAAGCTGACCCCAACGGAGTTGGGAAAAAGCTGGGCAGATTGATTGAGAAAGTTTCTGGAAAACAAGTAGGAAGGAAACCCATATTTTAATTTGAATGAAGCCTAAGTATTCTTGTTTGTTCAGTTGATGATGTTTAGTGAAGAAAAAATCCCTCATCAAACACGTTGTCTCTCGTCAAGTTGAGCGTTGTGGATGTCCAATGAATCAGGAAGCTGTCAGAGGCCATATTAAAATGCATTGGTATGAAAATAATGCAATTAAGAAAAAAACCTGTTTATATTGGTAAGTATAAATAAATTATTTAAATCAAACAAACAAGGTTTTATAAAATTAGTTTCTCTGCTATTAAAAATAATATTAAACTACGACGACCACTGGCGCCTAATTTATTTAAATACCTACTAGCTTTTGCCCGTGGTTTCATCGGAAATTATCTCATGTGAATATACTACCGGGACAAAAAGTATTCAATGTCCTAACCTAGGTCAGTCTACATGAGTGCCAATATCGAAATCTATTCAGCTGTTAGAAGGCGTGAAAAGGTTACAGACAGACAGAGTTATTTTGCATTATAATATTAAGTAAGTAATTACGGTTATGGAAGTTTGGATAGGTATTCCAGATTTCTGCCTTCTGGGTCATTATAAAATTCGCGGACTTCATACGTATGAGATAACCTTTATATTACATGCAGGTTGGCCGAAGCAATGAAAACCTGTTAAGGTGGAGATTCGCCTTGGAATGTAAATGTGGTGCTGTTCCACCTGCGTGTCACACAGGACACTACTTACTGATGGCGTCAAACACCATAGCCGATTTCTAGGACAAGTCTATTTAGATTGCCATCGACACCCTATGAAGAAGATCACATGCACTTTAAATACCTTCATTATACGTTTTTCCAAGAACGCAAATCTGCATAGTCACAATGATTTAAAACAAATAAAATCTAACATGAATGAAGAAATCCGAGAAGATCAAGGTAGCTGAATAAATTTACGTCGGAAATAGATAGAAATATTGAACTTGCAGATAATTTCTGCAATATTCTCAAATCGGTGATGTCACTCGGAGTCGGGGTTCAGACTTTAAACTGACAGTAAACTGTTTTTTACTTTAGATTTCTCCAGCTGTTAGCAAGTCAAGCTGTCAGCAACAATCTCCTCATTTCCAGCATCATGATATACTTAACTACTTGAAACAGAAGTTAACGTAACGCTTGTATTACTCGAAGGGTTAGGTAGAGGGTACCTATAGTACAACCACATTTTACCAGTTATGTTTAATTAAGTTCCATGTAACAGGGGGCGAGCCTATTGCCATCAACCAGGCACAAATCCAGGATCCGGGCTACTCCTGAGAAATACACAAATTATCAATTAACAAGACCATTTTGTCATTAATCAGGTACATATTCCAAAGGAAATGCTCGGTTTGTGGACAAATATATACCTAATTGCGTAACTTATTTTCGTAAACAATTTTGCTTAATTTGTTTCATTTTGACAGTTCAACAACATTCATTGAGTTATTTACGTTGTTGAGCAGATTTCTTTTGCCAACTTATGAAGCAATGGATTAGCAATCTGTTTCAAATCGAAATATATTGTGATTGTGTTGTATTACGCAATTAGGATAGTGGTACACGCTATCAGTTTATCAGTGAGACTCAAACTACTTAAAGACAGAATAGGACCAGCTTAACAGTAATAATTTACATAAAACAAACATTGTCCTTTGATATTGCTTCTGTGCTCGCCTGTACCTCTTATACGGGCACTGCCGTAATTCAATACGCGTAGCTAACGCGGTCTTGCGAACGTTGACATGCTAGTTGCTAGCCACTAACACATTCTATTAATTTTGCTTTACTTTCTATCAGCTCTCAATAAAAAACTTTACTATCCTAGAAATAAATATAAGTAGATCAATAAAAAAATTGTAGGAACTTACGTAATCATTAAACCTATACCTAATTAACTAAATTTTTTTCATTTTCATTTATCTCAATTAGATGCATGGATGGGTTAAAAATCTATATACCTAGTTCTTATAATATAAAACATAACATCACGCTTGTTACCACTTGTATTCTGGAAAAGCTAGTCATGAGACATTTCAACATCTCTGACTACCCCTCCTAGAATACTGGTGGTGGCAGGAGAATACAAACTATTGCCTTTAGCCGGGCATCTCGACTAAGGAAGGAAAGTTTATCATTATGAACAACAAAGTACAAAGTTCGAAAGTGAGGAAAATTCAATTGTAGGAAATCCAGGAAATTGATTTATTTTTACACCTTGCTATCAGGATTACAATGCCATCTAGTGGACACACTTGTAATCAGAACCATCTAAATCAAAAGGAACGAAAGTAAATGATCGAAATTACAGTTTCGCTATAGATGTCGCTAAATCCGCTTTTACGTTCCGAAATACATAAATGTTACGTTATTATCACATATCAACCTGCAACCTGCCAGTGTATTTTCCTAAGTCGATTGTATACTATTGATTTTCAAATTATGTAAAAGCGTACGTACAGAACCGTAAATACATAAAAAAATAAAAATAAGATAGCGCAACATGGCATCATGCATTTCTTTTTACATCAGCGCGCATGCTCCGTTTTACGTAGTCCAATCGATACGAATGCAATGTGACAGCAGAAGTAGATGGCGTAGCAGCACGTTTCCTCTCCTTTCTCGCTCCTTCCGTGACATTTTTGCGAAACGTCGATTTCGTTTCCTATGAAAATTCATCAAATAAATCACATTAGGGCATGCTCGGTAAAGTTTTTCACACGAAACACCGTGATATAAAATATATAACCGTGGTTAAGTTTTTTTGTGCCAAGTGCAATTAAACAATCAAGATTCCGCCGATAATTCAAAGCCTACCCAGTGGGTGGCTTATTTTGGTAAGTTTGCTGCTTATTTCACCATACATTATTAGAGTATTGATTTGTTTCGATATTTATTGAATATACTATTGCGTGGCGTAGCCATATGTTTGCTAAAATCGTTGTTACGTGTTCGTCAAATGAGGAGTTCATAGTTCTCACAATGACCGTATTTGGTGTCTGAAAAAGAGTTATATCGCGTCGCTTTGCCTTGAAATGTCGGTCAGATAGGTGAGTATGACTGGTATCGGCCAATAGTATTTAGGAATACGAAATATGTGTTTCACCTCGGAATACTGTGACGAAATTTACGTCACACTGGATTGTTCTGGAGGTACTTGATAACTTAGATTTTTGACTATTTCAACTGTACATAATTACACAGCTACACAAATAAAATCATCAGCACAAAATGTTACAAACACTTACTTGTGCAAAATTAGGACTATCAAATATGGTTTGATCTACAAGCCTACTTTAATTCTATTCAGTAGACATACAATGTGTAATAAATATTAAAAAAGGAATTCACAAAATCTTAAAATGTACTTAAGTAATTGCTTTCATTGACCCAAAAATAAATATTGGGTCAGCAAGTTGTCTTAAGGGCAGTTGCTCAATATTGACAATAATGCTCAACACAGAACAGCTGCTATTATCGGCATCATAAAAGCACATTAAGCTGTTGGTCCCGGCTGTCATTTGTAGATCTTTGACAGTCATTACGATGGGAAGCCCTGAAGTCTGACAACCAGTTTTACCAAAGGGTATTGTGTTACCTGGATAGTGGAGGGCAGAGAGGCAGTCGCTCTATGTAAAATACTGGTATTCAGCTGCATCTGGTTAGACTGAAAGCTGACCCCAAGTTGGGGTCCCCAACATAGTTGAGAAAAGGCTGGGCAGATTGAATGATGTCATAGGCCAGGGATGGCAGACCATTTATAACCTCAGCATGTTAAAAAGCTAATCAAAAATCTTATTCCAAACAAAAGGGGCTTTGTAATTGTAAAACATGATCCAGTTATTATTAAAGGTCTAATAAGAGCCTCCTCATTATAGACATGATAAAAAATCATAAGTAAACAGATTGCATTAAATAAACATAACAAAATATGTCTGCTAGACATTATTTTAAATGATTTATTTACAAATTTAATGTTATTGTTGAAACTGTATGTAGGTTACTGACAGATTGCAGTTTACTTCCAATTCCTGATGGCTCATAACTTTATAAGTGCCCATAAGTCCATGAGGGCTAAATAATTTGAGTTTAAACATTTGACATTAGTCTTAGTCATCACATGCAAAAGTATAATATTGATGAGGATACAATCAAATTCATCCGTTATCTCCTTAATTTAGTACTGGCCAGTACATACAAACCTATTTCAGGTTTTTCCTTTTTATTTTGTTTTTCTAAAAAGAAAAAATAATTACTTTGCTTGAAGTACTAACAAGATAATCAGCAAAATTATCCACATGTTACAGTTTAAATGGTTACACTTTAAAAAAAAAATCGACAATGTTTTGTCACCACAAAATGATAAATGCTAGCAAACCAACTTACTTTGTTGCAATGACCGCATAAACTGATACTAAAGTCTTTATCAACTAGATAACTAGACAGTGTTTAGAGTTATTTATTTACACCTAATTATATAAATAAAAATCAATGTTTCTTTGTCCTCTATGAACTCTGAAAGGGCTGGACCGATTTTGATTAAACTTTGGTAGGGTGTTCTAAGGATGCCCGTCAGGGTTTCTGGTCTAAAACATCTATATAAAAAAGTGACATTGCAACACAGCTAGAAACTATATACTAGGTACAAATTGCCTCAACATAATTATTTCAATATAAAATGTATACAGAAGATTGTACTCTTACTGAAAAATTTAACATTACATTTTACAATATCATGGCCTCTATAAATACATGAAACTAACGCCTTCTTCCCATGGGGGTAGGCAGAAACTACAAGGACGCCTTCTGCTACGATCCTTACATATGTACCTCCTTTTGCATTGTTTATGTTCATACATCTGGTCATACATATATGCGGTCACGAGTACTACACACCTGACTTTTTGAAGAAAATCACTATCATGGCCTTAATATTCTACTTCAATGTGTGGTGCTATAGTTATCCACTGATTTAACCAGTTCTGTCCGAACTATTTGGTTAGCTTAGCTCCCTAAAGTGAGAGAACCTCATAAAAAATTAGATACAACCTGCGTAACCATGGCAAAAGACATTCATCCATTCAATTTTCTGCAATTGTCATAGATATTCATTTGTATATGAATATATTTGTATATGAATTGTTTTCTTTGAATACATTTGTATACATTTTTCATTGAATACATGAATTGTTTTCTTAGAGCAATATGAACTTTAACAGAAAAACTCATGCAAATAGTACATTACTGTTGCGGCCTGCTACAGGGGCACTGATGGACAATCGTGACACATACATGAGTCCATCAATGCGTGGTTGCGGCCAAGGCTTGTACGTATAGATACTACTTTTCTCAAATAATGTGCAGAAATTCAAACTAAGTAAATTAATTATAAACTCCAGAATCAATGACGAACAACGAGAATTTTTCACGCGTTTATGTTCTGTCAACCCTTATAGTTTCTCCATGTCCGTCTGTCTGTCTGTCCGCGGCTTAGCTCAGAGACTGTTAACACTAGAAAGCTGTAATTAGGCATGTGTATACATATTGGTCACACCGACAAAGTGGTAACATAAAATCATGATTTTTAAAAAAATATTTATTGATAAATGAATATAGGATTGATATTTTTTTTTAGGATACGTCCCCTACACTTAAAGTGGGGATGTTTTTTTTTATCTGTCCCTGATGTGGCCGGTGTGGGGTGTTATGTCGTTGGAAAGGTCGTTCAAAAATATTGGGAGTTTGTGACAGCCATTTTTGGATTCAGGGATCCATTTGCGAAATATTAAGCTTAAAATAAAAATAATAATAAATATTATCTTTAAAGTGCTCATTTTTGTTAGAGTCTAGTGCCGTTCCCCCCTGCCAGCTAAATGGTTGGTTCTGGAAATGTAGAAAAATTCACAGCAATAATATACTATATATATATTGTATATATAACGAAATTAAAAGGAAAACTATCACAGCTTTATTTGCAAGCCAAATCGAAAACCTTTAAAAGTTACCGCCTTGGAAGTAAAAAGTTCGATTAATTTTTAAATTACACGATTACACGACAGAAATGGATTTCCATACAAACATTGCCGGTCGGGCGCTCGCATGTATTTGACCAGTATTTGCATTTTTGATTTATCTCGAAGAAGGTTGTCAAAATAATGCTCGAATTTCCAAGCATGTTTGAGATAAAAATATTAGCCTATCGGCAAATTGCTAGCGAGGCTGTCTGCATAGGGTGAGCCGGATGTACATTTAAGTATTGTCACTGACGGTGCCATACCTATTACCGATCCAGCTTGTCTCTTGCTGCCCTTCCGACCGACTTCAGAAAAAAAAAGGCCATATTAATGCATGCAATAATTTGTACTTACATGACGAACGCCTGTAATATACCATTTGTACAACAACTTAATAGCTCGCGTAACAGGCCAAGCCTATTGCAATTGAGTTCAATTTAAATTCCTCTAACCAATCATGATATAGACCATAGTGTGTTCAACGTGCTTGGGTTGATGTACGGTGACATTAATAATTAATACCTAATTAAAATGCGAGTAAAAAGATTAACTGATTAGCAAAGTAATGGGATAACCTGTTAAACATAAGCAGTTTAGAAGACATGGTCACAGTATAATAAAGTAACAGTATTGTCTCGGCAGTGACCTTATAATAATTACCTACGGATTGGCCCGTAGGTAATATTATAAGGTCACTGTCGGGCCGCTCGGTAGATAAACCTTCCGCGTCCGTGCGTAACTGCATGCCGCCCATTCGAGACTGTTGCATACTGGTACAATACGGCCGATATAACTTGGCAGGGCTGAACATAGGCTCTGCGAACTTTCGCGCATGCTCTCTCACTCACCTCAAGTCAGCATTGGTTCCTAAAAAATGTTATTGCGCAGCCTTCTGCGCGAAGTTCGGAACTGCTAAGTTATATCGGCCGTATTGTATGTACACTGATATTTCGAAGCGCGTCTTTTCGGCTGTTTTCTATGAAGACTTACTACTGTTACTTATTTATACTATTACGTGGTGATTAGGGTAAGTTTTGATTATGTAAGACAAATTGCAAAAGAAAATCACTACCCGTTATTATGTACTTACTTGGCATTCCATAATGTCTTGTTCAGGTAGTTGTAGGTTGCTTCAAACTATACTGTGGGGTATCCTCACTTGTAGTAATAATCTACTGACGGTCAAGTCAACTATACACCATTTGAAATAAGATTGGACATTTAAACAAACCTTTATTACAGTCTGTTCAACCGATTTTGACTTCTATACTGTAGGCACATAAGGATGGCATTAAAAGCAAAAAACTGGTTACAATTTCAACTGTTTACTGCAGCTGCCATTTGTCATACCACCAACGCAATAGAAGTCAAAATCGGTTGAACGGACTGTAAAAAAGTTATATTTAAATGTCTAATCTTAAACACAATGCCCTTCTATTGGGGCAGTTAGGAAAAAAAGTATTAAAAGGTGCTGCTCAAAATAATTTGATAAAAAGTCTTACCCTTATGGCTTCTTCAACAAACTAAATGGTCTTTTGTATGTATGCATCATACAATTAAAAACATAGCAGTAAACATTTTTAGAGTTTTAATACCTACTGTTTTAATTTATTGCAGAAAATTAGAACTATATAAGATCTTGAATGGTTTTGTGATGTCTAAGTTTATTAATTGTTGCTATTCCAGCTATAAAAATACTTAAGTAGCTATCTTGTATTATTTATACTTACTACTAAATAATACTAAAATGGAGTACTCAAGATAGTTTATTTTATTTTTTATTATATTATTTACAGCAATACATAACAACATATTGATTTATCATTAAGTGTAATTAATATAATTTAAAAGTATACAATATAAAAATATTATATTTCTATTATTCTTTCCATATTACTGTAAAAGTTTCAATTGACAATTTAATAAGTACAGACTACTTTTATGAATAAAAAAATAAAATTTATTTATTTTTATTAAGTTAGTAGAAATGAAAAGGCGTGTTTTTATATTTTATTATATTTGACTGCATGACATTATTGCCTAACGACTGCCGTATTTATATATGTACTGCATTTTAATTATATTATTTATAAAAATTATGTAGCTTTAAATAAATTTTAATACTGGTATTCAGCTGCATCCAAATAGACTGGAAGCCGATCCCAACATAGTTGGAAAAGGGCTAGGCAGATTGGAGTGATTTAATTGCTTTAGATAAAATGTTGATTATATGAATTGTTTTTGGTATTTCCCAATGAATTTTGACCCAATTTGGGATCACACTACAACGTTAAATTGATTTCATTGATATAATTTTATGTTAAATCTCTCTTGTGTTTATGTTTGCAATATCCATCATTTAAAGGCAGTCAGTATGGCAGTCTATTTTGTTTTATTTCCCTTTGACAAACACGCTCTTTCATTTCTTTATAGGTCTGAATAAATATGGAAAAGAAGCGAGATTCTTTTTTCATGAAAAAGAAAAGGGACAATGACAAACCGTTCAAGAAGAATCATGAAGAAGAAGGGGAACCTAAGAATAAAAGACAAAAGGAGTTCAATAAGAATCGCGAAGATCTAGACTTAAACACACAAAACAAAGAGAAAAAGCCGTTTGACAAGAAGGCATATCGTCTAAAGAAATACAGTAAGAAGTACAAGCTAGAGCAATGGGAGGAACAACGTAAAAAGAGGTTGTTACGTGAATACCATAAGGACATTAAAAACGATCCTACTATAGGCACTTATAAAGCTAAGACTTTCGACGAAGACGCTACTGATGGAACTCAAGAAGCTGGTAGATATGTCCGACATCCCGATTTACTAGAGAAAACAAACCTTTTTGAAAAAGAAGACGCTGTATCTTCTACAACGGGTAAAAGAGACCCGTATCGCAAAGCGAAAGAGCACTTTAATAAAGTGAAACAAGAGAAATTGGAGAAGCAGCAGGAGATACAAAGAGTTAAAGAGCAAAAGCAACAAAAGCTGGACGAATATAAGAAAAAGAAGAATGAACGGTTCAAGAAATTGAGTAAGAAGACGAAGAAGGGCCAACCAGTGATGACAGGGAGATTGGAACTCCTTTTAGAAAAAATCCAGAGTAATAAATAGGGTTAATTTTTTTAAAGACTTACCACTGCATATTTTGTTAGCATTATTATACATTTCTAGTAAAATTTACTTAATTTTGTTTCACTTGTATTTTGACGGCATAATAATATTAATTTGTAAATCAATATGAATTCATACCATGCTGCTAATTCAAAAATCAAATATTTTTTTTGTCTCGAGCAATTAGGAACTCTTTTGAGTTAACTTCGCAGATTCAAATAATTGTCTCCCTTTTACTTGGATCGTTATTTTAATATGACCATTCTCTTTGCAAATATGAACACGTGAACATAACCGATTTACGAAGTAATGTCTAGGATTTTACGATTACAATGGTAATTTACTCTGGTAATATGTCCTTTTGTTCTTTTTTAATTAGCTCATCGGATATGAGTGATGTGCTACGACGTGTTTCCGAAGCCGTGAACTCTAGTTTATATCGTGCGTTTCTCTAGTTGTGTCACAATCAAGGTCTGTTTGTTATAATTCGGAACTGCTGTTTTTTACTGTTTGATCGAAATAAAATTGTGATTTCTGTGAGTACTAGCTCTATTCATTTACACATTTTTACTTGTTTTGTAAAGGTAAGTCCTAGATGACTCTTGAGCTTAAGGGCTTTTTAGTTAATCGTTATCACCACTATGTCGTTACTAATGTACCTAGGCCTCTACAATAGCACCCCTTCTCCGGATACCTACTCTCTTCGAGCTCCTACCGTCATCCTGTCAAGTCTGTGCTCCACTTAGCCTGAGCACGCCCTACCCTTCACTCGCGAACACTTAACTTTTTTAATTCCTGGCGTTAAAGTCCACTTAAACTCAAAGCATTTATTTCCATTAAACCATTTACAGACACTTGAATTATCAAGGAGTCGACCGCTACCACTCCAAAGCGTACTAGGGTTCAATAGCGAAGCGAAGTGAACGGGCAAGAAACTTTTTACACTCTTTTATATCAAAATATTGGTGACATAATCCATGTAAAAAATATAGGTACATTTATGTGAAAACGCCACCCTACTCCAAACCAATTAAAAGTTTCAAACCAAACTGAAAGGACTGTCCTTCCAGTGGCGGATTCAGGGTCTCGTTGGATAGCTTATGTCCGTGACCTGTGCTTCATTTCCGTTCCGGTTGCTAGTAGGAAACTAAACAGTCAGCCTTGACCTCTATCTGAGCTAAAGGATGGATCCGCCACTAACCTTCACCAAGGATAAAGTAGAGGCTTTCAAAGAACTGAAGTAATGAGGGTCAACTTTGAACCGGTTATGCGATAACTTAGGATTTGCAAGGGATAATGATAGTCCTACTGACCGAATTTCGGCTATGGCGTCCAATCTCAGCAAAGACTAGCTAGCCATCGATGTGAGAGGTTTTATAGTTCACAAGTGTGCGCCGTCACTGGTGCATTCTCTCATAAGAAGATATTAAGCTGTTCTGAAGCAGCCCTGAGTCTTCATTTATGCCTGGTTGATGGGTCGCTCCCTCAAAAAAAACTGACGGGAGTATTTATTACACCTCTGCTTATCCTTTCAGGGAATATATAGATAGTAGAACATTATTATACAAAACAATAACAACAGGCGTGATGTTAACGTACCTATACCGTCGCTTGAGTTCCCAAATTGGCGTGGAATGTTTCACACTTTTTCTTCGCAGTAAACTTTACTTATCTGCAAACATTGTATTTGATAAGTCGTTACCGTGTGCAAAGATTTAAGATAGCAGTAAGACAAGCGATGCTCAACTGGTGGCCTGATAGTCCCATACATACCACTGTTCCATTATCTGTGTATCTCACTCCCTTACATCCTTGCTTTTCGTAAATAGCCTATTGAGGAAATGAAAATGCATCTTCCTGAAATAAATAATCCAGCCGGTTACGAGACCCATGGCGTAGTAGGTAGATTATAATTATGCACGTTATACTTGTTTTATTTGCTGTAATTAGGTATATATTTTTTGCAAAATCTGAGAAGTTTGTTTTGCCGCCCCGGGGCCCCCAAAAGACTTAAGTCCGCCACTGATTGAAGCCTGTCCTGACTGGACCCCGACTATGTGACCTCTCCTGTCTCGAAGGCTGGTTTCGCCCTTGCCTAAGATGAACAAAAAATCAGGTAGTCATTTTGCAATATTGGCGCCCAACACAGTTAAGGCTCTTTCATACAGGCGCGACACGCGACGCGACACAAAGACACCGCTCGTCGCGCGACGAGCGGTGTCTTCGTGTCGCGTCGCGTGTCGCGCCTGTTTGAAAGACCCTTTATCCGGTGTCTGTCTCATCATGCAAACTGCTATTGTGATTTAGGGTTCGTGAGAGTTGCACTTAATAAAATGTAGATGTCGCTACATGTCTCCGTGCAAGGAAACTGCGGGCCGCAAAGTACAAGGTTGAGAATCACTGGTCTAGACATTGCGTCTTTAATAAACAATAGGGAGACCTTCAAATAAGATAAACAAATACAAATAATCATCTAAATTGTAGGGATTTGTAGTTTCCTACTGATAGAACGGATTGGTCGGATTGGTCAAAACTGTGATGGCCTTGTTCAGTATTCAGATAGGGATAGGCAATTGGATAAGACGCCATTAGAGCTGTTTGTTTTTCTGATTGGTTGACGAAAATATCAATAGTTATTTATTTTGTAGGTACAATAATTGTTTACTTTTGCCATTCAATTGACGCATGTAAAAATGATTAAAACACCTATTTGATAACAGGCCAATTACCTGACTCTAAAGACGACCCTATAATCGCGAGTGTCGAGACAAAAAACTGGCGCCTTCAAAAGATAACTATTAAATATTGGCGCCAATTAGCAATTTGACAGTTGACATTTAGACCACAGATAACTAAGATAATATTTATACGATACAAACATTAACCTTTTGATAAAATTGGGGATAAAAATGATCACTGCTGTCTTTCGTGATTTCAGTTTGAACTAAACATACAGTTTTTTTGTGCTTTGATTAAATACATAATATCTGGTCGAAAAGGTTGAGGTCAGGTGGTTGCTCCGGGTGGGATACAGATACGTAGCCATATCTAGTTAAGCGAACTCTGAAATACCTAGGTACTCCGTAATCTTTATGAAGGCTTGGTTAGAGAGAGCGTTTGCGCACTGCATACAACATATTTTCGCCAGGCATATGTAAGGCTTTAGCATATGTAAGGGGTGTCAAAGGTAGATCACGGTAAAAGAAATTATTTTACAGTTGGACAATTGCGTGTGGGTGAGTTTACAATTCAATTTGCTGATTCATACGTCTTTTCGAGAAAAACAATACTTGTATCACTTATCAGAATTGTTTTATCACTTATGTCTTTGAAGATCTTGAATAACACTATTAAATTCTGTAATTCTCGGAACTTTAATACAAGATTGCAAGTAGGTTGTTTATAAAAGGAAGTAAACCATTAATGGTAAACTACTATTGATGAATCAAATAATAAAAGAAGATACAGTTGCACGAAGCTCACTGTGGTCACCTTTTTAATTTGTTAATAAACAGCCCTGCATTCAATCATTATCTGCCCAGCCATTGCCCAGCTATGTTGGGGTCTGCTTCCAGTCTAACCGGATGACATGGAGTGACTGCCTATTTGACCAGGGGCGTCAAATAGGTAGTCGCATAGCACTGCATTGAGCAAACTAGTAAAATGGGATTCACTTCATAGATAAACGATTATGTTTTATAAATAAACCTGGCGTGTGTAAAACGGGTCGCCCCAAGGTCATGCACTAGTCCCACGCCCCACGCCTGTCGAAAGTGCGACAAACGTTATTTTTGATGGCGATACTCAAATTAGACCTCACATGAAAGTTCTACGAAGTAAATGTCTCATCTTGATAAATAGAAATGTTGATAAACAGTCCCGTCTTAGGTTATGTGGCTTATAAAACGGCCATCTTTGCAGTTTACCGTTTTTAAAGAAAAGAAAGAAAGAAAATACATTTATTTAGCACAGACTAAAAGACACACAATATTCTGCAAATAAAAACACAGACATACGGCTTTTTCTTCAAACTACCCTCGCGGTAGATCTAGAGATTAGTTTTATCTTGAAGACTTATTACGCAGTAATGGCTTAAATTTAAGTGAATAATGCATTCGCAAAATACTTGGTTTACACAGGTTGACTTACCGCCAATATTAACCCAAGTACCATAACGTTTTATATGACAATGACCAGCTTTATGAAACTGCACTGCAGATGCCACAAAGTCTAAGAAAAGAGATAAGGGGCTTATATGAAGCAAAGTTTAATTATTTCTGTATTTACTTAAGAAATCATTACATTATGTCATTGCTTACAAACTCGGCCTTATCAAACTGGGATTGTGCTTTATGATATACAATTGTACTTATACATACATGAGCTTGGCACGTGTTCACGTGAAATAAACATTGGTTTTAGATAGAGGGCTGGTAAACATGATTTTCTAATGAGTTTACATGGAAACATGGAATTGTATAAATAAACAAACGGTCTGTATCTTATCTGCCACTATTGTTTTAATAGACGAATCGCGGGCGTGAAAGGAGTGGCTTATTTCCCTACACATACATGGCCAAATTGAATAACTTAGCGAAACTCTGTAGACATCATGGATTTCGATACCAATCTATACTGTATTTCTATTTTCTTAATGTCCCTCGGCAAACTTCGTGTTTCGTCAGTTAGTCGGATTTCTATCAGTTGCCCTTTGCAATTGATGCAGACCGGACGCTCTCAATCGACTTGGAAGTATATAGAGTTGTTAATGCTCTTTTAACATAAACGTTTTTTTTATAATGTGAGGAAAGCCGCTAAAGTCACAGGCACTACAGATAGGAAAATAGTTTTACAGCTCTATATAGTTCACACGGAAATCAAAGCAAAACAACAACAAACCTCAATTCTAACTCTTTGTCCATACGGTCTATCTTCCTTCAATTTAAAGAGTAATGCGTACATCAATAACCTACCGAAGTGTCTAGTCTCCTCTGCTTACACTTGGCTTCCGTAAGTCGGCGGCTGTTGACGTTGACGTAAACGCACCTTCCGTACAAACTGACAGTTTCGTTTCCGTTCTGTTGGAAATCAGCCTGCACTACGAAATCAGCAGTAGACAGTAGTTCGTAGAAGAATTAAGCTTTGCCTTGTAACTTCGTCATCTTCATGACATTATCTTGGTTATAACCTAGATTAGTAAGTACTTGCGTTACTATTTTTATTAGTATTGTCCCTCTGCAGGGTAACGGCCTCCCTACTCTCTTTCCGCGTGTGTACTATGGTCCAGCCTTTATTAAGGAGTCCAGCGTCGAGCTCATCCTGCCATCTCCATCTTGGACTACCACGATGCCGCTAACCATGCAGCAAGAACCTATTACCATAGCCCTTTTAAAATTGTGGTTTACTATGAGGCCCTACTAACGGTTTATTTTTCAACTTTACTAGCACTTTTAGAATTTTGATCTAAGAAAAGTACATTTTGTATATACATTTTCGAGTAATTTGACATTTTATATATTAAAAAATATGAAATAAAAATATAAACTGTCAAATTATTCGAAAATAGTTGACATTTGCTTATAGAGAGGTCATTTACAACCAAATGACCCCTTGTGACCCACAAGGGGTCATTTGGTTGTAAATGACCTCTCTTACAGCCCCTTAATGGATTGCCTACATAGAACCAATAACCCGGTATATTACATAATACAAATGATAATTTCTGGTCAAATTACAGCAGATAACGGACACACTTTTGTATATAAAGATAAGAATGTAATCTTTTATTACTGAGCAGTTAAGACACAATTTAATCATCAGCCAGCCCTATCGCTTTAGGAACGTGATTTGATATCTACTAAAATTATACAGTGCTATCTAAGACAAAGCATCAGTTGCTTATAAAATATTTAAATTACTATTTGCTCAAAGCATATAGTCTTGTTTTCCAACGTGACTTTTACAATTTTCTGGAATATTTAGCAAGCACTGAATAAAACTAATCTTTAAGCTCTCACGCGTCCAACGAATGAGCGAGACAATTTAAAAGTATAAACTTTTTGGGAACGATGAACATGTACAAACATTTTGGCGATGACTGAAGTAATGCGCAATATTTACAATAAAATCATTATATTGCATTTTATTTAATCATTTGCCAAAATATATTGAACTATTTGCGAAATGTTCGATGTTTGAAATTAGTTCGTTCAGCACCGACTTCTGTCAGTCCTTAACAGTTTTCCTAATGTAGTCTCTGCTTAGGCATTGTCTTTCTAAGAAAGCGGTGAACGTCCTCACAATAACGACTGTCGAAATACTGAGCGTTTTTGACACCTTAATGACATACTGGTGAAAATGACAGATTTTCACGACGGCCGCGGCCGGCCGTTATATGACGGAACAGCTTTCCTTGGAAACCAAAGCTTTATAATCAGAAGCTGTCCCAAAGCATCAACTTTGCTTCTAAGACTCTTATTAGCTATTTTTCTCCCCTTTGGTACGAATTGCTACTGTAATATTTAACCAAATATTGCGCAATTTAACTGTTGTATGCCAATCTTCTTCTGTTATTATCTTTCACGTGATTATTAACTGAATTTTTATCATAATAATAATAACGTTGCTATCACGTGGAGAAATAATACTGGTATATCCGTTTTTATAAATCAGTGACCTCTCCAACTTTGATGAGATGATACGCATACTTGATAAAAATAATTACCTACGTCAATATAAACGATTTCTGTGCTTCTAGCTATTTAGAATTTTAGGTATCTGTGGCTGTGGCTTTTTTTTTGGGTGGGAAATTATCATATAACTTTTCCCGCTCTGGGTGGAGCGGGAGGGCGTGTCAGACTCTTACTGAATAAAACCCACCCGTGTTCCTTCAGTTGCCATGTTGCTAAGACCACAAAATAAACTTGTCACCATTTATGAGCTCAAAGTTTATTACCTTTACTTCGATTTCATACATATTATAAATTTAAGTCGTTTTTCGTGTTTGTCTGTGTAACCGCACCAACTACGCAACTGATTTTTGTTTTCACCATAATTTCGTGAATGTATTCCAGAAGGTTTATGAAATGAAATGAAATAGGCTTGTTTCATAAAAAATTTTTTTTAGTCCGGAAGGTAGATTAATAAAAAATATAGAACACGTATTTTTTATATTTTAACGTAATCAAAAGATTACGGCGATACATTGAGTTAAAATGTGGCATGACGTCACTGCTTGCTAGATTTTATACTGATTTGTGACGTTGCGAGCCCCCACTCCCCAACTTTAATGCGTGTTTTCTAAGTTATTTTTTATTAATATGATTAAGCAAAAAATACGTGTCTAATATTTTTTTATTATCTGAAAGACGGACTAAATAGAATTTCTTTTTTTTACCTAGGCAACTACCGTATTGTTTATTCTGTAAATAGGATATCGGTATCACTTTTACACGTCATATTTAAAAAAAAAAGCTAGTTGAGTTCGGCGTTCCCTATCTGACTACTCTGAGAAGAAAGGCCGAAACAAACTCAAAGGTCACAGTCTTTTTTAAAGTCCAGACATAATCTTGGTCAGGCCATATGAGGACCACGTAGATTAGTGTCTGAAATGGACTTTTGAGGAAAGAACCACACAGACTTGAGTGGACCTGTCTAGTCAGTGCAAGCATTTGTCAGGATGAGCATACAACATTAATATTAAACTTACAAAAAGAAATTTCGTAAAATAAAAGTTTCGTAATTTCGTAAAATGTATGTGTATCGCTAGTTAAATATAATGTGGAGACTTTCTGGCTAACTGCAATTTGTTCCAAAATTTCTTGGAAACCTTGGCATCGTTTCTCCAGACATCTGGTACTTTCATACCCGTGTTGGCATTAGAATGACTGCCTACCTATCTGGCAATATGTCAACTAACATGATTACCGTATGAAGTAATCTAATAAATAGGAGGACTGTGACTGCACTGGTTAACGATGAATGTTGTAGATAATGATTAGGATTACGGTGCATTGAAATAGCTTTAAGGCTCAAGGAGTTGTGATCAATACATATAAAAGTCCTGACTCACTCACTGACTGACTCATCAACGCCCAGCCCAAAATTTTGTTGGATCTAGTAAGCTGAAATTTTAGTACAGTGGTCTATTTTATGATGTAGACAAGAAGTTATGCTGGATCTATCGAAATTCGCGGACGAAGTCGCTGGCCAACTGCTAAAAAGCATATTTTTATCTATCTATTTATTTACGCCCGGTGCACTCAGACCCACGACCACATTGCTGCCTGACAAATATGTTTACCACAACATGAGCAGCTTATCGAATAGTTCAAATCAAATCAAAATATTTTATCTCACATTAACCTACATGGGCACCAGAAGCTCAGAAGCTAGGTGCACATTTCCAATTGGTCGTTTCCGATGGAGAAGAGCTGGCAAGAACTCCACGGTTACTCTTTTACAAATAATTGGCTTTGCAATATTTCCAAATTAGTGTTAATATGTATTGTAGGACAGTGTAGGCCTATCAAAAAGATACTGTAACCAGGTAACTTAACAACATAGAAAATGGTCGACAGATCGAGTATAGAGATAGTCTATAAGGTGTACAACGTTCTCACATTCAGAAAAGAAAACAGTTCGTGCGAATACGAGAGAAGAACTGATTCCGATGACTAACGACTCTTTCAATACTGAATTACTGATAAAGTATACGATAGCAATAAAAGTACGGTTGATTTTGTTTGCAAACGAATTTAATACTACGCTCTTTGAAGGTAAATAGACCGCGAGAATATCAAATGGTCGGTACGGGAATATAATTTGAAGTTTCTGAAAGTTAACACGAGGACTCCTGAAATTCGTTTAACCTAGATTGAGGGTGAGGGGCGCTTCACAAATGAGTCGGTCAGGTCGCAGAAGGTTAGTGTAATATCATTTTGCATTCTGGGGGTTAACCGTGACATCTTATTGTCTTTTAGCAGTGAACTGCTGTTCAAGACGGGCTCGTAGTTCGCATAAAAATAAGATTCATATGAATCGATCATTTTACTTACAATTAAGGTCAAAGTGCGGTCTTTGAATCGAGCCCATAACCTTAAAGTCCATCGAATTTATTTTTGCTTGCTTGTAATTTGAGCCCGCTAGTTGGGCGCCAGTTATATGAGAGTCAGATAAATGGCGCCCAACTGGCAAAAAAAAATCGATCGCAATAAATGATAACGGTAACTGTGTTATTTTGCGCGACGCAAAAAGAAGTAGGTATCTAGTGTTTTTTTTTTTTGTTATTGTGGTTATTAGCAGCTCGGTAAACAAATGCGTGTATATTAGAAATCTTTTCAAAGTGAAAAACAAAACAAAAGCTCAAGGAAAATCGCTGATATAAACATCCGTAACTATTGTCACGTGCCATGTAGTTGACATAAAATTGAGTTCTAAGAAACTGCGTATGTATTGAAATTGGAACGTAGGTATTTAAGTACATGTTATGTAGATTGTAGGTACTACTAAAGCAATAATAAAATAAGGATATTAGATAATGTTTTCGTCAGTTTCAATTGAAAGTGCAAGATTAGGATTATGACTGCCAGAGGTTCTGAAACAAGAAAAATCTAAGATCCTCCATTTTTTTATTTTTTTTAGAGATTAATACAGGTGCTTACAAGATTTAAGCCGTTAGTTTACCAAAAAATGATGAAATTAAATTCTAGCTCAAAAATCAAAATTTCCGAAAAAAAAAAAAAAACGTATAAAAATGCGAAATCGGCGGAATCGCGTCCAAAATCTCAAGCAAAAGCATCACAGTTACCGCAAAAGGTTTGTAAATACAGTCTTAAAAGTAAATAGATGTCGGAATAGCTGAGCTGTATCATTTTCTATTGGTCACGCGCGACCGAGCCCCCTTTAGACAATCGTAGATTTTAAGGCCAAAGGCTATCGAGCCAGGAATTGCAATTCTCGATATTTAGACTTTGTTTGCAACGATCTATCTGTGGGAATTTCCATATGGCCTAATGACGAGAACATATATTATTAGGGTATACAGACACTAGTTGTAGAAAGCTGAAATTCGAATGCTGTAGCGTAATTTCGAAAGGACAGGCCTATGTCTATGAGTTTACTGATATATGCGCAGCAACCTGACGTGCGGCGGGAATTGCATTATATTTCATTTTGACAGAATATATGGCACATTTTACCGGTTTCTGGAAGACAGTTTATTAAAAGTAACAATGCAGTTAACACTTTGGACTCGCAATTTATCTATCTGTCTGTCTGTCTGTCAGTTATTGCATGTTTCAATGTGAAAGAATCGCCCGCAACAGGCATCCCACAAAATGATAGAGCATATTAACTTGGACGGATTGCTATAAATCTCTCCGTATTGAAGGACTTCTCGCTAGCGGGGTACTGCGCAGATCGATCGGCGGGGTTAAGGTCATATTAACGTTGCATTGCTGCCTCCTCTTCACATCCCCGCGATGTTAGTGTGCTACTAGGATCCGTTGGCTCCTGAATGATATTAACAGGGAGGCCGTTGTTGGTAAACATTTGTGCTATTGTTTTTCCACGTGGAAAAGATCAGCTTTCCTGTCCGTGAAAGAATGTTTGAAATCGGATTACCTCTTATACTCTTAAATTTTGCAACGTTATAATTCGTTGACGTGTAGAATTTGGGCACTCTAGCATTTAAAATACATATAATTATTGTAAAAATCTAAAATAATTTAATTTGATTTTATGGAATTTTTTAATAAGAAAGGTTCATCTATATAAACCCTTTTTACGATTTTTTTACCTTAATAACTACCTAAACCTATGTAGTATAAGATATTTGAAGGTCACGTCTCGCGAGTCGCGACGCAATAAATTCTTAATAAAAAGCGTTGAACTTGTTTTATAACACTTTTTACAATTATAACGACATTAACATGTTTTCCTTAACGTCTAATCAACTTAATGCGACGTGATTAGCCCAAAATAAACAGTTTATTAAGACGTACTGGTAGGAAGCGCACACGGCACAGCTTGTGCTCGTGTAATTAACGTCACCAAAGCGGTTTACAGCAGTGTAGACGAGGTCTTACAATTACATCAGGCTATAGTACTATCGCTCGTGATAACTGGGCCATCCCACGAATCCTGATAACGCACCGCATAAATACAGGAGCGTCGGCCATTTTTTTATCAGTTTGCCGCCACCGCGCATCTGTGACAGTTCGCATTTTCGTTCGGAAATCAAAGTTTCGTCAACGGTTGCTCTTGCAACGTGTTTGTTCTTTTCGTCTTGTTGTTTCGTTGTTTTAGCAGCAACCTCAGGTTGTTGCTTTAAAGTGGAAAGAAAGCTTTGAGAATTACGCTATTAAAGGTGAGTTTTGGCGTTAATTTGTAATAATTTATAAAAAAAAATACAATATAATTATTTAATTTCACCAATATATTTTTCTAACTGAAACGCTCAGCGATTTTCTTCTAATTGTCTTATTGTACATTTTTAATGTTAGTGACTATATGCGTTTGGACGAGATTTTTTGTTAAAATAAGTAAATTAATACTTTAGAATCGAAAAGGCAGTTGCGTTGCCAACCAAAATAGGTAATTTCAGCATTAATATTCTAATACATTTTTTTGCAGTAAGTATTAGCGAATTTTTTCTGTTAGACATTATTTCATTTTACAAGTAGCATTGTCTTCCAAGATTAGCTGTTTTGTTAATCATTCATAATTCCTACTTTAATCGTCTTTTAAAAACGTAATTTCTTTATTTTCTTCGCTTCGCTCTTGACAGAGCGGTCGTGGCCACGATGAATTGAAGTGTGTCCAATCGCAGACCTGTAGTCGTAGCTGGCCTCACGATCTCTCTCCATCTTGCAGTCTGGCGCACTACCTATCCTACTTTACAGTCTAAAATCGCGTTCTAGAAAAATATTCACGCATAGATTTTTAAAGAAGAAATAATTAAGATATGATTAGAGACATGCTTCATAACTTAAAGTAAAAATATACGCCAACAGTTAAAACAAACATCCTATAACAACACATAATCTATCACTATAATAAGTTATTTAATAATGAAGTATGGCATAAGAAGACATAGTGTGCCAACCTCAAATAAATTGGGATAAGGGCGAGAATGAGAACTATAGTAAGTCATCAGTCATCACAAATGTCCAAATAGTCCCAAAATTGACACCACAGAATCAAAAATGTCGAGGAAAATTTATTCACCACACATACAAGCGTAATGGAATTATCTATAACCACATAACATTGACCTTGCGCACGCGCTGATTCAACATGGCACCGCGTGACGTCACGGCGCGACTGATGTGTCCGTCACGGAGTGATTCTCGTGAAAACTCCATGCGATGACTAGTTCACTCATTTATTTTTTGTACCAATGTGGATTGGTACCTACCCGTGACGTTTCTGAAGAATATTCCCGGCTTTTCCACGAATCGTGAAAATTTTTCAAATGTCCTATACAAAACTTCAGAACCAACTCGACCCATTTGGATGGAAACGCCGTTCTTCAGAAAGGTCAGAAGCGTAGTACTTACAATTGGCATGCGTCTATGACCTGTACCCTGATTGCGTAATACACGATCAATCACAATTTGTTTCGATTTGAAACAGATTGCTAATCCATTGCTTCATAATTTGGAAAAAAAAATCTGCTCAACAACGTAAATAACGCAATGAATGTTGTTTAACTGTCAAAATGAAACAAATTAGCCATAATCGTTTACGAAAATAAGTTACGCAATTAGGGTACAGATGTATGAACGTAAACGAAACAAAAGAAGTACGTAGGTATCGTACCAGGAAGCGTTCGGGACAGTTGAAGTACATTTGGATGGGACAGTCTATAATTTTTTTGTGATTATAGTGTTGGTCCCATGGGGAAAGTGGTTCAGTTTGATGGTCTATACTAAGTATACCACACCCTTAATCTGCCACAGCTTTCTGATTCTAGCTGTATTTCTCCTTAACGCTGGCAATGTAAGCGTACCCTCATACAGAAGTTAAATGCTAGTTTATCGCCAAAGAGATTCAATTGAAACCAATTATTATTGTTACCATGTCTGATTTTGAATGTAAATTTAATTTAGGCACGAGTATTTGTATCGTTAGCACTAGTGCAAAACAATCAAAAGTACTGTCAGTATAAAGGCTCTTTCAAACAGGCGCGACACGCGACGCGACACAAAGACACCGCTCGTCGCGCGACGAGCGGTGTCTTTGTGTCGCGTCGCGTGTCGAGCCTGTTTGAAAGAGCCTTAAAAGTTTTAACTATAACTGTTATTTTTATGTTGTTAAAAACCCTTTTAACAAAAACTTTTTTGTAGGAAATAATAATTATAAGAGCAGACTCTAGATGACAAAATTATGATTGAAAACTTAATTTCATTCAACAGTAAAAGTTAAAATCAAAGTTATTTATTTTATTTAAATGCGGCAATACAAAAGGTGGTAAATTAATATTCTTGTACAATGACACAGTTCGCTATATTTTGGCATGCAAATATTAATATCTAAGTAAGGGGCTTATTTAAATAAATAATTATATATACCTACGATTGGAGATATTACTTAATATTAAATTATTAAAAAAGTAAAATCTTCAATTTACACAACATAAAATATTGTTAAAAATACTCATTTGACACAGCATAAAAAACAACATAATAAATTATATCACAGATTCTAATATAATCTAAGTCTAAATCATAAGTCCACTTTATTATACACCAAAGTAAATTAAAAAGTCTTTAAGCTAGTCAAAGTCAAATAATTTATTTCAATTAGGCACACAAAAGGCACTTTAGAACTTCAAAAATTACAAAAAATAGAATTGATTTTAGTCGCCCCTTCCAAAAGGTAGTTTTCGTATGGAGAGGAAGTCATTACTAAAATTTTATAAATAATATTTTTACTAAATAATAATATAACTAATAATTTATCTGAAACATTGAAAGACTTGTTTTGCTGATCTTACGATACGGAATCGGGAATAGTCACGCTACAAATACATGCAAGGGGTCCAGTAAATTAGAACGTAATTTAACAATGGACTTTGATGTTCAATCAATGTTGGAACGAAAACAATGTGAAGAGGAATTTGGGCATATTGAATATTTCTGAAAATATTTACAATTTTTTTTTGTCCTGGTATTAAATTCTAGCCCTTTACCCCCAACTTCATCCTGCATAGATTTCGTATTTTTTCATACAAAATTCAGCATACATTTCACCTCTACTGGGGTATTTGGAACGAAGTTGTGTCTCTGCACACTGGGTGAATGATAGTTAGACCGAAAAAAGTGTAACATTTTGATTGTCACATTTCTTTTTTTTTTCGTTTGTTAATTTATAACGTTGTTAATTTATTTCATTGTGCCTATTATTAGTATTATTTAAATACATAAAATACAACGAAGCTTGAACTTGGTTCCCACCGGTGCCCTACGACACCTCTTTTTCCCCTCAAACTTTTTTATATTATAGTAGGTATGTGTGTATCTGTTATGTGTGTGTTCAAGCTTTATTTATATACCTACCAGTACCCTAATTGCGTAACTAAACGATTATGACAAATTTGTTTCATTTTTGACAGTTCAACAACATTCATTGCGTTATTTACGTTTGAGCAGATTATTTTTCCAACTTATGAAGCAATCTGTTTCAAATCAAAACAAATTGTGATTGATCGTATATTACGCAATTAGGGTACAGGTGCACGAAAATCAGTTCAGCACACACAATCACATTTCCGGCATAAATGGTGCGATAATGTGACGCAATAATTACTATGACACACCTGATTATTTTAATAGGTAGATAATAATAATAATCAATTATTATCTATCATTGGTTTCATTAAAAGATTAAAATATTCTACTTTATTATTCCGCCGTCTGGGTTTAACACAATCTTAATGATTATATCAAAAATTATGTCGGAAATAGAACTCGAGCTCTAAATCTTCTCGTAAGTCTGTTGCTAAGTCAACGATAAAATTAATAATCGATTGATAATTTTACGATTATTCTACTATTAATAATTCCGTGATAATAGTAATTGTAATACGCGTTAGATCATGACTTGATTGGAAGGAGGCACTCCTAATTATGAATTGGCGTCACATACTTATTGGATCACGTGTGGTTTCCCCGAAGGGTTATGCACACACATACTTGCCTAGTCATTATAATTCTACTTAGGTGTTACACTACTCTGAATTAAAGAATCAAAATTAAGAAAAACATCTAAGTATATAAATAAATAAAATTGAACTGTCCGTTTGTAATGTCAACATAACAGCTTTTTACTTATTGCATATGAAAGTATATACGGTAGTTACAATAACAAAAAAATTGTCTGTCTTTTCAAGCTAATCTCCGAAACGGCTTGACCGATTTTGTCGAGACTTTCATTGACAAATAGCTGATGTTATAAGAATTACTTCGGCTTACTTTTATTTTAGAAAAATAACTAGGTTCTACTCGGGTAAAGTTGCGGCCAGAAGCTAGTCTAAATCTTATAAAGTTTTCTCAATCTTAAATTACACTTTTTGATAAAGCTTTTAAGGTTTAATTGGTTTAAAAGCCATCTCATAGTCCATCGAAAATTGAAACCTATAGGGTACCAATAAAATGAAATTGAATTACTTGTTAGAGAATTAAGTATAAGGCCTAAGGCATAATTTCAATTTGTTGTTGCCTGCAACAGTTCTAAATAATACTGAAATCTCAATGAAAATTTGGTTTAAAAAAATATAAATTGTTGTTAGTATAAAAAAAAATGTAACTGTTTGCACCATCTATGAATCATTTTAGTAATTAAAAACGACAAATAAACGTCAGTCTATTGTAAAACCATATATCGTGTTTTATAAATGGTTACTTAATTATAACTATTGTAAGTAAAAATTTAAATTATTAAAGAAAGAAAAATATTTTATTTGGGACACGCACAGAAAATACAAAGAGTAATAAAAATAAGAATTTAAAACGAATTAAATTAACATATTTTTCAAATAAACGAAAACAAAAAAAAAAAAACAATAAACACATGTGCGAGGACAAAAAGGCTCCTATCTCAGCCAGCATAATACTGCGATATTTAAAAAATAAATACCGCAGCGCTGGTATTCTGATAGGGTCCGTTTTTATTAAAGCAAAACTCAAAGTCAACGCATTTATTTCAATTAAACCAATTACAGACACTTGAATAGTCAAAGGATCAGTCAGTCAGAAAAATGAAGTTAAGTTGCCAATTCTAAAGCGTAGTAGCTTATGGAGAAGAACGGGCAAGAAACTCCACAGACACTCATATCCTATCCAATCACACACACGAAGGTTTCCTTGAATCTACTTAATGTTGCACATTATTATGTCACACACTGTAATCATGATGAAATGACATGTTTCATATATCGTGTATGCATTAAAGATGATTCAGTTAAGATAGGGTTGTCAACTGTAGCGATATTAGAACATTTACTAATAAAACGTTCTGATTCATATATCTGCCTAGCCTTTTCACAACTATCTTGGGGTCGGCGTCCAATCTAATCTGATGCGGCTGAATACCAGTGTTTTACATGGAGCGACTGCCTATCTGACCTCCACAACCCAGTTACTGGGTAACACGATACCCCTTGGTAACACTGGTTGTCAGACTTAGCGTCATTCCACAGGTATTGACATTATTGACAGCTCCATTAACCTTAGTTTTCACGATGAGATTTTCAAGGAACAGATCGACTGATTCATGGTCGCTAATACTCTTGCCTAGCATTGGGAAAAGGACTTCTGAATAGATGAAGCTTTTTCAGCTGGAGATCGTCAAATACCTGAAATGTACTGTAACTTTAGGTTGCTGATTGCTGTAAATTTAGTGCCTATTTGTTTTCGTAAGAAAAACAATTAATGTTTTGTCAAAAAAAAAAACAGTTTAAAAGAGTGTCAATGGGCTTTCATGCCCGTTCTTCTCCATAGGTGCCTACTACGCTTTGGAATGGGCAACTAGTTTCATATTTATGACTGACAGACTCCTTGACAATTCAAAAGTTCTTGTAAATGGTTTAATTGAAATAAATGCTTTGAGTTTACAACGAAAATTGTTCGTTATATAACAGTGCTGTTTGACAACCCTGAGGACAGTACCCTCCCTAGCAGTCTCCATAATAACATGTTACGTACTACGCCGTATTTTATATTTATTTATTCACAGTCTGAAACTTACCTTTGACAATGAAAGCCTATGAAACAGTTTGAAGGACAGTACACGAGACACAATAGAAGTTTTATTGTTATGACGCCTATGGGCGTATAGTGTCCTTCAAAGTGTTAAGTTTATAAAAAACCTTTATCTTTTTTTTTATTTTTTTCTTCTCTACGTGCCTACTGATCTATTTCGGTTTTTCAAAATAAGCTCTGTTATTTTTGAATTCCTCTTCCGTGCGTAACTGCCGCGCACTCGAGACTTGCGTACTGATATACACTGTGATTTCGAAGTGCGTCGTTTCGCAGTTTTTTATGAAGATATAATACTGTTACTCATTTATACAGTGGTTTTACTCTGCTACCTACGCCTTTCGATGAATACAGGCGTAATATTATCTTTATGTAAGTCTATTGAGTAACGCTTGTATGGTTCTAACATTATTTGGCGAATGAAAACCTAGTTTCCGCATAAAATGGGTACATATCCCACTGATAATTTTTTAAAACATTTTGGGAGTTTCAGTTCTGCCGAATTTGATGATTCTAATTATGTTCTTTAAACAGCAATTGGCACGTAATTATTTAGTTCTGTTTCCGCAAAGACATCTCGTACAGAGACATCAGATACTTGTGCAACACGCGGCGCGACACAAAGGTACGTCGCGTCGCGCGACTAGCGGTGTCTTGTGTCGCGTCGCGTGTCGCGCCTGTTTGTAGGAGCCTTAAATATATTATCATAAATTCAGTTACGATTTATTTCCATTCTGATTATGTCATTCTGTGTACGTTTCATCGCACGCAATTTAACTCTGTCGATAACTGTCGTCAGCCACCCCTTATCTCTTTATATCAGTATTGAAAAAGTTATCAAATGACTTAGTTCAAGGCTCATCTCCGATACAATAGTATGTGATAAAAAGAAGTGTTTAAAAAAAAAAGTGTTAATTTTCGTATTTAGCGGTGATTGTAAATGTTTTATCGAGTAGTTTACGTAAACGGTACTCGGAACGCTTTGTGTAGGTAATAAAATAGATTTCTGTGTGTTTATCGTCATATTGCCGCCAAGATTATAGATGGCTGTAGAACAGCTATGATAACATGTTACGGTTATTAAAATGCGCTGTCTATGAGGTGAAACATTGTGGAACAGGTTGATTTAACTAATTTCTGAAGTCGGTGGTAAAAACTTTAAATACTGATCCAAAGACACCGACTTCCGAAATTAAAGTTGTTTTCACTTTGTAGTTTGGAAGTCGGTTGTATTTTTGGTAAATATTTTTTTTTACTTTTTAGTGGGTTGGTTTGTAATTCATCAGTTCAACTTTACCAAATGGTGCTTTTCGAGAGCAAATGCATAAGTTACTACTATAAAAAATACCCAAATCGCTATAAGTGAGCCTAGAATATTTGAAGAGTTCCCTCGATTTCTCCAAGATCCCATCATCAGATCGTGACCAAATGACAATGAGACCAACTTGGAAGTATACCCTTTCAAACAAAAAAAATATTTTTTCACATCGATTCATAATTCTAGAATAGACTAACATGGATGCTGTGTAAAGAATTGCACATTATTTTTATTCTAGAATAGAGCTGCTCTTGAGGTATTAATACTAGAGCTGTATTTAGAGTGATATGTGGCTACTGAAAACCTAAAACCTACCTGATCAAGTCTTAACTGTTAATCTACTGTCAATCATGATAACTCAAAGCATTTATTTAAATTAAAACATTTACAGGCACTTTTGAATTGTCAAGGGGTCGGTCAGTCAGAAAGATGAAGTTAGTTGCCCATTCCAAAGCGTAGTAGATTCCTATGGAGAAGAACGGGCAAGAAACTTCATGAAAACTCTTTTAACTTATATTGTTATAAAAATATTAGCTACTTAATGTTGAATTTATAATTATATTTGAGAACAATATAAAAAGGCCACCATATAACGGTCGAAATAATGGTCGTCATGAAAATAATAGATTCGGTTTTTGACTTCGTATTGATTACAACGCTTTCTATAAAAAATCGCCGTCATGTGACTGACGGCAGAAAACCGAAGTACGAACGTTTTCACGAGGATCTCACCAATTTTCTTGTTTTCTTGGAAAGATCCAGATTATGTCTCACCTACCAACTAAAACCTTATGGTGTCTCTCCTTTTTTATCCTGACGTTCTTTCTATTTGTTACAGGGAGCACCGGGCGAGTCCGGCGCGTCTACAAGTGCCGGGCGTGTGCGGCTGAGCAGGCAGCAGCAGGCCGCGCGCCCGCGCCTCGCGCCGCTCTGTTGGCGCCGCGCGCTCAACGTAGACCCGCCCTGGCTGCGAGCCCGGGCCCGCTGACGCCAGCGAGACATTCCGTGAGTTTCTTCATGTTTTATGAGCGGCTGGTACCTGTTTACTGGGATCTGTAGACTGTACCCCAGTGTAGTTAATTGGTGAAGGGGAACCGCCCAAAAATTCCGTGAGCCACTTCATGTTTTATGAGCGCCTAGTACACAGATCCTAGTGCTGTTGTTTGGTGAATCTTAAACGTCGGACCCCCTAGTAGGGCTTGCTAACCTTCCCCTCTGCCATAATTACGGTCGGGTACACAACTATTTATAGCAGTCCTGCCTAAGCTTACTTTAACATTCGACAAAAAAAATATATAAATCTGTTTTTATCTTCATCTAAATCTAAGCAATCCTATAGTTAGGGCCTAAAACTAACAGACGCCAATTGTTCCAGCTGACACTTGTGGACTAGCGCTCGTGGGCCACCACAACCCGGCTCGAACACCTGACACCGACCCTCCCGGCCCGGACAGGCAAGCGCAGCATAGCCGACCCCACGCTCCGGCACTGCCGGGGCTAAGTCGGCTCCAAAGTCAACCTTAAAGTAACCGCATAAAGCTCAAAATTCCAGCCAAAATGAAGGTCGTAGAAGAAGAACAGCTTATAACTGTGATGGATGGGCCATGGTCGCCCACTGGCCTGATCCGCGAGATCGTGGAGTCGGGTACCCAAGAGGACCCGTTCTACGTGATGGATCTCGGCGAGGTGGTCGCCAGGTACCATCGCTGGAAGGAGCTAATGCCGCGCGTGGAGCCGTTCTATGGTGAGATATGCTTTAGTAATTTATATGTCAAGTTTTCAGTTGAGGAAATCTGAACTAATATGAAATCGCCAATTCGCCTTGAGCAAGCGTGGTGATGAGTGTTTGCCTTCGCTGTATGAAAGATGGCTTCAGCTCGTGAGACAATAATAGGCTAGTCATATTATTATTATTCTGTTGCGCACTAGTAGAATTTTATCCTTAGCATCAATAATAAATTAGGAAAAAAAAAACAGTATTCAATACCCGCTAAACCCAATTATTTTAACACAAAACTAGAACTAAATACTAGGTACTTATATTTTATTTAGCTTTCTCTAACAGTCGTTATGAGTAGTCAGAAGCCTGCTAGGCTGACAACCAGTCTTACCAAGGGTATTGTGTTAGTTACCCAATTACTAGGTTGTGTAGGTCTGATAGGCAGTCGCTCCTTGTAAATTACTGGTATTCAGCTGCATCCGGTTAGACTGGAAGCCGACCCCAACATTGTTGGTAAAAGGCTAGGTAGATGACGACTGTATTTAGCTTACACCTATTCTTATACTCTTCACAGATATGCTCAAAACCAAAAGTATCAGATGAAAATGTAAATAAACCCTGTTCAAGTTAATTCTAACGCAATCACTCACTAGTGGGAATTAGTAACACATTCATCTGTATTTAGAAGGTTTCAACTTTATACTCAGAACTTATTCCTACAATTATTGTTTGAATAACATTATTAAATTGTAATTCTAAAATTATCGACGAAAATTGAGGTTATAAAATATACAATAGTTGTTTAATAAAGAACTTATTAAAGGTGATTCAAAATTAGAATTTCGGGTTAAAGTATTCAGATTGGTCTCCGCAGATACTCTTTCTGATGGATGCATTTGTTTACCTTTTAATCAGATACATTTGGAACAGCCTATGTAACATTTATATTTGTTCGTCAGCGGTGAAATGCAATGACGACAAGCTTCTGGTCAGCACGCTAGCGGCGCTGGGCACCGGCTTTGACTGCGCATCCAAGGTTGAGATCGAACTCGTCACCTCCATCGGAGTAGCTCCCGAGTAAGTACCCCCCTCATTTACTTATACATTACCCCTTTATTTTTAACGTTGCTTAAAGTTATGTAATGATTAACGACTGTTAACCATACATTTTTCACGTTAAAATGTCTCTTAACTTTAAGCAACGTTTATAAACAAACCCGTTTTAATACTTCAAGCTCAAGAATAGAGGTGGATTTTATGGCATGTCACCTTAAAATCGAAAGAAGATTTTTTAAAAAAAAAACAGTGACACTCCGGGAGTGCCGACAGAAGTGAAAACTGAAAAAAATACTTCCTAAACCTTTAAAGTAAAACTTGCATAGAACATTAATCCGTAAAGTAATATAAATAAAGAGCACAATCGCGTTTACAAAAATGAGGTGTCGGTAACGGTGTCGCGAGTTCAATTGTTTTTTCCCCATCTTCAAAAATGCCCCAACACGCTTAAAGAAGTTTTCAAAAAGGGTGGGTGTGTCAGCTCCGACTCACGACTGGAGTTTACTCCTTATTACGATTGTCTTTGAATATGCAATAGGCAAAGAGAATATAAAAAAAAAAAAACATATTTCAAAGTGAAAGGTGCGCAAGGTACGTTGTGCAGAAAAACCTAACGCTTTTGAGTTAACGCTTGTATAAGTTTCCATACCGGGGGCATAAAAATAAAAATCGATTCACTCCAATAAAGTACTTAGGGTGATGCGTTAAGGTAATCCGAATTTACAACTTGACACTGACCAGCAATTTGCAAAGAATGTAAGAAAATTTGGGTTTCGACTCGTGAAGGCAACCTCAAGCTATGATACCAACCACAATTATACTAACTGATGATATTGGTTACAGGCGCATAATTTTCGCGAACCCAGCTAAGATGGCGTCGCACATCCGCTACGCGTCAGCCGTCGGCGTCGACGTCATGACTTTCGACTCTGAGACCGAGCTCATGAAGATCAAACAATACATGCCGCACGCACAGTAAGTACATTAAACTACAAAAAAAAAAAAAAATTACAACCCCACAACAAACAGAATTAAGTGACGTTTATTTCTATAAGTAGATCTTTTAAGCAATTTAACACGTTAATTTTTCGGTCACTATTTTAAACGCTTTCTTAGCTGACTGATCCTTGAGAAGAAATGCCGAAACAAACTCAGAGGCCATGGTCTCTTTTAAAGTCCAAATGTTATATTAACTGAAGTGCAACCAACACAAGTTACAACATTTCAAACCTTCGAGGTTTCTGTGCTGTTTCTAAGTTTAAAAAGAGTATGTCGCACTCCGGGAGTGCCGACAGAAGTGAAAACTTAAACAATTTAATTTTGCAGGAAATAATGTATCGCGCGTTGATGTCTTTTTAATGGTCAAAAGCTGGTGTCGGTAACAGTGTCGCGAAATCAATTGTTTAGTCCCATCTCAAAAATGCCCAACGCGCCTAAAGAAGTTTTCACTAAAATAAATATTAATTTATTATACATTTAAATCTTCCGGAATAAACTTCGGTTTAAAAAACTAAGCGGACATACATACAGACAGACACGAAAAGTGACTTTGTCCCCTACATTTTAGGGGTGAATTTTCGAAATTTCTTCCTTAGCTCCCACTTTCGTTATAAAAGGAACTTTTATATAAAATTTCATGCTTCTAGACTCTACGGCGTTGGCTGTCTGTTGTCTGTCAGTGAATAAATGAATTTAAGATTTTTATTAAGTAGATGTTCCTTTATACTAATTGAGCTTTAACCGTGTGTGTGCAGGCTGGTGATCCGCATCCGCTGCGACGCGGCGTCGGCGCAGTGTCCGCTGGGCATCAAGTTCGGCTGCGACCCCGTCACCGAGGCGCCGCGACTGATCAAGCTGGCTGCCGTGCTCGGCCTGGACGTAAGTACTGTTTGCTACAATAATTTATTTCAAGTAGGCCATTAAGGTTACGCTAGTTGGTCATTCTTCCATACAAACGTAGTATGGTGATTACTCGTCTGTTTGACGATGTACGTTCAAAAATAAAAATTATATCAATTTGCCTTGCCTTTATCTAGCCTTGTATGGGAGCAGAATTGTAAAACAAAAATTAGATTGGAAGGTATAAGCGTCGAAACTTCCATATTTCAACACAATTTAATTAAAGAAAGAAAGAACACACACATTAACACACTCATTAAAACATTAATAAAAAAATAAAAAATAACAGAAAGTCCTGTACGAGGCCAAAAGGCCACCTGGTCTTTGGGCATAAATAAATAACTTATGTTGTATGATAGTGGCAAAACAGAAATCGTACAGCGATAAATATTTTTTTCAAAAGTTCAAATACTTTTATTTTGAGTAAATACATCCAATAGTTTTTCCATAATGTCTATACGCTCAAAGGTCTGTTCATTAAACTTTACGCGCTCTTTTTCGTTTTATAAATCATCATCTATTTCACTAAATAAATAAATAACTGTACTAAATAGCATGCATATTAGCCACGCCCAACAACGAGTTGGAGCCGTCGACTAGTGCAACCTTAAAAGGCAGTTTTGAAAGTTAAAATTCATAAGAAAATAGAATTAATTCCAGATGGCCTTCCAAAAGGTAGTTTCATATGGAGAAGAAGCGCAAGAAACTCCATAGTTACTCTTTAAAATGTTTTACAATATTTTGTTTACGTTAATTTAATTTAATTATATGCGAAAACAATGTATCTAGAATAAAATTATTTTACGACAATAGGTAAAAATTTAACTATGACATCAAATTAGTTATGTACTCTGGGTACGTTAATTTTACCTCCAGATATTGTCCTAGTTGCCTTATGTTCATGTATGAAATGTTCTTCAGATGGTCGGCGTATCGTTCCACGTCGGTAGCGGCGCTTCTGAGACGGAAGTGTACGCGCGCGCCATCGCGCTGTCCCGAGCGTTGTTCCACGTCGCTCACAACGTGGGACACAAGAACATGCGTCTGTTGGACGTCGGGGGAGGCTTCCCGGGAGGATCGCACTCTTCTATCTGCGAGGTGAGACTATATCTTTAGTATTTAGTGTCCACAAAAATAATTATGGATGAGTTATGAAAACTGACAATTAATTAAATAGGAATAAATTACTCACTGTCGCTGTCCTAAAATTACCTGATCAAAATCAGACCGACTAGGCCGAGATCCAGACATACATTTTTGAATGTCAAAAATTATAAGACTGTCTTAAAAAACCCACCCTGCACAACTTTACCATTTTAATGCTTTGTACCACATCCTCAATTTTGACCACACCTTTCTGATACACACTGTGTAGCGATATTTCATACTAACGAATTAAGAAAAACAACTATTTAAGACGTTGCCAGCTTTTAGAATGCACGCTCTTATGAACTACAACAAACAAATCTTAACTAATTTCCTACTTACTGCGGAACTCTCGTGGATCTTGAGTTAAATCAATGTGTTTCTCCCCTCAGGTGGCCGATGTGATCAACTCGGCCCTGGAGGAGCACTTCCCGGAGCACTCGGTGCGCGTGATCGCCGAGCCGGGGCGCTACTTCGCCGCCGCCGCCTACACGCTCGCCACCATGGTGCATGCCAAGCGAGAGGTATGTCTATGTACACTATACAAATCTATTTCAGAAGTTCTACACACATGTTCGGGTCGGCACATTCGATTCGGCAGTAGTTGTTGAACAACGAAAGCCGACCCGAAGCAATTATTACATATTTTCGGCTCGTGCCAATCGGCTAATTTCGTCCGCCCGGTCCCGCTCTTGGGTTGGATTTCCCATTTACGAAAATGACTTAATTTACATAAAAACATAATTAGAACTTTTTTTATTAACCTATTTAACCCCTTTAGGGGATGAATTTTACAAAATTCTTTCATTATATAAGGAATTCTTGTGCAAAATTTCATGCTTCTAGACCCAGTAGTTTAGGCTATGCGTTGTCTTTCACTCTAATTGAATAAAATAATTTTAGATTTTATTATGTCGATATGATTATGATATATATGATATGGTATGGTGTTATGATATTATTTGGTATGATTTTGCCGACCCGAACATGTGTATGGCGACCGTCACTTTTCTGTGAGAGAAAACTTGAATCCCAGCAGTGGGGACATTATTGGCTGACTACGTATGTATGTACTTACCATATTTTCGTTTCTCAGGTGGCGTCTAAGGAGTGCGACGAGAACGCAGAGACGCACACCATGTACTTCATGAACGACGGCGTGTACGGCTCCTTCAACTGCGTGCTGTACGACCACCAGCGTGTCGTCGCCGAACCGCTCAACGTAAGTGCTACTAATATACTGCCCTGCTAAGCCCAAAGGCGGTATCTCAGAGATCCATCATTTTAGTTTTTTTTATACCATTCAATAGCTGTAACAATTTCACATCTAATGGTATAAGCAAAATAGCGCTATCTAACTTAAAACATTTAAAAAAACCACTAAGAAGTTTTTTATATCTCCATATTTCTTTACGTTTTTTAGGACTTGACAAAACCTCGAGATTTCTTAATTATATGTATGTTTAATATTAATATATTATATAAATAAACCTTCCGGAATATATTTTCTAAATGATGGTGAAAACCGCATCGGTATTCGTTGCGTAGTTTAAAAGAACAACGCGGTCTCATAGATAGACACGAAAAGTGAATTAAAATTATAATATGTAATTTATACATGAATGGTAATATTAACACTGAATTAGGTGTTGTAATAATTCGGTATAAAAATACATTTTCCTTGTAACATCTAAAAGTAAATATTAATTGTGACGATATTAATTACTGCATTTTGTAATCAATATTTTAGAGCAGTACAGTTATCCACGAAGACGCGCGAACACTGGTACGTGATTACTGTATTGTAAGCTGAACTAGTATGGAGCGGAGCGGAGTGGGTCGCGTCTTCGTGGGTGGCACTATCTCCAAGATTATCCTACATCCCCTTAATGGATTGCCGACATAAATCAATAACCCTGTAGAGCGATATTTCATATTTCCATACAGTAATATTTACAAATAAATCGAAACAGTTATTTGACAGCTATTTGCGACGTTACCATCTTTCACAGCCTTAATTTGAAATATCCCCTTAATCCTTAGGACAACGGCTCGGCGCCTGCCGACTGCTCCGTGTGGGGCCCCACGTGCGACGGGCTGGACTGCGTGCTGCCGCGCGCGCGCCTGCCCGCGCTGGCCGTGGGCGACTGGCTCGTGTTCCGCGACATGGGCGCCTACACGCTGCCCGTGGCCTCGCCGTTCAACGGCTTCCCGGTGCCCACGGTCCGGCCGGTTGTCGATGCGAGACTTGCGTGAGTATTACCATACTATTAACATTATTAAATGTTGTTAGTGCACCCGACAATGGCTCAACAAAGTAACTATAAATTCAGGGCTATTCGAATACTATTTGTATAAATAAAAATGAAATGCTGTTGGTTGGTAAGCGCATCACCTGGGAACGGCTGGACCGATTTGGCTATTTTTTGTGTGTTCTTAAAAGTCCGAATTACGTTTGTATGGAAAGAAAAATTGGAAAAGTTTCCCGGGAAATCTTTCAAATTTAGGAACAACTAAGCGTCTTTTTTCTATAGGATTTTTGTATGAATTATTGAAAATTAGACAGGCCAACGTCTGTCAGCTAGTTTTATTTTGCATAGAAAAGAGACCTAACATAACCTGAACTCTCTATTCCAGCTGCGTCCTGAAGGAGCTGCGGCCGCTGAGCGCGTCGCAGTTCGCGGCGGGGCGCGCGGCGCGGCCCGCGGCGCCGCCGCCTGCCTCGCGCGCCGTGTTCGTGGAGTGCGCGCTCAAGTGACACGCACGACACACACACGCACTGAGCTCGCACACACACACAACCACTCGCGTCAGGTAGCAAATAATGTTGGAAAGTAGTGACACATTTACCGATATTATTATTATTATTTATTAATTAATCAAAGAATAAACCCTCAATATATTTGTCCGGATGTTAAAACATTTTCTAGCAGTCTAATTACTGACTATATATCTTATTTTGAGGGTTACTTATATTTCATAAAAACATCAGTTTGAGTTAATTAGTAACAACTAAAGTACAAAAACCGGTAATACGACGGTGACTCCCCTAAGCCTGAGTCACTCACTTTACTCTTTGTGTCGTGTCGTGACGCCTTCTGCAAAGTGTTATCCAATCAAAACTCATTATGATACGATGAACTCCTGAACAGATTCGTTTGATTGGCTGCACCACGATACGATAAGTCAGCCTAGTGATACATCGTCAAGGCGTAACCATAGCTTGACGTTTTTCGTTTAATATGAAATTTACGCGTAAAACTTCCTCTCAAAAGGAGTTTTACTGAATTTTTACGTAATTTCCGTAGATGTGTCGCTAGATTTAAATGTTTAAAAAAAATCTTTTTGACATTATTTGGTTATTTGTATGAAGTTCACATTTGGTCGGTCTCACACCTACACACCCATTTCTCAGGTAGCTAATAATGTTAGGAAATTAAAGGATTTTTTAAAACATTATTTGTGTTAAAATGCTTGTCTGTCAATACATAAGCTCAGTATACACGGCCTCATTACAATACTACAGTATAACTCGAATCAGAGGCTCTATCGACTTGTCACGACCGAGCAATATGTGACAAAAAAATTGCGAATGTACTTACTAATCAAATATCAATCCTATGTCTTTATGATATGGTTTATGATTCTTTACCTACGGTATACCGCTCAGGTATCGATGGAACCTCTGACTTGCATAGTTACTGTACCTATATTTGTATCAAATTTTGATCTATGTGTGTGGTAGCGTTTTATCTCTTGCAGGAGTTATAGTAAACGTAGGAAAACTTTGCATTTCAGTAACTATTTTAATCTCTCATCAAATTCAAAATCGTATGTCATTTTAAAGTATAAAATTTTATTTTGTATAAATTATTATGGTATTTAGACGTTTTGTGTAGCGATGTGATCGTTAGGAAATAAATATTTATGTAATTCTAAAATTAATGTCGTGTCGCTCTTTACGCGAATGTATTAATCCTCATTATATGGACAGCTTAGAAGCCAAGTGACCCAACTAAAATGTTGGCCAAAAAATAAATTTTGGTCTAAATATTAGTTGGATCACTTGGCTTCCAAGCTATCCACATTGTTTTTCGCTTACTAACATTGATTTCATTTGCGCAAAACTGCCTAAATGTATATAAAATTCACGGTGTTCTCGTTTGCATATTTCTATAGACGTAATGTATTCAATATAAATGTATTTCGATGTGTCAGTTACGGACATGTGTAATGTGGTTTAATGAATTTTTCAAAGTTAATGTTCATCTCATTGGATGGTTTCGCAAAAATATTTGTGGCAATCTTGCTTTTTAATAAATATTTGTGGAATGTGATTTGGAGTTTTTATTTCTCCTTTTGTTAAGATTAGATCGTAATCATCATCATCATCATTTCAGTCGAAAGACGTCCACTGCTGGACATAGGCCTCCCCCAAGCACCGTCACTTCGACCGGTTCTGTGCTTCCCGCATCCAGCGGAATCCTGCGGCCTTCACAAGTTCAAGATCGTAATAAATATATATCAGGCAATTAACCCATGATGACAAATCTTTAATACACACAAATTTTGAAATCGCTAGCAACAAATTGCTGTCAAAATCAGATATTGAAATTTTGAAATCACCTGCGAGTCCCCGGCGACTAAACTCGCTGCGTATGTAGTGTAAATGCCTCGAGCAACACATCAGCGCATGATTATCGCATAGGAACGACTTTCACCCATCTGTTTAATGTATGAAAAAGTATGTTAGAAAATATATAGTGAGTGGGGTTGGCTAAAAAACTCCTGGCTAGACAGTGATTAATAAAAAAATAAAAGATAACTTTTTTAACATTTGAAAGAGCTTTTCAATGAGAGCATTTGCCACTAACACGACTATTTTACCAATTGTTAGTCAATTCAGAGAATGATCTAATTAGGTGACTACTTGGCCATCTAAGTTTAGGAATGTTCTTGGCGCCGTATATCAATCATATATCAATGGCATGGCATAGTGCTTTTTAAGAAAAACATTTGTTACTAAAACGAATTAATCGTCGACCTTGAAAAAAAGTCATTCAGCCAGGAAGTTTTTATGTGTCACCCAGTCGCGATATATTTTTTAGCATAATTTTTATCCATTCAACAGATGGGTGAAGGTCGTTTCTCTACGGATCAAGCCACCACACATAAAATTTTATTCCCATGGTAGTAACTACAGAACACCACCTACTACGATCCTTACATGCTCCTTTTTACCTTCGAAGCTAAATTACATGGACCACGAAGAAATGTGTGACTGACACTGGCATGGCCACCATCGAGGATTTTAATTTTGATAACAAAAAATTAGTCGAAATTAGTCGCCAAATATCAGAATTTGTCGGTCACTGTTTCAAAATTTAGAAGGGTTTATAGGTGGCCGATCTGGGGAGCATTTCCCCAGCTTGGCCCAATTGAACCTCAAAACCTAGGGCACCTAGCGAACATCTGTTTTCTCCCAAACTTATCGCTAATTAGTCACAATTTTTCGCTAAGTCACAGATTTAGTCGAGTCTTAGTTTAGAAGATATAATCAGTTCAATTTATAAGAATAATCTAAGAGCTAGATCGAAGAGTTTATTCAAAATCTCTTGAACTATTAAATTTTGACTAATTAGCGACCAATTTTTTGTGTTAAATTTAAAATCCCTGATGCTGGCCATGACAATGACACACCTATACCCGATTCGTTGCGGATGGCACGTTTCAGTGCCATCACTTCTTTTTAAGTGTGGCGTCAGGCACGGATATGTGTCATTTTGAAATCGATGATAACTCCTTCAATTAAGTTTTATGGAAGTTTTACCTGAAACCAAACTATCTTCATTTTTCACGTATATTAAGCTCGTAGCCTTCGTTTCTGGATACTGTAATATTTTTAAAAAAATAGGGGGCACCAACCTTTTTGGAAGTTGAAGTATTTGATATTAAATCATCATATGATAATAAATTATAAATGTATTACAGTAAAGCAGCTAAATCACTTTGCTGCGGTTGTCTTTAGCTTGTCTTCTATAAAATTTTACACCCGCTCTAAATAAAGATAAAATTTAAACAATAAAAGTATTTATATAGAGATGTTTCTTCTCCTCTTTTAATTACAACTCTCTAATCCTTATCTATAAAGAAATATGCATATACGTCGTAATCACATTTGGGTATCGATAGTGGGTAAATTTTATGTCTCGAAATATGGTAGGTACCTACTTACATAAAAAATATCACCGTGCGTCGTACCACGCTATTTTAAACTACGACAACGGGAAACAAATTCTACGCGGGTGGAACCGCGGGCATCGGCTAGTATCAAATAATCATATAAAATAATTATATATTAGTACTACTATCATTATTATTACTATTTAATCTAACTTAGCAGTTTTTATTTGCGTAGTTTAATTATAAACAATTGAAATTTGTTATGCAAAAATTTTTAGACCCAATTTAATACCTCATAATCAATCAAATTACTAGGAAATGCAAAATAAGTTGAAAAGGTTGAGCACATCTGTATTAAATAAGTCACTTACCTTCCATTTCCACAAATACACTTGTTTCGCCACTTTTTATCGCTTAAAACAACGTGCCTGACCGTTCACGTTAGATTTCACATGTAAACTAAAAGTATTCGAGCTTTGAATACGTAAAAAAATGTCAAAACACTGTTTTCTTTTCCGCATGGCTGAAGACACAGATGAGTGTCATTTAATCGTATGGCGTTGGGCACTGATCAGTGTCACGTTATTTTTGTTCGACGCCACGGCTAGAAGTTAGTGAAATTAGGCATCGCAACGAATCGGATACTATAGATACACCTCTGTCTTATCGAACCCTTTGGGGAATACATACAGGCGTGATGTTACATTGTTCGGCTGCACCATTTCAAAACCTAGTAAGGGACATTTTTTACAAAAATTGTTTTATTGCATAATCTTGCTAATCTAATAAGTCCCCACTAAATACAAAAACAATATCAAAGGAACTTAAAGAGCTTAAAATAGGTCGAAAATAGACCAAAGTTGTGGAAAGTCACTATTTTTTGGTAAATTTTTAAAAAGATTTTAAGTTTTTTTTGATAATCTTGCTAATCTAATAAGTCCCCACTAAATACAAAAACACCAGCGTTAAAAACTCACTTATAAGCATTTATATTTAAACATCGAAACCTAGTAAGTGCAACATTCACTGCCCCGTGATCACTTTAAAACCTAGTAAGATACTTTAACCATTTCAAAGGCTGACCCTATTTACGTTTTTACGCTCTCCGGAAAATTTTCGATTTAAGTCCTTACTAGATTTTGAAATGGGGCAGCCGCATTACTACATAGGTGAAGCGGCCAGTCCAGTACCTACCTACACGTATCTATGGCTGGGTTGAGCCAGGAGCCAGGCTATGCGCACTCCGCATTTTAGGTATGAAGCTAGTACGCGGCGTAATTCAGTGAGTGTAACGTAGTCAGAAGATATAAGAGAGAGACCAACGAGAGGCAACTTCTAGTTGAATATAACTGTAGGTAATTAGCGCTGTGCGACCTGAAATTGCAATTTATCATCGTAGTACGAGTCGCTATTTATTTGTATTCTGTGCTGGAGCTAAGTCAATCGCGGCACGGACGACACTACTGCCAGGCATACTGTCGCGCTGCAGAGGAAAATAAAACAATAAATTGGTCGAGGGTTTAAGCGTCGCTTCTTTTATTTGAATTAACATTGTGTACAGGCGGGGTCGCAGCTAGGGGCTGGCCAGGGGGCGGTTGCCAGGGACAGAACTTTCCCGACCCACAGCATGCCCCCATTTCTGTATGAATCGCCAAAAAAAACCCAAACCTATCTAAGATGGTGCAATAATATAATTTTCGAGCTCGCTTTGCTCCGTTACAATAAAAAAACAAATATTGACAAGAAGCATTTATTATACAAACATTACAGAGTTCCTTAACCAGTAATAAAAACTATACATTAATGTTAAGGTCCGTTTGAGCCATAAATCCTTAAGGGTTTATTTATAAACGTTGCTTGAAAGTTAAGTAATGATAAGCAACTGTTAAGGGCAATAGCGCATTAGCGGCCAGGTCGATGTGGTGCGTGTGCTTCATGGCGATTTCATATTAATGTATCTATCTCGCTGGCCGCTAGTGCGCTATTGCCCTAAGGGTTTATGCACACACATCAGTCACGTCAACGTCAAGTCGCCGATCAGTCACGTCAATTTGAGGGACGTGTGTGAACGGATAGTCAGTCATAGCAAGACCTGTTTCGTTCGTAGCAATACGAGTTTTGACTTGCCGGTTACGCGACGTTGACCGAGACGCGCTGGTAGTAACGTGACTGATCGGCGACTTGACGTTGACGTGACTGACTTTAAACCATACATTATTGACATTTAAGCAACGTTTATGAATTAAGGGGTTTATGAAACGTATTTAAAATATGTTTACGTTTCTGTCAACCGTTTGAAGTTGACAGAGACAGAATGATGTTTTAAATACGTTTAGCGCGAAACAAATTTAGTGATTGGTAAGCTATTGAGAAACATTCAAAATGCCGACGCTTAGCGCCGGTTTCTACTAACATTAAGTTACAATCATACATCTAAACGTTCAGACTAAGTAAAAATAAGAGATACTGCATTTTACACTAACATTATTGCGATTAGCTAAATGGAGATATTTTTATTTTTTATATGGGCTTGCCAAAAGATAATAAGGCCTATTTATACCCAGTTTCTGAGGTCCCAGAACGTTAAATCTGTCTTTAGTTTGATGCTTATAAATTATTTCAATTAGTTTATCTTTAATTGTTCTGTACGTGTGATTGTCACCTAACTCCTCCTAAACGGCTTGACCGATTTGGATGAAATTTTGTGTGTATATTTGAGTGGTTTGAAAATATGATTGGACCCGGTAGGTGGCGCTGTTCAGACAGGACATTGTCTGTCAGGTCCGCTAGTTTTATATGAGTATTAGTATATATAGCTAAAAAGTAACATTAAAATGCATATGAAATCATTTATTTGACATGTATGGAATATTATGTTAATGTAATTATAAGAAACCAGCTCAATTACATTACATATTTATTTCATCATTCATTCGTCACCATTTTCACAATTATTCGGTGATTTGGTCACCAATATTAATATCACTGTTGCACTCACACTAGTATTCTTATTCAATATGAATACAGCTCATAACACAGTCATATTAGTTAAACAAGGTAATTAGACAACCAATACTTTAATTGCGTAACTTATTTTCATAAACAATTTTGACTAATTTGTTTCATTTTGACAGTTCAACAAGATTCATTGCTTTATTTACGTTGTTGAGCAGATTTTTTTTTCCTATTTATGAAGCAATGGATTAGCAATCTGTTTCAAATCGAAACAGATTGTGATTGTGTTGTATTACGCAATTAGAGTAGAGGTGGAATGCAAAGAACTGGGGGCTTAAAATGGCCGCTTTGGCAGAATCACACAAACTGACAATTCGTAATATTATCTGGGTTCAATTCACATTTAAACTTTAGAAATAAAAATCTCATTTGATTAATACAAACTGAAGAAATCCAGTAAAATTAGGGTCTTGATTTTTTTCATGCGGCAATGTTTACACCACACCAAATATGATTCTGATATAAATATGATTCAGCTAAAATATGTGTCACCATAGAGGCAAAGCTGGGAATTTAGAAAATAAATTACTTTTAGAGGTATTGCTTAATGTGGCCGTTTTAGGCCCCCAGGGCTTGTGTAGTGAATTACATCCCACACCCCCTCACAGAGAAAACGCCTGGATTCTAGCAGTGGGAACATTATTGGCTGATTTTACTTGTGCCACTTTCCTTTTAGTACAATACGGCCGCTGAATCATGGCCGGTCTGAACATAGGCTCTCCGAACTTTCGCGCATGTTCTCTCACTCATTCTGGCCCCATGTCACCATTTGGTTCCCAAAAAATTATTGCACAAAGTTCAGACCGGCCATGATTCATTGGTCGTATACTGTTTACGCTTCATGTAAAATACTGGTATTCAGCTGCATCCAGTTAGACTGGAAGCTAACCCGAACATATTTGGGAAAAGGCTAGGCAGATCGGTATCTTTCAAATATTTTCAATACCGTTACAAATTTGCAGATGTAGTCACTACTAACAGTTGTCCAATTATCTTGGTCGACTAACAATTATCATCAGACAATCATTCCTTACTTACATACTTAATCACCAGTCTTTATGTTAACACAATTGTTCATATTCTTCTTGATTTATTCACTTTCACATTTCGAATATTCAAAGTTCACTTCTTAATATATCCATATCGGAATTATAACCACTTCACTATTTATCGGAGTAACATAACATGACATCTTGCTTATGTTCCTCGAGGGGTAAGGCAGTAGTGGAGAGTGTACACCAATTATGTATAAGTACCATGTAACAGTAAATGGTCGGGGCACGAGTCATGAGCACAGCTCGGGCATGTTACAATTTCGGCCAATGACAGTAGCCGAATGACACGCGAGAGGTCTAATAGACGACGAGCATCGACTGACGAACCAATCGCGTGCAGCTCAGCGGCTCCCCGGCTTCGTCATTCCGACAAACAGACCGAAAAATAACTACTGCGCAAGTGTTCGTTTATGCTCACGACTCATGTCTTTACTGTATGAGTCTATTGCCAATAACAAGGCTGGGGACTGACGAAGTATTCAATTTTCATTTACACTATATTATGGCGGGTTGTGCCTCTCTTGACTGCCAGCAAAGAAGTTTTCATCACAGCATGTCCGTATCTTCCATACATCTCTATTAGCTCCGAATTTACTTCATCTTTCAATTTCTAATAATTAACCCCTTGTGTTTCATTCCCCCGTTCCAAAGTTCAGTGTTTCATTGATTCCGGTACAGATGGGTGTTCATCCTCATGTCCCTTCTCTTTCGCACGTGGGATCAGCAGAGTTGTACACTGTATGTGTTCAGGTAATGCTGCAAGGCTTGACGATGTGGCTCGTCGAGTGCGGCGAGGCGCGGCGGGAGCATGCCGGGCGAGCGAGATGAGAGGGTACCCAGTGATACGGCTAGGTAGTTGACTGGTGATTCGATACCTGGGAGGAAAACAGAGGGTGAGTTTTAGAATTAATCGCTATGGCAGATATACTAACTTTATAGGGGGATGCGTTAAAGAAGCCGGTAAATTCAAGTTTTCTTACGTTTTATTGCTATTAGGTCAGTTTTTTTTTCTCTTGAATAACTGCCATCAGTTCTACCTGGACTATTATCAGTGTGTTTGCATGAATATAGTTGGAGTTTCAGGTACTGGGCCATTGCCACTGCTACCTCCTTTAGATTACCTGACTTTTCTCAAGTCAATTGACAGATTTGCTGCTGTCCAGGAGTTTAACAGCCAGAGGATTTGGGTGGATGGCTGGACTATCAGCATAATGCTTTTTATGTTTATAAATTTCCTCAAGAATAGTAGGAGTGTTGAGATAATCATGGTGCATTGACAATATTCCTCAACTTGGCGTTTTGAGTTCTTTGAAGACACATTACGTTAGTTTTGCTGGTCACTCCCCATAGTTGGATGCCGTATGACCATATAGATTTTAATAGAGAATTGTACAACAGGAGTTTCTAAGTATTTATTAAGGCTAGACAGATGACAAATTCTGTTTGCTTTTTTTTTTAAACACAAGATACTTTTTAGACAGACAGAAACATTATTTTAGACGTTACATAATGAATATTATGATGTGTTACGTACCAGCGAGCGGGTCGCCAGCGGCTCCCTTAGCGCAGGTAAGCTGAGCGTACTGCGCTTGGTAGCCGGGCGTGTCATCTACCTCGATGAAGTGGTCGTCTGGTAGCGCGGTGTCGTCTGTAGGTAGCTCGAATAGAGAGATGAGGGCCTGTGAAAGAAAGAAAAATTGGTTTATTTCTTACAGAAACACATGCATATAAAAATGATAAGCAAGTTTATTTGCATAAAACACAAAAGAGATCTATAATCACAAGAACATAACAGAGATAGTCGGCAGCTGCACTTCCGGACTGTGACAAGAATGTTTCCATTCAACAAGATGCTGAGTGGAAGCCAACTTAACTAACAATAGTGGTCATTGCCCTTTCCCTAATAGCTCTTCATAGGAACCCAAATACTAAACTTTTTTCTTTTTTATTATGCTATCTCGTAGTTGACCTCTGAGATCATGACTACTTAACCGGGCTTTCCTGTGGGTGCCTTAAGCAGCCAGGGGTTATTCAACTATGCTAATTAAAACTAGATGAACGCTCGCTAAGGGCACCCCCTGTAGGGTACGAACCTTGGCTTAGGGCGTCAACTGGAGGGAGGACATCAAGGACAGGACGGGCTGGTCCAAATAATAAACACTATGGTTTTTCGCTATTGGAACATATTGAGGATCACGATAGATATTGATTCAGGACATTAACGGACTGTATTTCGGTTTTCGAAATAAATAATGTTAGAAAATGTAGGTGTGTCCAAAATATATAATAATATGTATATTTTTTATTTTTTGTGGTTTCATTTACACCCTTGTAATTTATACTAATGTGTCGCAGCCCTTTCACAGTTATTTTACCTCTGATTTTGCATCACTGTAAAAATCACAGTGAACTCTATTCTTGTTCTAATAAGGTTGCTGTTAAGTTCCCACAACTGACAAGTCTGTCAAAATCACAGTGATCGTTATTCTTGTCACAATAAGGTTGAAATAACCCTCAACGGACTGTAGTATGTGTGTGAGCGTATATCAGTCGTGGGCTGTAGTTGAAAATCAGCATCAGATGTTATACTCTGTGTTGTCATCTGACATTATGCTGAGCTGCAGCTCTTTTGGCATTATTATCTTCGCTGTTAATAGTTTTAAGATATTTTTCTTTCTGTGTGTAAGCGGTTACCTCGCCACATGCGAACTACGCATCATACTGAGGTCATGTAAAATCTGCTTCGCGCAAGCAGGGTTTACCGAACGACGAGCATATATACAACGTCCCGACATGAATCATCGGGCAGTTGCACACCAGTCACAATACCCGTCTGGTCGGACGATCGTCCATTATCTATGAAGGATGAGTGAACTTTACACCCAGTCCCTCATGCCTCTATGTACCTGTAGAAGTCGCGGCCACAGCGGCGCGAGCGAGCCGTGCAGGAAGTGCTGACTGTCCGTCAACAGCTTGACGCAGCCCACGGCCGCCGCCTTGCGTTCTAGCGTTCCCGAGACTTTTTGGAGGTCTGCGATCAGGACGCGTTCTACGTACATGCCGAACATTCTGCGAATAAGCGGTGAGATATATTAAGTAATATTATTTATAATGCATTATTTTAAATTAAATAACTACATAGTTTTAAACTATGTAGGTATTTAATTTTTCATTTATTTATTTCAACGCATGTGACTAAAAGAGTGATCAAAGAAAAGATGGATGGATTGTGTGAGGAATAATATAAAAGAGAAGGGTAGTGAATGATAGCGTGACGGTTGACAGGGGAGTGGAAAGAGAAAACTTGTAGCCAACCCCAAGTAACATGGCCAGGAAGATGATGATGATCAGGGATGTTACGGAAGTCCTTTTACTGGAACCGGAATCTGAGTTTTAAATTTTATTGATCGGAATCGGAACCGGTGTCAAAGGTGGAAGTAGAAGAAAGATGTGCTATGGGAATGCTTAATGAAACAATTGAAATGTAATTCAATATCTAATCAGACAAATATTGGCGATAACATCCACAAACAAAGCAATTAACTGAGACTTCAAGCGCGAGCGTGTATAAAATAAACTAAAATAACACTGGCGATGAGTTGAAACTTGTTAGTACGCGCTCTAGCCACGTTTCAAACTTCGGTATAACTCCAATTAAAAATTATCGGATCCGAAGTCGGAATCGGAGGTGTAAAGTTAATCGGAAGTTCCGACCTTTCGGAACCGGAACCGAAGCTCCGTAACATCCCTGATGATAATGATGATTTATTTATTTACATACTTTATCACACACATACGTTATTGTACACACGGCTACACATCAAGCTATACATTTCCAGTATAAGCTGAGCTGGCATTGTACGGCAATCCTATACAATGCGAGATCAGCATAAACTGGATATAATAGCTTGATGTGTAGCCGTGTGTACACCAGAAAACACAACAAAAAATATAACAGTACAAAACATATAATGTGCGGCCTTATCGCTTTCTGCGATCTCTTCCAAGAAACTTTGGGGTAAATGGGTAGTGTTTGTATTTATTTTTTTATTGGTACAGTCAGTACAAATAAATATTTCATTTCCGACTCAAAAAAAGCCATAATATTTTATTTTATTTTTTTCTAGATTGCCTCGTTGGTTTAGTTGTCGCAAGCGCTACAGCTGAGCATGTGGTCCTGAGTTCGATTTCCAGGTCGTGCAGTGTTATTGGGTTTCCCTATCTGGAATTTCTCAGTAGCAGCCCGGAGTCTGGAATTGTGCGCCTCACCAAGTCATCGGTCCACCTAGTGGGAGGCCGTTTAACGCTACGTCTTCCGGTTTGCGAGTACGCGGTCGCCACTCCAGGACCTTTCGGCCCCATCACCCATCTTTTCTGCGAGCAATGTGCAAAAAAACCCTAAATAAAATCAATTTCCTTACCCAGCCTGCACGGAGTCTACCAGGTCGATCAGCGGGTCGGCGCCGAAGTGCGCGGCGTAGAACCCGAGGAAGGCGATCAGGCCGCGCACGTACTTAGTGGTCTTCGACGAGGATAGCCGCTGGAACAGCAGCGTCATAATCTGCTTCGTGTACTGGGACATGACCTCGCTGCGAATTTAAATATCATTTATTGTTTGAATAACATAATTAAATTGTTATTGAAAATTCATGGACGAAAATTGAGGTTTTAAAATTAAAATCAATTTTACTGTCAGATGAAAAATATCTATGAAGTGATTAAAAAACCATACACTGACGCTTTTTTACATTATATATCAGTTCGTGATTAGCTGCATAACCCTCACAGATACTCATCCTTTTGAGTCCGCAGACCGAGGCATAACACCGAGGTATAACAGAGGAAGTCTGCAATAAAAAAACGGGTCGAAAAATATCAAATGCTCGTCGAACCTACCATCTATGTACAGGCCACGAGCATAATATATTACTATGGACAGTTCGGCAATAATATCTGATTTCATGATTCAGCCATTAAGATGAATATATGTGATAATTGAAGGTATATACAAATGGCAGCCTAAATATGTGATATTGAAGCAACACCAAAACTATCTAGCGAGACAAGTAACGCCAAAATATTGGATGCTGCATCGGCTTCAAAAATGTGTCGATGCAATATTAACGGACATACTTGCGTTATAAATGTAAGTGGCTCTGGCTTTTCTTGAAAAGCCAGACCTGCTGAGGCTGCTTGAGCTTATAAAAAGAGAAAAGTTTTATTTTTCTGTGTTTGTTTGTAATGAATAAACTCAAAAACTGCTGGACCGATTTTAAAAATAATTCCACCAGTATACCAACATAACTGGCGAAATGTGGGTGAACCTGCTACAGGGACACCTCTGCCCAACCCTTCGGGGAAACAAGGCGTGATGTTATGTTATGTTTCGTCAGTAGAATGCTATATTATCACTGAATAATGTAGGCTTTAATTTATAAAGATATCACGCGAAGCCGCTGGCAGAAGCTTGTTTGTAGTAGCGGAAGCAGTATTGCCAAGTGTCATAATATATATTTTATTTTAAATAAAGAAATTCCACGCATACGAGGTCGCGGACAGAAGCTAGGTACAGTATAAATATTAATGCACATAATGACTTACCCTCCGAACTTGAACAGCATAGTTTGGATAAGGTAAAAACCTTCATGATCGTTAGTTTTCGACGCGATCAATTTCTGGAACACTCCCAGCATTGCGTTCTAAAAACAAAAGATAGTTCATTTTTAGAAAGATTTTTTGTATGGGTATTACCGGAGGAGCTCGTGTCTAAGTAATAACAGCCGCACGGGTCGATTTATCAGGTTAAGCTACGTTTGCCGGGGTTGGTCCGTGGATGGGTGACCATCTTTACATACCGAGAGTCCTCCGTGTCTCGGAAAGCACGTTAAGCCATTGGTCCCGGTTGTCATTCTTGGCTCTTTGACAGTCATTACGTGTCGTCAGAAGCCCGAAAGTCTGACAACCAGTCTTTCCATTCCTAGTTACTGTACATATAAATTACTGATATTCAACTGCATCAGGTTAGACTGGAAGCTAACCCCAACATAGTTGGGAAAAGGGTAGGCAGATTTTTATTACAATTCTTTTCAGGGTTTGTTAAATCGGCAAAACAAATGAGGAACCCACTAAACAAATGAGACCCCACTCTCGAAGTTACGTGATTGTCTGTAACAGTTTCTCAGGTAACCTACCACCACCTCTTACAGCAGTATTATTTTAATCTTATTGATTATAAGAGATGGAGCTAGAAGTCTAAAGCACACAATAGAAACAGGTTTTGTCTACGGAAGAATAGACAAAATGACAGATAAATCACAATCTGTCATTTTGTCTATTCTTTCGTCAACAAAACCCGTTTCTATGGTTGTCATACTACGCGTGCTTTATAACTTTATCTCTTTTTCACACTGAACAATAAAATTAAAATAATACTTCAGGTGGTGGTTGGCCCCAGGTATAAAGGTTTACTAGAGCTGAGATAGAACTCATTTTTAATCGGTTTAACTAAAGGCACCTGCTGTCCCACCGCCGCACCGACGAGGAAGCGACGAGTTTCTCGCTCAAGAAACGTACAAAAGTTTGTGAGTCCCGTGCAAGTAAAAGAGAAATATATAATCCCACCAAAACATTTTCATGTAAAATGTTGCCAAGACGAACCCATAATGGCTCACACTGTCAAAAAGTTATCAGATCTCATGTAGAGCCAAGCTTCAACTCCACAATGTCTAACTTCACGGGAATTGACGGGGTCCGCTAGGGCCGATGCCTGCCGGGGTTGCGAAGAAAACCGAAAGGGAGATCGTGGCCCCCGGCGACAGGGCAACCGAAGGAACACGGGTGGGTTTTAGTCAGTAGAAAGAGTCTGACACGCCCTCCCGCTCCGCTCAGAGCGGGAGAAGTTATTTGATAATTTACCACAAAAAAAAAGCCCTAACTTCATAAACTACACCTTAGTCAAAATATATGGGAAGGCCGTTTCCGGTCCGATCGCTGTCGGTTTATTTGTGGGGCGTGTGTTAGAAGATTGGTTCTACATGAGAAATAATTAAGTAAATGAATAAATAATTAACTATTGTATAACAGAAAAGTAATGAACAATGAATACATTTTTTGCCTTACGCCCATGTGACGGTAGCGAAATAATAATAATAGGGCTGACTGTTCTGCTGAGAGTACACGCTTAGCGATGCTCATTTGGCGGGTAGTACACACACTGAAAGACTCACGCTTGGTATATACGCATACCAGCGAGTAATCCCTCATCGCTGTCGCGCACTCGCCAGCTCGTTTTTAGTTGCTAGTTTTACTAGTTTCTCGTTAATCGTCGGCGGTGGGACAGGTGCCAAATGGTGTGTAATTTAAGAAGCCCAAGTTCAGCAGTGGACTGCTATAGGTCAATGATGATGGGCCACCCTTAATCTGAATGCACAAAGTTAAGAAAGAGGCTGAATAAAAGGCGACTAACAAAATGTATTTTTAAGGCAGATGTGAGTGGTAACGCCGGAAGAGGACGTCCTAGAAGGACATGTAGTGTTTTTATTCTTCAGAAAGGTCAGATGTGTAGTACTCGCGAACGGCATGAGTGTAAGAACAGATGCATGAATGTAAACGAAGCAAAGTGAGTATGTATTGTTTTTGTGTTGTGTGTGTGTATTGTGGCAGGTGGTAAGCAATGATAGCCTAGTGGTGTGACCGTTGAACTGCTAAGTCATAAGATCTCGAGTTTGAGTTCAAGGTACGTACTTCTGATTTTACGTATTTTCTCGTACGGTGTAGGAAAACATTGTGAGGAAACTAGCATCTCTGAGAGGTATTTCTTGACGGCATGTGAAGCCAAGTTAGAAGCCCATGGGCGGCTTTAAACTCTGACACCAGGTTAGTCACTAACCACACGAAGAAGAAGAAAGAAGAAGCAGGTAGCGTTCTGTAGTTTCTGCCCACTTCCAAGGAAAGAAGGCGTGAGTTTATGTATGTGTAAGTAGAATTAGAAGATGAGGCAGTAAACTCACAAGCCGGCCGGACTGCAGCACGAGCTGGTCGCGCTGCGCCACGAAGGCGCACAGCAGGCGCACGAGCGGGCGCACGTTGGCGGCGCGCTCCCACAGCGCCGGCGCCACCACGCACGGCAGCAGCGCGCCGTACGCGTCCGCGCCGCCCGCGCCCGCGCCCGGCGCCGGCCCGCGCAGCTCCAGCAGCAGGGACAGCATTTGGAACACGTACGGCATGAACTCTGCGGCAGAAACAAAAATGGCATATCAAATTGCTGAAATTAAATTATATTTATTTCACTCGTTTGAGCTCCTGAGATTTATATATATATATATCGCACCCTTAGTAATATAAGGGCACAAGTAAATATTGAGGTTTTGAGTTTTTGTGTTAGATGGGTTCAACATCAACTGTTCTACCACGGAGAGGGTGGTGTAAAAGAGACACAATTACAGTATTTGCTTTAATATTGTCTTTTTTCTTTTTCTGTGAAAGCCAAGTGGTAGAACAGTTGATATTGAGCCCATCTAACACAAAAACTCAAAACCTCAATATTTCGAGTTGTGCCCTTATATTACTAAAGGTGCGATATATATATATATATATTTTTTTTTTGTGATTGATCATAACTCAAGACCCTAGAGTGCCTGATTTTTGGGAGGCTTACGAGGGAGAACTAGATTTATGTATACAATATGTATAAAAATACATTGTTCGTTCCGAAAGGAGCACATGAGTAACTGTAATAACATTACTAAAAACATTATTGAAAATTAAAAAAAGTTATTTAGAATTCACATTTTTAATAACAAAACTACCCCAAATCCATTAAAAATTTGAAAATTTTCAACAGCGTTCATAAGTTATGACTTGTAGACATCCGCTAAACGACGGCCGCCCGCGGCCCATGTAATAAACCGGTAAAATTCCGCATAAAAAAAGAGCGATTTTTGACCTTGGGGTCCCGGACCTTTGGAAGGCGTACGAGGGGCCGAAGCCAACTCGCAGAGGCCCGTTAGACGTTTTGAATGAAATGAAGCAACAACCGACGATTATCCCTGTTCGCGCTATGCAAGTGCACCCAAGGACAACCCCCGGTTGGTGCAAGACTCTTGTAGGATATGGAAACAAAGATATTTGATTATGGGTTTGGGTGGCTAAGTGAAGTGGTTACCTAGAGCTGTGGAAAGACTATGGCCCCTGCCTGACCAATATTTTATATAAAATACACAGTTAAAATGGCAGGGGGTGACTGGCACACTCAATAATGGGCCCCCGGAAACGGTCGCTAGCACATAGTGACGTAGCGACAAGGGAGCAACATGTCCTGAGGTGCTTGAGGAGTGGAGAGGTATTCCACGGCTTTCAGAACAATCCCAGAGCCCGGAAGATGGTCAAGATCCCTACAAGCACTTACTGGAATACTTCCTTCCTCCGAGCACGTTTGCTCTTGCGAATTTCCACTCAAGCCGGCCAATTAAGGCAAGAATGAGGTGGGAGCTCTGTTCCTCGTCAGTGTTTACTCCAGCCGGCCAATAAGGGCATGCCAGAGTTGAGGAACAAGACTTCTCCCGGGAGATAGGGTCCGTGGGATCGCTACTGCTCAACAGCTCGCCACAAGCTGACCTGCGGGTTTTTGTATCTCTCTTGGTCTGGCTCCTCAACCCAGACCCGTTCTAGCAAAGGAAACCCTACCGGCCCAGGCCTAGAGTTCGGAGCGCTCAAGCCCCACCACGACGTCAACGTAGAGATACGGCGGTGAGATATTATTATTATTGTTATTTATACTTTTAAGTATCTTGGCGTTGCGCCGGATTTATGGGGTAGTACGGGCCGAAGCCAAGGGCTAACCCTGGAAATTGGTCAAATTGTGATGAGATGATGGTGTGTTCGGATTTTGTGACGGTGAGTGTGTCTGTCCATAAGGCTGTGTTCGTGCGGTGGTTGTTGCACTCGTGTGTGAGGTGACGATTGATGTATCGTTGTCATTTTGCAGAAATTTTCTGACAATCCTGCAGGTATTCAAGATTGCAGCTTTCTGAAGAGTCTGATATGTGTAGGGTGGTAAATCAAGTGTTTTTAAAGACTGGTGGAGCTGTTAAGGTATTACACCTGATGTTGACAAGACTATAGGAACTATGGTGACATTGCTAAGCCGCCACATTCTGCTGATTTCTATTTTCGGGTGTATATATCTTGAGTTTGTCTGCTATAGTATTCTGTAGATTGTGTGTATTAGGAACGGCTATGTCTACGATTTGTGCAGTTTTGTTATTTTTATCTAACAACGTGATGTCTGGTCTATTGTAGTGTGTTGTTTTGTCGGTGAGGATAGCTCGGTCAAAGTACAGCTTGTGAGAGGACTTTTCGAGAACAGTTTCAGGATGATATTTATAATAAGCTACAGGTGGTGTGGGAATTAATTTATATTTTATTGCTAATTTTTGGTGAATTATATTCGCTATCTGATCATGTCTGTTTTTGTAATCAGTTTGGACTATTGCTTTACACGCACCCGTGATGTGTTGAATGGTTTCGGTGGAACTATTGCATCGCCGACATCTGTCTATTGTTTGAGGAACTCGCATTATGTGTTTCTGGTAATTACGAGTTTCTATTACCCGGTCCTGAATAGTTATCATGAACCCTTCAGTCTCAGGGAACAGTTCTCCACGCCTTAACCATTCGTTCGATGCTAACTTGTCGACGTTAGATTGATTAAGGTCGAGTTGATTTCTCCCATGCAGTGACTTTTGGGTCTATTTTGCGATTTTAGACTGTTGGTCTGTCTGTTGTTCATTACTCTGTGTTATCTTCTCAAACAAGTTTAAAAGGGTAAGTTTTTTATCATTGAACGCTATGGCTTTATGTAGGGTTGAAGAAGTACTTTTAGTATTGAAGTATGTTCTTAAAATAGTAATTTGCTTGTTATGGAGGTAAGTGATATCGATTATTCCCCTGCCACCTTCGTTCCTTGGCAGTGTGAGTCTCTGAACACATGACCTATGGTGGTGCTTTCTATGTTTAGTCAAAGTGGTATTTATAATGCCTTGCAAATGTTTGAGTTCGGTCTTGTTCCAGTTTATGATACCAAAAGAATAGATAAGAATAGGGATGGCATAAGTGTTAACGGCTTTTATAGTATTTCGGGCGTTTATTTGTGTATGACATATTGTTTTTAACCAGTGTTTAATTTTTTTTGTGAGTGAAGCTTTAATTTCCTTTTGAAGAATCTGTTTAGCCTGTATGTAACCTAAATATTTGTAAGTACCGTTTTCGTCTAATGATTCTATCTTGTCACCTGCCTGCATGTGGTATGAATGTGAATAAGTTTTGCCTGCTCTAATCGAATTAATTTTACATTTGTCAATCCCAAACTCCATAGCTATATCATTTGAAAATTGTTCAGTAGCATTAGTTAGTTCGTGTAGGTCGTCTGGTGATGATGCGTACAATTTGATATCATCCATATAGAGCAGGTAGTTTATTTTACAATTTTGCTGGTCAGTCAGTATGTCAGTCGTTGTATGACTATATTGAAGTTGATATCCGGGATTTAAGGCATTGAGTTTATTTGAGCGGATTTAATGCGAGACAGAAACACAGTGGGCCGAGTGAGTCCCCTTGGAATATCCCTCGCTGTATCTTAATATTTTCTGTCTCAACTATTCCTGTGGATGTATTCAAGTGTAATCGCGTCTGCCATTTTCCTATTATATTTCCTAAAAATTGATGTGTTGTGGATGTATCTTGTATAAATTAAAAGCTTTAAGTAGCCACGAGTGATGTACTGAATCGTATGCTTTCTTATGATCAATATACATAGAGCATAAATCTTTCTTAGTACGCTGGACATGTTTCAGTATTACTGCATCTATTGTTAACTGTTCTTTACAACCTTGACTGAATTTCCTGCACCCTTTCTGTTCTTCTGTTAATATCTGTTGTTTCAAGATGTTTGTATATGGCATGAGTAATACACGATGTCAATATCTTATATAAGGTTTGCAGACATGTAATGGGCCTATATTTTGCTGCATTAGATGTGTCGTTAGGGTCTTCCGGGAGCATGTCAGTCTTGCCTTCTGTAATGTATGATGGAATAATTGTGGGGTTTTTTATAAAATCATTAATATAGTTGTAAAGGTGTGGGTGTACGTGTGAAAATTTTTTGTACCAATAGTTATGTATGTGATCAGAGCCTGGTGCTTTCCAATTGTATATCTTTTTAAGGACATCGTGGAAAGTTTCTACCTCAACCTGATCAAAATTCATCGCTTCAACGTTTGTCTGATAGGGCTCCTCTTCTTTGATCCATTTTGCTTCATTATTATTTTTTTTTTTTTACCACATAAATAATCTCTAAGTACGATACCTAACAACAGCCTCACGGATCGGACAGGGTGTTCTTTTTACATAACATAAATAACATCACGCCTTGTTTCCCCGAAGGGTTGGGCAGAGGTGAACCTGTAGCAGGTTCACCCACATTTCGCTAGTTATGTTTTAAGACCCATGTAATAGGGGGCGAGCCTATTGCCATCAACCGGGCACAAATCCAGACTCCGGGCTGCTACTGAGAATTTTCAGATAGAAAAACCCAATAACACTTTGCCCGACCCGGGAATCGAACCCAGGACCTCATACTTAGCAGTAGCGCTTGCGACCACTAGACCAACGAGGCAGTTCTTTTTACATGTTGTATATTAAACTAACATATAATAAATAAATCTTGGTGTTATGTCAAATCATAAAAACAGTGCGGAGCACGGGCAAGTAGCTTATAATAAAATCAAATTCTTACCTTGCACATCATTCTGTAAAATCTCTTGGAATATCGGGAAGAGGGCGTCTTCAAAAGCTGATATGGCATTCGGATTGGATTTCGTCACCAACCTGCAAAAATACCACACATAAAATAGGAACCCAAAAAAAATGCAACTAATAAAACATATTAATAAGAATAGTTTCTGCCTACCCCTATTGGAAAGAAGCGTGAATTTATGTAAAATAAAATCGATAGCTACCGGAAAAATAAATTGATGAGCAAAGCCCCATTTATAATGTTCCTAGCCACATGTAATGATGCAGTATTATGCTGGCAACATGCTGATGTTTCGTATTCATATGGGGGACTTTAAAAAAAAAGTGGTGGCACTCTGGGAGTGCCGACAGAAGTGAAAACTTAAACAATATTGCATTGGTGGAACAAAAATACTTGTATAGAACATTGGTCCGTAAAATTATCTAAATAAAGAGCACAATCGCGTTTACAAAAATAAGGTGTCGTCACAGTGTCGCGAAATCAATGGTTTAGTCCCATCTCAAAAATGCCCAACGCGCCTAAAGAAGTTTTCACTTAAAATAAAAATTTGTAACTATTGTCTGGCAGTTTAAGTAATTTATGCGGACTATCCAAAAAATTAGTATAATCAGCCAGCAGCAATGTTCCCACTGCTGGGGCACAGGCCTCCTCTCTGTGAGAGTGAGTGGGTCGTAATCCACCACGCGAGTCCAGTGCGGGTTGGCGGATGTCATGTCTTTGAATTCTTTACGATGGTTTCCGTCACCGTTTTGAGAGCGGTTTTTTTTTTCATTTAGTAACATATCACAGTTGCTGATAATTTATTCACATTACAATCTAGCCTATTAGTTTATAATTTAAATATAACTGCTAAATAACTATAAAATTAAGAAATTGTCCAGTAACGTCTTTCTTCCTTTATTTTAAAGGGAAGACGACACTTGATTCGCGTGTTCCTTAATTATAAAGCTACTAGCTGCGCCCCGCGGTTTCACCCGCATTAGTCTCGATCCTTTGAAAATATCGGGATAAAAAGTATCCTATGTCCTTCTCCGGGTCATGGTTTACTCATACGCCAAGTTTCATCCAAATCCGTTCAGCCGTTTTTGCGTGATGCCGTGACCAAGGGGAATAGGGATTCATTTTTATACATATAGATTAGACACTATTAAGTCTATAGAGGTATGAGGAACAGGGTGTAAAGTTCACTCATCCTCTATAGAAAAGGGGGGATCCTCCGACCAGACGGGTGTCGTGTCTGGTGGACTACTGCATGATGATTGATGTTGGGACGTTGTAAGTATACTCGGCGCGCGGTTTTCTGGGATTCTGCGTGACGTCAGTATGATGCGTAGTTCGCATGTGACGTTGTAGATGTCGCTACATCAGTCATCCGGAGACCGGAGGTCGGTAGTGGGCTGAAGTCTTTTGTTTTGCGATGCTCACCAGTGCGATTTAAACTGCAGTTCAAGTTTACTCTCACCGCACTAAATTGCACCGATGAATGATTTACTCATCACTGCTTTTTCTCTGTGAAAACGGTGAAGGCAGACAGTTATGCGGGACTTAATAATTGAGAAGTAACTCACGACACAGCCAGCGATAACGTCTCGAACAGGTAGTGGTTGAAGTGCGGCTTGCAGGGGTTCTTGGCGACCACGGCCAGCATGTGGGCCAGCTTCGGCAGCGCGTCGCTCAGGTAGGCCAGCGAGCCGTCTTGTAGGCACGACAGTGTGCGGAGCACCGCTGTCAGACGAATAAGAATAATAAATTATTATTTCGCTCTCAAGTACAACAAAAACTTAATCTATGAAGTACGATATATTATCGATGTACGATAGAATCCGCAGAGGTAGCCTGCAGAATTCAAATTTTCTTAAGTTTTTTGCAATTTGCAGGTCATTGTTAGGTTGCAAGGTTGGCCTTTGCGGAAAGGCAAGACTATCTCAATACTGGTCTTGAATAATAAATATATTTAAGTTTAATAAGTTGCTTTATATCTACTTCATCATTTATTTTCATATGCATGTTTTGTAAGATTGTGAAAAAAAAAGATTATAATTATTATCATCAGGTTGTATGTCGTAAAAAATATGATTCGCGACCGTAGAAAAATTGTATTTACAAAATTATACTCATTAAATTCTCTTAAGTTCGAATTACTCCAACGAATTCAAATTATTTTTATTTTACATAAACCTACATGGGCACTTATGAAACGTCAGAAGCTGGGTGTTCGGTTCCAATTGGTCGTTTCCTATGGAGAAGAGTCGGCAAGAAACTCCACGGTTACTCTTCTAAAAATAATTGACCTTTACAATTCTTTCAAATAACAGTGTGATTAGGTATGGGAGGACAGTGTAGGTCTTTCAATAAGTACCAGGTACTTAAGAAAAAGGAAAATGGTCAACAAATCTACAGTTCATTAAGCCTACAGCGTTCTCATATTTACAGAATAGAAAACAATGTATACAAAAGATATATAAATTAATAAAAATAAAAACCTATTTTAATTAAACGCAATTACATGATTGCTATTACAACTGTAATAAATCTGAATAATTATCATGTGTACAAGAGCCACTAATAATGAGTTGAAATTAACTTGCAGGTATATAATGTCAAATAATAGGATGAATATGTCAAGGACGAATGTAAAAATAATAAAATTAAAATAAACATGGTAATTTGGGAGCAGTTAATAAACTCTTACATAATTATGCCGTTAAGGAGATACCAGGGAAGTCACATGTGCAGAAGGAATTATTGTCAAACTTCCTTGAATGACTTTTTCATGAAATCATGACAGAGGCCAATTCTAACTTGGGGAGTTGTTATTGATGATTTAAATTATTATAATTCTGTGAATACTTTTCACACGTACCTTTCATGACATACTCGTTGTGGTCCAGCGGCGAGCTGTGGTCGCCCAGCGCGTGGAAGAGCGCGGCCAGCAGCGCGGCGGCGTGCGGCTGCAGCGCGGCGCGGCGCAGCAGGCCGCCCGCCAGCAGCTTCTCTATGGCGCACGCGCCGTACGTGCGCACCACGCCGCGCCCGCCGATGTGCGCTATCTGCGCGGGACGGTCCAAATAAAACATTCATATTTTCAGGCTTCGAAGGTCCAAGGAACGAAGCGACTAGCTATCAACTAAAAACACCGCAGAATAACCTGTTCTAACCTCCTCCATTTTATAGAAATCGGTTAAAACAGCACTCACCAGCAGAGGTACGGCGGCGGTGATAAGATCCTTGGGTAGCAGCGACCGGAATGTCATCACGTACTTGATGGCGTCTGCCTTCAGTACGGGCAGCTCGTTCACTGAAACAATAGGTGCAAATTAATATTTTACACAGTTGCACAAGACATTACAAAGAATTATTTGTAGTAAAATGCCTAAGGTTATTGCATTTCGTAAAGAAGGACAGCATCTCAAAAACTGCAATTTGTGTCATTACAACTGCTTTCGAAACGGTGAAGGACACAACGGTCAAGTTGGCAGAGCTTAACAATATGAATCTTTATAATGTGCACATATCGAAATAAGGGAATCTACCCAAGTCATAGTCTACCCATGTGCCAAATTTCATCCAAATCCGTTGATCCGTTTTAGCGTGAAAGCGTAACAAACAAACATACAAAAAATCAAATCTCTTTATAATATTAGTTTAGATGTACTGAGGTATTGAAATTTAGGCATTTCTGAGGATCTATCAAATGTATGGGCGTTGACCTTTTGTTAAGGACCTCGCGAACTACGCGGCCAGTACTGGAAGTGGTCATAGTCGTGGTCGCAAAAGCTCCGACTATGATGCTGACGTTCATACTATACTAAAGTACACCAAGTTTGCCCGTACCTGGTCGGACGACTGGTCGTGCGACCAGTTGGTCTCTACGGCTAGAGGTCCCTAAGTGATTAGACTGGTACACTAGTATGGTATGCTTTGCTTGCGTACTGCCTCGCGAAGCCTTGTGACGTCCAGGTGCATCACAGTAAAAATATATAGTAATTTATTTAAATGAGAATTTTCTTGAAAATTCTCGCCAACAGTAGGCGCCACTTTGGCAAGAGGTCTTCCATTTCAACAATGAATATAAAATATATGATAACGTTCATCATTCAGTCATGACTAAAGTAAATATAGGCGCTTAGACATTTTTGACAGGTGCCCGGACCTGACGTCTCAGTGCTGCCACCTAGTGAACGTCATTTCAGAAAACCCTCATTAGGCTTCGAATCAGTACTTTTTGAACGTCAAAATTACATATGACAGTTCCTCAAAACGCCCGCCCTTCACTATCCCTAGTGCTTTAGCTGGGAAGGAGTGGCGCAACAAACTCCCCAGCAGATATATGCTTACCGTCTGGTCTCTGCAGTTCTGGCAGTACGTGCGCCATTGCGAACTGCGCGAGGTCCACGAGCGGAGAGGCACGCGTGACGCCGGCCGCCTGCGTGCTGCCGCGCGACGCCAGTGACGTCACGAGGTACATGGCCGCGTCCTTGCCGCGCCATGCCGAAGCGCCGATCTCCCCGTACTTTGCTAGCATCAGCTAAAAGCAACGTTAAGGAAGATGGTGAGCTAGTAACATAGTGAAAGCTAAGTCAAACTAAACTAGTTAGCGAAACTCCATGTATCAATATAGCAAGATAAAACTGTGTTGCGTCCTAAAAAGTGCGCGCAGCGTCGCGTCAAGCCCGTGTAAACTGACCCTTATGGTGCAAACATACCGCGATTGACCGACGACATCTGACGTATTTTTGATATAAGATGTAAAGGAAGCTACAGCAAAACGGTCTTAGGAAACCGTCCTTTACACGACAGTCCTGAGACCGTTTTCCTATCACAACAGCGGCTAAGGCACCTGCCCTTACTGCCCATCTCAAAAATCCACCATGAACGAGAAAATTTCTAGTCGCACTCCTAGGCCTGCTTTCACCACAAATCATTAAAGCGCTTAAAAAAACATCATTCTGTCTCTATCATCTTCAAACGATTGACAGAAACAGAGCGATGTTTTAAATAAGTTTAGAGATGTATATATTTAAATAAGTTTGATGATGTACCGGGTTGGCCGAAGCAAGGGAAGCCTGTTCAGGTCGAGATTCATAGATGACTCCGCCTTGCGTGTTAATTTGGCTCTGTTCTACAAGCGATCGGACACTTAGCGTGTTCTATATGTCCTCCAGACCGAATACGGACGCTATGATGGCGCTTACTCGTAGTGCAATTGACACGCTAAGAAGAGGTGTGATAGAGAGACAGACGTATCTCGTACCTGCACGTACTGCCCGAAGATGTTCATCATCTTGTCCTCGTAGTGCACCGCGAGGGTGCGCACCAGGTCGCAGGCGGCGCGGCGTCGCGTGTCCACGTCCGAACCTTCGATGTCACGACGCACATACTCCTCCGGGTTGTCTTCAAATAACTCCATGTCAGATTCTAAAATTATTAAAAAAAAAAACATATTATAAATTAAAGTCGCTTTAAGTGTCTGTATGTGACGGCGTTGTTCTTTTAAAATACGCAACGGATTTTGATGTGATTTTCAATATCTTAGAGAATTTATTTCGGAAGGTGTATGTATATAATACATTAATAATAAACTTACATACAGGGTGGCACGGACATCGACGCGAAAACTGTTACCATGGACTCAGTTCATGGTTCTGAACTCCCCATTGTTGAAATTTTTCGATGGTTTAAAAAAAAAATCATCTTTTCCATACATTTTGACCACGTAGGTATTGCACTTTTCTATGAAACAGCAATTTTTTTTTTAATTACCGACGAAAAATTTCAACGCAGGTGTTCAGAATTATGTACTGAATCCGGTAACAGTTTTCGCATCGACTTGTTTTGTTAAGTCCTAATTAGTCCTTCAGACCGAATTTCGGTCATGGCGACCAATCTCAACGGAGGCTAGCATTCGGCGCGGGAGATATTATAGTGCACAAGTGTGTGCGCAGACACAGGTGCACTCTCTCTTCCTTCACTCTCTTAGTCCGATGTGACGGCAATCCGACACGAACGGAGGGAGATCAGGCGCAGGTTGAACGGCCTAAAAAGCGTACGAAAGTAAACAATAAATTACCTCTAAACTCCATGTTGGGTATGACAACTTTCTCGCATATGCTGCTTAGTGTCGCGGGGTCCTCGAACAAACTCTTGTAGTTATTCTTCTCCGCTATTTTCGCGAGGAAAGTCAGCGCGTTCGATACTAACTGAAAAATATATGGGAACATTACATAATGTCTTATAGACTGAATCAGTGGGAATCTCCCACCCAGACATGAGTTGGCTTGGCAAACCTGGAAGTCTTAGAACAAGGACCGAAGTTGGCCGAAGCAAGGAAAACCTGTTCACATGGAATTCACAGATAACTCCACCCTGGAGTAAACGTGCTGCTGTTCCACAAACGATGGGTCACTTAATATCGTGTGACTTCCGTTGTTGACTATACCGCACTTCGTATTTTTTTATATAAAATTGTTTTTATTTTTTATGCTGTGTCTTCGCGAGGAGACGGTCTTATAATTACTGAAATCGTCTACCTGTCTTGAGCAAGCGTGGTGATCAATCCTCGTGCCTTCTCTGTATGAGAAGAGGCTTTTGCCCAGCGGTGGAACAATAATAGGCTGATATTATTTATATAATTATGTGTAATTTTCCTTCAGAAGACCAAAAACGATAGATGGAATGTGTGAAAGATGCTATGGCTAGAAAACGGGTGACTACAGAGATGACTGACAATTAATAGAGAAGTATGCAGGAATGTTGGGATAGGGGCAAGAGAATTATGAGTATGTGTAATCTATCTGTGCAACAGCAAAATCAGCCTATAATGCTCCCACTGCTGGGACACACACAGGCCTCCTCTCGGTGAGAGGGAGTGAGCCGTAATCCACCACGCGGGTCTAGTGCGGCTTGGTAGGACATGCCGGTTTCCTCACGATATTTTCCTTCACCGTTTTGAGAGCAGTGGTGATGAAATAATTTACACAAAGTAAAGCGCCTGTCTATAGGGTTCGATCTACAATTCGGTAAGTCGTGTACCACTGGGCGACTGAGCCAGCAAGTTCCTGTGCAAGTTCAAATAAATGCTTTTTATTTTTTTCTACGTGAACAAGGTTGCTATACTGACCGCATCGTACTTCGGCTGCGGTCCGGTAGCCAGGAGCACGGTCCACACGCAAGTGACGAAGGCGGGCGCGTGCGGCCCGAACTCCTCCTCATACTTCAGGGCATACAACGCTGCACATTCGCACACTTCCGTCCGAAGTTGCTCCAAAACGCCCGGCTTTTCGTCGTCATCCTGAAAAGAGAATATACTTTACACACCACCTGCTCGCTAATGTCAAATTATATGTCATGCAATTTTAACTGGCTTCAACACAGTGCCGAGCGGTACTCCTTTGTGCGACAAGCCGGGGTGCACCGCGGCTTGTCCGGCGGCACTGTGTGTAGGAGCCTTAATGCAAGTCATACTCCCTGGGGTCTGACCGGGTAATAATATAGTACTGGATTTCATTAGGACCAGCTGGTCAATATTGTGATTTGAATTTTGAACCTTAATTGAAATATTCGTATGAAAGCTTTTATGATATAAATTAATATTCGAAAATAGAATTGCTTTTTATTATCTCCCGGTTGTGAAAAATAGAGTATTCTCCTCGGGCATAAAGGTGCCTTCGTCTTAGACGAGCTTGAATCAAACTAGCACCCGCGACATTAAACACTGCTTTATCCCCTTAGTGAATAATCTACTATAAAAATAAAAATAAACTTAAATTGACCGTTAGACTACAAAATAATATATTATGAACTCACATCAGTTTCCAAGCACGGAACTTTAACTTGTAATAGATTGAGTAGGTTTGGCATCCAGATAGGCATGTTATCCTCAAAGAATTCTGGCAAGTCTTGATAGTTGAGGGAGTAGAACACCTTGCATATTAATACTAGGGATCCATAGATCACGCGCAACGCTTGTGGGTTGTCGGCGTGTTTCGATGTCAAATCTATTGTAGCCTGAAAAATAAAAATACATAACATCACGCATGTAATCCCCAAAGGGTTAGGCAGAGGTGTACGTATAGTACACCCACATTTCGCCAGTTATGTTTAAGTCCCATATAATAGGGGGCGAGCCTATTGCCATCAACCGGGCACAAATCCAGACTCCGGGCTGCTACTGAGGTATTCTTAAGGAAAAATCCTAGAGTCTGGCCAAGCTAAGTCTGCATAAGTAAAAAAATGGTGGAATTTGAAAATCTGTAGATGGCAACACTATCCTGTCCTAAAAATAAAGAATTTGATACTCTGTCTTTTTATTTTTGATAGGTTTTTTGTCACTTTAGCACAATGCAGTGTGGATTTGATACAGTTTTGTTATCTTATGCAAAAATCAAAAGGCAAAATATCAAAATCATTAGACCGTCTTACAACCCCGAAACTGACATAACTGACTGATGTAAAAGTATACCATATAGTATAAAACGTTTTGGGGTTACCCATTTATTCGTTAGGATGCGGGGTAACACTTAAGCTAGTTTCCTAGACGAGCGGTGGCCGCCACATAGCGTCCGCAATTTACCGGCGAATGACGTTGCAGAAACGTTATTTACTAAAGTTGGTGTATTTTCCTAGAGAGCGTTTTTTGACACCGTAAAGTCAAACCCCGGTGCCGTCATTTCCATAACGGCCGTCACTACAGCCGTTATGTGGCGGCCACCGCTCTTCTAGAAAACCGTAGCTAGGTAGGCACTCTAACATAACCAATAACTTAAGAAATTTGGGTTTTTTTTTTCATTAAAATAAAAAACGAGCGCCTTACAGTAGTCGCATATGATGTGTAACATCTGACATCTCACCTTGATAATAAGCAACATTAAAGGGGCGGGGCCACGGCAAGGTCGTTTCTGATGGCCAACTCTAGCACCGCGCACTCATTGGTCAAATAAAATAGCGCGCGCTACCTTGGCTTCCTGTTACACACTTCCGTCCCTTTTCACGAAATTACTCCCATAGATTGCAAGAAAGCGAGAGGAAAGATGTTACACATCAAAAGTGTACTTACAACAAACAAATCCGTGAGTGGTTTAGCAAAGTTCTCAAGGACATGCTTAATTTCTTCCCAAAGCTTCTGTGATTTGAACTCATAACGGTACCGTTTGAACAAAGAATGGGCCGTTCGTAACACTCCATTGATGATGTGGAAATCACCTGTAACAATCATATTTTATGAGTCTATGTAGCCCGCGAAATTAAAAGGGTCAAAGGTCACTTGGGGATAAATATAGTCGACTCTTTACGTTGAACAGGGGTTGGCCTAATTGTTGGCCAAAGAATCAGGCTATGCGTATGCTGAGACGCAATTGACGCAGGTCCACGCAAAGCAGGGCAGAGCAGATTTTGTGATTCATGAACGTACTGAGAGCTGCGTACGCTGCGGCGCAGGCACGTGTTTTTACTAATTCATAATGATATTGCAATGACAGAACATGAAAAGTCTACTGTCTATTGTTTGTACTAGCTAGATCGCGAATTATTTATTAAAACCGTAAAAATACCGTACAAAGGCGCACTTAATGCCAAAGGCATCTTCTACCAGTCAACCTTAGGATGATGCAGAGACAAAAAATGGCGGCAGGAGCAACATAAGCGATTGATAGCTCGAAAATAACTATACAATATAAGAATAAATACACAGATACATACATACATAAAATCAGAATAAACTTTGTCAGGAGAAATAATGATCGGTAGAGGAGATATAGCGATCAGTAGAACAATCGAATGTGTCTGTGTAGCTGCGTCGCAGCATGCACTACGGCCTGTCTGCCTCGCCTGCCCTACCCTGCAAAATTTGTACCGTGCTGTGTCAACTGCGTCTCAGCTCACGCTTAGCCCTCAACATTGCCATAAAACGTGGCAACACTGCCAGCCTTTTTGCCCTATGATTCCCCTTCCTTTTTTATATACTTGAACACATTATTATTTTACGACTGAGCTGTTAAATTAGATAAATATTATCTTGGAAATTAAAGTTATCGAAAATCTACAATCAAAAAGTAAAGAAGAGGTTATCGCTGAAGTCCAGTAATGTATTCCATTGAATCAGGGAAATTTCACCAAATTCTGTTACTAAATATCATGATAAACATTTTGGCAGACTATTTTGCATTGTACAAATATATGTTATTAATATGTGTTATTATTACAGACAGCTGTGCTGCTGGAGTTTGTTGCGCCACTTCTTCCCAGCTAAAGCACTAGGAAGTGGTGAAGGGCGATCGTCTTGGGGGACTATCTTATGTACTTTAGACGTTCAAAAAATGCTGATTCTCAGCCTAGTTTGAGTAAATTACTTTTGATTAGGCTCAAAAAAGTTACGGCACATGATAAAACTTGGTACTATCATCAGCGTACAGCAGTCCACTGCTGAACATATGCCATATCTCGTATTGCACGCCATTCAACTCGATTTTCGGTAACTCTCATCCCGCTGCTACCAGTCACCCAAACTAAACTTGGTATAGATGAGTTGAAAATCTATACATCTATACAAATAAATAAAATTAAAGTGTCTGTTTGTAATGTTAAAGAAAGAAAGAAAGAAATCATTTATTTGCTGATAATGTAGGTATACATATAAGTTGAAATATTTAAAAATAACAGTTTTTTACTTAATGCATATGAAAGTACTAGCACCGCCCCGCGGTTTCACCCACATGAGTCTCGATCTCGTGGGAATATCGGGATAAAAAGTATCCAACTTCTAAACTATCTGTGTACCAAATTTCATCCAAATCAGTTCAGTAGTTTTTGCGTGAGAGAGTAGACCGATTTTGAAAGGACTTACAATGGCAGCTATAAAAATCGTTGGCGTAGATGGAGAATTAAATAACTAAAATTTTCTTGTTTGGAGAAAATTGCGATTTATATAAGCGGCGTGATTTGGGTGTTATAAAAATGGTGAAAAGTCAATTTGACCAAAATCGCAGTTATTTAGTTCTCCACCGATGCTGACGAAATAAATTAAATTGATGTATAGAATCCCACGCGGACGAAGTCGCTTGTCAAAAATAATTTAGAAGTAATAGTGGCACGTTACCGAGACATTTAAGGATAAAAAGTCGTATTGTTCTCATGTGGCGGTCTGTAACTATAATAAAATTCATTCAATTTTACTTCTGTTCTGATGTTAATTAAATATTTTCCTCAATAATTAAGATTTAAAACAGTCAACATTCGAAGGTACGTAGTGTGAAAAAGAAAACCTATCTTTTAACTGAAAAATAAGTCATTTGCATGGTACAAGTAAAAATTTACCTAAAACACTCATAACAAGCAAGGAAGGTAATTTTGTAAAGACCTGGCGTAGCGCAGTGCAAGGTAGTTTTCCCAGTCAAACAAATATCAACATTGTGAAGCTTAAAATAAATCCGAAAATAAATAACCTTGACGGCACCAATGTTCGCGTTGAAGCTCGGACAGAAGTCCGATAGAGCTTCAACTGGGACAAGTACAAGTCGTGCCATTAAAGATGAGACTTGACGCACCACGTGGTTTGACTTGCGCAGTAGATGATTAATAGCACTCAAAATTAATTGCGCGTCATCGGGGCGGGGGCAAGAGCGGCGGGAGGAGCGGTCAAGTCTCAACTTTAATGGCACGACCTGTACTGTACGTAAAGTTCAAAATAAATAAACTTATCTCCTCTCATGTTATTGAAGTGAAAACTTCTATAGGCGCGTTGGGCATTTTTCAGATGGGACTAAACCATTGATTTCCTGACACTATAACGCAATTTACCGATACCGTGGAGTAAAAGACATCAATCAACGCGTTGATTACCGCGGTGCCGATTTTTTTTGTGAAATCCGCGGAGCGCACTTCGCCAGGCCTTTGCCTCTTTATAAAGGATACTTACCAGTACCGAACTTCTCAACCATCTCTGGTATGAGGCTTGGCCACTTCTCAGGGAAGTCGCACTTGCCGATGATGGAGACAGCATCACTGAACTGCCTCTGAATGGCTTCAGGAGACTTCAGCATCAGCGACACAATCAGGGTTTTGATGGTGGCTCTGTCTGACGCATGGATGCGGTCAACTCCATCTTCTTCCTGTTAAGACCACACATTATTATTATTTTTCTATATAGTATCAAAGATGTAATTTTATTTTACATACATAATAATATTTTTATAAAAAAATTGGCAGGGCACTGTCATACAATTAATCTTTTGAATAGAACCCTAAAAATAAAAAGTCTCTTCATCTGTCTTTTTTCACATTTGCATATGAATCCATACTGCCGCCAACATTATAATTTGTGTGATTCCGGATGATGTGAGGGTTCTAACGATACCTCATACGTCCAAATCTGTTCAAGCACTTAACATTGTTGCTGAGATGAGTTTGCAACTACATTATTAATGATTTTTAATACGAGAATTGGCCTTCAGTTATAATGTCACAGTGGCTAATACTTACAACAGGCCAGTTTCTTTTGATCAGGTTCTTGAAGGCAATTGCCGCAGCCACCCTGATTGTGAGGTCCACCGTCTCCTTGTCTATGAGGTGCAACAGCAAGATAGCATAGTTCTGATTTACTTCTACACTCTCCAAAAACTTTTCAGCTGCAAAAGAAATCAATACCATTGATTAGCAAAAAATGGTTTATATTGTTGTGTACATGTGAGCTGAGGGGCAGTTCCCATATTTTTAAGAATGGTCACAATTTAATTACAAATTTGACAAGATAATGACATTGATTGTTGCCGAGATAAAATCGCAACTTCAATTTGAATGGCCAGGCCAGACTGCTAATAGAAAACTATTGGCCTTCCGGCTTGGCATTGTATGTTAATCTTAGAGACCAGTTTTTTTTAACCTTTATTGAAAAGAACCAGGTTCTTAATAACTAATTACAATCTAGCCTATAAGACTAATAAGCAATTTCAATTAAACTGAATTATTTACATGATAATTAAAGACCAGTGTGAGCCTTTTTGGCCTCGCACAGGTCGTATTTTCCTTTTTTTTGTTAGTCTAGAATGCTCCTTTTTTATTTTTGTTAATGTTTATGCCTTTTTTTTATTATGTTTTGTATTTCCTGTGCGTGTCCCAAATAAAATATTTTCTTTCTTTCTTTCTTTCTTAAATCAGAGTGTCAGACCTGAGACCAGTACCCTAATTGCAAAAAAAAATCAGCTTTACAACATAAATAATGCAATGAATGTTGTTGAACTGTCAAAATGAAACAAATTAGGCAAAATTATTTACGAAAATAAGTTACACAATTAGCGTACAGTTTATACTGGAAATGTATAGCTTGTAAGGTTGCCATGTGTACATAGATAAATTCACACCTTTTAATAAACTTGCTACAACTCTTAAATAGTACCAAGTCTTTATTTATTTCCCATGACTATGGAAGGAAGATACATAGGAGCCATAATTTTATTTTAAGGGCAAGTATAGTCACATGCATTAACCATTTTGACAAAATCAAGTCATTTATTCGAACTAGGCTGAAAATCAGCACTTTTTGAACATCAAAATCACATGAGACAGTTATCCAAAACCACTTCCTAGTGCTTTCATTGGGAAGAAGTAGTAAGCTACTAGTTAAATTTAAAGAACTTGATTAGCTACAATAAGATTTTTTTTTTTATTTAAATAACAGTTCAGGCTCATGCTGGCAATTTAAGGTGCCTTATTTTGATGCAACTAAGCAGTAAGTGTAGTTGACACTTATAGGCCTACCACACGCTCAAGCTTCACCATAATTTTGCCTGCGCAGGCCGGTTTGTACATGGAACACCGTGTGTGTGGTTGGTAAAACTAGCCAATTTGTACACAGTATTCCATGTACAAACCGGCTTGCGCAGGCAAAATTATGGTGAAGCTTGAGCGTGTGGTAGGCCTATAAGTGTCAAATACACTTGTGCCCATTATGAAATGAATACAAATTAAAGTTATTCATCTTAGAAATAATTCATTTTGAGTACTTACCAACTATAAGTATATAATTAGATGTAAGTAATAAAAATATATATAAGTATCTATAATTCTTTGAATAACAATAATTACTAAAAGTACTTTAATATTATTAAGAATTCGTGAGTAATATTTAGGAATATGCTTTAAGGTTATCATGAGATTTAGTTACAAATTTACGGGAATATTGATTATTCCTGATGTCAGGTTAATTAATAAATGTTATTATAATACAATCACGAGTAAATTTGTTACATATAACGGTAATTGTTAGGATAAAAAACAAAGAAAATATTACATACCCGGTCGCCTTATGTTGGTGTCTGGGTTTAGCGTCTGTTGAAGGTAATTCGCTAGTGTAGCCAAGTTTTCATCCGTAACCTCCATATTTATAATTCACTTTCACGAAATGGAATCTTTATTGTAATCCTAAAGATGGGGTTTTTGAAGAAAATGTGACGAACAAGACTAATTTTCAACGGCCACCCAAAGGAATGATGAAAATGACAATGTCAATCAATGACAGCAGCAAAGAAAAAAGAAAAGACAAATTAGAGACAATGTCAAAAAATGAATGACAGAAACGATTGTTGCTTGCCACAGACGTTGCATAGCAACTCAAGGGCTGGCTACACAGTAGTCAACCGCGTCCCAACAGAGGTGACCTTGGTGGTTTACAACCGTGGAGTTGGTGTTTTACGACTGAATTTCAAACAGCTCTGCCTGTCGCCAACCAAGGTCACCTCTGTTGGGGACGCGGTTGACTGCCGTGTAGAAAGCCCTTAAAGGCGACACATGGCACTGCGATTTCAAAAATCTCACGCCCACATACAAATGACAGCAGATTTTTCGATAACTCGCTAGTGATTCCAAAATCTGCGTGGATGTAAGATTTTGAAATCACCAGCAAGTCACTGCGTGTGTATTAAATTAGGTCATCCGATGTGCAGGTCAACGGGCACTGGACACTCCAGCAAGTGGGGCTTGGTAGTGATGTCAACTAATGGGATTTCGCATAGATTTAATTAGCATGTGTATTCTTGAGTAATGGCATGCTAATTGCTATTGGTATGCTATTTGCTAATAATTGGTAATAATCAAGTATGTGAATTTTGTTAATATGCGAATTATAAAGTACGTTCTTCTTAAGACGTCTCCTAGCGTACGTTTAGTTTACTCGCTGAGAAAGTTTTATTTGCGCTAGTACAGTAGCATATTTAATGTGATTAATTAAGATTAATCGCATAATTAAATATATTAAAGTATTTAAAGTACGAAGCGATAAATTCACTTCGCACTTCATAAAATTTCGCAACTACATTTCATTAGCTAAATGCTAAATGAGCATTCGCATGCTAACAATGAATGCGAATGCTAATTAACCATCACTAGGGCACGGTAAGTAGTATAGTCTGTGGCTTGTGGATCACTGACTCAGCTAATCACCAGTTCTCGGATCTCAGTCATTTGAGTCCGTGGTAGTGTGGTCATTCATTCAAGTTAGTTGGGCTATAGAGCATTGAGATAGAAAAAAACATGGAGGCGCCGCGATATTCTATACATGAATTTGCTTATACAAATATGGGTGAAATACGAACTAGAATGTGAAATATCGTGTTATTTCACTCTTTCTAATGTGGTAATCGTATTTGATAAAAGAGACAACAATATTTCAGTTGTTCCTCATAATGGCAACATTTTGTTGAGACGTAGTAACAGTTGTAGGTAAGTGCCATATCCGCCATAATATGCGACAAGTTCATGGTAGTTCTGCTGTCAAGTGGTTGTTTATTTTTTGTTTTATTGAGATTTGTGAGAATATTACGAGGAGTTTTCCTTTAAAACTACATATATACGTTGGAAAACACCAATTCAACATGCCTGTGTGTTGTATTGTGAAGGGTGGTGCAAGAAAGAAGGAAAATCAACCTCAATTGTCTTTGCACAGGTTAGTAGCCGGTTTTCATGCAATAGTACATAAAGTGATAAACTTTCGATGAAAAAATTGCTAGGCGATCATTAAATACGGCTTAAATTTTAATATATGGGTTTATTTCCGTTCGACAGACCTTTTTATTATTTCATAATTTCATTCGTTTGTTTACAATGATATGTCATGGTGGAATAGTGTTGTACCGTTGCCGTAATAGTTTCTGATACTAGTTCCTTCGCTGCGCTGAAATAATATTGCATGATTTTTTCCGACATCTTCAACAATAATCGTCAAATTTCAGCCAATTTACACAAAATCAATGAATTATACACTAAAACCTTCCGCATAAATCACTCCGTCCATTAGTGAAAATTGATTGAAAATCCGTTTAGTAGTTTCTGAGTTTTTCTCGTTCAGACAGACAGAAAAACAGACAGACGCGGCGGTTCATTTATGATAAAATTGTTAAAAATTTAATTCACTAATGCCCGTTTTTACCGACAGCTAAGTGACACTTAAATGAATACCTAAATAAAACTGCACTGTTGGATTTTCAACTCTCAGCGCTGAGTCTACCGTTGAAAATCCAACAGTGAACTTTTATTAGGGATTCATTTAAGTGTCACTTAGTGAAGGTGAAAACAGGCATAAGACTTGCATGCTCGCTCGATACTAAATATTTGGCTTTGTTTAAACGTTCACTTGCCAAACATTAGGTTTGCGTTACAAATATTTGTGACACTTTATTTGCTAAGTAATAATTCTATAAATGAAATTATAATTATGCGGAAAATTGTTTGGAAAGTGATAAATTGTCAATCCTCTTTTTTTTCTGTTACAACGGACTATTAGCTAATATTTTTTTAATATGATTCAACCGTGATATCTAGTAAGATTCGTAATACTATTACGTACTAGTATCGATACTCGAAATAGTAGCACTATGTTCCCTGAATGACACAACCCTAGCATTGGCAGCCATTTTAAGAGACATTTTGAGTTGTAGGTATGCACCTTTTTTTTTGTAGGTATTTCCAGTCCATACTTATTATATGTCTATGCTATAGAGTCATTGAGAATGTCTATGTATAGAGTACTAAGTCTGTGCTCTATGGTCGGTCATATTCTTGGTTTGTGGCTTTAAGGTGGAACCTTCGACCATGCCCGCGAAATTCAAATGTTCTTATGTTTTTTTCATTTTGTAGGTCAGTCTCAGATCTCATGTTAATGATTGATTGATTGGCGGTCATAAAAGATGGCCTCCCTCCATTTCTTCCACATCTCACGGTTACCTAAATAACATATCAAATTATTTGCTGCTAAGAATGTCAATTTCGTGAATTTATGACATTATACACCATCACTGAGAATTGTATTTACGATTTTAATTATGAACATTCTCTAAATATATATTTATTATTTTTACGACCGCAAATCAATCTATCATTAACATGAGATCTGAGACTGACCTAAAAAATACAAAAAACGTAAGAAAATATGAATTTCGCGGGCAGGGTCGGCGCTTTCGCCTTAAGGCCGTCAGTCTATCGGATCCGATGGTCTGATCCAGCTATCAGAAGGCGTTGGAGCCATTATTTTGTTTAAACATTCAACACACGTTCGATCCTATAGTCGGATAGTTTGCATTGTTCTGATGGCCCAATCAGACTATCGTCCGATTATCTGTTGAAAAATCGTACGTGTATTCCCAGCCTAAGGTTAATAACGCAATCTGATCTGTGGTAATACACCTATATTAAAAAGTACTCTGTGGTTACCTTTTGAAAAATGTACTCTGTGGTAATAATATGAAAGGTTAGGGCGGACAGAATTTAGCATTAAACATTTGTTTATAATAACAAAGTTTTATTTTTTTGGGTAATAAAACAGTTTTATTTATATAAAATAGTTTTATTTTTTCAGAGATACCATGTTACATTAAAGGAATAGGATAGAGGAAAGTTATACAAATAACTATGACAAAACTTGACAGAAGCACAGAACAGAAGAGAAACGGTACGGTTTTTATTTCAAACAATTCAAGTCATGTAATTCAGTAAGATTAGAAAATTACAATCTAAACAAAAAAAAAATCATGCAGGCCGCCTGGCCGCCGCTGTGAGGTTAGGTAAAATGAGCTATGTTATGCAAAAACGTGTCAACCCTAAAAAACCTAAACCGGAGAAATCTCAGCTCAGAGAAATTTACAGCTACAAAAAATACTCCTAAGCTATTCTGATTGTATCCAAAACTTATCAAATAAGTCATCATTTGTATTGTAGTGATATAAACACAGCTTAATAGAGTGAGATTATAGGTACAATAAAAATAAATGAAATAATGATGAATTGTTTATTGCAAAATTTAACCAGTGCATTTTTAAGTGCTAAAATGTTTTGCAAGCCCTTGACATATTATTGTTAATTAATAAAAATAATTAAGAAATGGGGGAGGTCTTTTTCCAGCAGTGGGATAGAACAAGGTATTAAAAAAATGCAGCAAACATACTAACATAATTATAAATTTGAAAAAATCTACAAAATTGAGATCGATAGGAGATCATATCGGTAAATAATCAAAAATAAGAGATCAGTCTTCTCCATCCTCTGATAGCTGTTCAAAATCTTCAACATGATATCCATCTATATCTTCGTCAATAGAAACACCTGGAGTATGTTTTAGGAAATCATAAAATGGTTTAGCGTCTTTCGGTATCAGTTTCATTAATTCTTTTAGATCTTTTAATTTTTCTACACTCAGACATTCCGTTTGGCCAGCATTCGGGCAAATTAATATTCTTTAGCACAGGCTTACGGCCTTTCCCTGCCTTCTCAAGATTTACTATCTGAGCATCTTCTTGTGCAATTTCAGTTTTGACTTTCAAAATATAAGGAAATGGTTTTTCTATCACAATCTCATGCAGTTTCAACCAATTAACTTTGTTTTTAGCACTGTCAACTTTTCTATTTGTTATAGCCTGTTCTAGTGGCCTGACTGAGAGCATATCGGAGGGTATCATTCTCGAAACCTCGAACTTCTTTTTCTTCTTTGACTTCTGAATACTTTCTGCATAATCTTCTAGAGTGTAAAGCCTTTGTTGCGTTTTCAAATGTGATTCTATAACACCAAAATTGGCATCATTTGGTAAGAAGCTATGCCCCGACAAAAGAAACAAGCAATGTAATTGATTGTAAGGATGTGTGATGTTGCATGGTATGTATTAACATGAGAACTAACTAAATACTATGATTTTGCCCTCCACAAAAATCCGCCCATAAGATTAGATCCGTTACTGGGGATTGTATGATTTTAAAAATGTACTTTCGCAAGTAGGATCCAACTTCTTGAGTACCCTTTCCACCTTCATTTTCAAGCCATAAGTTAAAAATTGAGCGTTTGCTACTTCCTATATAAATCCCTAAATTATATAAATTTAACTGCCGTTTGTAATAAGCTATATTAGTGGGTATTTTTGGAAGTGGATGGGTTTTTTGCATATCAAAAGTAAGTGTTTCTACAGTATCTTTTTCTGACGCCAAATTCAGATCTGCATTCATTTGCTTTCTAAGCTCTGATGCTTTATTAGTATGCAAATTTCATTGATTTTTAGCTTCTTCAGCTTCTGTGCCTGTTAATGATTTAATATTAGCTGCAAGTGTCACAAGTTTTACATGCGTCACTTTTTGGGCTTTAAATCTGAGGTTAAATTTTTCATAAAATATTTTCTTATATGTTGCAAGACTCGGTAGGTTTTCATTTGTTGGATATTTAGCTTTGAATAAATCGTACATTATTAATAGGTTGAGTTCAGTATTCAAATTTTGTATACGCCTCTGCATTTTTTTTAAGGGTTCGGGAGACTGGCTACAAGCGCTAGATGGCGTTAAGTTAAAATTCATATTATTGTGGGTTAACAGGTTATTGCATAACATGGCTCAAATATGACTTCGATTTCATTGCGTCAGGTTCAGAGGTCTCTTGTGGTCTTTTGATCGATTCGTTTTGTAAGTTTGGTGTTCTTGGTTTTGTCACAGGAAAGAATATGTTGGGAAATTTTGGTTGCACTTATGTTGTTTTTTTTAGATTTAGATCAATGACTAAAGAATAAGAGAGGACATGAACTAAAAGATGAAAACGCGTGCGCGCGTGGAAAGTAAAATGGCGTAGGCTCCGCCCATTACCTAGTGTTGTCCTCTGCTCATTCTTTGCAATGTTTTTGTTCATCGTATTGATTACAAATCGATTAATCGAAATCACATACATTAAAATAAGGCTTTTGATTTTAGGTAGATAGTAAGTAGGGTGTTATTCGATTCTCATTCTAGGACGTCGCATTATGGATTAAGTACAAAAAAGCCTGTTGTTGCGTAATTTCTGAAAAATTGCAAAAATCATCAATTTGGTGGTTCATTTAAAATTAATTCTACTTACTTGATATTTTTCATAATAATATTACTACGCATTTACTCTATGATTAACCCTTAATCAGGCATCGCAAATGGGATAGTTCTAAGAGTGAGCAGACTTTCGTATATTGTTTTTAGTAGTTCCAGAAGTCATTAACTTATTTTTTATTTTTTTTTTGCTTTTGGGTTTTTTTGGAAATTTATGTGGGAGCTATTCTACCATTGCCCAAGTAGAGCAAAGTTATTTTACTGGGATTGAAATTTTTAAATATTTACCAAGAATTTGTCAATAAAATAATTTATTTATAGAAATAAATAAATAATTTTATTGACAAATATAGGTATTTAATTATTTATTGTATGGAACAGCTCCCAACATGGCACAAAGCAGAGTGGTACTTGACATATCTTGCATTCAAAGTATGTTCTAACTTCTTTTTGTCTCGTACTGCAAAAACGGCATCTTCTATATGAGCCCTTTTTACCGTGATGCTGACCAGGCCTTGAGAGCCGAATCTCGTCAGGTATTCCAAAAACTCCACCCTTTTTCTTTATGAAATTGCCTGGCTTATGTTTTCTATGTGAATATCTGAAAAGGTAAAATATTTCAACATGTAAAATGTTGCAATGGGTAATAGGAAGTAAAAGTAAACATTATTTCAGGTTGAAAATTGTACATACCCATTTATTACTGCTCTTGCCAGATGTAGTCGAAAATCACTATGGATAATGTCTCTCTGTCTAGTTTGGCAGTATAGAATGTATGTATTTATGATAGCACTTTCATACATAAACCAAAATAGACGTAACCATGTTTTTCTTGATTTTCTTCCAATAGGATAAGAGCTGCGAAAATGATCAAATTTGTCAACTCCACCCATATGTTGAGTATATGTTCTTATTGCAGTAGGACAGTACATGTCTTTCAATGTGCCATTTTTCTGCCTTCTCTTGATGACAGAAACTTCAGATGGATTTACTGCAGTTGACAAAACATGTACATCTTTTGTATCGTGCCATTTTATACATCCAACTGGAGAATCATACCGAAAAGTAAACTCACCAGAAGCAAGCTTCATCAGTTCTTTTTTCTTCATTTTCATCTCTTCACTGTCCCCAGGTTTTTTTTGTAGTGAATTCTTCTGGCATTCCTTTTCTTGTTAATCGCACTGTGCCAATACTGTAAATGTTTCTTTCATATAAAATCTCCATTAGGGGAATGCTGGTGAAGAAATTGTCAAACACAACTAACGACCCAGCAGGTACATTTTTAGTGAGTTTCAAAACAACTTTGTATCCCAGACCTTCTTCACTTGGAGCCCCTGATCTGTCCTTTCCTGTAAATAAATATCAAACAGAATATCATGAACTAATGAAAACAGTTTTTTATTGAACAAATCAGAACTTTTTTTAGGCAAAAATATTCTATTTACCTGTATAGATATCAAACTGATAGAGATATCCAGATTTGGAGTCACAACGACACCAAACTTTATATCCACGTTTTATGGGCTTCAATGGCATGTATTGTTTTTTGCTATCTCTACCTTTGAACTTGACCATACTTTCATCAACTGATTTATGATGAGAGTTGTCAGCACATTGTTGAAAGGTTCGGTTCAGAATAGATACAACAGCTCTTATTTTTTCTAGTTTATCATATTGTGGGTGAGTTTTTGGAGGCTCTTGGGATATATCACTGACATGAAAATTCTCCAAAATTTTCTGGAACCTTTTATGATGGTTGAAATGATAACGTTGGCATGATAACGCTAATTTCCTGATTGTTATCTATCTGAAGACCAATATAGTTCAAAGTCTGATAATGGATGCAATCCCATCAGTAAATATCCCCAAAAAAGCACTTATTTCTTCTTTAGTAGTGGTAGTCCAAAATTTTGATTGTTTATGTTGCGCATATTTGTTGGTATTCATTACAAATAATTCAAGCAATTCCTCTGGAAATAACTTCAAGAAATAGTGAACAGGTGTGCACCTGCTATTTGATTCAAAGCTGCATTTTAGATCCTTTTCAAATGTATGTTCTGTAAAATTAGGCACATTTGTATAATTGTGTTTTGTAATATACTGTAGACATGTAACCAGCTCACTGTAATATTCTTGATCATTATCCATGTTTTCAATAGGCATAGTCAGATCTACTGGAGGCTCATTATTTGTATCTGATTGGTTCAACACTGTCGATTCTGGGGAAGGATCTATTGGAGGTTCACTTGTGTCTGCTTGGTTCATAACAGTAACTGACATGGGTTCCTCTGGGGAATCATCATTATTGGAGGATTCCAAGGATTCCAACAGCTCAGAATATGTCATACCTTGAATGCTGTCTAAAATTGAATTCATGTCTTGGGGTAGATCAGTCTCATTGAACATATAATTATCAGGTTCCTCTTCATCTTCCGAAGAGTCACACAATCTATGTAACTCCTTGGCTATATCCTTTTCAGAAATACTTTTTCTTGACATTCTAAAGCCTGGAAAAGTGATAAAAACAACATTTATTATGAATACCACTAACAAAAACGGAATCAATGACCGGACCATGGCCGTATGTCTCCCACATACTTTCAAGAACCAAAGACACTCTTGATTGTAACATTATTCATTATAATTTGTATGCATTATAAAGCCACATTCCTAATTAATAATATATTAAAAAATACCACGACTCACCTGTTCTTATTTTCTAAATAAACAACTTTTTATTGCACAGCACTTCAAAAACTCACGACAAAGACCGTTACCGAAAAACGTAGATAGAGAATGAACTATAGATTCGCTATTGGCGTGCACCTGTATGAGATGGCTATAGTCTCGTGACATTAAATGGAGGTTGCCAGCTAAAGAATTTTACCCATATTAGTGGGTAGTCGATCTTTTGCCCATGATCATTTACAACAAGATCTAGATAATGTATATTTTAAATTGCCTTTTATGCTTAGACGCAGTAGGGTAAAAATAAAATAAGGCAGTTAATAGAAAAAACGTTTATTAAGAATCACTGACCCTTAAATAAAACTAATTTATTATAAAAATTTCGGACCTTGTCATCCTCTTCAGACATTTTTTTTGTTGCGAAATACATCCTAACTTTTAAGTATTTCATGCAGATTGCTTTAATTAGAAGTGGAAAATGGCAATCCAAAAATGACTGATTTTGGAAATGTTGGGCAATTGAACAAAATAAACTGACGGACAAGCAATTCTTCAGACATTTTTGCAAAATATTGTGAAAAATGTTTTTCTCGCTAAAGCTTTTGTTTTGGCGGAATATTTTTTCACATATTTCGCAAATTGTTACAACATCTTTGCTGGGATAGTGCAAGCCCCCCTTATCTTTTTAAATTGTAAGCTTGTGTACTTTTCTTCAGAAATTAAAGCTGACAAACATTCTTGGCATTTTAAATCTTTTCGAGTTTGTGGACAACAAATCCGCCAATATAGATCACGACTTGTTTAGAAAACTCAGTGAGTCTTCTTGGATCTGCCAAATAATGATGATCCTTCATAGTTTTTATCAAATCTATTTCTCCGCTGTAGTTTTCCCCAAAGTTATCATCGGAATCCTGAATTAATATATTCCGATCGACTGTTTTATTGATTGCCACTTCAGGTTTAGTATAAGTTAAAATATTTATTTCCTATAAAGGAATACAATTTCCTGTCGTAATATGCTTAAGCTCCCCATGTACTAGCATCCTTTTGAAGGCAGATCTAAATTGTCTCGCCGTGGGATTGTTATTAAAACCACCCTTAGCTCGTATGGCACTGAAAAAGTATTCCAGATGATCCTGGCTGAATTTGTAAGTACAGAGAAATGTAAGAGAGTTACTTCTAACATAGTTCTCATACAAATACAAAACACTTTTTATACATATAAAAAAACCCAAAAATCCAGTTTTCCTATTAGTATCTAGGATATTTCTTCCATTTAATTTCAGTTCCGTTAAATATTTATACATGTTTAATAAAAAAAGTTTGTCTGGAAAAAATTCCATTAAATAAGGGTTTTTTGTACGTATAGGCATTCATATTACGTGAATTCATAATATCAAATAAATTATTAATTTTCCGAATGAAATCAATAGTTGCATCAGAATTTCGGAAGCCAACAAGATCCAATTCATTTTTACAAAATTCTATAGCATCGGCTACCGACTCACTAAAAACTTGGGCAGCTAATTTTACTTTCATTACTTGTTTATTAAAATTTACATGAGCTCTTTTTAATTTGTCGCCCAAGTGCAATCCTTCATTTTCCTGTAATTCTAGTAAACGTTCAATGTTCTCCCAAGATATTATTCTACCTTGCCCGTCAGTAGTTTCACTTTTTTGTGCCAACGTATTCCTTACTAACTTTAACATGTGAGATGGGTCCGGAAATATAACAATTTTTTTTTATCCCCAATGCTAAAACAAGGATTTATTTCATTTACATTTAAATTGCACCCTAGCAATTTGGCCATTGCAAAATTTGCCGGACACCCGTCAAATGTTACGGATATGATATCCACTTCACATTCACGAGTAACCATTTCAATAGCAGTCTTGACTAGGGCAGCTTTTTGTTCAGCGAAATACCATCAATTAAAAAATAGCCGAGTGGTATCTTCCATGATCCATTTACACATGTCATCATAAAAACTAGGGCTTCTTTCGCTAATTGGTCATTGTCTAAATTGTTGCCATAGTTGACAAATCCAACACAATCTTTTCCATCAAAATCTATATACTTTCTGATAGCCATTTCGTTAAAGCTCAACGCACAAAGTAATTTTGTTGTTTTTTTCTCACTATGGGCTTTATTTAGAAGTTTGACAGCTTCTATAGACTCTCTGCTAAACCCCGGATTACCCTCTACACACTGATACCAGCGCGACAGTGTCCGTGGATGAGGAAGACAAGTATTAAATTGTTCCCGAACATAATTATAGGCCCTAGGACTTATAAAGTTTAAAGTTAAGACGAACTTCCGTAACTCCGCAGAATATATTCTTTCACTTATATCTTTACAAAGAAACCTTTTAAAAAAATCCTTATTTGCCGGTTCTATATAATTTAACATAGCAGCAGATTCTTCATTTATCATGGAAAAAGCTTTTAACTGTGCTATTATATGTGATAACCCAGCAGTCTTCTTTTTCAACCTCCTGTTTTTTTTATTTTAAAGCAACCAATTGCTTTTTCCTGCTTTCGGCTAGAAGAGTTCTTCGGCTCAATTGTTTTCTTAATTTACGTTTCCGAGGTGTTTCAAACAGTGGCAAAGGTGTAGGAACAGTAATGGATACATCACCTTCAACCTGAAATCAAATATGTACACTGTTAATTATTAGTCCAATAAAACCTGTGCGCTTTTGTAAGTTTTGTAGCCAAATGTAAATTTTGATCTTCTTGGAGTTGGTGAAGACTTTCAATAAATTTAAAATCTATTTTTCTATTTTGTGCATCAGAAAAGACTCTCAGTTCACAAATGCATTTCGAACTAACTTTACTGCATGGCACGGATCTATGAATACATTTACAGTGCCTTCTCTATATTTAAATTTCGTGATTTCTGGATTCTGTGCTATATTTTTGCAACTTAATGACTCCAACATACTGAAATTTGTAGCCGGTCCATCGCACGTTAGAGCTACAACGTTGACTCCAGCCTCCTCAGTCATTTGTAGACATATTTGAACCAGGTTACATTTTTGTTCACCTGACAAAGATGTTATGAAGAAATAGCCCACTGGGAGCTTCCATGAACCATTAATGCAGGTCAACAAGAAAACTAAACATTGGCTCGCTTCATCTAGACTGTCACTGTCAAAATCAACTCCCATACCCACTCTTCCATAATATTTTTGTTTTCTTGGATTCCATGTCAAGGATTTTCTAATTGACATTTCATCCAAAACTAAAGTGCAAAGTACTTTTCTATCACTCATTTGAGCTTTTAATTTTAAAGTATCGAAAGCCTCTTTGGTGAATCCCGATTCTGCATCCAATTTTTGGTACCACTTACTCAGTGTTCGTGTATGTGGTAGGCACGTATTGTAACTATTTCTAATGAAATTGTATGCTGCTGGTGAGAGAAAATGCAAAGTTAACGCAAATTTGCGGATTTCTTCAGAATACTTTCTTTGTAAGAGTAAACCCTTAGACTTAGCTAGTTGCCTTTTAAGAAAATCTTTCGGGCCAGCGCATTCCTCTAACATAATACTACCTTCATTATTTATAAAATTCCTGCTTTTCAGGTCTTGTAAAATGTTTCTAAAATCAACAAGCTTCTTTGCTTGTCTTCTGCATTTAGCACTTAAGCGTTTGTTTTTTTTTGTTGCAGGGCACATTTATTCTTCAACTTCTGTATCACTTTGATGTCTGGATTAGGCTGAAAGAAATAAAAAAATAGGTAATAGGTTAGAGATCAGATTAGCGAAAATAGCTATTAGTTAATATGACTCTGACAAGCTCTTTTTAACCAATGTTAAGTGTGTATAACTCAATATCGACCAAAATGTCGCTTGGTCATATTATCCTTTCCATCGTTGATATAATATACAGACAAGTAGAGAACCTCTTTTTTGAAGTTGATTAAAATTTGGTTATCTTGCATATTACGTTGCTTGTTGGCGCAGACAAAGCAACTCGTCCTTGTTTGAGATAATCGTAAAAGTATAAGAAAGCTTTATAACACACAAAATGATGTTGCTGTTTGGATTTGACATCAATATGGGTAAATGTAGGCTTACAATGAAAATGTGATAATTTACCTTGAAGAGTCTTGTATTAATAGAAGTCTCACTATATCAAGACGTCTATTAATACAAGACTCTTCAAAATGTAGCGAACAGACAAATACTTTTTCCTGGCTGGAGTCGATATTCTCTTGACCCAATGATTCAAGCCACTTTCTTTTGAGTTTATCATTTTTTGGTAACCTAAAAACACAAACAAAACACGCAAACAGCACAGTACGTCATCACGCTCACAGACGTAATAGGGAAATGCAACGGTACTTTTTAGATTATGAGCGCGCGCGCAGACGACGCGAAGGTGAGGGTGGGAGCGAGACAAAACACTTGTTTATCCTTGTTTTGTAATCATGTTATAATAATGCCTTCTTCTATGTAATAATTCCTGCGGATTATTTTTTATTATTTTTTATGATTTTTAATAATATTTATTCTTATATCTCGTTGTGTATTTGTCTTACATTCTAAGCACTGTTTATTTTATTTTATCGTACTACCTGCCTATGTAATAAACAAATCACTGTACCTGACTTGATTTCCGTACGTCTTTTCTTCTTCTTTTTTTTTTTCGGGTGACCACTGAAAATCAGCGCTGTGCTGTGGGCTCCCCATAGCACTGCATCATGCTGAGTGGAAGCCTTCTTGTCACAGTCATGTCGTGCAGCTGCCGACTAATTTCTGTCTTATGCTCGTGATTTATTATGTACTTTTTGTTGTTTTCATTTACTCTTGTCTTAGATGTATGTACGTGTCTCTGTGACAAATAAACCTATTTTTCTTTCTTTCTTTCTTTCTTTCAAACTAACATAAATGTGTATATTCTTTCATGCTAAATATTCAAACGAAATTTGATAGAAATGATGCAAAATCGATTCGTTGTGCAAATTAACACTAAATTTGTCAATAAAAAATACTTAGTAAACAAAACCAAAATAAGGAAATATATCGTTCGAAAGACTATGAATAGGCATGAATCTATGACCGAACAGTAATAAACATGAATTGAGACTAGAAATTGGTATAAATATATAAAGGAAACTTAATAATTTATGAATTCTTAGGACTTACTTGTGCAAGGATATCAGAGGCACTTTTTTACTGTATTTCGAGCCACAGCCCCTCACACAACACTTAGGCATGGTTTCTTCTATCACAGACAGCCTCAGTCAAATTTACAGCACTCAAAATGTTCTCAAACTGGAAAAAATCTTAATATTTAGTCGCACGATAACGCCAAATGACACTTCATGTACACCATGGTATAATAATATACTTCGCCTGGTATTCTCTTCTAGGGTTGATGAGGAAGTTATGAGGAAGAGGATGCGGATGAGGAACTATTAAAAATACGATTTGAGGTAGAGGATGACGATCTGAGGAGGAGGATGAGGATGAGGAAGTGGATGCGGAAGAGGAATATAGAACCTGTGATTTGGAATTGAAATTTTAAATAAAAGAAAGATTGCGAATGGCCCCTTTCTCTTGAGACCGTGGGTACACATATGTGCACCTATAATTTATTCAAGCTACAACTAGTAGCGACATCTTTTGACAGCTTTTAGTACTTTAATAAGTTATTATAGATTCCAGAGTTTCGATATAAGTCAATAGATGGCGTCGCGGAGAAAGTTTGTCGAATAATTTTTTCTTTCGAATTTGTCGGTTGTAATTTTTGTCACGCGACATCTACTTGCAATGTTTGAATTTCGTTAAAAAATCAAATTGTTCAGTTTAGTTCAATATTTTTGTTGATTTGTGTTACTAAATTATTGGACTAACGTGTGAATGGTAAGTTTTTCATCTGTTTGATTTTTTTATTGTGTTATTGTCGTCTCGTTTTAATGGTACACGTATGTGTACCTCAGGACTAAAGATTACTTTTGTGACATAGGTATATGATTCTTTTTCAGCTTGAATATGGACGACCGAGTTATTGAGGATATCCTGAACAACAGTGGTTTTGACTTTTCTGGAGACGATGATGATGATGAAGAGTACTTGCCTCCAGATGTCTTAAGAGGTCTTCAGGAGCATGAAGAAGCGGAAAATTGTGGAGAAAGCGAAGTTGAAGAAATATCTGAAGAAGCGAGACAAGACGACGAAAATATTGAAGAAGTAAGTCAAAGTACATCACGATTATTGTGGCGGAAGAACGTAATGCCTTGCCGTGGGCCTGGTATTGCAGATGACGTGTTAATTTCACAGGGGAGTTCAGACATGAATGTCTTGTACTGTTTTTTTGAGTATTTGGGGCTAGACTTTTGGGAATTACTAGCAGAACAGAGCAACCTGTATTCAGCTCAGAAAAGAGATCTAAAGTCAATAGATACAAATGCTATTGAAATGATCTACTTTGCCGGCGTGCAACTGATGATGGGCTCCCTCAAATATCCCCAAGGAAAGCTCTACTGGTGTCAAGATCTTTGTGTACCTATAATTAGGGATACAATCAGTCGTGATCGTTTTTTTGAGCTTAGGAACTATCTGCACTTAGTGGACGTCAGCCAGCCAAATCCTAATGACAAGCAGTGGAAAATCAGACCTTTGATAGACCGCATTCTAAAAAAATGTCATAGTTTGCCTCGCTCGAAACATATGTCAATTGACGAGCAAATAATACCATTTTCCGGACGATGTGAATTCCGCCAATACGTGCCAGCTAAGCCAAATCCACTGGGCCTGAAGAACCGCCACTGAAAAGGCGCTCACTGGGGACACTTGATGGAGGGGCTGAAAGATACTGGCGCACAACTCTGTAAAGTTCAAAATATTTGGGGTTCATTTTCCACCACAAAAGACTGTCTCCTTGAAGACCTATTCTCTTCTCTTTAATATAATTAATTATTAGTGACTTCAGGATAAGAAATCTGTCAATGGGTGCGATTGGACTTTCTTCATCGTCACTATTAGGAGCCAGCATCTCGGATAACATTGATTGTAAAAATCTGCCTGTAAAAAAGTTAGCTCCAGAACTCTTTGATGGTAGGCTCTCGGTATCGGTATGATGAAAGTGTTGATTGTGTTGAATAACATCATGTTCGAATGACTGTATTTGTGGTTGTGCTTGTGCGCCATGGCTTTCTTGACATAAAGAAATCAGTTCGGACTCAATACTTTCTTTAGTGATTTCATTTAAAAACTTAGTTTTATATTTTGGATCTAAATAAGTAGCGATTGTGTAGATCTTATTATTATGAGGTTCACTAAAGCGATTGGTAATTTCTTCTATCAATTTTTGAATAATATTCCCGCAAGTTTGGTCAGTATTATTTATATTCTGTCTCAATAGATTCTGCAATGTGCAGGTCAAGACATGGATTAGAGGGATCACGAATGAAATACAGGCCTCGGAACTACTCATGGTCTTGGTGGCCTCTTCAAATGGCTTAAGGATTGTTGCACAGCTCTCAAGTTGTAGCCAATCGTTTGGAGTAAACTGCGGCAAATTTGTATGTTTTGAGGTATAAATTACTATGGCATCCTTTATTTCAATTAGACGTTGAATCATATTAAACATACTATTCCATCTTGTAGGACGAAATATATTCATCAATCGCCAAGGCCGCACGTATGCACAATTGCAATTGATGTATATTGCAATCAATGTCGTTAATCTGTGACACGCGGCGGTCTTCATGTTAGAACCACCATCGCGAACCATGATATGTAGTTTTTGACGGGGAATCTCCCATTTCTCTCGTATTTCGTCCAACTTTTGTGCTATCACATCGCCCGTATGTCGTTCCTCGAGTGGGACACATTTAAGAAATAAAGATACTCTTTGAAAGTCATTGTTGATACCATGAATTGTAAAACTCAGCAACGAAACTCCTGCTCCTGGTTCAGTCCATATATCAGTGGTGAAAGATAAGTATTGCAAATCTTTAATTAAGTTTTTTACCTTGTTCCTTAATTTAGGATAAATATAAATACAAATGAGATGTGTAACTTTGACGTCTGCTTAAATTATATTTTGGCTGAACAGCATGAATCAACCGTCTAAAGCCAATTCCTTCAACAAAATTAAATGGTAAATCTTGAAGAGTTAACATTTCGCAAATTAAATTATCCAGCTCGCAGCTTTTTTCGTGAGATGTATCCCAATACTGATACTGTCTTTGTAATGCCTCCTGTAAAGTTACTTGTCTCTTAGCCTGTTGAAGAGGAGTCTCTTGCGACAATTTGCGTTTATCAACCGCGGCTTTTTTTAATGCTGAATCCTTTTGTTCATACTCGGCATATTCTACTTCATGGCACGTGACTTGAGATGACTTCTTAACCCCGAAGTCCCGCGCCCTTTCCTTGAATATGTTTGGTCACATATTTTACATCTAACAGTATCAGCGTCCACTTCACTAAAATACGTCCATATAGCACTACATTTTGGCTTCATCTCATAAACTTTTTAACTTAACAATAAACCTAATTACGACTTACGTAGTTCTAGTTACGTACGACCACTCAAAAACAAAACAAATTTAAGACTGGCTAAGTGGCTACAGTGGGATTGGTACGTACACTACAGTACTACACACACACACAATAGCGTGCTGTGTTATATTTCTAAAACACGTTCAAGCCTGATCGTGAAAGTATCTTACCTAATGCAGCGAGCAAAAGACGGAGATTACTTTTATTTACATTGAATACGTCAACAACACTTCCTCATAAATTCCTCTTAATTAATGAGGATGTGGAAGAGGAAGAGGAATATTTTATGCCTGATTTTGAGGATGTGTAAGAGGAAGAGGAATATTTTATGCCTGATTTTGATGATGTGGAAGAGGATGAGGAATCGCTAAAAAATTAGGAACTTCCGCATTATGAGGATGAGGAAGAGGAATCCTCATCAACCAAACTCTTCCCATGACAGCTGGGTCACGTGATTGGCCTAAGAATACGTCATCAGTTGCGATGCGGCTCTCAAACTTTTTTAGTGGGGGAAAAAGATAAAAATAATACAACGGGTACTCATTTTCTATCATTATATTATATTATAGATTTATAATAATAAATCGACATATTTGATACTTTTTGTATTTTTTTACTTGGCTTCTTTTTTAATTGATTGCATATTATGTGTATTATGTTGTGTTTATGTTATTTAGTTCCCTTACTCGTAGATAGGTGCTCGATCGAACTAAACAGAGTACTACTTCATAATGAATTTGAGGATACAAGTCCTTTGTGGCATCATGAACAACAAAAAAATCGTGTCAAATTTGTGAAAATGAATTTTTCATCGTGCAACGATTCACCGTGGTATTTATTAAATTCTCTCTCCATTATATCAGCAACCTTGATCAATTAATTGCAAGGGTAAATTAGTTGTCCCCTAGACACAAAAAAAATCCAATCACAAGCTACGCTACCTGGATCAATCTTTCGTGTCTCGTATTCAAGATGTGGATATTTTCGTAAATAAGTAAAAAACTAGTTGGGTTAGGTTATGTTCGGGCGTACAGCCGGATTGGCACTATTATGCCTTATATGAAATTTACAACGCGTAGATGCTATGCCTAATAATGTGGTGCCTGGCAGGAAACACATTATTAAACTTCCTTTTCAGTCGACACCTCCGAACCAAAAACACGCGCAAAGTCCTCCTGTGAGCGGATGCACTAAGTAGGCTTGCCGTCACCCTGCTTAGCCAGAATGCGGCCGAACTTCGTCCACGTATACCTCCATCCGAGACGGCTGCCAGCCTCACGTACCCGGTAAAACAAATGTTTATTTGTTTTAGTGAGTCTCTCGTTCAGAAAGAAGCGACGCGAAGGTGCGGGGAGTCCAAGATCCTCGGTGGTGGCACCACGCCGCACGCGCGCGGTCTGCAGCAGGTCGTCGCGCAATGTGCGCCGCGTCAGGCGCACCACGATGCGCCGCCCGCGCGCAGCCGCTTCTCCCATTGGGCTCCTTCCGCCAGCCGAACTCGCACCGCCCGCAGGGATCTTCCGCACCTCTCGCTCAGCTCGCAGGCCCACCCGTTGCGCGAAAACCATGTCCCGTTGGTCGAGAGCCACCCCAAGCTTTGCCGCCACCAGTCCGGCGGTGTGCATCACGTTCTCGCCAGGAATCTCCGGGATGTTGGCAATCTCCAGATCAGAGCCAAGCAAATCCTGCTCGCGGTCGTTGAGGTTGTAACGTTACATTTTCCCAGGAGGGAAAAATGTAAGGGAAAATAATAATATAATTGAATATTATAATATAATTAAAAATACAAGGGGAGTACAAAAACACAGTTTAACACTACTGATCGGCACTGCACGCTTAGGAGGTTAGGCCTCAGAGGTGGCCTGCAGCGGGAGGTGGTCTTCGGGAGATGGAGGCTCCGGCAGGAAGGGATTGACGGCTAGCGGTGGCCTCGGCGGGTCGATGACTCCGAGGGAAAGAAGAGTTGGCTCCGGCAGGGAGTGGGTGAGCTCCGGAATGGCCAGGGCAGGCCAAGATGGACTGTAAGAGAGACAGACCCTTTTATTATAGTAAAGTCGGAGATAGAATCGGAGATAGAATGGCAATAGAATCCGAGATAGAATGGCCCGTTGCTTCTGACGGCCTCTGCTTTTATACCCTTCAGCTCGTTTCCAAAATCAATATTTTTTTCCATTTTCAAACAATGGTTTCTTCAATTATCATCGGACCTCCTTGGAGTGCGTAAATTTCATAAATAAAATTTAGAACAATAGTTAATTATTTGGTACAATCATAATATAAAAAAATAAATTATAATTAATACAATGTTTTAGCGATATCAGTAAAAATAATTAAAACTATATAAACCAAAAAGTAACATCATAGACTAAGCCAAAAAGAAAAATAAAAAGAAACTGACAGTTTAACATTTGACATAGGTAAGTGTCACAACAAGAAAATCTACAGAAAATATCAATAACAATGAAATACAGAGCCTCAGGAATATTTAACACACCGGCAATGGTCATGCCTTTATCTAGAGAGAACGTATGATAAAAGACCAACATTTTAACAACCAAACCGTAAGTAAAAACATGCAACATTACAAGGTCAAGCTGCAACTGCATCACTATCTGCCGACCACTATCCGCCCAAGGTCCGATTATGTGTCGCTATTTTGTTACGAGCCCTATAAAAAATTTGTCTCATTTGTATTATTTTTCCTTTTCAGATTGTAAAATGTCAAAAAAATTGGTTGATGACAAAATTGCTAAGGCGCTGCAAGCATTTGAGTCTTGAGAAGATGAAGAGGAAATTGAAAATTTCAGTTTCAATGACACTAATCTGAACTTGGATATTGATTCTGCCTTAGATAGAATTCAAGGTACCTCATATGAAGAGCTTTTAGAGACCTTGGAATCTTCGGTCAAAGCTGAAAACCAACCAGAATTTGAAGAAGTTTTGAATGCTCTTCCATCCCCTCAATCTCATCCAACTAATGATGTGCCTATGAATAAACCGTCTTGTTCTATGGATTCTGAAAGGAATTTTGATGAAATGCCTCATACAGATACATCTATATCTCAGGAAAATGTCGAGAATGATGAAGAATATTACAGACAGTTATCACATATAGACAACGCATTACAAAATAAGCAACATCAATGGACAAAAAATGTTTCCACTTTCACAGAACACATATTTGAAAAGAATCTGAAATCTCTTATTGCTGTTAGCCAAGCTACACCTATTCATTATTTTTCTAAGTTGTTTCCAGATGAGTTGGTAGAATTATTAGTGACAAATACCAATAAATATTTTTGTCACAAAAACTCTAAGTTTTGAAAGGACACAAATGAAGATGAAGTAACTGCTTTTCTTGGAATATTTATACTTATGGATTTGAACCCGTTGGCAGATTTTGAATTGTATTGGTCGTCAGAAAGATTTTACATCAACCCAGAAATAAGCTGCATCATGCCTGTTGGCGACGACAATAAAAACGACTGATTAATAATTAAGAGTTTTGAATAAACCAAATAAAGACCATTTCACGTAGTCATTAGATATAAGCAAATCACTTGTATTCTAATAGTGTAGGGTTAGTTTTGATTTCCTATAGTAGTAAGTCTGATTGATACCTATGCCTTTTCATTGAATTGATTAGCTGTAAGTCCTATTGTTAACTGATTAAATTAAAACGTAGCGCCCTAACACATCCCTACACTAAAGCCTCGTATCCACTAGGCAACATTTGACGCGCGACATGTTGCTCAACATGTTTCGCAACTTGTTGAATGTTGACGCGGAACATTTGTTTAACGTTGTCTGTCCACACATTCTCAGTCGTCGACAACATGTCGCCAGAGGAACTTGTGTTGATTTCAGCGGCAGTGGTTATAATTTTATCGAAATCAAAAAGAAGAAAACCACGTTGGTGGGTTAGAAAATACCTACAAAATAAAGAAAATGTATTCACGCTGTGTCCTAAGGCGGGTACAGACTGCTGCAACGCAACATGCAATGCAACACGAAACGAGCATTGCATCAGTGTAGACGCGGGGCGCGCACAACGTGCGCACGAACCGCGCATGTACCTACTCACATCGGTTTCCGAATGTACGTTTGCCCAGCACGGCCCCTCAGAATTTGCATTTATGGTGTACACCATTGCAATGTACTCGCCTCTAGCAGTATATGTACCGATTTCTTTTTCAATGTACCTCTATACTTTTGAAGAAATATGCAAAAAAAGGTGGCCGTGCCAGCCAAACGCTTTCAGCACGGCCCCCCATGTAACTTGAATAATACATACCGTATTAACCTTTTGAACGCCAATGGCATGTATAGATGCCATGCGCAAGCGTGCCCTGTGCGCCGTGTGGCTGACTCTGGCTTGGCCACCATCAGGGATTTTAATTTTGATAACACAAATATTTAGTCGCTAATTAGTCGAAATTAGTCGCCAAATATCAGATTTAGTCGGTCACTGGTTCAAAAGTTAGAAGGGTTTATAGGTGGCCGATCTGGAGGGACTCTCCCCGGCTTGGCCACATTTATATTTCAAAAACTGGGGCACCTAACGAAGATCTGTTTTCTCCCAGATTTAGTCGCTAATTAGTCGAAATTAGTCGCCAAAAATCAGAATTAGTCGATCACTGGTTCAAAAGTTAGAAGGATTTATAGGTGGCCGATCTGGAGGGACTCTCCCCGGCTTGGCCACATTTATATCTCAAAAACTGGGGCACCTAACGAAGATCTGTTTTCTCCCAGATTTACTCGCTAATTGGTCGAAATTAGTCGCCGAGTCACAGATTTAGTCGGGTCTTAGTTTAGAAGATAAAATGAGTTCAACTTTTAAGGTATAGTCCAAGAGCTAGATCGAAAAGATAACGAAAAATTGCCAAGATAAAAATATTTCTGTTAAATCCTTACAATCCTTACATATTTTTTTATTAAAATAGTAATTTTAATCACAGTATAAATTTTAATCACAGTAGAAATTTTAATCACAGTATCTATTATTTATTTCTATGAGTTTACTTACAACGTGTAAATTAAGTTATGCGGTATTATTTCTGTGGAAGGTAAAGAAATTAAATCTTGCAAATCGTCAAAGCATTCCCAAGTTTTTGTAGACTTTCGGTAGCACCAACTTCTGTAATGACCTATAGCACCAGGTATGTACTCAATCACCGCTAAAGCAGAAAACTTTTGTTTTTTTACTGTAATAGTCACTGGTATGTTAGTCAGATTAATTTGAGAAATACCAGTTGTTTCAATAAATAAAATAGACGATAAGTAGTAATGAAATCTCACTTGCTTGCCGCAATCAGAGCACATCCCTTTTTCTTTCTCGATTGTTAATTTAATCGATTTGGATAATGCTGAAATGCCATCTTTTTTTATTACATCGATATTAATCGGTAAATACTGACACTTTCTTAATAAATTACTCTGACTAGAGCACCCCTCGTTAGTGCATTTTTTTTGGCGCATTGTGCTATAAAATAGTGGATAGAGAATGTGATCAATAATTTTGGACGTATTGCATTCGCAGTTAACAAGTTGGTGAAACGTGTCATCCTCTGTCCGAAAGTGCTTTAATAATAATTTAGTTCTGTTTCTATATAACTCGGTTTTATCCCCACTGTTCTCAACTATTTGTTGAATAATTTGACAAATTGCAACATCCTTATTCTCTAATATATGTTTTTTAACATGGGGTCGATCAACATAAGCTATAGCCAAACTTTGAAATATACTATCAAAAGCACAAGTATTAATGGTGTCAACATTTTGTACATACGAATTAGTTACAGAGCCATTTTTTAAAATATGGATTGATTTAGGTTTTTTTGATTTAGGTTTCATCTGTCCTTTCCAATTTTCCATGGTAGATGGAACGTCCAAAAATACAGACTCTTGTTCGAAGCTTTTGCGATCATCTGTTTCTAAAGTTATAATGTTTTTTTTGACAGGTGTGTTGTCTCTATGTTGTCCTAAATCACTAATGGCTAATTTCAGGCAACCTTTTACTTGTGTTATATGCCTGATTAAAAAATCATCAATTCTTAATCTTTCCCTATTAGAATCCATTAAAAGAGTTTTTATGTCTTTGAAATAACTTTCTACATTTGTACTTGATGGATTAGGTTTGGATAAGTAAAAATATTCAGACATAACTTCACCCCATAAAGGTATTTTTTTAAAAATTCTATATAAATATGTTAGAAAAGTAGGGAAATAGTAAAGGTTTTCGTTATCAAAATCCGGTGTTATGTTTTCATTATCTATTGTTTCTCGTGTCTGTACGTTTTTACAAAACCTTATCAAAGGGTTTTCATCTATATCATCATATTCTTCTATACATTCAGTTGTTATATCCTCTTTAGACATGTCACTAGGTATTGTTTCTAAATTCGTAATTATTGATTGTAATTTCAATAATGCATTACTACACCTGGATACCTTGTTTTGGTCCGTTAACCCACCATATCTGTTCAAGGCGAGTGTTATAATATCATCCAAAATATTTTTTAATTGGCTATAATTTGCAGTTTGCCTAAGTAATAAGACACATCTAACATAAAAGTTCTTTACACGATTATCTACATGTTCGAAGCATGATTGTCTATACAGATTTTTAACGAAATGAGATTTATCGAGACGAATGTAACAAGGTATCCTAATATTGTTGTCGCCTTCTAATATGTTAAAGCAATTTTGTAAATAGCTATTTGTAGAAATAAACCCTGTAAAGTTTGTTACAACAGCACCTAATATTGCAGCAGAATCATCAGAGACACATTCATTTGGTGCGGATTTACCACTCAACCACTGCTTTAAAAACATACTAATATTTTCTTGCGTATTAACTTCAGATAACATATGGCACAACGGAATACTGCTACCATCTTCACGATAGCACATCATTACGTATAAAAACACGTGTTTTTTCTGTTTGTTTGCGTTTTTTGTAAAGATATTGACTTCTGGTAATACAGTTCCTTTGACAACAGAACCAGTCGCATCTATTGACACTCTAATATATCTTTCTGATCTAGAAAATAAATTATAAAAATAATTTTGTTCCCTTGACCAGTACAGAATAAAAAAAGGAAATATGGAAATTTGTCGAATAGTTTCATTGTATGGTGGTGTAAATGCCATACACCAAACTGATAACACAGGTGAAGAGTGAAGAAAGGGAGCTTGTTTCATCTTACTTCTAATTTTTTGTAGAGCTCCTATATTTGGTATAATAGGTGGTTCTACATCACCTATTTCCATGTGTTGATTAGCTAGCAAATTTCTAGTAATTATTGGATGGTTTTTTGCTAAAGTTTCTTCTAACTGTTGCTTATGGTACTTTGTTACCCTAACTTTTACAGATTTATCGTGTTTATAATTTTTGTTGACATTTGTTATCGAACATTTCATTTCATAAAAATTTTCGGATGATGTGCAGCAGTTTTCAGAGTAATAAATATTGAGGTTTGCTTTGCATAGTTTGCAATAGCCTTGGCAAAGAATGTGACCATTTGGTTGAACTCTGTTTTTTTTAAATATCCATATACATTCGTTCTTGCTCTGTTTCCAAATTTCTTGTCGAAGAATGGTAGTCCACTTTTGTTTTTGAAATCTTCTTGCGGACTTGTAGCGTGAATTGGGTATTTTGGGATCATTGCGGTAATAGTAATATTTTGTAGGCTCTATTTCTCGCCACTGATAAGCATCTATAACTATAGAAAATGTAATTTCACTATCTGTTTGGTTTTCCAAATCTTCATTCAATACATAATTATCTCCGGCAGATGACGTTCTGGTTGAAAATTCTGTCTCCTCCAACACGAGTTCATTACTCGAAATCGATTGTTTTTCTCTTTCTTCCTCTTGTTTAACATTTGAACCAAAAAAAAGTGCGTGGTTTTTCTTTATGCTAAGAAATATTGCATCCTTAGACATTTGTTTGTCAAATTTATTAAACAGGAGATCATAAATTGCATCATTTCTTTTTGGCTGTATTGGGTAAAGTACATCTTTATGTTCAAGATATACGGTTTTCTGGCTATCTAAGTTAACTTTAAACCCGCGACCGCGTCTTGACATTTTAGATGGTTTCTGAAAGTAAATAAGGGACCAACTGAGTATATTAACATCACTATTTAGAAGCTAAACTGGTCAAGAGGAGAATAGACGTGTGGTGTCAGGAGGAAAAGCGCGGCCGCCGCGGTGACGCTGGCCTCGCTGCCTGCTGCTGCCGGTCGCTGCTGTTCCGGTGTGAATCGTCCCAGATATACCACACACAGTTTGAACTTATAATATACTAGCTTCTGCCAGCGGCTCCGCCCGTGTGAATATCGAAAATTATCCCTAGTGAACATATTCCCGCAATAAAAAGTATCTTATGTACTAAAAAAACAAAGATAAAGAAATGCTACTAGTTAATTTACGTAGAATTTTAAGTTTTGTACTTAAATAGTCATAGAATTTATTCATACTTAGCCATGTTTACCTACGTAGATCAGCCGCAGCCCTACGTAAACATGGCTATGTACGAATGTGAGATTAATCTAGGTAAATAGCTTTTTTTAATACAAATATCTCATCCACTGGAATTTTTTCAAATTACATAATAACTGAATGTTAAATTACTAGATAATTTTGCTTACCTACTATATTGTTTGCATTAATAATATATATAATTTCAAACTTACCCAAAGACTTCTCCATATTTACACAGATATAATTAGTTATGTGCAGTTTCATACACTGCTTTATCTACACTCACACATTGGTAAATAAACCGGTATTATTTGAGTTCATAACTATTCTTAACAAGTTCCACTTTATACTGGCTGACTTTAATTTACGTTACGGGCAACTCGCTCTATGTACTCGTAGTTCATCTGTACACGCGCATCTATCTCTTTCTTACTTACCATACATAAATGAAACGGAGCGCACAGGAGCGCAGCGATCTTGCTGCTAGCGACTTCCACATTTTGTTCTATAATAATAATAACTTTATTGATGCAAACAACCTTTGCTACAAAAAAAAAAAAATTGTAGATCTGTTTCTAGGTAATGCTTGCTTTCCTTTTTTGGTAGATATATAATAACAAAGAATAACTATATATTTAGGTTTATTTAGAAACAAACATTCCACCTTAAGGCGATCCCCGCGGCAAAACCGCGTTTTTTGTCGTTATTCAGAGGCTATTAACTCAGTAATGAAGCGTAATTAACTATATCTAAAAGCATTTTATTTGTTAGTTTATTGCACATTTTAATTTATTTTTATGTGTTATAAATACATTTAAAATCTCCTTGTAAAAAATGTTCTAAAATTATTGATAGCATGCTTCTTTTGCTAAAGTTGACGTTCTGTTAATTTAAGAATTACACCAATGGATAGATAATTTAAAAATCTAAATATTCCACATTTTATTTTATTTGAAAAGATCGCTTATCTTTTTTTATTAAAAGAATTCCAATTTTTTTGTGGATTTTGAGATAAATGCGCGGGCGGAGTGAGCGAGACAGAGCGAGACTTATCAACGGGACAGAGAAGGACCGAATACTCAAGGTCGTTTGGTCGGGGTAGCGTCTTAAGACATAATACGTATTGTCTAGAAACTACTTAAAGTGTTTTGTACATGCTTGTACCAATGTATGGAGAAATTTATTACTTTAATATCTTTTTAATAACACACCGACTAAATCTGTGACTCGGCGACTAAATTCGACCAATTAGCGAGTAAATCTGGGAGAAAACAGATCTTCATTAGGTGCCCCAGTTTTTGAGATATAAATGTGGCCAAGCCGGGGAGAGTCCCTCCAGATCGGCCACCTATAAATCCTTCTAACTTTTGAACCAGTGATCGACTAATTCTGATTTTTGGCGACAAATTTCGACTAATTAGCGACTAAATCTGGGAGAAAACAGATCTTCGTTAGGTACCCTAGTTTTTGAGATATAAATGTGGCCAAGCTGGGGAGACTCTCTCCAGATCGGCCACCTATAAACCCTTCTAACTTTTGAACCAGTGACCGACTAAATCTGATATTTGGCGACTAATTTCGACTAATTAGCGACTAAATATTTGTGTTATCAAAATTAAAATCCCTGATGGTGGCCAAGCCAGAGTCAGCCACACCTGTGCGCCACCGACATCTATAGATGCCAAGAAACAGATCATAGAAAAATACAAAATAAACATATTAAATCATTACTTTAACGTGTTTTATTGATATATCTTAAGAACTGAATCCCCAGTTATTACATATAATTGTACACAATGAACAAAATTGCAAAATAGTTATTCAAATATTTATGATAAAAAATAACTTAATTAATGGCTGAAAAACATGTTCTCTTGCGCCAATAGCATGTATACATGCCTACTAGTGATGTGGTGTAATATTCAAGTAACTTCATTAAAATTTCAGCTAAATTACTCAAATTCGCTTAATTTTTGTAATAACTATTAAAAAAATATATAAGCTTAGTCACTGACAAAAAAGGTAAATACTACATTCTTTGGTATAATATCATATTTTCTATATTGTCGATATTGTTGATTTGAATATTGTCTTTTTCGCCAATCATGCGCATCCCTAGCACAGTACCGATATTGCAATCCCTTCTGCGCCAATGACATGAATAGATGTCGGACTCGTGACGTCGTAAGCGCGTGCCATGTTTTTAAGTGCTGGGAAGTTGAAAAAATATTTTTTCGATATTTTTTTCGATCTGCCAATATTATAATTGCAAAAATGGCAAGTGAAGAGTTATTTAGTACAGAAGAACTATTGCGTATTCTAGAAGGCACTGAAGATGATGAGTTTTCTGAATCGGAATCAGTAAATGAAAATGATTTTGAGGTAAGTTAATTTTACTTTAATATCAGATGTTTTAATAGTAAGTACAATCAACAGTAAACATATAGATCTATACAAGTATTATGTAAGTATATAGGTAAGTACCTACTCATCTAAAGACGACGCGTTTAAATAATATTATATAGACTTAGGTACTACTGTCATTCTCTTAATTAAGCTATATTAGTGATTAATTATTGTAGTTTAATTTAAAATCCGTTCGGTAGTTTTCGCGTGGAAGAGTAGGTAACAAAATTTCGCGTTTATACCTTTAGAATGTTACATAGGTAATAGGATTTAGTTGTCATTATAGGATTAAATAAAAAAAACTCCATAGATATTTAAATTGTATTAAGTACTTATTATATAAAAAGTATAATTTTGGACACATAATTAACACTTATGTAGGTACCAATAACAAGTTAACTGGCACGCCGGACTATGTAAGTACCTACCTGCCTAACGTACCTGTGCCTTCTTGTTATTACGTATCTAATCAACAATTTAACAATTCACATAGGTAAATAACAATCAACAAATTAAAAAATTAGGTAACGTGTAATAATCAACTAATTTAATAATTAACATATTCAATAATCAACAAATGTAATACAAGAATCAATAAATAGGCACCTATCTTAAACAAAATAATCACATAAATTAATTATATTAATATTGATAAATTATTAATGCGATGACAAATAGGCACAGTTTCCTACATATAAAGGCCACTGGCCAGCAAGCCGGCAAACTCGCGTCGAAGCTCGAAGACCAATAAGTTTGCCGGCTTGCTGGCCCGCGGCCTGTCTTAGAACCTGTGCCTACTTGGTCATCATATTAATTTATCGATATAATACGTTACAAGAAAATTATTAAATATAATTTAATCAATTTTCTTGTATTTTATATTTAATGGTACTGGGGTGTCCGAAGAAAATTCTGGAATTAAATCTATGCTTTCCGACAAATCGGAATCCCCTCTATAAATTCTGATTAAATTAAGAATATGAGCATATAAATTGCTTCGGTTCTCTTCTGGCACTCTCTCTAATTCGAATGCTATTAACATTGAAAAACTTTTATTTCGTTGATCCGAAGGTTCGATTTCATATAGTAACTTCGGTAATGCTTCCGAAGCATAATATATATTGTCTCCCAAACGACCAACATACGGTTCGACGAGCGTTTGTGTACCAGCATCTGATTGTTCGTTACACGGCTCGACGAACGTTTGTGTAGCAGCTTCTTTTTTAGTTTCTTCGGATTTTTCTACACACCGCATCTTTAAAAATCCACTCAGTATGGACGGGGACCCCGGTCGTTTGCCAGACATTTTTTTACACCTGAAATCAGACACATTGATGCGATAAGTACGAAGGTACCGTAATTATTAGAATTTATTACGGGTATTATTTTCGTGATTATTCTTGTCGTACATCAATAGTTAGGTCTGACAAATGTTCGTTACTTTTCTGACGTTCAAAACTATCTAATCTAACTTAAATTATACTTTTAAACTTAAAGGCTAGTCCTAATATCACCTTCAATAAAAAAAAATACTTATATAAAATAATAAATAAATAAATTAATACATGCTAATAGTCAAGATTATACTTACTTGTTGAATTGTAGTCAGTAGGTAACTTATTATTATTTGGGTCAAACAGATGACCTTCGACTATATATTATTTTCAACTTTTTATCTTTGGATTTAAAATCCGAAATAACAAATACCATGTAATTATCTTCAAATATCTTCCCTTAACATCAAACGATTATGGTGAATTGTCACTTTTGTTACAGTATTACCAGTTTACAAAATTAGCTTAAAAAATAATGAAACTTTTTTTATGCTTTAGTATTTTTTTCGCAGGGTGTTTTTAATCGATTTTCTATTTCTTTTAAGTTTAAAGTTAAATAAAAAAACATTTATTATTTTACAGCCGACGATTGCTGAGCATCAAGAATTGCCTGAAGATACGCCTTCAACTTCTGGACAAGCTCGTCATAACAGAAATTGTGAGACAGCGCCAATTTTCGAGTGGACTGCTGAAAGACGTACACCCGAAGTTGCTGCTTTTGATGAGTTTGCCTGTGGTATACATTTCACCCCAGCTGAAATTGTTACGGAGTTAGATATGTTTCAGAATTTTATGGACTCTGATTTCGTGTCATTTATTGTTGAAATGACAAACAAATTCCACAATTATTTTATTTTAAATGTTGATTTGCGAATGCATTCACGACTACATGCATGGCATGATGTAACTGTCCCAGAAATGTACATATTTTTTGTAATTATGATGCTGATGACCAGAAACCGCCATTTATCTATAGAAGAACACTGGTCTACAGATATATTATTGAGTTCTCCTATATTTTCAAAATTAATGTCAAGAAATAGATTTTGTATGATTCTTGGCATGTTACATTTTTCCCGACCAAATGAAGAAAATTCTATTTTGTCGAAAATAAAATCATGTATAACTCACGCGAGGGAAAAATTTAGAAATGTTATTACACCGCATAGAAATCTATGCATTGATGAAAGCATTGTGCCATTCAAGGGTCGTTTATCAATAAAACAATATTTGCCAAAAAAAAGAAATAGATTTGGAATTAAATTGTTCGTTTTGTGTGATGTAGATTCCGGAGTGATTATAGATTTTATAGTTTATTGCGGTGCAAGTACAGACATAAATGATCCAGCGAATTTAGGCGTTGGGGGAGCTGTTGTTTCCACTTTAATGAAAGATTTTTTTGGCTCAAATCGTCATTTGTATGTAGACAATTGGTACACAAGCCCTTTATTATTTAAATATTTATATGATAATCAAATTTATGCTTGCGGCACCGTAAAAAAAAATAGAAAAGGTATGCCTAATTTAGGTAGAATACTAAATTTACATGAAATGGAAACCCAGTTTTCTGGTCCTCTTATGGCTTGTAAATGGAAGGACAAGAAATATATATACATGCTAACAACTATACATGATAATGACATGGAACCATCGGCAAGAACCAGTAGAAGTACGGGATTGCCAGTAATGAAGCCTAAAGCATGTTTAGATTATTCAAAAAATATGGGAAGTGTTGACACTGCAGATATGTTGCTATCATCCCTGCAGTGCATACGCAAAACCATAAAATGGTACAAGAAACTATTTTTCCATATACACACATCAAAAGTGTCTAGGGATCAACATATATTTTTGCAATAACTTTTCTCCTGATTGATATTAATTAAAATTTTCTTTAAGGATTCATCAAATAAAGTGTTTTCGTTTGTCACAGTAACGATAAACCAAGTCACCTTTGCATTAATAAAGAAATTTGCCATTTTCCTAATAAAGGGATTTTTGACATTTGAACCACTAACATTAAAGTTCGAAAAAAAGACTGAAATAACAGTTTTCTTTAAAATTTTATTGGGTAACTTAAACAATTAATAATCCGTGTTTCTACCGCGAACACTAACAACACAAGAACATCGGTTTGGCATACTCAAAATGAGTTCATCCAAATCACGCTGTGGAATGGCCGCCCATGTTCGTTGCAACAACAAAAAAAGGTCTTCTTGCGACTGGATACCCTCCATATTCGGCAGAGCTCTTCTCTGTAGCATATCCCATGCATGCTCAATCGGGTTCAAGTCTGGCGACTGAGCAGGCCAGAGCAGGACATTGATGTTAGCTGCGGCGAGAGTCTGTCTTACAACTCTTGCGGTGTGCGGTCGTGCATTATCATGCATTAACTGAAATAAGGGACCGATTTGCACTTGTAGAGGAACGATGACGTCAGATACAATCGTCTCAGCATAAATTTGAGCGTTGAGGTTGCCTCTGATCCAAATCAACTCAGTTCTTCCGCCGATCCAAATACCCGCCCATACCATGATGGTTCCACCACTATAAGGATGGACTTCCTGGCAGGATTTTAATCGCTGTTGGCGTCCAGGGGTTCTCCAGTGTCGTATACGTCTTGTATCCGGTCTCATACCAAAACGAGACTCATCAGAAAAGCACACGAAACGCCATTGTTCTTCTGCCCAATTTCTGTGTTCAAGAGCCCATTGATATCGAATCCTACGACTGTGCATTGCTATAGGTGGTACCCGTAGCGGTCTTCGGGAATGAAGGTTCACTTCATGCAAGCGGTTTCTGACTGTTTGGTCGCTAATTAAGTTCCCTGAAGAGTGTTGAAGCCTCACGGCTAACATCATGGCGGTTATTGTTGGAGCTCTTCGAGTTAAGATTTGAATGTATCGGTCTAGTCTCCGTGTGGTGCAGCGATACCGTCCTCCATGGCGCTCAGCCACGGTACCAGTGCTTCGGTAACGTGTCCAAAGTCGACTGATAACACTCTGACTTGTATTCAGAGCTAAAGCCACAGTACGTTGCCGGGAACCAGCTTCTATCATTCCCACGGCTCTGAGCATTTCTTCCCTGCTTAAATGACGTCGCCGCTCCATAATAACGTTGGTTTTAATCAGTAGTAGGGAAACAGTAGCACTAATAATGTCTTCAATGCGTTGTATGTTTTTATAGGGAAAATATTGACAGCTGATTTTCATCTTTTACTCGAATTTGATTAACAGTTCCTGTTTCAAATTATGAAATGCACCAAAAAGGATCCATATAAATTTATATAATCATAAATTTATTACAAAGCCACATCTCAATCTCAAGAAATCCGCATAAAAATGCTTGATCCCTAGACACTTTTGATGTGTGTATTTGATATGCACCTTTTAAATGCATATTATTGTTTTAAAAAGATAAACGGTACTCCAAATTTAAAATTTGCCGACTTTCAGTTGTCCGTAACTCGGCAAATAATAGAACGTTATCACAATAGCAATGTTTTAGAGAGACCCATTACAAATAGGGAAAGCGCGAGAAATCCCTTGCGTATATTACCAGGTAATTCAAAAGACCATATGCCCACAATCATGGGGAAATACCTTAGATGTAAATCATGTGCAAATGAAAAAAGACGCAAGATGACTCGATATATGTGCAAGATATGTAATGTAAATTTGTGTGCTGCACCCTGCTTTCAAAAATATCACAGCCCAGCACAGTAGATAATTATAAAATATGTTTGTAGGTTGCTATTAACATGAGATATTTTTTTAATTGATATTTTATAGGTTAGTAAAATTTTACAATTCCAAGACTGTTGCTAATTAAGTTTCATGTGATATTTTACAAATACAAGGCTGTTAATGAGCATAATAATTATTACAATTGTTGATTTTTTTATATTTTTTATTTTCATGTGACATTTTACAAATAAGAACAAAGCTGTTGATGAGCATAATAATTGTTGATTTTTTAATATTTTTTATTTTCATGTGACATTTTACTAATAAGTACAAGGCTGTTAATGAGCATAATAATTATATACGATTGTTGATTTTTTATATTTTTAAGTTTCATGTGACATTTTACAAGGCAACTATTTTAAGAATATGAAAGTGTATAAGTACTTATCTCTAAAAAACTGTACTTTACCTATTTAGCAGTTTTCAAAATGTATTACCTAATAAGTCTATTCAGTGCCTTTATTAGAATATTCCTATGATACAAATTGTCGCTATGTCATATCAAATTATGGTAATTGAACTACATAAATAACTAATATTTGAAAATATAACTCGTAAACTCTATTAAACTAAATGATTGGAAAATAAATATGTAGTTTTAATGCAACTCCCTTTATTTAAAGATAATAGTTGTTTTGATGATGAAAATAAAATAAGTAAATAAAAGACTGATTATGAATTAGTTTTTTATTATAAAATAAATCTAAAGTAGTAGGTAGCTTAGGTAACCCGCTATAATACTGGCTGTTTAACAGCAAAAGTCCTGTGAATCTATCCGAAATTAACAGTTACAGACTAAAAAAAAAGGTTAATTATGTCTTTTTACTATATTGTGTTATTGATACTTTCTTTGTTTTTTTTTGTAAATAATTATTATTTTGATACTCACAAATAATCACTCCACAATGATACCTAGTTCATATAAACTTAATAAATAAATTCGATAAGTTATAATAATATACAGCTACACATCCCTAATCAGAAGCGAGAAATTATAAAAAAGGATGGTTGCCCGCGCCATTGGCATGTATACATGCCAATGGCCGCGTAACTGATAGAGAATAGTGCTGTAACTTGCTGCAATTTTATATGTATTTTTGTATCTCAAAAGGTTGATTTTTTTATTGATAGTTGCTATAAATGTGGTCTTAAGTTTTTTACAGTAGGAGATGAGGTTAAATAAATATTCTTTTTGTGTTATAAGCTGTTTATTCACAAATTTCAGACGAAAATTATTATGTTTATCGATAACATTTTGGACTCCCTACTATTTTCAAGGTTATTTCATTGAATTTGTCGGCTTGGCGTGGAGGGCACGGCGAAGCGCTTTTGCTCTGGCGGTCAAAAGGTTAACAAATGTCTATAACTCAAGAAATGTACTCTATTAATACGTTATATGTGCCGCAACAGTTATTGTGAATTCATAATAACAAATAATATATAGATGTGGATAAGGGGCCGTGCTGGAAAAAATCATTTTAAGAAATATCTAAAAAAGACAAAACATACTTAGCCAAAAACTATTAAAAAATAATTGAAGTTTAGCAAGTAACATATGTACCGCATTGATTTCTCATACAACTTGTTATATTGTGAAAAATAAATCTATTTTAGTTCATTCAGCACGGCCCTCTATAGTTGCCTATATCTTTTTAAATAAGCCGTGTATGTTTACAAAATTCGACTTCCTGAATAATATATAGGAGTACATTCCTTTCAACTAAATTGCAATTCTGCTGTATCAATACTTTAGAAGATAAATTCAATCTAAAATATACATACATTAAAACTGATGGGGTGACCATGATTCTACATGAAAATAGGATAAAAAATACTGCTTAAATTGAGTAAATCTTTATTAAAATAAACAAATCAACAATATGGTAAACTATATAAACGATAACTAGGTACTTATACATAATAGGTCGATAATCGTACAAGTGTCAAGTTAGTGTCGCTAAGACTACATAGCTCAAAGTCTTAAAAATCATACATTACAATAAAATCACAGATTCATTACATTTCACAAATTAGTTCGTTTACATGGAATAACAACCTATGTCTCAATAACACTACAGAGCTTAAAAATCTTAAAAAATCACAGATACGCGTTCAATAAATCATATTGATTGAACCTTACATTACACTAATATTAATTTGCATGAATAGCTTTAATTATTTGGTATAATCACAGGCAATTAATTAAATCCACGTAATCACAGATGTTTTTCAACGACTATAACAATTAGAATATTGTTCGTTTATGTTACTAATATTATGTTACCTATGGAATAATCATAGAAAAACTAGTACATAAATTAACTTATTAAAAGTAATCACAGATGACATTACAACAGTATTGACTTCTTATTAAACAGTTCACAGTTTCATATGCATATTTTTAGCAACTAGTCTTTACCAGATTCTTAAATAGTGTAAAATTAACTTTAAATTATTACAAAATACATGTATTTAAAAACCATGGCTCAAAAACATATTCTGGTTTCACTGTAATTACCAGAGCCGTCACTCATAGGATCATATTCAGCAAACCCTGAGCTCCGCTCCGACGTGAAAGCGGAATATTCGTAAAAGTTATTATTTTTAGTTGTATTAAATATCACATATCACTCACTAAAACGTAAGTAAGAGTGTGTAAAAATATCGACTCCACTGTACTGTTGTTAATTTTCAAGGCCAAATCATCATAACATAGCCACAGATCATGGCTAAGCGTATGGCACTTATAATGGCCCAGAGTTCCCTCTGAATTCCCTACATATTCAATGGCACCAACGACACCATAAATTTGATTTTGAATATTAATAGTGACCGGGATATTACACAAAACTATTGCATCTGTTCCATTTAAATCAAAGGTTATAATCCTTTGTAATTTATAACTTGAAATGACAGTTCCACCGCAATTATTTTTACAAATTTGAGAAGTAGTTTCGATAGCAAGTGATTCTTCTAATGCCAAAATACCAAACGTGTTAATTATGTTAATATTCAAAGCTATAAAAGGTCTTATGATTTCTACATAATATTGACATTCTTCTTTTGTGCAAACTTTTATAAACTGAGCACTGTAAAATAAATTGGTAAACATTTGCTCATACAAATTAGCGACATTGCATTCACAATCTGTTATTATCTTTACATGCGCTGGCCGGTCAAAATATTCATGACAAACGTAATTTCTCATTTCATACACAGTACCTTTGTCAACATTTTCATTTAAGATGAGATTTATATAGTCTCGAAGTTTATTATCTTTTGACTCAATTTCCATTTTGAAATTAGAAAACGACTGAAAGCCAAATGCAATCAAAAACATTATTGCATCAAAACCGCATGTGTTAACGACTGTTGAATTTTTAATCATGTTACCATTTTTTATAAATTTTATACCGGTATGTGGCTTTACATTAACGGCCTTGTCTGCTTGACCTCCCCAATTTTCTACAAATGTTGGTTGATCGCTAAATATTGAGTCTTGAACAAATTGTCGTTTCGGTTTTTGTTGTTTTTTACTTATGGGTTTTGTCGTCCTGCGATTTGTTTTTTTTACAGTGTTAGGTTCTATATGAAATTTACTCGCTGCAATATTTAACTCTCCTTTTAAATAATTAATATGTCTTTGCAGGAAAACGTCAATTCTATGTTTTGTTATTTTAGATTTCAGCAGCAAGTGTTTTAAAGTTTTAAAATGATCCTCTGATGCACTCGACGAAGGATTTTTATTATCTGATTTATATAATGGCATCATGACATTCGACCACAGGGGCAATTTTCGCAGTAGTCGTTTTATTGTCGTTAATAAGGGCGGATAATAAAAATCATTTAGAGGGCCAGTTACACAAACTTCTTCTTTATGATGTGTAACAGTTTCCTCAAACCACTTCGCGAAATTCAGCTCATTAAACGTTGTATCAACATGAACGTCATCATGTAAACAGTAACGGTCATCACTTGATAAAGAGTCATCTTCAGTTATATTATCATGTATTTCCTTAATATTTACATTTTGAAGTACACTTCTCAGGTAATATTGGGCTTCAGTACAATGCTTGGAATGATATTTAGACAGGATTATAGCTAGCAGTTTATCGATGATGTTTTTGATGACATTAATATTTTCTGCTTTTTTAATGTAAAGAATACACTGAACAAATAAGTAATTCACTTTTTTTGGTGCGTTTTCTAAAGAAATTTTACGAATAGATTTAATAAAATGGCTCGTATCAATTCTGATATATAAATTAGGTACAATGAAGTTGCCTTCTAATGCTTTAAAAGAAGCCTCTAAATAATCCTTGGTTGAGTTAAATTTTGTAAAACAATTAATTACAGCCGCAATCAAAGCCGATGAGTCGTCAGTTATAACTTCTGCGGGCGAAGTGATATTCTTTGCCCATTTAGATAACCAATCCGCAATAGTTTCTTTGGTATGGGAATTGCTAACCATTTGGGCGACGGGTACAGATTTCAAGCTATTATTAGCAGTTAACATTACTACGTATAAAAATAATTTCTTGGTTAGGTTGTTAGTTTTATAAATAGAACCAGTAGCATCTAGGGAAATAGTTATTCTGTCAACTACTTTAGAATAGTGTCTATAATAATTGAGTTGTTCTTCTAACCAATAGTGTACATGAAATGTTGGTTTTATAAGTATTTCTTGAATTATATTAGAGAACTCGACGCTCTCAGCTAAAATTATCAAAGACATTAATTCATTTTTGTGATACCAATGTTGACTATTAGATTCATAACGGATTATCCTGAGTGCTCCAAGAGATGGCAATGTAGGTGGTTCTGTATCTCCGAATGTCATTGTGCGACGTGCCAGATCTTTATGAACAACGGCTGCTGGCTTTTCTTTTAAATTATCTGATAATTTTCGTCTCAAGTACGGAGTACAACGAACTTTCTTTCGTGGGTCATGCTTAAAGTTATTATCTAAGTTGATAATTTCACAAAGAAATTCGACGACCTTGTCTGTCTTCTCGGTGTCATGAATACGCACTTTTGCGTTGCACTGAGTACATTTTCCGTGGAAGGTAATTCCATTGCTATTAATGTTATAATTTTTAAAAGATATTGTACATGGCAATTTAAAATGTTTCCAAAGCTTTTGCCTCAAAAGGCAGGACCATTTATACTTAGGAATGGTTTTGTATGTTTCATATCTCAGGTATGGCTTCTTTTTATCGTTTCGTCGAAAAGTGCTGCGTATTGGCTGTATTTTGTTCCACTCGTGAATATCCACCGGAAATTTAAAAATACCTCTATTTCTATCTTCGTTTTTACTATGTTCGGATGATTCAGGCAAAGGTGTCGATTTCTTAGACGAATTCAAAGGTGTCGTTCCAACACTAATGTTTCCTAGTTTGTCATCAATTTTTGTTGGCTCCGGTGTGAGGTCATTAGTGCCCAGAAAATTTCTTTTATAACTTAGGTACAATGCTTTCGGAGACATAGCATAATTAAGCTCTTCAGCTAGTTTCTGGTACACATTTCTACCATATTTCGGTCCTTTGAGCTGATGTCGATTTTTCATAAATAGTTGTTTCTGTACATCTAATGCAGAATTTCTGAAGAAAAAAAAATCTGTACAAATATTTATAGTGAATTACGTAACTTCTTTTTAGATTTATATATAATTTTGCTACCTATTTATTTACTAAATATATTAATAAATAACGGTTAATATAAAGTGATAATTATTTTTGATACCCTAATTATTCAACATTTTTTATAATTACTGCTCAGTATGATTACACCAATTCTTAAGTGAAAAATGCTGAATGAATGAACGATGCTGCCAACGGGCCGCTTTAAGTTTAAAATAGCGTCCGAAAATTGTAAATCTCAACTTTTGCGTGTCACATTTACCTACTCTATATATGTATAGTGGGTAAAGTAGGTATATTTCCACTATATTGAAGAGTTCCTTAAAATTTTAAAAGATGGTAGGTAAATTTCTATGGACTCTGGGCGTAAAATCAACAGAAATGTAACTCCTAATAATTGTAAAGGCTTAATACTACTAGATACACAAGTATTTTCTTTTATATAACTACGAAGCACTCTTGGGTTTTGCTTGTAAATGAACAGAACACAATTAAACAAAAACTATGATTAATTATGTAAGGTAACATAATAATCGTAGGCTCATTACACAGTTTGCTATCATATATTATGGTTAGCAAAATAAATTTAATGTAAGAAATAATTAATAATAGAACTACTCATTAGACATGGATATGCACTGCGGTTGATATCACAAAGTACATATTCACTGAGCAGTGTATACATTCACTCGCATTGCCCGAGATATTGAGATATGTACTATACACCGCATTGACTATGGCATCGCATTCATTCGTATCACACGGGCAATGAGTGAGAGAAAGAGTGCATGTAATATGTATGGCTCGCCAACTCTGACGTGAAACGCATTACCCGCGACAGCTAATACAAATTATAATGAGAGTGAATGAGACCGAAGCATAGCTTAGCCACAACAAGTTAAAATGAACCCTATTCCATTGCGTTACAGTTTATATCTCAAGAAGTGATGTTCTGCATAGTGTATACACATGTCTGTAAGTGACATGGGTATGCCCTATGTACTATTAATCGCAGTATATATTATATACTGCGGTTGCTATTATCAACCGCAGTGCATAGTGTATAAATCGTATTTATCGACCGCCCTCATGGCCGGTTGATATGTACTAAAGTGCATATCAAAAGTTGATGTACTTTGGAACCGGTGCATATCATATGGCATTGACTTTCGATGCACTGTTATGCGCATGTCTACTACTCATGCAAAGATTTGTAAAAAAAGAAAATTTGCAAAGATTTGTGTCGTAAGCAGGTGCTTCATACATTTTGGTATTTTTAAATAACATTAAATAAATCTAGCATACTGATTTAATGTGCTTTGCATTATCTTATGTGCATACAACGTGTAACTTTAATATTTACGCAATCTTCTTTAGGGTCAAGTTCAATTCCTACATGCACTTACCTAGATATACTTACATCAAATCTATTTTTTAAATACAAATAAATTATATTATAACTTAAAACTTACTTACCCGTTTATTTTAACAATCCATTTTCGTCCTTGAAATAGAATTCACTGCACAAACACACGACCCATGAATATTCATATTATTTGAGCAGTATTTATATTTACTACTGTCTGTTATGCGCGTAGAGATGTGACTGTCAATAATCACTCAAGCGCAACATGAAGTAACCGCGACACCAGCGCCACATTAAAAATTACGGTAGCGTCAGTGAACTAATAGCGATCGCACACGACAAAATTAACTGATAATATATTATTATACTTAATGATTATTTTTTAAGATGTAATGAATAAACACATAATTATTTAAATAAATTACCCAATAGCGGACAAATTTTAAACTTTGAGAAACATTGAATATTTTGTTTTTTTTAGCATTTCTCATTCTGAATAACATTTATTTAAACATATTATAAGTTGTGTTTTTTCTAGGGGAAGGTTATAAGCACGCTTTATATATTTTTTATTTCTACCACGCGAGCCGAACCGTAAGTTAAAGCTAGTCCACTTAGAAATTCGTTTATTTAATATATTATCCCACTAGATAGGCTTTGAGGAAAAGAAAACGATTAATTACTTGACGCCAAGAATCAGTTATTTTTATTTTTAATGTTTTTGATGGGTACCTATACCTACCCTGTGTCATTCTCACAATTAAGACGAATATAACGACATCTCTCAAGTTGAAATTAATAAAGCCGTTTAGACTACAAAGCGTGCCAAAGAAATGAAGGTTGCTACATATCTACATTCATTCACTCGAAAAACCTTACCGTCCTTCTGGTACAGTCGGGTAAAAAGAATGTTTATTTCAATGTAGTCACATAATTTAATTAATATAAGTACATAAATATAGAACATTTATGTACCTACCTACCAAATATATGAAATCATGGTCACCCCATCAGTTTTAATGTATGTATATTTTAGATTGAATTTATCTTCTAAAGTATTGATACAGCAGAATTGCAATTTAGTTGAAAGGAATGTACTCCTATATATTATTCAGGAAGTCGAATTTTGTAAACATACACGGCTTATTTAAAAAGATATAGGCAACTATAGAGGGCCGTGCTGAATGAACTAAAATAGATTTATTTTTCACAATATAACAAGTTGTATGAGAAATCAATGCGGTACATATGTTACTTGCTAAACTTCAATTATTTTTTAATAGTTTTTGGCTAAGTATGTTTTGTCTTTTTTAGATATTTCTTAAAATGATTTTTTCCAGCACGGCCCCTTATCCACATCTATATATTATTTGTTATTATGAATTCACAATAACTGTTGCGGCACATATAACGTATTAATAGAGTACATTTCTTGAGTTATAGACATTTGTTAATACGGTATGTATTATTCAAGTTACATGGGGGGCCGTGCTGAAAGCGTTTGGCTGGCACGGCCACCTTTTTTTGCATATTTCTTCAAAAGTATAGAGGTACATTGAAAAAGAAATCGGTACATATACTGCTAGAGGCGAGTACATTGCAATGGTGTACACCATAAATGCAAATTCTGAGGGGCCGTGCTGGGCAAACGTACATGTTTCCGAGATGCGCGCGAACGGATCGCTCAGTCTGCAAAAGAACACGCAAAGGAATGGATCGTGACGACCAATTGCGGGCTCTGATGATAGTCAGTGCTTCATTATTAATAGTGAATCATGTGATAAAACGCAGAAGACATCGACGTTGGTGGCGTACAGAGTTGTATAGTCAGAGAGCTGGTGCAAAACTAATGGCCGATATGAGATTAACTGGACAATTTCAAAATTTCTTAAGGATGAGTCCAACGACATTTGAAGATCTACTCAGATTAGTCGGACCAAGAATTTTTCGGAATCGCACACAGTTAAGGGCTCCAATTTCAATCCAAGACAGACTGGCAATAACACTTCGTTTTTTAGCTAGTGGTGACTCTTACACAAGTTTACAGTATACCTTCAGAGTATCAAAACAAGCCATAAGTGGCATTATTACAGAAGTATGCTCCGCCATAATTGAGGAATTAAAAGATTATATCAAGGTAAGTTTTATTCTTAATAAGTCAATTAAAGAACAGTATTATCACATCAAATCATTAAAGTCGTCATAGGATTGGTTAGATTCTAGTGACGTTACAGACGATGGCTGTTGGTTCATATATTCTTCGTTCCTTGCCGTGGTATAGCCATAGCGTCCGGCTTGATTTGTATCTGGAGTTTGCGCGGAAGGCGAGGGACGATTAAATTCGGAAGTTCCAGGACGATTAACATATCCGGTCAGATCCACATAATCTTGTCCTTTCTTCTGTGATGCATAATAGGATTCTTGGTATGAACTGGGGTAGTTATCCTGCTGTCGATATGATGATTCATAATAACCTCTGTCAGCCTTCATCAAAATTTCAAAAATTCCATGTTCGACCGAATTCCTGGTTTGAAGGGAATAAGTATTCATTTTAGCTGATATATAGGAAGCGAAAGTTGTAGTTAAATCTGGAGCGCCTGAATTTCCCAACTTATTGGCAGTAGTTTGTAATATGCCCACTACATCGGCCAGTACACTGCTGCTTTCATCTTTTTTTGCTTGTTTAGCTCGCGTAGGTTCATACCGTGTACGTGGAGTAGCAAATTCGTTCTGCAGATTTTCTTCATTAATCGGTTGTTGAACCGCCTCCTGAAAAACATAAAAATAATTTATAACTGTAGGTCCCATCTCTTGATATAAACTACTAGATAGTAGATATAACTCTCCAGGAAGGTAGGTATCGTGGCACCGATGGACAAATGTCGAAACGACTAAATATTTAGTTCGTTTTTTAGTCTAGTTCAATATAGCTAGCAATAAAATCAAGAGATGCTCACTATAATGGCACCTCAAAAATTGTCACCAGCGAGTGTTGGGCTACTAAGTACAATGACTGTCTCGTAGCCATAAATTAAATAAAAGTTTTTTGTTTTAGCTTCCAACGACAGAAGAAACTTGGTTGAACATAAGCAAACAGTTTGAAGAGAAGTGGAATTTTCCACACTGTTTAGGGGCACTGGACGGAAAACATGTTGTGCTTGAGGCACCTATCAAAAGTGGAACTGAATTCTACAACTATAAAAACTTCTTTAGCATCGTTCTTTTTGCTTTGGTTGACGCCGATTATAATTTTCTATTTGTAGATGTGGGATGCCAAGGAAGGATTTCAGATGGTGGCATCTTTAAAGATACAAAACTCTGTGAAATGATAGAAGATCGTACAATAAACCTTCCATCACCTGATTCACTCCCACGGAGACATATTCCAATACCATATTTCTTTGTGGGTGATAGTGCCTTTGCTTTAAGTGAAAATCTGATGAAACCATATGCTGGGGCACATCCAAAAGGCACTTCAAAGAGAGTATTCAACTACAGGCTAAGCAGAGCCAGAAGAACTGTTGAAAATGCATTTGGTATCATATCGTCTGTCTTTAGAGTTCTCAGAAAACCAATGCTTTTACAGCCTGATAAACCTGAGCTAGTGGTTATGGCAATTGTCCTTTTACATAATTATTTGAGACGTCACTCTAGAAATACATATATGAATGACACTGAAGATGAAGTTACGAATGAAGACACACGTAGGCAAAATAATGAAGATATGAGATCACTACTACCTATGAGAAATATTCCTCGACGATCGCCTGCACATTTGAATGCGTTAAGAGATGAGCTCTCCGATTATTTTATGAAAGAAGGGAAGGTTCATTGGCAAGACAGATGTTCGTAAAAGAATCAATCCAGTTTTACTTACCGTGTTCGTTCTCTTTCTCGGTTTGTTACGGTTGTCCAAGAACTTCAAAGAATCAAAGGCAAACCATCGACTTTTGTATGTCTCCGAGGCACCTGAAAAAATAAAATAATAATCATGAAAAAAATTAAATAAAAAACATAATTCAGTCAGTTTTAAACATAGTTGTTTTTAAGTAAACTTGACTAATAATAATTAATAATATTTAATAATTAATTTGTGATTTCAATCCATTAAAATATTGTAGTTGTTGTCAAAGTTGTCATTTTGTAGAGAAAAAAGCCAATTTCAATATTAGTCGGCTAGGCCAATTTACATTTCAATACACAAACATTTTTGCGGTTTCCAACCTACGATTATACTAAGAATAAAGTATATGAATAAATAATAAATAGTAAATTATTATTATTTATTTACCTTTTCCTGTTCCTTTCGATTTCCTTTCCTTCGCTTTTTCACGACGGTAGGATGATAAAATACTAATCATTTTACTGTAACATTTTTCTTGTGTTGTTTCCATCAAATTAGCAATTTCCATCCATGCATCCTCTTTAAAATGTTTTTTATAAAAATTCTCATGTTGTGGATTCCACAAAATTTCCTTTGATCTGTACACTTCAATTAATTGAAGCACTTTTTCTTCACTCCACGTAAATGTAACCGCCTCCTCCGCCGCAGTAGCGTCGTCTTGTTCCATGTTCGCGCGCGTCTAGCCGTACACACCACACAACCTGTCCACACTGACGCTCCGCGCATACTGCGCGCCTCTTTGTGTTCGGGGAAAAAACCGACAAATTTCGGGTCGCTACGCGCAAGAGTTGCAACAATCTGTTCGTGCGCGTAGTAGACGCGGTTCGTGCGCGCAAGGCGTCTACACTATGGGAATTCTGTTACTTTACATGATACATTGCAGCAATGTGGACGTCAAATTCTTGCATTGCATGTTGCATTACATGTTACATTGCACCAATGTGTACCCGGCTCTACGTGGACGACTCAACGCGAACGCGATTGCGAAACGATCCGATGCGAATTTAATGCGGTGCGGAGCGACGCGGCTACTCTGTCCTGTCTGCGCGCGAACCGTCCCCTCCGCGCCCTCCGCCGCCGTTCAGTTCAGTTAGCATTAAACATTTGTCATGGACGGACGGAAGCTAATGTTGTTGGAAAATTCATATCTTAAATATGAGATATTGAAGAAGTGTATAAAGCAGAGAAGTGGAACTAATACTGTGTACTTAGAAAGGCATACTCATGGGGAATTTCATAATTTGTACCAGGATTTACGTACTCAACCCCTGTTGTTCAAGGAATATTGTCGGTCAACGTCAGAATCGCCGGTCAACAGTCGTATTTAGCTTTGAAATTGTGCCTAAAAATTACTTATCAATTGCTTATATTTGCTTACCATGATGAGAGAATTGCTTATTTCCTATGTTAAAAGAATCGCAACATTTAAGATTGACCGACCATTCTGATGTCAGAATGGCTGGTCAATCTTTGTAGAGTAGTAACTATGTGGAATTATTGAAATTTTCATGGGCCAACAATTGCTTATTAATTGCTTATTTCACAATTTGTAAGCCTAACCCTGTTATTCTTTCTTTAGCTAGCCAAGAGTTTAAAAACCCCTGCGCCTGATAAATATATGAGAGCAAAGTGACGTATGTTGAAAATTGTATTTATATGTCAAAAGGCACTCGTATCTTTATTTTCTGTAATAACCAAATGATGGCTAGTTTCTATATTATTTTTAATTATGGCTGTATTTATTAACTATATATATTTTACTGATAGAGAATGTAAGCTGGGAACAAATTATCGGACGCATCCGTAATCCGCGGCTGACAATTGCGGCTTATTTTTATCTGGATAGTACCTACATTTGACATCAGTGTGGCCATCTCAAAATCACCGATCCTGCCATAGCTTTGTTTTAAACCTGCCAAATCCTGCCAAAACCTCGAGTAAAAAATGCCAAAAAATTGCCAACTTCGTTTAGCGTTGTAATAGTAGTATTCGTAGTTAAAAATATAATATAAACACTTGTTTTAGATATTTTGTTTTATAACTTAGGTCAAATGTAAATAAAACATGGCAATTAGCCTCATATTCTTCATTTTCTATCCATACTAATATTATAAATTTGAAAGTAACTCTGTATGCGCCTAAACCACTGAACTGATTTTGACATTGGAAGCTAGTCTCTTTATACATGGCTTTATTCATATGATTTAACATTTCCTTACATTCAACAATTATCAACTTTAAAACTACTTACATTAATGTTCTTAGTTGAAATACAAACAAATATTTGTTTATATTTTCTCAAATATCGTAGCATTATGCTGAGATAGGAGCCTTTTTGGCCTCGGACAGGTTTTCTTTTTCTGTTCCACGTTGTTTTATTCTAATTTTATTAACTTGTTTTATTGATTTTGTTAGTTTTAATGTGTTTCTATTGTTTTATTTCCTGTGTGAGTCCCAAATAAAATATTTTTCTTTTCTTTCTTTCTTTCTACTAATATAACACGAGAAGTACAGGGGAATTCCCTACGATCTGATTTTAGGGTTGCTATTTTCGAAAATTGAAGATGCTGTTATGGAACATTTATTTTCTATACTGCAATCCTGCCAAAAACTGCTAATTTTCTAAAACGTCAACCAATCATGCCGGCGGCTAAAATTGGAAGCCAATCCTGCCAAAAAGGCAGGAAACTGCCACATATGGTCACACTGTTTGACATTCTAACATTTTTACTTGTACTAGCATTTAAATAGTTGCGTGGATTAATGCATTTTTAATTGCATTTTTATTATTTCCATAATGAAAAGAGGAAGGAAGTTTGTGAATTCCTTGGTGGAACAAAAAAAAAGCGTTTTCACCATATAAAAACTTATTTCAAAGTATCAACAATCTTCCTGCAGCAAGTGACCCAGTGTTTACAGAAATAAAAAGTGCGTTACCTAGGCCGATTACTGAACAAGGACTACATATTTCTGCAAAGAAGAATTTTAATTACTTTTTTGATGTACCCGAAATAAGAGATGACAGTTTCAGGTATAACAGTGGTACTACACAAAATAAAGAAAAGTGCTCTTCAAGTAAGTCGACAAACTTTGATTTTATGATTGATTTATATCAATGGGAGAGAATCCAACCGTTAAGTAAGCAATTTAAAGTTACTCAAAATTCAAAACCTCTTATTACACAAAAATACCGTTTACCAAAACATATGTGGGCTCATATGTTGCGTGAGGAAATATGGAAAGCAATGAAAAGTCCTTGTTCTTGGATTTTCAAACAATATACCATTAAAAATGAGGATCAAATCACTTGCAAAGGTTTATGTAAACAATGCAGAGCATCGATAAATATTGTGATTTCCTGGCCTGTCGATAAAATAGCTCACTGTATGTGTACTATAATAAATCTCGATGCATCATTTATTCATGTTGCCGGAAAAAAGATTAAATTATCACCAGCAAAACGCGTTGAAATGTCAAAGGAACTAAAATATGAATCTGCTATCTCATACCGTAATCAATTAGCTAATGAACTCATGGATGCTGATGACACTGAACCACCACATATGCCAACTGTTGGATGCTTGAGGCAAATTAAACATGAAAAAAAACATAGTTCATTTTATGATAAAAATCCAGTACTATCTTTGTGGATAATGACTCGTATTTCATCATATAAAGAAGCCATAAAGCAAATATCTTTGTGCCCTTTTTATGTTTTTTATTGGACTCACTTACAAGAAACCTGCTGTAAAAAAATTAAGAAACTTGATAAATTAGTTCTCAGTGTCGATGCTACCGGCAGCATCTTTAAAGAATTTGGTCCGAACAATAAAATGGTAGTAACTAAACATATATTTTTATATGTATTGATTATGAAAACTCAGGAAAACCGAAGTTCCGTCCCAGTCTCACAAATGATATCCGAAAGTCAAACAATGGATACAATATTTAAGTGGCTTCATGCTTGGAGTAAATGCAATCCTGTTCCCAATGAGGTCAACTTAGACGACTCTTCCGCTTTAATTGGAGCCACAGTAAAGGCGTTTTCGAAATATAATTCTACTGCTGAATATGTCGAAGAGTCATACATAAGATTAGAGCATGGGCAAAAATGTAATGATTCATGTTACATACGCATCGACACAAGTCATTTTATAAAAATTCTATTTAACTTGACCTGTTTTAAGCATACCGATAACAGAGTGAAATTTTTTTATATAAAATGTCTAATTGAGTTAAAAAATTGCGACGATTATCTCAAAGCGAAAGATATCATATCAGATTTGATTATTTTATGCTTAAATCAACGAGATGGTATGAACAATCGTGGAAATCTTTCAAGGTGCGAAAATTCCAAGAGCAAATTAAAAAAACTTTCATCATTTCGTGAGAAGGATACTGAAATCAAAATCGAAGATAGTGATCAATTGAACGCAAACATTGCTGATCCAAGTAAATCATTATTTAAAGACACTATCAACGCTACTAACCGTGACAATACAGCATTATCTGAACAAAAATCTCCTCAATGGTTTTACGATAAAATTGATGCTGAAAAGTTAATTATTACTCTAAGTGATGACAATGATTTAGGGAATCACGAAAACCTGTATTACTTTCCAGCTTTTATTGTTGTTTTATCACGTTTAATGAGCCAGTTTCCATTATGGTCCAATGTAATGAAAAATCTTTATGGATCAAATATAAACAAACCTACATCTTCTAACGTAGAATCTTATTTCAAGAACATGAAAAGACTTCTTTTTAAAATCGATAGTAAATCGCATAGATTACGGGTTGATGAGTTTATAATGAAGCATCTAAAATATCTAACCGGAGAACTGAAAATCGCAAACAGTAATATAGCAGCTACAAAGAAAACGCCAAAAATTCAACACAAAAAAGCAAAAACGGAAAGTAAAAAAGTAAATAAAATGGTACTGAAATTTACTGATGACTCGGTTTTTTCAGATAATCCAAGTCTGATAGAGAATTGGAAAGGCCTAGGTATGGTAAAACAAAAAAAATATCAGACTAAACCAAAAAGAAAAGTTTTATTGCTCTCGAACGGCGGCAGATTTATAGTTGATAATGAAATTATAGTTACTACAAATACATGTGCACTGGACTCCGTGTGCCAAGCCTTAGCTTTGTCATATATTGATGGAAGTACTATAAATCAATTAATACAAGAAAGTGAGCACATGCTTTGCCAGCTCATCAAATGTATGTGTGAAAATAATGATAAAGACGTTTATGAAATTAGAACAGCCTTAGCTAAAACTTATTTTAAAAAAATTCAAAAAGGAGCTACTATTGAAGTTGATTGCGAATGCAATGTGTTTTATATTTTTGATCGAATTCTAGTTGACTGCTATCTGTACAGTGCGGAAGAAAAAGAGTCTTGCACCGATTTTGACTGTCCTGTAAATAAAGTAACGAGAAAAATTTCTGTTTTACGTTTACACGATAAACGTGCAACTGAAATTCAAGAAGCTGCAAATACATTACTAAATAATACTGACATGACACTATGTCGTCGATCTGCTTGCAAAGGTATAAAAACATTTGAACTGATCCTACGCAATCTTATAAGTTTTGAAATATCAGATGAATGTGTTTCTGTGTATGAAGTACCTGAAAAATTAGTTTTAAAGGACAATGAATATGAGCTGCTTTCAATTATAGAATTTGTTCCGCCTGTTGTTGGTAAAATGGGCCACTATAAAGCACACTGTAGGCGTGAAAATATATGGCAATGCTACGACGATCTAAGTACGAGAATCATACGAAGTACCAACAAAAAAGTGATTCCACATTGTATTGTTTATGTTTGGAAATAAATGTCATAATTTATTTGCACAAATCAATGTAGGTACATAAATAAATAAGAATAATTATTATATGTATTTCAATTTAAGAAATCCTTGAGTGTAAATTTAATAACTGTTTAGCTCACATTTTTAGGGTTCCGTACCTCAAAAGGAAAAAACGGAACTCTTATAGGATCACTTTGTTGTCCGTCTGTCTGTCTATCTGTCAGTCTGTCTGTCTCTCAAGACCCTTTTTCTTAGGAACGCGTGGAGATATCAAGCTGAAATTCATACCAAATACTCAAGTCTACTGTCCCTTGGAGCTGTGAAAAAATTAAACAAGCCAACGCAATCAAAAGATACAGCAGTTTATGCCGCAAATTTTCGACACTCGCAAGGGAATCAAAACCTACAGGGTACTTCCCGTGAACTCAGAATCTTGAAATTTGGTACAAAGTAACGTCTTACAGCACATATAAAGGAAGAATCGCGAAAAGCATACATATTTAGTTACATCATTATAATAAAAATATTTTTTAATTTTAAACTTACTACCCCATTCCTCATAAACGCGTAGTGTTATTATATTGAAATTCATATCAAATACTCAGGTCTATAATACCTTTAAGCTGTTACAAAATCAAACTTCTATGTCAACGTAATCAAAAGAAACGGCAATTTAAGCCGCATATTTTGAAACTCGCAACTACTCGCAAGGGAATCCAAACCTAAAGGATACTTCCAGTCGACCTAGAATCTTGAAATTTAGCATGAAGTAACGTTTTAAATAACACACATAGGAAAAATTCCAAAAACCTTAAATTTTTAGTTACATCACATTTTTTTTTAAATATTTATAAACTTATTACCCTTTTCCTCATGATTTTGCAATAAAAATACCATTATAACTTTTACTTAAATACCTACAAGTTTGTACGGAACCCTCGGTGCGCGAGTCCGAATCGCACTTGGCCGGTTTTTCTAATTAATGATTCTGGTCTGGGTAAAGCAATTTTTGTGCGTTTCTATTGTTTTCGCATCCTCGTCAAATATTAAAAGTACGTACCGTGTTTTTTATTATAAAAAATTAAGCAATAAGCAACCTTTTGATGATGATAACACAAATTTAAAAGTCTTTGTTAAAAGTATGAGAGCAAATTCAAGTAATGTTGCTCTCATACTTTTAACAGGCTCAGGGGCTTTTAAACTTTTGGCTAAAAACGAATATAGAAAGAATAACAGGGTCTAGGCTTATAAAATGTGAAATAACCAATTAATAAGCAAGCGAGTGCCTTTTGACATATAACCATAATTTTCAACATACGTCACTTTGCTCTCATATAGTTATCAGGCGCAGGGGTTTTTAAACTCTTGGCTAGCTAAAGAAAGAATAACAGGGTTAGGCTTACAAATTGTGAAATAAGCAATTAATAAGCAATTGTTGGCCCATGAAAATTTCAATAATTCCACATAGTTACTACTCTACAAAGATTGACCAGCCATTCTGACATCAGAATGGTCGGTCAATCTTAAATGTTGCGATTCTTTTAACATAGGAAATAAGCAATTCTCTCATCATGGTAAGCAAATATAAGCAATTGATAAGTAATTTTTAGGCACAAATTCAAAGCTAAATACGACTGTTGACCGGCGATTCTGACGTTGACTATTGTCGAATGTTACCTACTACGTTTGACTATATTGTACAAGCCATTAAACCTGTTCTGCAATTTACTACAACAAATTTTCAGGAACCTATTTCTGTAGAAGAACGACTTATGGTGACTTTGAGGTAAGAAAACTATGAAATAAATGTTAGAGATTACATATAATATTAATTAAGTTTAATTAGTAAGTATGTACATAATTGCAATACTTTCACAAAGATGTGTAATAGCCATGTTGTTGAGCACTGGATTGTGGTGGGTTTAACTTTGACAGCTCCATTAGAAGAAGCTCCTGCATCTGCGTTCTAAAATGTAATTTTTTGAGTGATGGCAACTGTTTCATGTAAGGTAATATTGATTTGAACCAAAGAAGGTCGTCGTCAGTATTATCTGGTTGATCTTCGCGAAGAATTTTCATTTTTTCTCTCTCAATATCGAGAAATGCTTCGAGACTTATATCTTTTCTTTTGCGTGTTTGCCTTGTGATAGCTGGCAATGAGGATGAAGGCGAAGGACCTGGCAACGAGGGCGAAGGTGGACGATCTTGTCGAAGGTTGTTATCTATGGACATGTTCTGTGGTATTTCTTCTAAAATAGACGCAGATTCAGGGAGCTGGGTGTTGTCATTGTCAGATGCGTTCATGTTGAAAATCTCTTCCGGACTAGCCGCGTCTGAATACACTGACAGATCTACAGAATTGCTTTCGGAGTCTTTTGATATAATATTCCCTTCTGTTTGTCGGGGTTTCAGAACTACTTTTAAAAAAGACATGGCCTCAAAATGTGGCCATGTGCCTGTATACTTCGGCTCATTATCGGCGTCAGTCCCAGAACGTGGCTTAGGATTTTTTTTTAATTCTTTACTAAACGTGTCTCTCAAATTTTTCCATTTTTTCTTAGTCATTTCACCTGAAAAAAGAAAAGGAATTATAACTTAATATTTTGCATTATTTTAGGTATTTGGCCACAGGTATACAATTTCGGCAACTCGCTTTCTCGTTCAGAATTTCAAAATCTGCTATTTCTACAATCGTACCACAAGTTTGCAAAGCTATATGGACTCAATTAGTTAGGAAACACATGCCCGAACCTTCAGAAGATAGCTTTAAAAACATAGCGCAATGTTTTTGGGACAGATGGCAGTTTCCTAATTGCATTGGATGTATTGACGGAAAGCACATTCGCATAAAAAAACCAAAAAAGAGTGGTTCCATGTATTATAATTACAAATCCTTTTTTTCGATTGGGTTGTTAGCAGTCACTGACGCAAATTATAAGTTTGTAATGATAAATGTGGGTTCCTATGGAAAAGACAACGATGCCGGTGTTTTTGAGGAATGCCCCTTTCGAAGAGCAATAGAACAAGGAAGACTAAAAATACCTAAAGAACAAGTATTACCGGGCTCTAATATCATAGCTCCGTATGTGCTCCTTGGAGATGCGGCGTTTCCTCTAAAGAAATACCTATTGCGACCTTTTCCAGAAAAGTCAACGGTTAAAGGGGACGCCAAAGATAATTATAATTATCGCTTATCTCGAGCCAGAATGGTGGTGGAATGTTCTTTTGGTTCAATAACTTCTAAATTCAGAATTCTACATAAATCTATCGAAACGAATGTTACAAATGCAGTTCATATCGTCAAAGCCATATGTTTACTACACAATATTATAAGGGATCTTGAATCAATAAATGAGAATGAGTTAATGTCTTTCCGAAAAACATATCAAAATATGTCACTAACACAAAGACATAATTCTCAAAGAAGATACAATGCTACATCACGAGCAGCCGCACAGGCAAGAGAAAACTTTAAATTGTATTTTGAGCAACATCCTTTGCCAAGAATGTAATAATAATAAAGAAATATGTTGTACTTACTTGTAGTCCCAATTATTTTAGCCACAGCCTCCCATTCGCGGTGCGATAATAACCGGTTATGATAACTTTTATTCCTTTTGTCCCATAATGTAGGACGTTCTTGGATAGCATTAATAAGAAGTTCTACTTCCGACATTTACAATTTTTGCTTGAAAAAAATATGGCCGACGCGTCCACTTCGCGCGAAAATATCAAGTCAACTGATCGCGTTCGCTTCATTTCGCTCCGCTCCGCACCGCACCCCACGTGCGTTTGGTCACGTAGGCCACTTCAATAGGTTTCGAATGTTTGTTGTTTTCGCGCCGCGCCGCGCCGCTTCGCGTTCGCGTCTAGATCGCTCACGCAGGACGTCGCGTAAGTGCTTGTTCACGTTGACTCGCGGGCGCGGGCGCGGTCACGAAATATCAAACACTTGAGTTTATATCCAAGTGTTCACGTACAAAACGCACGTGCGGTCTAAGGGCGTGGACACATGTCTGCGGTGCGGCGCCGGCCACCGTGTAACGGCACGGCACCGCTACCGCGAGGCGGCACGGCGTCGTGTCGCGACACGGCGCCTTGTGCGGTGCAACGCGGGCACAAACAGTAACCATTGTTCAGTTTTTATCTTGATATGGACCGCGAAAGACGTATCATTTTGCTCCTGTTACTAAGACGACGAATGAAGAAGAAACAGAATCAAAGAAAATATTGGGTGAATCCATATCTTTCTATAATGAACCATGATGGAGGTCATTTTGAGAGGAAATATGAAGCGCTGAAAAAATGTGGTGATGAGAAATTTTACGAATATTTTAGAATGTCTATATCAAGTTTTGAAGAACTGCTGACCAAAATTGCACCTCGTATACAAAAGCAGTACGTGTTCAGAAAACCTGTGGAGCCTAAGGAAATGATAGGTTTAACTATACGGTAAGAAATAAAAGAATTTTACATTGATATATTTTTTTATTCAAATCAAAAGAGTAATAATTCGAATGATTGAGTATATTATTATTTAAGAAAAGTCGTATTCTGATTCTTGTATTCTTGTGTTCTTGTGTATTGTTGTGTATTGGATAGAATTTCTTCCAAAGGCGAGATTGGTGATGTTTGGTGACGATTTATGCTTTGAATGGATGAATTATAAGCTGTTTGATAAGTGTCATAAGACGTTGTAGCTTGTGGTGATCGTGTAGCTTGGTGATAATTAGTGTCGTAAGAAGTTGCTGTCTGGTATCCACTATATGACTGACACGGTGGTCGATGGAAATCCGTTAAAATCTTTAAAACTCCACTTTGAAACATCAAAGTCTGGTGGTCATCTAACTTGTTTAAAGATGGCAAAATAGCTTTAAAAAATGACAGATGTCGATTTTCTGAAGTACCTAAAGTTTCAATAATTTGCCTCTCAAATTCATCACTACTTGGTTTTCGCTGTCGCGTAGTTGTACTGTATGGCTGATATCGTGATCTCGTTTTTGGATTTTGAAATCCTTCTTCTATGCTGTCGTCGGTTACATTTGGAGCATTTTTTTGCAAAAACATGAGCTGTTTGTACAAATGGTATTCTTTTATATGTTTTGCACCAGCTCCAGATTTTTTTGAAAGTTCTATCTTCTTCATATATTTCATAAAATTATCTTTAATGTTGGTCCACTTTCTAATTACGTCATTACCTGTAACAATCATAAAAAAAATGTTTAGAAATATGTAATTAAATAGTTGTTTTTTAATATCTCTGTAAAAGTTAATTAAATATCCTATTTACAGGTTTTTGGCGACAGGAAATTCATTCAGAGATATGGAATTCACAGATTATCGTGGAAAAAGCACAATCGGGAAAATTATACGAGAAGTTTGTCGGGCTATATGGGACATCCTTTTAAGAGAAAGCATTCCGAAAATAACTAAAGAGCTAATAGAACAAATAGCTGAAGATTTTGACATAAAAACTAATTTCCCAAATTGCATGGGGGCATTGGACGGGAAGCACATCAGAATTTGCAGTCCTGCCCACAGTGGATCTCTTTTTTTCAACTATAAAAGCTATAATTCTATAGTTTTGCTGGCATTGGTAGACTCTAGATATAGATTTGTGTATGTCGATATAGGATCGTATGGGAAGGAATGCGATTCCACGATTTTTCATAATACAAAATTATACGAATTATTATTACAGAATCGACTTCCAATACCAGCGCCAAAACCTTTACCGGGGCTTCAAAATTCAATTCCCTATGTTGTACGTTGAAAAAACGTTGTACGTAAAATTCAATTCCCTATGTTATGTTGTTACGTGTAGAACAAAGGGTTTATAACTATCGTTTAAGTCGAGCAAGAAGATATGTCGAGTGTGCTTTTGGTATCTTCGCAAATAAATGGCGAGTATTTCACCGGCCTTTAAATGTTCAATATAATTTTGCGACAGACATTATTAAAGCATGCTGTGTCTTACACAATTTTGTTGTTACTCGAGATGGAGTTAGAAAGTCTGAAGAGCTATGTATTGATAACACTCTTTTAAACATTCAACAAACAGCAGATGCAGATTCTTTATCAAATCCAGTCGATATAAGAGGCGAATTTTGTAAATACTTTAATAGTGATGTCGGTGCGCTTAGTTGGCAATTAAGCAAAATATAACTAAAGCTTGGTCCCGGAACAAACAATTTTCTACCTGTTTTTTGAGCCGACTAACAAAGCCAAAGTGTTGAGTATGTGTAAAGGATGGCAATATATAATATTGTGCAAGTTAGACAGAGTGATACAATGGTTATCACTGTACGAAATTCGCTTTGTTCTGCGTTTGCGACTGAGTTTTAGTTAAAAAAAAAACTCGACAAGTTGGCATATTGAACATTAACGCATTTTATTCACATTTAAATGTTAATTGTATTTTAAACTTTTTACATTGAAATTTTCACCTATTATTATGTCAAAAAGATAAATGAATAAAATATGTACTCACCGAGACTTGTTTTTTCTTTATTGTCCTTCTCGTCGAAAGATGGAAAAATATTTCGGCATACATCTTTCCACCCTTCAGTTTTCAAATTTTTATCCTTATAATTCTCCTTTGTCTTGTCCCAGAGAACGGGACGTGCTTCCACGAGTGAAATTAAAAAGTCGACATCTAAATCGGCAGCCATTATTATGCATTAAATAACACGTGCAGACTAAACACCAACAAAACATTAACTAGCGAGCGGTGCGCTCCCCACCGCACAAGGCGCCGTGTCGCGACACGACGCCGTGCCGCCTCCCGGTAGCGGTGCCGTGCCGTTACACGGTGGCCGGCGCCGCACCGCAGACATGTGTCCACGCCCTAAGTAGCGGGCAAGCTAGCGACCGACGACGCGCGCGGCCCGCTCGCGGCATTATCAAACGACTGAGACGTTTGTGTGTGTTCACGTCGAACTAGCGGCGGAGCGCGCGATTCACTCGCGACGTCAGGTAAGTTCAACCAGTTTGAACTTGTCGCTAGAAACGATAGCACGTTTCTTTCATGTCGTTCAATACAGAAGAGTTTATTAGTGCTGTTCAGGCTAGAACTCCTATTTGGCAAAGTAAACACAGTCATCATATGAACAGAAATGTTTTTAATAAACTATGGAAGGAAATTGCTGGATTGTTTCCTGATATGGAGGGTGAGTAAATGAAATACATATTATTATGCTGGAAATATGATATATTTGTAGGTATTTTAAACTTTTTATTTCCTGAAGACTACAAAAGATACATAATACAAAGGCGACTACGTGTATATTAAACGATTGTTTTCCCAAAAATATTTCGTGAATAAATTCCGAACTTGTTTAGCCCGATTTGATGGATTGTTGTTTCTTCCAGTTCTAGTTTGTCGCCTTTGGTGTCGAGTTGGAATTGTGAACTCATTATCACAATCGTAACCATCTGTATCAATTACAATATTATGCAATAAGCAAGCAGTTTTTATAATCAGGCGTGCATGTTTAACATCAGTTTCAATAGGTTTTAACAAAACTCGCCATTTATTGCATAAAATTCCAAATGCACACTCCACGGTTTTTCTCGCTCTTGACAATCTATTATTAAAATTTTCTCTCTCTTGATTCAATGTTCTTTGTGGGTATGGACGCATTATATATTCTTTAAGAGGATAAGCTTCATCGGCGAATATAACATATGGAGCTGTAATATTAGAATTAGGTAATGTTCTTGGTTCCGGAATATTAAATGCACCTCTTTCGAGTAACCGGTTCAGGGACGAGGCATTAAATGTACCGCCGTCGCTTTGCTTTCATCTACCTCCCACTTCAATAGTTAAAAATCTTTTCCTCGGCCACAGCTTGCAAAACAATAGAGAAATAATGCTTGTAGTTAAAAAATGCCGATCCTGATTTTTTAGGTCGTTTAACCCTACAATGTTTACCGTCCAAACTGCCAATGCAGTTAGGAAAGTGCCACATCTCCCTAAAATCTGAAGCAATATTCATAAGCTGGTCTTCAGATGGCTGTGGCATGTGGACATTCAAATTGTTTTTCCAAATAGCTTCACAGGTACTATAAACAATCTCAGACACAGTACTAACACCCATACGAAAGCTATATGCCAAAGATCGAAATGCCAATCCAGTGGAGAGATATCTGAAACATAATAAAAAATGTAATTATAATGTAAAACTTAAATATATTTACACTAATCATCAACAGTAAACAATATTTCTGATTTTACAGAAAAGGCTTTAAGGAAAAAATGGAAGAACATTCGGGACCAATTTATGAAAGAATTTAAGAAAATTCCGGTTTCTCGTTCTGGTGATGCTGGAACAGATCAAAACACTTCAATGTGGCCATATTTTCAAATGATGCTGTTCATAAAAGATGATGTTACCCCAGAAATAAATGAAGGCAATTTAGATGAAACTACTGATGAAAACAGCAATAATAATGATGATGATGAGCGGTCCTCAACTCCCCAATCCATAGCTGGTGCATCTTCAAGTACACAATATACGAGCACCAAACGTAAATGTGCACAAGATGTAAGACAGGAATTTATGGAATTGGAGAAGAAAAAGTTGGAATTATTACAACTTAAACTGTCACAAAGCAGCAAACAACACGAACAAGATTGCGAAGATCTGTTATTTTTTAAAAGTTTGTTGCCGTACATGAAAGAATTATCTCCTATGCAAAAACTACGCGCTAGAAACAATATTACACAAGTTATTATGGACGAAATGAATAGTGGCATGACGCAGTCTCACCATGGATATAATACATACGATTCTAACACGACTAATTATGGAAATTAAACTTTGTATAATTGATAACGATAATATTAATTAAATAAAATAATAAAGAGGAACCTTGTTTGAATTTGAATGACTGCAATATGTATCCCGATAAAAAATGATAATTTACTTAACTACTTACTATGAAAATTTTTTTTTTTTAAACTCCCCTTATAGTTACAAACAGTCTTTCTTCGGGCTTTATACTTTTATGAAAATTTGTGTCCACTTTTGAAATATCACTCCTTATTGAATCCAGTATGTAATCAAAACAGCGGACACTCATCCTGGTATATCCAAAAAATCTTGAAGGATGTTCTCTCAAATTACCATATAAAGTATGAAATTCACCATACCGTTCTCTTTCTTTATTAATTTCGTGCACGCCAATTCTAATTTTTAGCATCTCCCACTTTAGGTATGAATTTTCGGTTAAAAATAAAAGATCGTGGTCCATATTTACAACCTCTGACAATACGTCACACTCGCGCGAACGCCTGGCGGTTAATGTGAACACGAGCTCGCGACGTCTACCGCGCCTATTTCGCCACCGCGCCCGCGCGTTCCAACGTGAACAAGCACTTACATTTCGATATTTGGCAACCGGAAATTCCTATACTTCACTGTCCTACACCTTCAAAATATCAAGACAATTAGGGCCATACCTCACCGAGATGCCATGGCGACGTGGCCAGCGACATTACGAGCGAGGCCCCATTAGTGCGTTGCGCTGCGTTGCGCTGCGTCATCGCAACGGAACAACGCATTGTATGCGACACCTGTGTTGCGTTGACGCTGCGCCAACGCAACGCAGAGGGTATGCACGCCGACGCAGCTGCGTCTCAGTTCAGCCTTTGCAATGGATAGATAAAAACGTGTTCTTTTGTTGCTTTTATTACGGCCCCGCCGAAATAAACGTAGAAATCATAGAAGATTCTGGATATCTCCTTTGATAGCATTAAGAAATAGTGATGGTCAGTTTTTTATGCAGGAATATAGGGAGTTGTTATTAGATGAAAAGACTTTTTTGAATTTTTTTAGAATGAGTGTGGCCAGCTTTAATAATTTGGTTGAAACCTTAAAACCACATATAAAAAAGCAGTATACCAAATTCAGGAACCCTTTAGAACCAATTGAAATGATTGGTATTACATTGAGGTAAGTAATTCAAATATCATAATACTCGTAATGTTAATCAGTTATTAATTTATTGTCTTTAAAAACAGTTGAATTTAAGTATTACTATTAGGCAACAAAGCAAAGTTATAATCTTCTTCATGACTATCATCAGTAAAATTATTAATCGTAGTGTTGGTTGAGTAGGTAGCTTCGAAATCATCTGTTCGATACGACGATGGCGATGGTGACTGGGCATGTTGTCCAGTTTGATATCCACGTGACTGCCATGTTGTTGATTGAGTCTGTTCCCCGAACCGAATTTCGGTAATGATATTTATAACTTTGCTTTGGAATGTCAAAGTTTGTAATTCTGTAAAGCTATCCAAAGAAGGCAAAATTCCTTTGAAAAATGATAAGTGGCGGTTTTCTTTCTCTTGCAACGCTTCTAATGCTTGCTCCTCGAAATAATCTATTGCTTGGTTTGATCTCTTACGGCTTGCAGGCACGTAGCGAGAAGGACCTGGGGGTAACGAGGACATTTCTTTTGTAGGAAATGGAGAAGATGATGCTGTGTTTTCATTTCGTTCCGTTTCTTCAGAATCCATTTCAAGGCTACTGTCAGTTTTATTTTGGGCAACTTTCATCAAAAACAGCAACTGATTTTAATAATGATATTTTTTCAATTGTTTTGCCCCTGATCCAGACGAACTGTTTTCTTTTTTTTTTACGTATCGAAAAAAGTTGTCCTTCACGCTTCTCCATTTTTTCACAACCTCGTTACCTGCAAAGAAAGAAAAAAATGTGTAAGTACCTAACTTGTCTACACTGACCAATCTAAATGGGCCACCCTGTTTCTATTTCAGGTACTTAGGCGACCAACCATTCTGATGTCAGAATGGCTGGTCAATCTTTGTAGAGTAGTAACTATGTGGAATTATTGAAATTTTCATGGGCCAACAATTGCTTATTAATTGCTTATTTCACAATTTGTAAGCCTAACCCTGTTATTCTTTCTTTAGCTAGCCAAGAGTTTAAAAACCCCTGCGCCTGATAACTATATGAGAACAAAGTGACGTATGTTGAAAATTATGGTTATATGTCAAAAGGCACTCGCTTGCTTATTAATTGCTTATTTCACATTTTATAAGCCTAGACCCTGTTATTCTTTCTATTTAGGTGTCCGAGCTACGCTAGACCCACCTTGAGATTACCCCTTGGATTTTCGCATGTGACAACACTAAATACCTATCCTACCTATACCTTGCGCGCGCGCCCTCCCCCCCACAGCACGCACGCCGCCATGTTGCGCCGGGCGATCGCTTCGCTTGTTCTTCAGTACGTCTTGGATTTTCGAAGTGATAACTTTGTATCGAAGCTAAAACAGTATTAGTGATAGAAACTTAGTTTACTTCTGTTTTATATTTAAATAAAGGTAAGTCCTACCCTATCTAACTAAGTTTTATTTATTTTAGAAACTTACACGTTACGGGACACTGAACGCCTATAAAGGTTTAAACTTTTATTATGCATCGTCTTATTATAAATGTCCCGTAAAGTGTTAAACAGGAAAGCCCTGTTATTGCTTGCAAATGTAGGTACGTTACGAAGGAGAGCCCTTAACTTATCGTACCTTTTGCACATATTAATACTAAAGCCGACAGTCGGTTAAGTGTGCAGACGACAATTCGGATGCGTCTACACAAACTAATAAGCAGGAAAGCCCTGTGTATTGCTTGCAAATGTACGCTTTGTACTATGGAAAGCCCATAGTTTATCGTACTTATTGCATTTATTTTCCGCAGCCGACGGTCGGCTGAGCACACGACGTCGTCTGTTCATTAGCAGACGACACGTCGGCTGTGAGTTAGAAAGTGTCGTCCGCCAGGCAGTCGTCATTCGTTCTGTCGGGCGGATGACTTGTGTTCTGCTTAACAAGCTACCAACTGTCAAATGTCAGCTGCGTGCATTACACCAGCAGAACATAATTACGAAAGCTCACACACTGTAATGCTTCCAGATGGAGCAAACTACACTGGGCACGCTTACTGAGTGGAGACCTCCGGCAAAAGAAGAAAGATTTTTTAATAGTATTGTAAACCTCTTGGATGAAGTGTATCCAGACAAATGGAGGGCCTGGGTCATCAATACAACCACTTATAAAGACCTTTTTGGGGAAGCAATCTCCTCGGATACAGAATGCAGATTACGCTTTGCAATACCAACAGTCAAACTAGCAAAGGCTCACAGCTCAGAAAATACACTTAGTGAGAGACGCTATAAAAAGATAAAAAGAATATTATTAACCTGGCCATTGGGTCGCGCATTAATTTATACTCCTTTGGCAATAATAGCAAAAATACATCCGGTTCAAGCTTATAACCAGTTTCCGGAGACGATTAACATGATTAAAGCTGAGCTCCTTTCAAGACAAGAGGCTTCTGAAATACTTAAAACAGAAGGTACGCACAACACAGAAATCGCCTCCCTCTCAAGCAGCTCACGAGCCTCTAAAAGAAGCCTCAGTCCGGATGAGCCTGCTACTGCTGCTAAAGAACCAAAGATGAGTGACTTCATGGCGCAACAAAACCTTATATTAGAAAAACTTTGCACATTAGCGCAGACAACGAACGAAAATGTCAGACTGATGATCAATCGAGAAAATCAGGCCCATTCCCTGGGTTCAGCTCAGGTCCCATTGTCCCCAAGTCTGCTCTCCAATTATAGCGAGGATGAAGAACCCTCAGCGCCAGAAGATGACTGGAATGCGCCACCCATTATCTCCGAAAGTGCTGATGCAGACGACTTGGACATTACTGAGGAACCACTGCAGGATTTCACCCCGGGAACAAAAGAAACAGAAGCCAAGATTACAAAAGCTGACGAGATGTTTGTGAAACAAGGAATCGACTGCCAAAGATTCAATTCAGAAAGCTGGCAAAACATACGTTATGCCGAAGTACAGAAGACGTTTCAGGCATCTCCAGCTTTTACAGCACTGAAAGTCAACAGCAACCTTGCTACAGTGACTCCACCTTGGCAGCTGGTTTCAGTACTTGAAAAAATGGATCTATGTCTTGGCGCGATAACGCATGGCCTGTTACAACAACGTCGAACATTCCAAGATATTTACCAAGATGCTCCTACCTCAGTTAAGGCATATATAAGCAAAAAATTCTTAGAATCAGACTCATCGTTTCGAAAAGTTTCGGACTCGCTCCTACAATATACCTGTGGCAAACGCTCGGAGGTAATTCAACAAAGAAGAGCGATATACAAACCGCAAAATAAAATTATAAGCGAATTACTTCATTCAATACCTCCGTCAGAAAACCACTTATTTGCTGAACCTCAACTATCTGAACTAGTAAAAGAGCAAGGAGGCATTTTTAAGTTTTTTCCCGGCAAGTTTCGGAAAACCACACCGGCTTCAACGTCCGCGAATCGAGCGAAGTTTAGAGAAAGACGAACACTACCTAGGACGACGACAGAAATCAGAGACAGACCTCAACCGAACTATCGTGGTAAAAACTCGGTTAATCGAAGGCCAGAAAGGCCTCGATTTCAAACAACACGCGTCCCTATTAAACAAAATAGGAACAAGAAGTTCTAAATTTTGTGCTGGGCAGGTTAGTAAAAAAAAACTTCACGTCTGGGAAACACTAGGGGCACCAAAGAATATTTTATCAATATTATCAGGCTACCGGATACCATTTGTGAGCGTTCCACCATCATACAGATTTAGCAAAAAGACCTGCCTACGTTATCAAATAAAAACTTCAAAAGAGATGTCACAAGAAATAGCAAAAATGTTGGAGTCAGGCGCTGCCCAAAAGTGTCGCCACAAATCAGGCTTTTTATCGCCTTTGTTTTTGCGTCAGAAATCTGATGGATCCTACCGCCCTATATTCGATTTAAGAAATTTAAACTACTTTTTGCGACCACCAAAATTTCGTCTGGTCAACCATTTCAAAATACCGTTTTGTTTGAATACATCAGATTTCATGACAAAATTAGATTTGTCACAAGCATATTTTTACATTCCTATTGCCAATACACACCGCAGATTCCTAGCTTTTGCTTTTGAGAACAATATTTATGAAATGACATGCTTACCATTTGGGCTGGCCACTGCCCCATACACGTTTGCGAATATTTCTAATTGGTTGGCTAATTATTTCAGGAAAAGAGGCATCAGAATCATTGTGTATCTAGACGATTTTTTAATAATGCACACGAATCAGCACGTGTTGTTACAACAGACCCTACAGGTACTGCGATGTCTAGTAGATCTGGGATGGTGTGTCAACGTAAAAAAGTCGATCACAACTCCAACAAGAGTAATAGAATATTTAGGAATTATATGGAAGACAAAACAAAACCTCAAATGCCTCCCAAAGCCCAAAACACAAAAAATTTTAACTCTGTTAGAAGACACACTGAAGAAAAACTGGTGGACGTGGCACAAAGCAAAAATTATTCTAGGAAACCTCAGCTTTGCGTCATTTGTTGTTCCCTTGGGGAGACTTCATTGCAGACCAATCCAAAGACAAGCAAATTTGCTCCCAGGGGACGACAGAAACAAGAAGTTCAGCCTTCCAAATTGTGTCGTGAAAGAGCTTCAGTGGTGGTTAGATTATGTCGATCAGACATCACCGATTCACCACAGAGATCCGACGGTATTTGTTACAACCGATGCATCAGATCAAGGGTGGGGTGCCACAGTAAACGACATGAGCCTAAGCGGCACCTGGACCATCGATCAACAACCGTGGCACAGCAACCGAAAGGAGCTATGGACATTAAAGATGGTTCTTCAAGAAGTGGCACATATTTACAGATGTCAAACAGTCTTAGCTCAAACGGACAACAGATCTGTAGCAGCATACATCACCAAAGAAGGGGGGAAAAAATCCTTAAACCTACTACAGTTGACGACAGACATACTGGAAATAGCACATCAACATCAAATATACCTTGTAGTTCGCTACTTGCCAGGAAGATACAACCTACTAGCCGACAGCCTCTCGAGACTCCGCCAAGCACCAGAATGGACACTGTCGAAGCAGTTAACACAAATCATATTCAACAAATGGGGCACACCATCAATAGACCTCTTCGCGAGCTCCCACTCAGCGGTCGTAAAACGATATGTGAGCGAAGATGCCCGAGATCAAGCATGTGCATTTGTGAATGCCTTCAGCAAAACATGGCATTACGACCTCGGCTGGCTTTTTCCCCCACCCTCAATGATACCTCGAGTCTTACGACACCTGGAAAAGAGCACGGGAATATACTTATTCGTGGTCCCGAATTGGGAAAAGACCTTTTGGAAAGCGGAATTGAAACAGCGGGCACTAAGTCCCCCATTTGTGATCCACAACTTGCGTCAACATCTAACGGATCTGAAAACGGGGAAACCTCCACCAAACGTAGAGAAGCTATTTTTGCAGGTATGGAGGGTTCAGGCTGGACCGGTTTAGTTCAAACCTGGCAAGAAGAAAACAAAATACTCCTAGAGTCCGCATGGCGCAAATCAACTCTGAAGACATATAAGACCGCCTGGGAAAGGTGGCGTTTATGGTCCAGAGGAAAGTGCCAAATTGATAACCCCAAACCTGACGACCTCTCAAAATTTATTTGCTACCTACACAGTGATGTTAAACTGGCACCTAGCACTATAGCCGTACACAAGTCTGTAGTGGCCACTTTTGCAAACCCTGAAAAATCCGAAACCCTAGCCAGACACCCATTAATTAAGCACATAATGAAAGCCATAGCCATAACAAAACCTCCACCTCGCAAACCTTCCACTTGGGAGGCTGGCAGTTTAATTGAATATCTACAACATTATAGCATCGATGTTGATAGTATATTTCAAATATCGCGTCATGTCACGGCACTTTTACTACTGTGCACGGGAAGAAGAGTACATGACCTTACTTTATTGGACATAGGCCCGGAATTTTTCGAAAATAATGGTGATCATGTGATATTCTGGCCCAGATTTGGATCTAAAACTGACTCGGCAACACACCGACAATCTGGGTGGCGCTTATCAAATGACGGCCCGGAAAGACTAAACCCTGTTCTATGGATTCAAAAATTAATTAGTATATCACATGAGCGAAGGAGAGCTAGACAAAACTTAAACAGCCTGTTCATTACAACTAGAGGTAAAGTGAATGCGGCTTCTCGAACAATTGTCGCTGGATGGATCAGGACCCTTTTCCGAGAGGTCAACATTCAAGACTCCCCCGGCAGTTTTAGAGCTGCAGTGAACTCCGACATGTGGGTTAACAGAAATGTCAATATTGACGAAGTATTAAGAAGAGGTAACTGGAGAAGTAGAGATACATTCCTTAAATATTACTTTAAAGAGGTAACCAATCAAAATACAGTATCAGGCGGTGCAAATCTTACTGATTTATTTTCACCAGTGTGATTTTTCTCCTCATGAATGTAGTTTATCAATAAAATGCTAGAAGAAATGAAAGCTATGTTATATTTATGTAATAATTTTGTTATAATTACTTGAAAGAAAAGTTATGTTATGTTTTGATCTCATTTGCTAAAAATAAACGTTTTTACAAAATTAGAATCTTCAATCATCGAGCAATACCTCAAATGCTTCTCAATGTATTATCCGATCACAGCACGTCATGTAGCGCCGGCCGAAAATAAAAACATCTCAAGGTGGGTCTAGCGTAGCTCGGACACCTAAATAGCACCGTTTTCCCCCCAAGGGGTAGAAAACGGATATTTAGGTTCCAGCGTAGCTAGACCCACCACTTTAGAACTTGCCGGCTTGAGAGAGTACTGAAGAACAAGCGAAGCGATCGCCCGGCGCAACATGGCGGCGTGCGTGCTGTGGGGGGGAGGGCGCGCGCGCAAGGTATAGGTAGGATAGGTATTTAGTGTTGTCACATGCGAAAATCCAAGGGGTAATCTCAAGGTGGGTCTAGCTACGCTGGAACATAAATATCCGTTTTCTACCCCTTGGGGGGAAAACGGTGCTATATTCGTTTTTAGCCAAAAGTTTAAAAGCCCCTGAGCCTGTTAAAAGTATGAGAGCAACATTACTTGAATTTGCTCTCATACTTTTAACAAAGACTTTTAAATTTGTGTTATCATCATCAAAAGGTTGCTTATTGCTTAATTTTTTATAATAAAAAACACGGTACGTACTTTTAATATTTGACGAGGATGCGAAAACAATAGAAACGCACAAAAATTGCTTTACCCAGACCAGAATCATTAATTAGAAAAACCGGCCAAGTGCGATTCGGACTCGCGCACCGAGGGTTCCGTACAAACTTGTAGGTATTTAAATAAAAGTTATAATGGTATTTTTATTGCAAAATCATGAGGAAAAGGGTAATAAGTTTATAAATATTTAAAAAAAAAATGTGATGTAACTAAAAATTTAAGGTTTTTGGAATTTTTCCTATGTGTGTTATTTAAAACGTTACTTCATGCTAAATTTCAAGATTCTAGGTCGACTGGAGGTATCCTTTAGGTTTGGATTCCCTTGCGAGTAGTTGCGAGTTTCAAAATATGCGGCTTAAATTGCCGTTTCTTTTGATTACGTTGACATAGAAGTTTGATTTTGTAACAGCTTAAAGGTATTATAGACCTGAGTATTTGATATGAATTTCAATATAATACCACTACGCGTTTATGAGGAATGGGGTAGTAAGTTTAAAATTAAAAAAATATTTTTATTATAATGATGTAACTAAATATGTATGCTTTTCGCGATTTTTCCTTTATATGTGCTGTAAGACGTTACTTTGTACCAAATTTCAAGATTCTGAGTTCACGGGAAGTACCCTGTAAGTTTTGATTCCCTTGCGAGTGTCGAAAATTTGCGGCATAAACTGCTGTATCATTTGATTGCGTTGGCTTGTTTAATTTTTTCACAGCCCCAAGGGACAGTAGACTTGAGTATTTGGTATGAATTTCAGCTTGATATCTCCACGCGTTCCTAAGAAAAGGGGTCTTGAGAGACAGACAGACTGACAGATAGACAGACAGACGGACAACAAAGTGATCCTATAAGAGTTCCGTTTTTTCCTTTTGAGGTACGGAACCCTAAAAATGTGAGCTAAACAGTTATTAAATTTACACTCAAGGCTTTTTTTTAAATTGAAATACATATAATAATTATTCTTATTTATTTATGTACCTACATTGATTTGTGCAAATAAATTATATGACATTTATTTCCTAACATAAACAATACAATGTGGAATCACTTTTTTGTTGGTACTTCGTATGATTCTCGTACTTAGATCGTCGTAGCATTGCCATATATTTTCACGCCTACAGTGTGCTTTATAGTGGCCCATTTTACCAACAACAGGCGGAACAAATTCTATAATTGAAAGCAGCTCATATTCATTGTCCTTTAAAACTAATTTTTCAGGTACTTCATACACAGAAACACATTCATCTGATATTTCAAAACTTATAAGATTGCGTAGGATCAGTTCAAATGTTTTTATACCTTTGCAAGCAGATCGACGACATAGTGTCATGTCGGTATTATTTAGTAATGTATTTGCAGCTTCTTGAATTTCAGTTGCACGTTTATCGTGTAAACGTAAAACAGAAATTTTTCTCGTTACTTTATTTACAGGACAGTCAAAATCGGTGCAAGACTCTTTTTCTTCCGCACTGTACAGATAGCAGTCAACTAGAATTCGATCAAAAATATAAAACACATTGCATTCGCAATCAACTTCAATAGTAGCTCCTTTTTGAATTTTTAAAAAAAAGTTTTAGCTAAGGATGTTCTAATTTCATAAACGTCTTTATCATTATTTTCACACATACATTTGATGAGCTGGCAAAGCATGTGCTCACTTTCTTGTATTAATTGATTTATAGTACTTCCATCAATATATGACAAAGCTAAGGCTTGGCACACGGAGTCCAGTGCACATGTATTTGTAGTAACTATAATTTCATTATCAACTATAAATCTGCCGCCGTTCGAGAGCAATAAAACTTTTCTTTTTGGTTTAGTCTGATATTTTTTTTGTTTTACCATACCTAGGCCTTTCCAATTCTCTATCAGACTTGGATTATCTGAAAAAACCGAGTCATCAGTAAATTTCACTTTCTTTTTTACTTTCCGTTTTTGCTTTTTTGTGTTGAATTTTTGGCGTTTTCTTTGTAGCTGCTATATTACTGTTTGCGATTTTCAGTTCTCCGGTTAGATATTTTAGATGCTTCATAATAAACTCATCAACCCGTAATCTATGCGATTTACTATCGATTTTAAAAAGAAGTCTTTTCATGTTCTTGAAATAAGATTCTACGTTAGAAGATGTAGGTTTGTTTATATTTGATCCATAAAGATTTTTCATTACATTGGACCATAATGGAAACTGGCTCATTAAACGTGATAAAACAACAATAAAAGCTGGAAAGTAATACAGGTTTTCGTGATTCCCTAAATCATTGTCATCACTTAGAGTAATAATTAACTTTTCAGCATCAATTTTATCGTAAAACCATTGAGGAGATTTTTGTTCAGATAATGCTGTATTGTCACGGTTAGTAGCGTTGATAGTGTCTTTAAATAATGATTTACTTGGATCAGCAATGTTTGCGTTCAATTGATCACTATCTTCGATTTTGATTTCAGTATCCTTCTCACGAAATGATGAAAGTTTTTTTAATTTGCTCTTGGAATTTTCGCACCTTGAAGGATTTCCACGATTGTTCATACCATCTCGTTGATTTAAGCATAAAATAATCAAATCTGATATGATATCTTTCGCTTTGAGATAATCGTCGCAATTTTTTAACTCAATTAGACATTTTATATAAAAAAATTTCACTCTGTTATCGGTATGCTTAAAACAGGTCAAGTTAAATAGAATTTTTATAAAATGACTTGTGTCGATGCGTATGTAACATGAATCATTACACTTTTGCCCATGCTCTAATCTTATGTATGACTCTTCGACATATTCAGCAGTAGAATTATATTTCGAAAACGCCTTTACTGTGGCTCCAATTAAAGCGGAAGAGTCGTCTAAGTTGACCTCATTGGGAACAGGATTGCATTTACTCCAAGCATGAAGCCACTTAAATATTGTATCCATTGTTTGACTTTCGGATATCATTTGTGAGACTGGGACGGAACTTCGGTTTTCCTGAGTTTTCATAATCAATACATATAAAAATATATGTTTAGTTACTACCATTTTATTGTTCGGACTAAATTCTTTAAAGATGCTGCCGGTAGCATCGACACTGAGAACTAATTTATCAAGTTTCTTAATTTTTTTACAGCAGGTTTCTTGTAAGTGAGTCCAATAAAAAACATAAAAAGGGCACAAAGATATTTGCTTTATGGCTTCTTTATATGATGAAATACGAGTCATTATCCACAAAGATAGTACTGGATTTTTATCATAAAATGAACTATGTTTTTTTTCATGTTTAATTTGCCTCAAGCATCCAACAGTCGGCATATGTGGTGGTTCAGTGTCATCAGCATCCATGAGTTCATTAGCTAATTGATTACGATATGAGATAGCAGATTCATATTTTAGTTCCTTTGACATTTCAACGCGTTTTGCTGGTGATAATTTAATCTTTTTTCCGGCAACATGAATAAATGATGCATTGAGATCTATTATAGTACACATACAGTGAGCTATTTTATCGACAGGCCAGGAAATCACAATATTTATCGATGCTCTGCATTGTTTACATAAACCTTTGCAAGTGATTCGATCCTCATTTTTAATGGTATATTGTTTGAAAATCCAAGAACAAGGACTTTTCATTGCTTTCCATATTTCCTCACGCAACATATGAGCCCACATATGTTTTGGTAAACGGTATTTTTGTGTAATAAGAGGTTTTGAATTTTGAGTAACTTTAAATTGCTTACTTAACGGTTGGATTCTCTCCCATTGATATAAATCAATCATAAAATCAAAGTTTGTCGACTTACTTGAAGAGCACTTTTCTTTATTTTGTGTAGTACCACTGTTATACCTGAAACTGTCATCTCTTATTTCGGGTACATCAAAAAAGTTATTAAAATTCTTCTTTGCAGAAATATGTAGTCCTTGTTCAGTAATCGGCCTAGGTAACGCACTTTTTATTTCTGTAAACACTGGGTCACTTGCTGCAGGAAGATTGTTGATACTTTGAAATAAGTTTTTATATGGTGAAAACGCTTTTTTTTGTTCCACCAAGGAATTCACAAACTTCCTTCCTCTTTTCATTATGGAAATAATAAAAATGCAATTAAAAATGCATTAATCCACGCAACTATTTAAATGCTAGTACAAGTAAAAATGTTAGAATGTCAAACAGTGTGACCATATGTGGCAGTTTCCTGCCTTTTTGGCAGGATTGGCTTCCAATTTTAGCCGCCGGCATGATTGGTTGACGTTTTAGAAAATTGGCAGTTTTTGGCAGGATTGCAGTATAGAAAATAAATGTTCCATAACAGCATCTTCAATTTTCGAAAATAGCAACCCTAAAATCAGATCGTAGGGAATTCCCCTGTACTTCTCGTGTTATATTAGTAGAAAGAAAGAAAGAAAAGAAAAATATTTTATTTGGGACTCACACAGGAAATAAAACAATAGAAACACATTAAAACTAACAAAATCAATAAAACAAGTTAATAAAATTAGAATAAAACAACGTGGAACAGAAAAAGAAAACCTGTCCGAGGCCAAAAAGGCTCCTATCTCAGCATAATGCTACGATATTTGAGAAAATATAAACAAATATTTGTTTGTATCTCATTCAACTAAGAACATTAATGTAAGTAGTTTTAAAGTTGATAATTGTTGAATGTAAGGAAATGTTAAATCATATGAATAAAGCCATGTATAAAGAGACTAGCTTCCAACCGCGGCTTCGCCCGCGCGGTGTGTCGGTAAAAAGTAGCCTATGTTCTTCTCCAGTCTATCTCCCCCGTCTTTCTCCTTGCCAAATTTTGTCAAAATCAGTTCAGTGGTTTAGGCGCATACAGAGTTACTTTCAAATTTATAATATTAGTATGGATAGAAAATGAAGAATATGAGGCTAATTGCCATGTTTTATTTACATTTGACCTAAGTTATAAAACAAAATATCTAAAACAAGTGTTTATATTATATTTTTAACTACGAATACTACTATTACAACGCTAAACGAAGTTGGCAATTTTTTGGCATTTTTTACTCGAGGTTTTGGCAGGTTTAAAACAAAGCTATGGCAGGATCAGTGATTTTGAGATGGCCACACTGATGTCAAATGTAGGTACTATCCAGATAAAAATAAGCCGCAATTGTCAGCCGCGGATTACGGATGCGTCCGATAATTTGTTCCCAGCTTACATTCTCTATCAGTAAAATATATATAGTTAATAAATACAGCCATAATTAAAAATAATATAGAAACTAGCCACCATTTGGTTATTACAGAAAATAAAGATACGAGTGCCTTTTGACATATAAATACAATTTTCAACATACGTCACTTTGCTCTCATATATTTATCAGGCGCAGGGGTTTTTAAACTCTTGGCTAGCTAAAGAAAGAATAACAGGCTTACAAATTGTGAAATAAGCAATTAATAAGCAATTGTTGGCCCATGAAAATTTCAATAATTCCACATAGTTACTACTCTACAAAGATTGACCAGCCATTCTGACATCAGAATGGTCGGTCAATCTTAAATGTTGCGATTCTTTTAACATAGGAAATAAGCAATTCTCTCATCATGGTAAGCAAATATAAGCAATTGATAAGTAATTTTTAGGCACAATTTCAAAGCTAAATACGACTGTTGACCGGCGATTCTGACGTTGACGGAAATTCGATAAACGACTTGCATTTCAAATTTAAACGTGGAAGAGCAACAATTTCTAGAACTATTTCATGGAAATATGTTCGACCACAGTACATAGAAGAGATCACAGTAGAAAAACTACAAAATATTGCATTAGATTTTGATCTCAAAGCTAACTTTCCTCATTGCTTCGGGGCAATTGATAGGAAACATATACGTTTAATAAAACCAGACAAAAGTGGCTCTCTGTTTTATAATTATAAAAATTATTTTTCAATTGTTTTGCTGGCGGTTGTTGACTCAAATTATAAGTTTGTTTTTGTCGACGTGGGTGCATATGGTAAGGAAAGTGATTCTACTATTTTTAGAAATTCGACACTGTACAAGATTTTAATGAGAAATGAATTACCATTGCCTGATCCTCAACCACTTGGAAATGATCATAATAACGAGCCACCAATCCCTTATGCACTCGTCGGTAGGTCCCATTTGTTCTATGGAACATGACGTAATAGAACAAATTGAGAAAATATTGTCCCTATTTGTACTATAGAACAGTTTGTACTTTTTGTCTCAAATTGTTCCATAGAACAAACTAAGTATATAAACTTCTGGAAGTTGATATGTAAGAAGAATTGTTTTTAGTTTGTAGTTACAGAAACACGTATTGTTAAACTGCTGTTTTGCTTTTATTTTTCAAAATAAAAATATTATGTAGCGAGTAGTTTCAATTTTTTGATAGTGAACTGTACCTGGTATTAACGTCAGTGATTAATGTCATTCACGTCTTATATATCTCATGATGGAAGAATTTGGGAAAAGCGATTCCCATTTAGTTCTGTGCATTCACAGACAAATAAAAACAAGAGCAAAAGCTAGTATGTAGTTCTATAGTACAAATAGGGACAATATTTTCTCAATTTGTTCTATTACGTCATGTTCCATAGAACAAATGGGACCTACCGGCACTCGTCGGTGATGAAGCTTTTGGTTTAAGTAAGCATGTTATGCGCCCATACGGCGGATCCAATCTCAATGTGAAACAAAGAGTTTATAATTATCGCCTTAGCAGAGCTCGTAGATACGTGGAATGTGCATTTGGGATCATGGCAAATAAATGGCGCATTTTACATAGGCCAATTGATACGTCATATGATTTAACTATTGATATTGCGAAAGCATGTTGTGTTTTACACAATTTTGTTATACAACACGATGGGTTAAAACAACAAGACAATATGGCAATAAGTAGGTTCCCACAATTGAGACCCCATAGCAATGAAGAATCATTAGCCGAAAATTTTATCAGAGATCAATTTGCTAATTACTTTATGAGTCCAGAAGCGGCTTTACCATGGCAGTTGAAAAAGATATAAATTAACTTATGTATTGAATTTACAAATAATATAATAAATAACAACTCACCAATCTTGTTCTTTTTTGGTCCTCAAACTCCTCGTAATCTTGAAATATTTTTTTACAAACAGCTACCCATTCATTCGCTTTACGAAATTTATCACTGTAATGTTCGTGTGATTTATCCCATATAATGGGTCTTTCTTGGACCAAGGATATGAGAAAATCTATATCAATATCCTGCTCACTCATGGTAAGATAAAAAATGTCGTTACGCTCGTCTAGCTTCCTCCACTATCAGTGCATCACTGTCCGTCGTCGCAGCGGAGCTCCGACAACGCAGCGCATCACCCTCCCTCCCGCTTCGTCTCTTGTCCGTCGATCCGTTGAAACGTCGCGCGCGACGACGCAACGGTCTAATGGGGCATGTCATAAAAAATGTATGGAAAACGACGCAGCGACGACGCTGCGACGACGCAACGCAGCGCAACGCACTAATGGGGCCTCGCTCTATGGCTGCGTGGTGAAGTTGTAAAAAATATCGTTTGACGTTCTCTACGTCTGTAACTCAGAAACTCTCAATCTACGGTGAGTACGTGCTTATATCTAGCTAGGTATATACTACTACGATTTAGGTAGGTTGACCTGCTGGCCACTCACAGCGTTATTATTGCCCCGAAAAACGGACATCCCCTTTTTATTAACTAATCCGATAGAACAGATTATTTAGAAAGTAAGAGTAAAATACCCGTGTGCCAATTTTACACCAAACACGAGTAAAAAAATTTTGTTTTTTTTTTTTTACTTTTTCTAAATTAATTAATTACAAAAAAAATACGCATTATTTTACCCCTTTCTTTATTATGTGTAATAATACTATGTTAAAGATATGTGAAAAAAAATACAAAAGGGTACTAACTAGTACAGATGTAAAGGAATATGATTTTTTTGTGTTTTTAGATTTTGATTTATCATGGTTGTATCTTTGCTTAGTTGGATTCAATATTTATTGTAAATCATGTTTAGACCCCAACCAATCACTTAAAAAAAAAACTCATCCAAATCTCGCGGTGTTTAAGAGTTATTCACTTCTAAATTTTATTCTGATAATTTTGATTTTAGGGTCATCACTTCACAAAAAACATTATTTTTGTTTATAGGTTTTAATTTTATGTTGAATTTTATTTATATCATAGAATAATACACATACATATTTACGCCCACTCCCACAAAATTTTACAAATAATATTCTTAAATCTTATTATTATTTTTACATCGGACAAACATACAAATAATAGTACATTTTGATACAAGTGGAGAAAGTCTGTTATTGTATTCGAGGCGGAATTATAATGAATGTTTTCGAGCCGAGAACTGCAATAACAAATGTCCACGTGTATCAAACGACGTTTTTCAATACACTTTTGAAGAAATAAAATAAAATAACGAAAAATATTTTTGTCATGAATTAAGAAACTATGATTTTAATTTTCTTTTTTTTTTCGAGCTTTGCATTCGCCAGTTTGAAGGAGAGGCAAAGGTATGAAGCCGTTAAACAGCCTAATATAAAAAATAGATTAATTTTATGTTTTTGAATTCAGTACACAAATAAATATTAATTTGTTAAACACAACTAAAGTAACTAATAGTTTCTAATAATCATGTTTATCTATGATATTCTATTTATAAACACAATTTGAATTTTCACAAAATATTTATGCCGTAAAGACGCGTAGTGCTTTGCCAAAATTAAAAAAAAAAAAAAAACATTCACCTGAGATTAAGCATTGAACCAATTTGAACTAAGTATAGGTATAGTTATCTGTGGCAATTTTCATTCCCACACACGTGCGGGAAAATGGAAAAAAACGCACACGTGTGAAATACATTGCATGTTATACCTAATCGTAGTGCGTTATGGACCAGTTTTCGAGGAAGTGTATTGAAAAGTTAATTACATACTTATAATTTGTTCATGCTTTATCGCATGTCAAGCCAAGTTCAGAGATAAACAGGGTGAAGTACACCTTACACGAACCATTTCGAGCTACTTTAGACCACCTAAAACTATTAAACCTACCTTCGTTAAAGCAAAACTCTCAACAAACAAATACTTTGAATACTTGCCAAATTGCATAATCAGTAGCAAGGAACTTAATAAACTATCTTTTACCTCCTTAGAACTTGGTACTCATTTAGGTTTCCATTTTATTATCGTGTAGGTACTTTGTACCGAACTCGGCCCTTATTTTATATATATGTTTTTGGTGGGACGAAGTTCATTTTTTACTTATTATCGCACAGCCTGAAACACTTGGTCGAAAAACTTGAAATTTTTAAAGTAAAATACTAAATATTTACAAAGTTCAGTTGCTTAAGTACCTTCTTTAATTATCATTTTCCGTAGGTAAAACTTCAGTGCTATCGTCATTCCACCCTTCTATAAGATTTTGCATAACGTGTTCTTCGTCACTTAAGCTGTCGCTATCTTGGGCCGAAACATCTTCCTTTGGTATTTCGTACGGTTTTAATAACTGGAGAACGGCAGGTGGTAATGGCATCTTTCTCAATTTTGCTTGCCTTTGCTTTAATCTGACATTTGAAATGAATGGATCTGAAGTGAGTAGTGCCCGGTTAAACAAATCAGTCATGGTTGTAACTCTATCAAACTTTCGAGTATGATGCTCTCTGTCAGACCTCCAAAACTTGTTTCTTGCTTCTCCCGCTTGTTCTGAGAGTAAACCCACAGGCATTGCAGAGTTTCGCATGATGTCTTTACCATGGACTAAAATTTTGTGCAAGGTGACTGTCATAGGATGCCATTCAAAATTTTGGACGTACTTAATAGCCAGTGACATACAAAAATCCCCAAATTTTTCGGTATCAACTGGTAGCCCACAAGATAAAACTACTAATATTGTAAATAAATCATCAAGAAGCCATTGAGGAATGTTTAATATCTCTGCAAATGTTCCACGGTTTTTGTTAGACAATGCTATGCGAGCAGTATTACCATCGTTGGTGGTGCCTGCATTGGGCCGCACCACATCAACCAGAAGCCCCATTTTTTCTCTTACTTCTTGTTGCACCTTTTTTTTAGTTTCTTCCACAATGATATGCTCCGGGGAATTGTGAGGTATCCTCCATTTTTTTACTTGCATCTTGTATCCTAGATGAAGCAAGAATTCTAAGACACGTATCCACGCGTGCAAAGGACTTAATCCGTACTTCATAAGCGATTCATCTGAGGCTTGAGAAAGCACAATGTCTAATTTATTAAATTGAGAGGAAGTCGCCTTACAAAATGGGCATCTTAGTTGTGACGAAGTGTTAGTGATTGTATTGAGCACTTTACCGTCTATAATGGTCAAGTAAAGTTGAATTTTTGCTGTTAATGTAAGGTTTTTTGATGATTTTACACAAATGCTGTCTATTTCTTTTATTTGGTCTTCTACCCATTTTTTTTCAGCAAGTATTAAATGTTTACTCTCTTTACGGTACTGGATATGTAACGGGCGACAAAATCTGTAAGACTGAGGTGTAGGGTTCATCCACAAAATCTGACCGTTATCTGTAGTTATTCGTAAAGGAATAAATGTGGTGGCAAACAGGCTGTTTTCGTCTTCTCGGTCTTCGGAAAAGCTTTGTTTATAAAATGATTGACCTGTGCTCCCGTCAAATCCCCAAGATCCTTCTAAAGTACAGTTTAATGTTTGTGTATTTCTTTGGGAACATTGTAAAGAAATAACATCTTCACATAAAATAACGAGCCTTGAAAAAGTGTGGGAGAGCAGACCATACAACGTTACAAAAGCCTCTCTTTCAGACACTTGTACTGGAGGTGTTGGGTAACATAATTTTTTTGCTACATGTACTTGCTGATATGGTGGAAACGCGGGGTACCCCCTCGATTTTAAATCTTGTTGAAGAAAGTGATATGTTTCAACTGTAAATTTTCTGTCAATATAAATTGCTAATGCTTCTTCAGGGGTATATGGGTGAGGCTTATGGTTCCGTATTTGAGTGGCTATCTTGGTCGACTTTGTTGGACTTTTTAGGCAAGTGTTAATCACAAATTGAAGGTTTTTTGATGCACTCGTCTGTAATTTATGCCCACCTGCTTCCACGATACTTGAAAAAACTTTGACTAGTTTTGGTTGTGGCTCTATATCAAGGGAGTCTTGAAGAGATCTTCGTAATCTACGCTTTTGTCTTTCACACAGAATATTATACTTTGAACTGGGACCAGGCTCAGATATAGGCATAAGTTCAGATTCAATAATATCTTCTGGCTCTGTAATAAACCCAGGTTCGGGAATAGGTTCAAGTTCGGTAATAGGCTCAGATATTGAAATAAGGTCAAGTTCGGGATTAGGGTTAGGTTCGCAAATAGGCACAAGTTCGGAAATAGTTTCAGAATCCGAAATAAGGTTAGGTTCAGGAAAAGAGTCAAGTTCAAAATAAGGCTCAGTTTCGTAAGCCTCAAACTCGGAAACAAGGTCAGTAGTATTGAGTATAGTTTCAGGTTCAGAAGGGGGCTTCGTTTCGGGAATAACCTCAGATTCAAAAACAACGTCAGGCTTGGGAATAGGCTTCGGAGTAGTTAGATTTTGTTCCAGAATAGATTCGGGTGCACGAATAGCCTCTGAAATGGAGATTGTAGCGGAATCTTGAGAAGTTTCAATATTGGAGTCAGAATCGTGAGGTAAACTACTTTCAGCTAAAAGTCTAGGTATATTTGGAAGAGTACCTAAATCGACCTGTTCCATTTCTGATACAATATTTTTGGGAAAATCGCTTTTAAAGTTTTCATTCAACCATTTATGGTGTTTTTTGGTGAAAAATTTCATGGAATATTTACATTTTTTGTACAGGTTTTCACATCTGGCAGTAAAATTGGAAATCACAATTTTGACTTCTTTATTATCTGTATACGATAGTGGCATATTCAGCGCTCTTAAAATAGCAACAGTTCTTTTGGTCAAATCTACGTCAATAGGGCGGAATTTACTACCTTCTTCCTTGGCTAGTTTCGTCAGTAAATTAAATGCTTCTAATCTGGTGAATTCTCCTTGTGTATTTGCGGATACTCCTGGAGGCTGAAGAGCACCGGCTGTGGCGTTATCCACAGCTTCATAAACTGCCACTCGTGGACCAACATGAGGGTTGGCGCCCTCACGCCCTCCTCGCAATAAGTCAGCCGGTCGGAGCCCGGATAGACATCCCTCAACAGGTCGGGTCAAGTCCTGTTGAGGCGAAGTGGCGCCATGGGTCTTTTGCGGCTCCATGGTGCCTCACCCCCGTTCCTCCAGGCAATATGTATAGGTACAGGGTTTTGACTAAAGCCTAACGAGGGCGGACCCCTTCCCCGTACCACAAATTGCCCTTCATTGGATAAACGAAGTTTAATTCGTTTATTGTATGTTGTACATCAAACGTATTTAACGTCGCGCGTCGTAAACTTACAAATATCTAAACAAATACCTAAACGGCTAAAAAAAATTGTACAATTATAAAACTAGTAGGACTACTAGCATTATAATTCCGTTTATTCATTTTAATTTAATTCACTTTTTATTTATTTATACAATAATGTGAAAATCAATGATAGTGTAACTTCTTTCAGATAACCATGGCCACGTTATTATGTCCTTTGTTTATTTTAAACACATTTTACGTTTTTAAATATTACTTAACATAAAAATTCAATAAAAAAAAAACATCTTAAAAAATACTTCTGCCAACCCTAGAGCCTAAATTTCAAAATCCTGTAAGTTCTAAACACCATAAGATTTGGATATGATATTTTGAATCGGTGCTTCTTAGTACCAAAGCAACATTTTGTCTCGATGTTGAATCCAAATAACATGAAATAAGCCCATAAAAAAATAAAATCGAAAATATATAAAATTCAATGTTACTCACAACATGTTAACGATAAAATTTGAGCGTTTGCTTAGTAATTTACTTAATATAAAGCATCAATTAACTGCGATCAATAACATAACAAAAACGCATTGGATCTAAAGTAATTGCGATTTCTATGGTTTTTATGGAAACCATAGAAAAAAGAAAAAAAAAATTATATCTCCATATTGGGACAAAATTGCCACACGGGTATTTTACTCTTACTTTAAAAATAACCTGTTCTATCGAATGAGTTAATAAAAAGGGGATGTCCGTTTTTCGGGGCAATAATAACACTGTGCCACTGTACAATCTTTATTAGGTACTATGGATCAGGACTTAAATAATTTTTCTACATATAGTAATTCGATTATTACAAATGTAATGTGTAGGTAAATAAAAATGCTCTAAATACGCGCTTACAGTCCCCGATACGTAACTTGGCAAAAGTTGGTAGATGCGCAGAAGTCGTTTTTATGAGGTAGCGCTGATTCGAGCGCGCGATTGGTGTGTCACTCGGACTTTTGCCCCCCGCACCCCGTATACGTCTCGGGCGTATACAAAATTGTACCTTTTGTTATTATGAGTTTTTGTTACGAGTTGTTATAATAGTGTTACACAAGTTCCCTGTCCAATGAGTCATATATGACTCATAGGAACGTACTAGAATAAGTTCATGAGTCACAGGTGACTCATTTCTCTATACAATTTGAGGCACATTTTTCGGTATGAACGTGACATGATATTTATTTAAATCGTACGTGGACGTATAGCAAAAAGCCTAATGTTTACAATGATAAAAGAAAATTTCGCGATTTTTTTATATTTATCATTTAATCACTATAGAAATTTGCCATAAATAAAACTCTAATAGGTACTGCAACGTAAGGATTTTATTACAAGAAAATATTATAAAATCAAGCATGTTTCTCATTATAACATTCTAAACAGAATGCTTTTTCACACCTTTTGCACTCAGTGTGTACTTGCTTAGCTTTTCTTGCCAATAATCTGTAGAAAATCAGTATGGTCACCAATTTCTACTCGATCGGGAATCGAACCCGTACTTATAATTTTATGATTATTAGCTTTAAAGCTTAAAGCGTGAAGCGTAGCGTAAGCAGAAGGATGAAAGAAAGATGCGAGTACAGGTGAAGAAATGAAGAATATTATTAAAGCAATTGAAATTATATTTTATATTATTAAACTGACAACAATTAAATTAAGTAACGAAAAAAGAATACAATAAAAGCGCGGCGCGGTCCGAATGGTTCGGTAGGCGGTTGGATGTAGACTGGAGCTCCGCTGCCCGGCCTTCGCACCGGTTGAGATGCGTGCACGCAGTCCAAGGTCGTTGTCGCCGTCGCCAGTACAATGATCACGCGCACCTGGTGTACGCGCGGCGCGTGTAAGCTTGCGGTCACTCGGTGCAACCGATCGTATGATCTGTATGTTTGGTGCAAGATTCATGAGCGGAGCGATTCCGCTCTAAAATGTAAGGTGGTGGTCCAATCGATTTATTGTTCCGCCACAAATCCTTCGTTTTTCAATTTGACATAGCACCCAGTGCATCTTTTTCGGACGAGTTTATTGTTTGCATTTCGAGGTATTTCTTGTAGAGAATGTCCAGAATGACTTGAAGAGGCTATTAAAGGTCTTGGAGAGTTACAGGAGATTGAAGATCTTTTAGGTTGGTTACTTTCTGTGGTTAATGCTGCAGGTCCAAGGAAATGTCGGACTAGATGTTCTTGGACTTGTAAAACTGACAACTTAGGGCCGTCTGCCAACTCGTTGTAGATGCATCTGGCATTGATAATGGCGACTTGAAATAGCAAATCTATTGCTATCTTTTTGTACCACGATAAACTTTTACGTAACGGCGAATGAAAGGAAGCAAGTTGGTCTGAAATATCGATGCCTTTTTTGGCATCATTGTAATCGATGATTGCATCAGGTTTCATAATGTCGCCGCGGTAAGTAGTGACGTTAAACATACCGTCTCCATGGCAGGTTGAGATCATAAGGACGTCGCGTTTATCATGCCATTTTAGTACAGTATATAGGTTGTCCTTTTGTCTAGCTATTTGTTCTCCTTTTCTTAACTTCGCCTTTACTACTTCTTTTGGCAAATTTCTTTTATTTTTACGTAAAGTGCCGCATAAATCAGTATTGCGACCTTTTAGATACTCGGCCAAAGGCAAACTGGTATAATAGTTGTCAGCGACGATAATACGATCTGCATCTAAAAGCGGCTCTGTGAGCTATACCACTGTTGAACCAGGTTTATCAAGACCCTCTAATTGATGCGAAATTCCGTTATAAAGTTGGTAGGACCATGTGTAGCTATTTATTGTGCAGGCCTTATATATTTTCATACCGTAGCGATCTGTTTTGGCTGGGTTATAAGTTCTTATTAGCAACCTTCCATGAAATTTGACCATTGACTCATCAACGACAACAATATCGGAAGGTAGATAAAGACTACGAAAATTATTTACCATTTTATGTATGAGTGGGTCTATTTTATGAGTTCTTTGCTCTCCAACGACACCTATTTGGATTTCTGTAAAGTGCCAGCATCTTAGAATGGAGCTGAACCTGTTATACGACATATTTATTCTGTGCATAAGAGGATTATAGTAAAGCACGTCTAATTTCCAGTAGTGTTCGATTGACGGCTTAGGATTGAGACCCATGTAGATTATTACTCCAAAAAATGTTTTCAATTCCTCTCTAGTGACGTCTTTCCATCTTGTCATTCGACTAAATCGTGCAGTTCGTAATTCTTTCAACAACTGAGCGTAATTATTGGTATGAATTACCATTTCATCAATTAAATCATCAGGTATAAAATAGGCATAAATTTTGATCAAACTAACTCGCCCATCTTCAGTAATTGCGTCGATATTTTGTACACCGTGATTGCCTATAAACGTTTCTCTCCCTAAAGGCAAAACATCTCTTTTCCATTGGGCATCAGATGGATCGGATGACGATGAACTTGCTGGAGTGGGTGTCGGAATCTCAGTACCTCTGCCTGCACTATTTGCTATAAAATCTGCAATTACCTCGGTATCCTCGCTTTCTTCATCTTCATTGTTGGGCTGATATTCTTCGTCACTTCCGCTACTAAATGGTTCTTCATCTGAATTTTCTAAATACCGCAACAATTCTTCATTTGTATATCTTCTATAAGCCATTTTCTAGATAAATATCAATTTATAACCACAAAACAGACCTTTTTCCAATAAAATATATTGATATTTTATTGGAAAAAGGTCTGTTAAGATTAGAAAGTTGAATGTTCATTTGAGGTTATAATTGTATAACCTCAAATGAACATTCAACTTTCTAATCTAATTGTAGTTATGACAGTTGATTGACATTTGACGGATGATGTATTGTTAGTGTCACTCAATAAATGCATTTGTGTGTGTGTGTTCACATATGACTCATTGAACGTGGTAAAGACAAATTAACGCCCTACGTTCGTGAGTCACATGTGACTCAAAAAAGCTAATGAGCGTAACAATAAGAAAAACCTGTGGACGTAGGGCATTATCAAAATGAGTTGTATGGGGACAGGGAAGTTGTTAACACTCTCACCGCCACCCATATATAACGGGTGATTTTTTCATTTGTTCCAAACGAGTAACACCCTCAAATGTCACACTGTTACTCGATGGGATTTTTTTCTGAAAAAATTCCCAACCGGTCACACTACCAGTCACACTGTTACTCGATGGGAATTTCTTCAGAAAAAAATCCCAACCAGTCACACTGTTACTCGATGGGAACACACTGTTACAGAACTTAATGAAAATAAGAATTAAATCGGTTTTTTAAATTTTTATTAAAATCAACAAAATAACAACATTGGTAAATACAGTTACTTAATTACGGACGTTAAACGTTAACATTCGTCATATTGCTAGTAATTCTCATTTTAATGTTTTAGTCATAGTAACAATATCTAAACACAATCGGCCTTATATAATATAACAGAGTAAATCATCACATTTTACAATAATTAACAGTCCTTATTTCTAATATTAATTTGAACCTTTAAAGAAGAATTTTCTAAATATAATCAGCCTTATGTTTGTACCTATATGCATGTATCACAGTAAATCATCACATTTTACAACAATTAACAGTTATTAATTCTAATGTTAATTTGAACTTTAAAGAACAATTTTCTAAATATAATCAACCTTATGTTTGTACCTATATGTATGTATCACAGTAAATCACCACATTTTACAATAAGTATCAGTTCTTAATTCTAGTGTCGTAAAATCTCCAAAGCATGGCCAACTGAAATAAGACCTTGTGTTAATTCCAGCTGCACTTCCTGAATAAACTCGTCTCTTGATATAGATTTCTTACCCCGTTTTCTTTTTGACGGTTTGCCTTGTTGTTTCAGAACATTTCTGACAGTATTCTGAGAAGAATCTTCTTCAATTGTGTGCAAGAAATGCATAATATTCGGGTGTTTTGTTCCAATGGTCTTATTTAGTTTATTATGCCAAGATTCGAGTGCATTTGTTGTGCGATGGGCGTCACCAAAAACGCACCACACTTTTAAATATTCCTCACGGAGCCACTGTTTTTCCATGTAGTTAATGAATTTTTTTGTGCCTGTACCTTCACTATCTCCGTATCTAGCAATTATGTAAACCCATCCATTAATTATCTCGTTTTCGGGCAATAATGGAAGAATCGCACTAAGTTCAATTATTCGCACCTCCTTCAAATCTTGTGACGTTCGTGAGGTCATATTCAGGCTTTTTCCTTTTTTAAAAATGGCTTTGTTGTAATGATAATAACAACCTTTTATTATGACTGTTGGAAAGACTTTGATAATGGCATTCATTGCAGCCTTTTCATAATCAAGTTTAAATTTTGTTGGATTCCAATCCGGCAACTGCGACTTAATCATTTGAAACAGAATTAAGTAGCTCTGCATTGTTTTGTTGGTCATTAAAGCATATATCACAGGGGTTATATTTGTGTGGTTTATTGTACTACCAGTATCTACATGAATTGTATACAATTGCACGAATGGAGAAGGGCAGCTTCTGAATGTGCCATCGCCATAAAATTCTTTTGATTCACATGTAATTTGCCTTGCTTCCACCGAGGAAAATACTATTATTCGTGTATTATTAGTTTTATTTGAGTAGTCTGCTAACAAAAAGTTATTATATCTTGGTGGCACTTCGACTTCAAGAGCGTTTTTAAATAACATCTTTGAAACTCCAGCTTCTTTGTTCCGTTGTCTATACAGTGTACTTTTAACGCTAGTAAATTTTGGTATGTTGGATACAATATTTATACCGGCATCTTTAAGGTTGCCTATCATGGAATTGTATTTTTGTGGAATGTTAGGAAAGTCCGGTTTGTACAATTCAGTCTTTAATTTATGGATTGATTCATCAATTTCGTTCTTCGCAGTCTGGAGCATGGCTATGAGCAGTCTCGTCTAGTATTCGTTGATCCTATAAATAGAAAATAGCAACAATAATAACAGGAGTCAAAGCTGTCGTATTAGTAATATTCGTCATATTGTTTAACCCTGCGTATGATTAAAACAAGTTGTTTTAAAACACGTGTTTATAACAGTTCCAAATAAATCGATTAAGTGTTTATGCCGCGTTTGTGTATGACGCATCTACTACTACTTAGCATACATGTTGAACGTCACTTGTCGCGCGAGTTAAGGAACCCCAACCTACCAATATTAGCTTTGTCAGACAATAAGTATTTACTAGATTATTATTTCCCAATTTCCCCACTGCGCGATCAGCATTTATAATTATCTAGAACATGCGTCAATCTGATCACGCTGTGCATGTACTACGTTAGCAATTAAGTTAGTATATAAGATCAATATTTTGTTAGATTTAATTAATTACTGTTTCGCTGTAACTCTGTCGGAATAAAGTTATTTTTAAATACTTCCGTTGTCGCTTACTTAATTGGCGCAGCCGGTAGGATCTCTGTAGTCAGTTTGCCGTGTATACAATTCTACGTGGAGTAGCCGACGTCCGTGTCTACGGTTTAGCAGAGATCGCCGAACAAATAAATTCATTAAGAAGCCACTTCGAGTTACGGAAGAGGACCAGCCACAGCAGTAATTCAGGGAGCATGGAGCTAGCTGCGGAATTGTGAGTAAATCTTTTTCACCTTCCTCTCAGCTCTTCCATCTATATCCCAACCTTGTAATAGTCTATGTGTTTGTGTATTATTAGGGATTGGACAACGCCGTGATAATATTTGCATAGATTTTAATTGTACTAATATTTTAGAGTAGTGATAGTTTAGTAGCACATTATTGTGATTTTTTTTTCTCCGCGTTTGTTTCTTTCATAACTTTTCACAATGGAAAACGTAACCCGTGTCCCACAGGAATTGGTTAACATCATACCAATATTCAGCGGCGACACTAGAATGTTGCCTTTATTTATAAAAAAATGTGAATACATTTTGTCTACGTTCTTAGGAACCGCAGCCCAAAATGAATATTTATTTCATGTAGTAACAAGTAGGTTATCAGGCGAAGCAGCCAGTTTGGTAGGCGAAAGAGAAGCTATAGGTACGTGGGACGAGCTGAAGAAGTTGTTAAACCAACACTTCGGTGATCCACGCACAGAGGATTGTTTAGCAATGGAGTTAGAATCGTGTAGAATAAATAAGGGTGAAAGTTATTTAGATTTTTGCCATAGAATACAGCGGATGAGAAGTGTTTTATTTGCTAAAATATCAGAAACTATCATTGATGAATCTCTACGTAAGGCAAAGCAAATCATTTATAGTAACAGAGCAATGAATGCTTTCTTGTTTAATTTACCGCCATTTTTAGTTAGATTAGTTCGTTTGCGCGACGTCACAACGTTAGAGGATGCATTAAAAATAGTTTTAGAAGAACAAAACTTCCAGGCAGTCTATGAGTCGAAAACAAACGACAGACGTAATTTTAGCAGAAATAACAGACCCAATTTGCCTAATAACCAAAATGCAATTGAATCTAATAATCAAAAGAAAGATTCACATAGCATATCAAGTACACATGTACCGAATAGTGCTACAAACAGCACATCTACACCGAACAATTCGCATCAGCCCAGACATTATAAACAACATAATAATATTCAAAGAAATTAAGACAATTTTAATCGTACAAACAACAATAATGCGTCACCGCAGTCAAGTAGGTCATTTGTTCCGATTGCACAACTGAACCAACAGTTCGCGGCACATGCACCGAGCACGCCGTCTTTTGCAGCGCAAGCATCTACGTCGGGTGCGAATACTGATGTCACCATGCGTACTGCAAGTTCGCGACGTGTTAATTACATAAATAATTCTAATAATAATGAACAGAGTTCAAGTTATTCGTACAATGAGTGCCAAGAATTTTCTCCTGAAGAACCCGGGGCGGGAAATTTTTGCATAACGGCCTCTACCCTAGAGAACGAATAAAAATAAATTGTAATAAACGCTTAAATTTACCACATATAGTTATACCAGAATTAAAGGCAGTTTTTATGATAGATACGGGGAGTGTTAGATCGTTTATAAGCCCGTATATAGCGAATAAATATTTTAAAAATTATTTACAGTATGAACCCTTCGAAGTTGTTAGCACTCACGCATCGAGTGTTCATGGTGAAACGGCTATTATTCCATTACCGGTTACCTTTGGAAGTCAAGAGTTCCATAAGTTTTATGTCTATAGTGTCGACGATAGGTATGATGGGTTAATAGGTAGCAATTTGCTGAAGCAATTACAGGCAAAGATTAATATGGAAAATCAGATATTACATTTAAAAAATACTGATATTCCTATCATATATTCACCGCCTATGAGAGAGATATATAATCTACCATCTCGTAGTGAACTTAGAGTAAGACTCCCAGTCAACTTACTGAACGGGGAAGCTGTGTTAGATTTTAAGCAATTTACGGAAGGGATTCGAATGCCCGCCGCATTAGTTACGTGTATTGAAGGCTATGCAACAACTGTTATTCAGAATTATAGCCATGAAAATAGAAAATTAGTAGTTACGGGATCTTTTCAAGTGGAACCATACATACAGGACCCATCTGTTAGTGTTAATTTCATAGATAATAATATAGAAGTGGACAGCTTGCTAACAAAGAATTTAGACAAATTACAGTTAGATCATATGAATTCAGAAGAACGAACGGTTATTGAGGGACTTTGTAAAGAATACAAAGATATATTTTATTGTGAAAATATTCCGTTAACCTTCACAAATCAGGTTAAACATAGAATAAGAACAAAAAATGAAGACCCAATAAACATTAAGGCACATAGATTGCCACCTATTCAAACAAAAGAGATCAGTAGTCAAGTCGAGAAAATGTTAAGGGATAACATTATCCAGGAATCTCATTCCCCCTGGAGTGCTCCCGTACATTTAGTGCCGAAAAAATTAGACGCGTCAGGCCAACAAAAATGGAGGATGGTAGTTGACTATAGACGGCTCAATGAAATCACAATTGATGATAAATACCCTTTGCCCAACATTAACGATTTATTTGACATGCTAGGTAATAGTACATACTTTACAACTCTCGACTTAGCTAGCGGGTACCATCAATTAGAGGTTCAGGAGAAAGATAGAGCTAAAACTGCGTTTAGCACACCTTCAGGTCATTATGAATTTAACAGAATGCCGTTTGGGTTAAAGACCGCACCCGCAACTTTTCAGCGAGCGATGGATAACGTCTTACGAGGCCTTCAAGGCTTACATTGCTTAATATATCTCGATGACGTCATTATTTTTTCTAAAAGCTTGCCTGAACATGTAGAAAAACTTAGAGCAGTTTTTGACCGCTTCCGTCAAACAAATTTAAAAGTTCAATTAGATAAGTCTCATTTTCTTAGAAAGGAAGTACTCTACCTAGGGCATACTATTACAAGTGAAGGTTTGAAACCAAATAATGATAAAATAGACGCTATTCTTAGGTATCCTATACCGGAAACGGTTACACAGATTAAAAGCTTTTTAGGACTAATCGGTTATTATAGGAAATTTATCAAAGATTTTGCCAAAATAACTAGACCATTAACAGCTTGTTTAAAGAAAGGTCGCAAAATTGTAATTAATGGGGAATATAAAGAATGTTTTGAGACATGTAAAAAGCTTTTAACAAATGCACCTTTGTTACAATTTCCTGACTTTAGTAAAACTTTTATTTTAACCACGGACGCATCCAATTTTGCGATCGGGGCTGTATTGTCACAAGGAACGATAGGCTCAGATAAGCCTGTAGCCTATGCTAGTAGAACCTTGAGCGACACAGAAGTAAAATATAGCACTATCGAGAAGGAACTTTTAGCCATAATATGGGCAGTTAAGCACTTTCGACCGTATTTGTATGGTAATAAGTTTACCATATTTACAGACCATAGACCATTAGCTTGGCTGTATTCATTGAAAGAGCCCAATAGTAAACTCACGCGATGGCGGTTAAGGTTAGAAGAATACGATTTCGAAATAAAATATAAGAAAGGCCCTCAAAACACGAATGCAGATGCTTTATCTAGGATTAAGATTAATGCAATTGACGACGATTTAGATTCAATATTCGTAAATATAGGAGATAGGCAGGAACGTATACAAAAAATTATAGAAAACGAATTGCAAGACCTCGAAACTCCAATAGAAACGATAGAACTTTCGGATTCTGATGATGGGGTCACTGCCAACTCAGTTTCAAATAGAGAACACGAAGGCATTCCTAGTTTAAACGAAGCTGTCGATACTAAACCAAAACAGATTTTAATTCATTCATGGTTTAAAAATAAATTAGACGTAAAAGATATTTCAAATAATAAACAAAAAATTCTCGAAGTTCACTTACCGACAAATAACGATATATTAGTTAAAGACTTTTTGAAAGAGTATATTGATCCAAAACATAAGTACTTTATATACTTCGAACACACATCTTTTAGAAAAACTTTTTCAAACATGGTAATTAAGTTATTTAAAAAGGATTCAGTTAAGTTAACCGAGTGTACAGAAAGAGTTATAAATTTGACAGGATCTGAAGAAGATCAAAAAGAAGTTATTTTAAAATACCACGACGGGAAAACATGCCATAGAGGTATTAAAGAAACTTTAACCAAACTTAAAAGACATTATTGGTGGGCAAACATGAAAGAGACAGTCACGGCAATCATAAATGCTTGCGAAACATGTAAACGCATGAAATATGATAGAAAGCCGATTAAACCCCACATTCAGTTAACACAAACCCAGGATGCCCCTTTTCAGGAAGCTTTTATGGATTTATTATATATTGAAGGGAAATATTATTTAACTATAGTGGATGCATTTAGTAAGATAGCACAAGCCATAGAGGTACCGAATAGGAGTACACCAGAGATAGTTAGGGCATTGATTAAATATTTCAGCATGTATGGTCTGCCTAGGAAAATTAGTTGCGATTCCGGTACAGAATTCAACAATACTTTGATTAAAGAAATGTTAAGCTTTTACAAAATTGAACTTCATATTGGGACGCCAAATAATCCCAGTTCAATGGCAATAGTAGAAAGGTTTCATTCTACCATTATTGAGATTTATCGTATAGCAAAATACGATAAAAGCGATTTAGATGCAGCATCAGTTATGACTTATGCCATCATGGCTTATAACAACACCATACATTCAGCAACAGATTTTACGCCTTTTGAACTAGTATTTGGCCACACTTATTCCGATAATGTATTTAACGTGGATAGAGAGAAGAACTTAACTCAGAAATTATTGTTAGATCATAGAAAACGCCTTAAAATACTCTATGAATTCATAACAGAAAAATTAGAATCAGATAAAATTAAAATAATTAATAAAAAAGGTGGCGAAACGACACCGGTACTCGAACCAGACGATAATATTTACATGAAAGACACTAGGACTAGAAAAGCTAAAGAAAAACCTCGATATGAAAAAGCGAAAGTAATAGGTGAAGTTGAAAGAAATATAGTCCCAGTAGAAGTAAAGAAAAGGAAAACTAGAGTAGCCTTAAAAAATGTAAAACGTCCTCCACAGATCGTGCCTGGTACTTCTGGTACTAGTGGTGCCAACACTCACGCTGGACCTCCAAAACCTCGGTCAGAATCCGGGGATAGCAGCGATAAAGCGGGGAGTAGCAGCGATAAAGCGGGGAGGAATAGTTATTGGACAATATACAAAAGTGTAGATTTAGAATCATTACACTTACAAATAGATAATAATATTCGGGATTTTATTAACTTGAAAATTAAAATTAAGGAAAATAGTCTTAGTAACGAAACTATAGGAATAGAAAGCCAAATAGAATATCTTATTAAACTAACTAAGGATAGATTCTTTCAAATCTTACCTTTCCATTATAGAAATAAAAGAGCTCTGTTTAATCCATTAGGCTCACTTGTAAAAGCTATCACAGGAAATTTAGATGAAGACGATGCAATTAAATATGATAGAGAAATCCAAATGATACAGAACAAAGAGCATGTGGTCGAACGTAAAGTATCATCAATGCAAAAAGCTTTTGATAAATTAGTAAATGACTCTGAAATAATAAATTCAAATATTAAAAACTTGGGTTTACATACCAATGAAATGGAAAAATTAGTTGAACATGAGTTCAGGTTTAACAAACTTTTCCAAATATTAAATACTATGTATCAAATTTTAAATAACTTTCGGACCTGTTACGAAAACATACAAGAGATTGAAACGGCAATAGCCTTTAGCAAACTGAATACATTGCACCAATCCATTATAAATAGTACAGAATTATATAATACGTTAGAAGTCATTGCTAAACATGCTAGAACAATATACCCAGTAAGCAAACATAATTTAATAAAATTAGAACGTAATATCATACTTAAATCATATATAAATAACAACAAGTTAGTTTTTGTTTTAGAAGTTCCCCTAATAAATAACGAAACATATAATTATTACAAGGTTATACCCATCCCTATATTCCATTCTCCAAATACCTTTACAATAATACCCAAATATCCTTACCTGATGGTGAATAGATTGAAATACATGCCCGTGGTAAGCCCATGTACTGAGATTGAAAATGGAAAATTTCTTTGCGCTGAAACTAATTTAGCCCAGTTTCCAACCGAGACCTGCATTGAACAAATAATGCTGATGAAGAACAACTACAAAAACTGCATACAGAACCATATTGAAATAGAAAAAACTAAGATACAGAAAATAACCGACAACCAATGGTTGGTTTACTCAGAGGAAAATCTCATCATCACCGAGAATTGCAATACAGAAATCCTGAAGTACACTATTCTTGGGACCTACATCGTGACACCTGGCCAACAATGCGAGACACAAATAGGCGAAGGCATCGTTGCCGCCACCACAAACACTACAGTTTCCAGTCTCCAGCTGCCATTGATCCAGATGCCAGACCTACAACAGGACATTCAGAGAAGATCAAAGAAAGTGGATTTAAGAAATGTGGACTTCAGTGATGTGAAAGAAGTGTTACAAAGTGCAAAATTTAGTGAAATAGACGATACGACACAAACAGTGACAATAGAAATTAGTATATGGACCATCTTAGAGTATGTGGTTATTGTAATAGCAATAGTTATCTTTATAATGTATAAATTTCAGTTCATAAACTTTTGTCGAAATTCTCCGAAACCGTCTGCGACACCTTCGGATAATTTCTCTCTTAGGGAGGGAGGAGTTAAGGAACCCCAACCTACCAATATTAGCTTTGTCAGACAATAAGTATTTACTAGATTATTATTTCCCAATTTCCCCACTGCGCGATCAGCATTTATAATTATCTAGAACATGCGTCAATCTGATCACGCTGTGCATGTACTACGTTAGCAATTAAGTTAGTATATAAGATCAATATTTTGTTAGATTTAATTAATTACTGTTTCGCTGTAACTCTGTCGGAATAAAGTTATTTTTAAATACTTCCGTTGTCGCTTACTTAATTCGCGCCTAATGTTGTCTTATACTGTAAACTCGGCTTTATTAATAATACATTTTGAAACAAGTTTTAAGCAATTTTAAAAGCCTTAAGAAAAAATGTTTTAAGCCGCTTTTAATAATAGCGTATGCTTGGAAGAAATGAAAACGAATAAGTATTTAGGACTTTAAGTAGCTTGAAATAAAACAAATCTATAGTTTTATGAAAATAATGCAAAGCATTCATTCACAAATAAACGTATTGATTAACAAACAAACCATAGGTTTATCAGTAAACTTTATTATATAGGTACTTACTTTTATTCTCAAGATTCCTTTGCAAATGTTTCGTTTTGTACACGCCCACACTATTAATCCGCTACTATGCTTTCGTCTAGCATAAAATTGATGTCCACTTCGTAGCAAAATTTTCCCACCATTCCTTTTAATTAAATTTAATGGCACTTGACCGGACGAACTAGATGCGGTGGGCTCTGACATTGTCGACAACGTGCACTTTGCTTCGTTGCACTGCTCTGACTAATTCATTTTGCGTCCCTCTCCCCCACTTACGACACGTGGCCGCCGCCGCCGGGGCCGCGGGAAGAGGGATGCAAAAGTATTTTTACATTAAATGTGCATGGAAAATAACCGCCATTACACACTCGCGATAACTGATGTTGCCGGCTTATCATAACTTTATTTTGCTATACATAATTTTAATTGTCACAACATACTTATGGCTAATTATATGTATTTGGAAAATTGTTTAAAGTTCAAATTAACATTAGAAATTAGAACTGATAATTGTTGTAAAATGTGATGATTTACTCTGATATATTATATAAAGCTGATTGTATTTAGGTACCTCCCCCCCCCCTTATTACGTGGGACTTAAATATAGATGGCGAGATGTGGGTGTAATATTACACCTCTGCCTACCCCTTCGGGGATACAGGCGTGAGTCTATGTATGTATGTATGTATTTAGGTATTGTAATTTTATTTAATTATTTAAGAATAAAACGTTCAAAGGAGAATCACCAGCAATATGACGAATAAATGTTTTTAAAGTAAAAACCGATTTAATTCTTCTTTTCATTAACTACTGTAATATTGTGACTGGTTGGGAAATTACTAATAAGAAGTTCCCATCGAGTAACAGTGTGACTGGTTGGGAAATTAGTAATAAAAAGTTCCCATCGAGTAACAGTGTGACTGGTTGGGAAATTAGTAATAAAAAGTTCCCATCGAGTAACAGTGTGACTGGTTGGGAATTTTTTCTTAAAAACATTCCCATCGAGTAACAGTGTGACATTTGAGGGTGTTACTCGTTGGGAACAAATGGATTTTTTAAGAAGTATAGGATTTGATTTTCTAAAAAAACACAAAAAATTTGAAAAATTTGATGAAATCTTTATTGGAATCGATAGAACGATCAATATAATTTAATGTTTGAAGATGATTTCATGCAAATGCTGGCCGCGGCTCCGGTTTAGATGGCCCATTCGCAAGGCCCAATTTCGGCACACTCTCTCCAACATATCAGCCGGTATATCACGAATAAATGCTTCAATATTGGCTCCCAGTGCGTCAATCGTTGCTGGTTTATCCCTGTAGACATGAGCCTTAACATGGACCCACAAGAAATAGTCCAAAGGCGTTAGATCACACGATCTAGGCGGCCAATTGACGGGCCCAAAACGTGAGATACCGAAGGCGGCTCTCAATTGGGCCATTGTTTCGCGTGCCGTGTGGCATGTGGCACCGTCTTGTTGAAACCACATGTCAGGCATGTCCAATTCTTCCATTTTGGGCAAAAAAAAATCGCCAATCATCACACGGTAGCGCTCGCCATTCACAGTAACGTTTCGGCGATTGTCGTCTTTGAAAAAGTACGGCCCGATGATGCCACCGGCCCATAATCCACACCAAACAGTACATTTTTCGGGATGCAGTGGTAGCTCTTGCAATGCTTCTGGCTGGTCTTTACTCCAGATGCGGCAATTATGCTTATTGACATATCCATTCAACCAGAAACGAGCTTCGTCGCTGAACACAATTTTTCGATAAAAAAGTGGATCTTCCTCCAACTTTGCCAATGCCCATTCACCAAATGTTAGACGTTGTGGGAGGTCGTGTGGCTTCAATTCTTGCACCAGCTGTATCTTGTAAGGTTTTACACCCAAATCCTTTCGCAAAATTTTCCACGTAGTGGAGTAACAGAGGCCCAATTGCTGCGAACGGCGGCGAATCGACATTTCACGGTCATCACTAACACTGGCGGATACAGCCACAATATTTTCTTCGGTCCTCACTCTACGTATGCGTGTTCGTGGTTTAATGTCCAATAATGTAAACTGGGTTCGAAATTTAGTCACAAGCTTCCGAATAGCTGCCTCAGTAGGCCGACCAAACTGCCCATAAATTGGAAGAAGTGCGCGATGCACTCTCTTAACCGAGCATGCATTTTGATAGTAAAATTCAATAATTTGCAAGCGTTGTTCGTTCGTAAGTCGATTCATGGTTAAATTATAGACCAAACTGAACAAGTTTGACAATGACACAAGACACGATTCACGCGTGATCTGTCAAAAACAGTGTTGGCAAAAAGATACCAGCAAAAAAATCACCCGTTAGAATTTTTCAGTGCAGCAGGCCATGCGGTCTGCCGGCGGCCGCAACTTTGCCTACCCGTGCAGGCCGCGGTGAAAAATCTGTAACGAGTGAAGCGGGCCGTACGGGCCGCCGGCGGGCTCACTGTTTGTTTTTACTAGCAAGCCATGCGGTCCGCCACGACCTCGCAATTTCATATTCAATTTGTAGTGCGTGGCCTGCTGCTACAGAAAAATGAAACTGTCAGATGCAAATTTTATTTCTTTACCTACAATTAAAAAAAAAAATGCTGTATCTTAAAATTTACAGGATTACTAGGGGGTTAATTACAGATATGAAAAAGTAATTTTAAATGAAAGAAACTTAGTTTTATTAATAAAATTACATAATTACTGCCTTACAATGGCACTATGGATGTTCGCAAAGCATTCGGAGCACACACTGGGATTTGAAGGGCAAATCAAGCACACCGTATTTATTTTCTTTGTTACTTTACATGCTCTCTTCTTTTCATAACAGTGGATACATCTTCTTCTAACTATTCTGTTGCGATGGTCGACCAACGGAGTCTTTCCAAATTGGTGCCTAGCTGAGCAATTCTGGTTATTTCGGCCTTGTCTCTTTGGTTTGTCTATACCTATCAATGCACGGCAAATATTTTCCTTAAATTTTGTTATTGTATATTTTTTTGATGTCAGATTTTTGGATTTTTTGTACAAAATAAAGGCATTTATCAAGATGTGCTAAATAAAAGCTCTATAGCCAATTTTTGGAACCAACGCGAGCTTCTCCTTGCAGGATTGGCATAACTACCCATCTGATCTGAGTAGTCAATCGCACATTTATGACGATTATAGTCCGCTATTAACGTTGGTTTCATAGTCACTTTGTTACGGTTTCTTTTACTGCGCACATTGACAAAACCAGGTAAATGCCGAGTTGATAGAGCCAACACATCACGCTTGTCTTTCCATCGTAGAACTAATACTCGATCGTCATTTTCCATGGCACAGGTCTCCCCTTTCTTCAGTTTCTCTTTCAATAATTCTTTTGGTAGCCCTTTCCTGTTCTTTCTGAGAGTCCCCAATAAATGAGTTTTTTTCTTAAGTAAACTATTAGCCAAAGTGACACTTGTGTAGTAATTATCAGTTACGATACTTCTTCCAGCATTCAAGTATTTTTCACTGAGTTTCATTACTATTTCGCAGGATACGTTTTGTGTGGTTGACGTGGTCTTCTTTCCTTCATATACAATCAAGTCGAAGGTATATCCGTCATAGTCACAAATTTTAAATAATTTGATTCCATACTTATGTCGCTTTCCTGGAATATATTGCATAAAAGCAATCCTGCCACGAAAAGCCACCATGGTTTCATCAACGGTGAGAAACTCTCCAGGGGTTTTGTATTGATCGAATTTTTTTGAAAGGATCTCGACGAAGCGTCTTATTTTTAGCAATCGATCTGTTCTTGCCATACCTGCATAATAAGCATCTTCGAAATGCCAACATCGAAGTAATATTTCAAATCGGTTTCTACTCATCACTCTTTTTGCAACATTGTTTTCATACAATGCGTCCGTACTCCAATAATCACTAATTTTTGGCAATTTTTTGAGCCCCATCCAAATCAATAAACCGAGAAATTTCTTCATTTCGGAAGCATCACAATCGTTCCACTTAGACAATCGACTGTTTCGTGATACACGTTTATATATGCGTGTTTTTGTTGCATACGCATTAGTCATAAGTACCATCAAATCAATAATCTCGTCATCCAAAAATAAACAAAAAAAGTCTAATTCGGTTTGACAATCAGAGTCAATGTTTTTCATTCCTGGTTCAACAGTAAACGGAAACTGTTTTTTTCTTGAACCATCTGATGCAGAATTGCAGAATTGCTGTCTGCTAGAATTTGGCATACTCTGAGGTCTTGCGGCTTGTAACGAATGTTCATGTTGGCGTCTGTTTGTAGATTCTACGCTTTCTTCAGACGAACTTTCTTGAGAATACCTGCTCACGCTCTCCGATTCTTCGTATGAAGACGGCTGGTAGTTTGGGTCATCCTCTGAGTCCGACATAATGATAAAAACTTCGCACAAATAACGAAATGCACAAGAAAGCAATGAAATTCCTCAAAAAGCGCGCGAAAATGCGACCGTTGCAAGCCGTGCGGGCGGCCGGCCTATTGAATGATTATCAAGTGTGGCGTGACAGACTCGGTTATGATTTTAAGTAATAACGGAAATTTTGTTCGATTTTGGCGCGCAAGATACGATGCGCCGGCGGCCCGTACGGCCTGCCGATCTCGCTCAGTGCAACATGTAGGTGGAGTAACTTACTCGAAAAGATACGCCCCGCCGCCACAGTGGGCTGAAAATCGATCTTCATAGACTTAGGAATCAACTTTGCAAATCTGTATTTTTTTTGCCAGAAATGGGTTTAGGTATAGTATATTGATCAATATAATGCTATATTGGCTTTTGAATAAACGTTTTTCTATACTTTATAGCACTTAGTTGAAAAAAATGTATGGAGAAATATGTTAAAAAGGATCTATTTCAATTTTGGCACGAGTGCCCCTAATTTCCTTTGGCACGATTATACCCCTTATTTTTCTGCATTTTTTGACATATCACGCTATGCGCGCACGCGTGAGAGTTTGGGCAAAAAAAAAATGTTTTTAAAATTCAAAAAGATTTTAATCTGTTTAAATTGACATTAGTAAATGATTATATGTATAATATGGATTATAAAAAAATGTATGTGCATAAATGCAATCGATCGAGCCGAATATCAATCGATTCAACAAGGCACGTGATAATTATCTACAGATTTTTGAGAGTTCTTAAATAATGAAACCTTCATCTAATAATTATTAAAATACAAAAAAAATGGGAATGACTGACCCACAATTACATAATATAAATTTAGGTAACTTAAAAATCTTAAATAACTTAAAAATATTTAAACAAAAAAAAAAAAAACATACATCGATATCAGATTCATCAGACTCTGTGTCATAATCAATCTCATGTATATCACAGAACTCGATAACATCCTGTTGCATCGGCTCAATAATTAACAGATCTATGGTTTCTTGCCTCATTTCTGTTTTATGCTGAGCACGATGCATTACTGGCCGTGTTGCAGAAAGGTAAGGATCGGATGTCAGAAGCATCATCTTCATTACATCTTCATTCGTGCTCTTCCTATTTATTTTACGTGAATGGTGCTCTCTGTATCTGCGAAAATCTTTGTTACGTGCTTCAGACGCTTCTTCAGATAGATTTCCAATCGGCACAATGGAGTTTTTGATGATATCAGCTCCGTGAATCAACAGCTTGTGTACTGTTGCTGACATATAGTACCAGTTATAAAACTGTAAGTATCTCTCTGCGGTCGTATGGGGGTCATTTTCAAAATTTTTGTACATTTTCTTGTGTGAAAACGTCTACGTGAACATTGAACAGATATAACACATTGAAGCGGTCAAATTAGTATTATTATCCTTGAACAACAATTTTCCGAGATGGGTTTCAAACTTTCAACATTTCAGATCAAAATAATAGGTAATTAAGAAAAAAAAAGGTGTTAGCGTCTTTAGTCTCATAATATTTCCATACATCAACCCCGTGTCTCTAAGCACGAGCGCGTTACTAAAAGTTTCATAAAGAAGAAACTACTCATATATTTACATGTTCTCATTGCGCAATATCTTTATGACTCTAATTATGATGTTAAGAATATAAAATATAAATAAAAAACCTAATGCATAATAATAATAACGTCGTTTCAATGTGTGTCTTCATTTCATTCAATTTTGTTATTCGTTATTGTAACACCAATATCAGTCGATATTTGAGTTTTTCATCTGGCAGCATTCTCAATTTAAAACCGTCCAATCAGATGACAACAGAAAGTCTTTCCGCCATTTTGACAGCGGGTGCCATCAACAAGACGCGTGTGTTTGTTTCTGTGTATTGTTTTTCTACAATAAACATTTCATTTTGGTTGTTGAACTGTAAAAACACCGGTAAGTCTGTCTCTTATCATTTTTGCGTAAATTTTAAGAATAATCTTGACCAACTTCGAAAATGAAGCTGGATAAGTCCGCTAAGGTTCTTTCTAACCTCCAAATGTTTGAGGTTGTAATTCAACCTCAAGGTCGATTTCCTTTTTGTAACGATTTGTTACTTTTTTTTGTTGCGTTACAAAAATGAAGTAAAGCTGATTTCATACAGATAAAAAAAATGTGTATTTAAAAATGTAATAAAAAAGATGTTCTTTAAAGCTCAAAACACACAAAGCGGGTGCGTGTCGGGCGCGGGTCGGGACGGGAGTACGGCGGGCTTGTATTGTGTATTTAAAAATGTAATAAAAAAGAAGTTCTTTAAAGCTCAAAACACACGAAAAGCATGCGCGGGTCTGGCGCGGAACTGGTCGGGAGCGGGAGCCGCGCACCCTTTTCATGTGCTGACATCCATACATATAATACAAGGAATTACATTACAGGGTTCAGTAAATTAATACCTACTGTAATTAATTAATCCTAAATTAAAGTAATTTTGTCATAAATATGAATATTTATTAATAAGACCGTATGTTTTTTTTTTATACAGGAAAAATGCCGATGACAAATGCAGAAAGACAACGTAAGTACAGAGAAAAACTAAAGTTAAACAATCCTGAAAAGTATAAAGAAATTTGTCAAAAGAACTTGGAAAGGATCAGAAGTAAATATGTCAAAGTTTCCAATTTAACAAAGAATCAAAAAGCTTTAAGAAGAATGAATTGGAGAAGACTGAAGAAAAATCAGAAACAAAAACATGAAGATATAAATAAAGACAAAAAGCAAAAAAAATCACGGAAGTTATATTTACATTATTACTATAATTTGAAGAAGATAGTAAAAAAAAACAGGCTTTCAAAATAGAAAAACAAAAAAAAGAAATAGCCGCTCTCAAAAAGAAAGTATACAGACAAAAAATTCTTTTGCATTGTCAAAAATTTGAAGATTCATCAGCTTACAACGAAGAACAAATTCCTGAACCAATTTTAACACCTGACTCAAAAGTAAATTCAATTATGCAAGAATTGAGTAATAACAAAGAAAAAGATAGACTAGATAAAGTAAAGAAAATTTTTCTTGAAAACGTGATCTTGAATGCAGCTTTAGCAAAACGATACAAAGCTACCAAAAGTAATAAGGAAAGAAACATTTTGAAAAACATTTTTAACACAGATTTAATCCGAAAATATAAATTACGCACTCGATTAGGGTTTTGCATTAGCTGAAAAGGAAGAATCCGGTTTACCTAAAAAACGCTAATCGACAAACATACTGCGTTTGTCGATTAGCCAAGAAAATTCGTCAATTTTATTTCCAAGATGATGTGAGCCGCTTTTCTGCAGGAAAGAAAGAAACGAAGACGCAGAAACAAATAAAGATGCAGAAGCACTATCTTCTTGATACTCTAATTAATTTACACAAAAAATTCAAAGAAGATACGGGTATCCAAATATCTTACGTCACATTTATTAGTTAAAGTTTTGTATCTGTGGCAACACTGCACAACACTGGAATATACTACATAAAATTATTCAGCTAATATATTATTTTTCATGTCCTATTCTCTTTTAATAAATACCTACATGGTAGCAGAGGTCCGTGGTTCGTGCAGTTGATTATAAAAAAAAAAGAAGAAAAAAAAAAAAAAATTTGAAACCTGTGCCGAAAAAAAAGTACTCTGTGGTGTGCCGAAACACGTGCTTAAAAATAAAATTGCTAAAAATCGCAAATAAAATAAAAATAACAACCAGTGCTATTCAATATGAATCACCACGAAGAACAACATATAGAAAAGCTAATAGATGCTGAATCTTTTCATCTATGGAAGTTCGAAATAACAATACACCTAAAATCACATGGGCTTGGTGAAATAACAAATGGCCAGCAAGCCGAAGGAAAATTAAATGAAGAAAAGGACGCCAAAGGGCAAAAGATTATACTACAAACGATTGACAAGAAATTAAAATCTCATATCATAAATTGCAAATCTGCTAAAGATATGTATAAAACTCTTTGTGATCTGTTTGAAGGAAGCGAATCAAGAAATAAATCTAAATTGCTACAAGAGTTCTTCAACTATAAATATAATAAACAAACAGTAAACGAGTTAATAACTGGCATTAAAAATTTAGCTGTGAGACTAAACAACCTTGGACACAAAATTGATGAAGACCTGATCATGTCAAAAATACTTACTTGTTTACCGGAGAGATTTAAGTACTTTGCCACCGCGTGGGAGTCGACACCTAACAATGAAAAGACCCTAATAAATCTCACAAATAGATTATTGTTAGAGGAGAACCGCAATTCTAACTGTGAAGAAGAAATTGCATTCAAAGCTGTAAACAATAAAAAATGTTTCAAGTGCAACAAAATAGGACATTTTCAGTCACAGTGTAAAGTGTGTAACATTTGCAAAAGGTCAAACCATCAAGAAAAAGACTGCAGATTTAAAAATAAAAACAAACAATGCTCAATTTGCAAGAAATCAAATCATTTAGAACAAAACTGTTTCTTCAGAACTAAAACCAATAAAAAAGAAAACAAAGATACAGCACTACTAACAAATGAGACAGCAAATAAGAATAATAAATTGAAATTTATAGTGGATTCAGGAAGCACTTCACACATGACAAATAACATCAACATTTTAAGTAAATATGAGGAACAACAGTCCCAAGTATCTGTTGCTAACAATGACACCATACAATCTCAAGGAGCTGGAACTGTACAAGGTATGAACTGTCAACTATCAAAAACTCTATATGTTCCTGATCTGGCACAAAACTTATTGTCAGTTAACTCAGTTACAAACAACAATGGAACTGTGTTGTTTACACAAAATAATGTTCAAATATATAAAAAAGGTCAGTTGATACTTAAAGGAGAGAAAGAAAATGGATTGTACTACATAAACATAAACCAAGACAATCATGAAAATACTCTGTTCTTAGCCAAAGAGAAAGGAACTGCCTTAGAATGGCACAGAAGACTTGGACATCCCGGAAAAGACTTATTAGAGATATTACCAAACGTGGCTGATGGAATATTGTTAGAAGGAAATAAAAGAATAGAGCAGTGCGAGATATGTATTAAAGCAAAACAAACAAGATTACCATTTACTTCAGAAAGGAAACGAGCAGAACGCCCATTGCAAATCATTCATACCGACATATGTGGTCCATTTGATAAGCTTACTCATGATGGAAATCGATATTTCATAACAATCTTGGATGATTACAGCCATATCACGAAAACATACTTAATGAAATATAAAAATGAAGCTTTTACTCTAATAAAGGAGTATATAGAAGAAAAAGAGAGAGAAAAGAATGAAAAAGTTTTGTGCATAAGATGTGACAATGGAGGAGAATATAGAAGCAACGAACTGAAAACATGGTGTTCAAACAAAGGGATAAAACTAGACTATACTATACCATACACACCACAGTTGAACGGAAAGGCAGAACGGTTAAACCGTACTATACTTGAGAAAGTCAGAGCTATGCTATTTGACTCAAACATGAAAGATGAGATGTGGGGAGAAGCTGTTTACTGTGCTACCTACCTACTCAATAGGCTACCCAGTAAAACACTTAATAACAAAACTCCATATGAGATGTGGTATAAGACAAAACCAGATATTTCAAATATACAAGTATTTGGGTGTACGGTGTATGCTAAACAATTAGGACCAGTAAGAAAGTTAGATCCAAGAACCAAAAGACTAACAATGATTGGATATGCAAACAATGGATACCGGCTATGGAACAATGAAAAGAGAAGAGTAGAAATACACAGAGACATAATAATACTCAATGAGAATAAAGAAGATAAAATAAAATCAAATGAGGAAAATAAAATAATACAGAGTAAAATAAATAAAGAAGAAGATATAATAAATACAGAAGAAAATGTAATAAATATTGAAGAAGACATAATAAATACAGAAGAAAATTTAATAAATATGGATGAAGACATAATAAATACAGAAGAAAATTTAATAAATATGGATGAAGATATAATAAATACAGAAGAAAATGTAATAAATATGGAAAAAGACATAATAAATACAGAAGAAGAAAACTTGAACATAAGAAGACCAGTACAACAGATAGAAGAGCAAAACATAGACATACCTAACACAGAACTAGGTACAAGAAGAAGTGAAAGAACAAGAAAACTACCAGAGAAACTTAAGGATTATGTACTACTTACCTACAAAGAGGCTACCACAGGAATAGAAAAGGATAATTGGGAGAAGGCAATAGATTCAGAAAAGGAATCATTAAAGAAAAATAAAACATGGAGTCTAATAGACATATCAGAGGCAGGCAATAAGAAGATTCTCACCAATAAATGGGTATTTCGAGTGAAAGACGACGGTACCTATAAAGCAAGACTGGTGGTAAGAGGATTTGAGCAGAAAGGTATAGACTTTGATGAAATATACAGCCCAGTGGTAAGTCAGTCAGCTCTTAAATCTCTATTTGCTATTGCAGCATCTAAAAATTCTGAAATTGTTACTTTTGATGTTAAAACTGCATTTTTGTATGGCGAGCTAGATGATGATATCTATATGTATATACCAGATGGTTATGATAAAGAACCTAACAAAATATGTAAATTGAATAAAGCTATATATGGGCTTAAACAAGCACCAATTACATGGAATAAGACTTTTACAAAGACAATGTTAAAACTAGGATTGATTCCTACTAAAACTGATAGATGTGTGTTCACTAATAAAAGTAAAAATGTAATAATTGCTATATACGTAGACGATGGACTTGCTATTTCAACAAATAAAAAAGAATTAGAGAACATTCTGAATCGTCTAGAATTAGAATTTCAAATTAAAATATTCAACAATCCTAAAAATTTTATTGGTCTTGAAATTTGTAAAGATGACACAGGTATTTCATTAAAACAGGAAACATATATTCAAAATATACTTAAAACCTTTAACATGACAAATGCTAACCCAACTAGTGTACCTTGTAACATTAATAAAGAAACTGACACACAGACAAACATGACATTACAGCAGATTAATTTTCCTTATAGGGAATGTGTTGGTGGATTGTTATATTTATCAACAAGAACCAGACCAGATATAGCAGAAGCAGTAAATAAAGCTAGTAGACAAATAGAAAACCCTAGTCAGACAGATGTCATAGCAGTAAAAAAGATCTTACGATATTTAGCAGGAACTAGTGATAAAGGCATAAAATTCTTAAAAGGAGGAAACATTAATACGTTAAATGCTTATTGCGATTCTGATTATGCAAATGATGTCACTACTAGACGTAGTACCACAGGTTTTGTTATAATGTTATCTAATGGACCTATATCATGGTGTTCCAAACGACAACCAATAGTCACTCTATCATCCACAGAAGCTGAATATATTGCTGCAGCTGATTGCTGTAAAGAAACATTGTATCTAAAATCATTACTTTGTGAATTACTTAATTGTAAAATTAATATAACTCTGAATATAGACAACCAGAGTTCTATACAATTAATTAAGACAGGATCATTCAATAAAAGATCAAAACACATAGATGTTAGATATTACTTTATTCATGAACATTTTATAAAAGGAAACATTATTGTTAACTATTGTCCCACAGATCAGCAAGTAGCTGATATTTTTACCAAACCGCTTGGTAAAATTAAATTTGAAGCTCACTGTAACAGATTAATACAGTAAATAAATTTTAATAATATGTTATATTAAACTTAATACATAGTTTATAGAATAAGCTAACTAAATAGCTAAATAAAGCATTTTTTTTAGTAATGTAAAACTTAGGATTAATTTTAAGATAATTGCATACATACATATTAGAAAGTTAGTATTGTTAATTTTATTCTGATACATAAAATATAATACATACACATTTGGCATTATATAAAGAATATATAGATAAGTACATACATAAGCATGATATTGAAAGATACTTACATTTATGAATATTATGTATAAATAATGAAAAGGTTAAAAGTATTTTTTTTTTTTTTTAAATTGTCAAATAATTACGTTTTTAAAAAATAGGAGAAGGTGTTAGTTAAAGTTTTGTACCTGTGGCAACACTGCACAACACTGGAATATACTACATAAAATTATTCAGCTAATATATTATTTTTCATGTCCTATTCTCTTTTAATAAATACCTACAACATTTATAAGACACAAGCCATTCCATATTGTCACACCACATATTAGAGACCGAGATACTTGTGTTTGCAAAATTCATGCCAACATGGAATTCAAATTTATTGCATTGAAGAATTTAAAAATATTAACATCGTTTAGTAATTTAAGTGACCTTGTAGAAGCTACGGTATGTGATAAAAGATCAAAGGAGTGCATGTATTCTGAATGTGATCTGTGCAAAAAAATATCTTTGGATTATGATAAATTAAGGAAAGAAGAAATTATTTCGTGGATGGAATGGTCATTTAAAAAAATCGAATACGAAAAGGGAAACGAAATTAAGAATTCCAAACGAGTAGTGACAGAGAGAAAATCGGATAGGTTAGAAAACTTTGTATGTCTGTTTGTAGCAGAACTGAAAAGGTACATGGTACATGTTTTCAATATTGCCCACCAATATAAAACCTACAGAAATCTGAAAGATCAACTTGAAGATAACGAAGTTGTTCTTCATTGTGATTTCTCGGAAAATTACGCGTGCAAACTCCGCGAAGAAATTCAAGCCGTCCACTTTGGCGCTTCCCAGTACCAAATTTCATTACACACTAGTGTCGTGTACAAAAAAAAATAAAAGGCCTCACTCTTATTGCACATTCTCGGATTCAACAAATCATGCACCAGAAGCAATTTGGGCACATTTGAATCCAAACTTCTACCTATTTAAGAAAACTTTGAGTGATTTGGAATTTGTTAAAGGAACTTGGAATTTTTCCGAGTCTTATCATGGCAAGGGACCTGCTGATGGTATAGGAGGAGTTATCAAACTACTCTTAGACCAAAAAGTCTCACATGGAAGAGATGTTACGGATGCTGGAACTGCATTTGCTCTTCTGAAAGATGAATGTAGAGTAACACTTTTCATTGTCAATGACATACATATAAATCTTATCAAAGAATGCAATGAAACTGCCCTGAATTCTTTAATACCTGTACCCAACTGACAAAAGCTACACCAAATACAGGCGGTGAATGATGATACCAATGACATATATTATAGAACTTTAACTTGTTTCTGTAATAGCTCAGGAAAAAGAGGGTTTTGCGGTTGCTTGTCCCTAAAAAAACATTGCATGTTAATGGCACCTAAAAGAAAAAAAACTCGACGAATTTCTTATTCTGATGAAGAAGAAACTTTTATTTTGTCATCTAATAAAAAGTTTACATCGAAAGCTGCATCTGGAACATCTAATGTACTACAACCCAGATCTCGTGCTGCAAATATTACCCAAGTTAGAGGAGTGTTAGAACAAACTTCCAACGATACAGATGATGGTTTCAGTTTGCAAACACAGAACCAGAAGTCCACACCATTAGCAAAACTAGTTCACACTGGCCCTCAAACAATATTACATCCCACTAAAGTACTCTCTGAATCTAACACCAACATTAACCGAATTAAACCAAGTCCTGATTTGAAGAAAATGATAACTGAATCAAGCGCGCCCACTATTTTGTCAAATATAAGAGTTAATTATTCTGTTGATGACTTGACAAACTTATTAAATCCGAAACGCTACAACGTTTCGTCAAATGACTTGAGTACAAGATTTCCGGAATTGGTTGGTTTTACTTATTTCCCAAACACAAAAGGAGAAGGAGATCCATGTTCCTCTAAACCAAAAGAAACGGATATTAAAAAAGTGGGTAGTGTAAATTTTTTTTTTGATCTGAGCGATAGTGACGAAAATTAAGTAAGTAGGTAGTTGTAGAGACAAGGACAAGAAAGGATGCCATGATTAGGATATTTTGTATCATGTTGTTGAAATTAAATTAATAAACATTATTAATTGAGTTTTGTGTCACCAAGTAAATAATGTTTATTATTATTTTGTTGAATTAAAATAGAACTTAGATTTTTTTATGTTACGCCAGTTCCCAAAGTTTAAAATTTATTATTATTCGAAGCCAAAGTTGTTTTATTTTTGCGTTATTAATGTAAAAAAAAAACAACTTTGGCTATTTTTATGTTTTTATTTGATCATTTATACTACCGCTACGGTATATACGCAACTCGAAAAATAATTCGTTTACTTAAGAAAATTGTTCTTTTTCATGAGTACAATAATTTGTTATAAACTATTTGCCACTAACCTAGAGAAACTTTTACAGAACACAGTACGTATTCATGAAATGAACAACGGACTTTTAACATGGGACCAACTATCAGATTGATAAAAAAGACAACTGTTCCATAAATTTTGATCATGTAGGTATTGTATTTTTGTATAGAACACTGCTGTTTTTTTACATTTTAGATTTGGTCCCGTACTAAAAGTCTGTTTCTCATATTCATGATGTACCTACAATGTTCTGTAAAGTTTTATCAAAGTATTTTGACTACACCATTTGTAATTATAATATATATAATTTAAAATAAAAATTTTAAATAAAGATTATAATCTCAATAAAAACCATAATTGTTTGAGAAGTAACAGAACATTCATAATTTTGTTATGTTACACGGTAAGAGTCAAAATGGCGGGTGTACCATAGAGAATTAAATTATATCAATTACCAAACAAATGTACCTAAAACACACTATTTTGTACCTAGCTCTAATAAATCTGTACCTCCTTCAGAACGAAATTATTTCGAAATTAAGGTACACCCGCCATATTGACATCAAGATAGCGGGTGTTTTATAATATTTTATAATTTAACCATGACTCATAAAATGTAATTTCACAAAAAAAATTGTACCTAAAAAGTACCTCAAGTAAATAGAAACACACACTTGATCAGTGGGATAGTTCCTGAGAAATAAAACTTTTTAAGTACATTTTTTTTGTTTAATTACATTTTATGAGTAATGGTTAAATAATAAAATATTATAGAACACCATCGCCATCTTGATGTCAATAGGGCGAGTGTACTTTAATTTCGAAATAATTTTGTTCTGAAGGAGGTACAGATTTTTTAGAGCTAGGTACAAAATAGTATGTTTTAGGTACATTTGTTTGGTAATTGGTATAATTTAATTCGTTAAGGTACACCCGCCATTTTGACCCTCACGTTACACGATAGTTCTAAAGTTATTGTAGTAGCCACTGTGATTATATTTCCCTACCTAATGAATGAGTGACGTATGTGATATACATAGATACTAAGCATGTTTTTTTATTTGTTTTATTACTAGCCTTTTCAAAATAAAAGTTTTGTTGATAAATAATTCGCTTATTTTGAATGGGCTAGACAGTTTAATAAGTAATTTAAAAAATGTTAATGACCATAAGAATTACACAATTTTGAGACTGATTATATTATTATAAGCGACTAATTCAACAGACTGATTATATTTTTAATAAATGATTTAGAAGTGTTTTTTTTTATTTTAATTATCTTTGCCCTAACATATCCTTTTTGTTATTATTTTGTTACGTTTTTCATTTTTGTAACGGTATTCATTTATGTTTCATTTTTGTAACTGTACAAAAATTTTGAAAATGACCCACGGGTATAAGCTCGAAATTTTTCAACATCGATGTTTTCACCTGATGTAATTGCTTGTATAATAACTGCAAACCTGCGCACTATTTCTTCATCCAAACCAGTAATAGCTGCCGTTTTTTCAGGTAATTCGAAGAATCTCCTTGCAGTATTTCCGTCATTTGTTGTCCCTGATCCCTGCTTCACAATATCTATCAGAAGCCCTAACTCTTCTCGAAATCTCTCTTGGATCTGTTTCTTTCTCTGCAGCACCACGGATTTGTTGTCTTCTCCTTTGACAGACCAAGTTTTCAAGTCTTGTTTGTATGCTATGTGCAAAAGACACTCCATGCTATTAATTTGTGCATGCAAAGGTGACAAACCAAACTTGATCATATCAGATGACACTTCTTTTCGCAATACTGCATCGAGATCGTTCATCTGTGATGGTTTCGCCAAACACAATAACACACAGCACTGGAGCGAGCTTCTGATAGATAAGTGCACACTTTTCCATCAATCATCGTCATGACGAGATTGTGTTCAACCTCAATGCCATCAACACATTTGGTTGAGCATAAAGATTTTCTTTCTGCTTCCATTTCAGTCATTTCATTTTTTACTAGCAACTCACTTTCTTTGACAAATTTAAATTGGATTGGTCGGCAGTATAGTGTAGAGCACGGCTTAGGGTTTTCCCATATAACTACTTCCTTTTGATCTGCAGCAGTTAGTTTTAAGGGAACTAAAGACGTCATAAAAATGGCTTCATCAGTCGCTCCTTCTTCCATGTTTTGCTTGTATCTACTTTGGTTTGATGAACCATCAAATCCCCATTTTGACAATAAATTTAAGGACTGGTGAGCCGGTTTGTCTGGTAGACTTTTGAGTATACGTTGCACAGTTATGTCTAGGAGAGCTTGAAGAGAAACTTTGGCCATTGTATCTGTTAAACTAAACGCGTTCTTTGGAGGGTAACATTCTTGTTTAGCCTGCTGCACTTTATAATATGATGGGTAAATATCAGATGCACCCTCGCGGATTGTAGATTCTCGCAATGTAATATATTGCCACTTCGTCAGTTTCAGTGATAACAGCAATCCAAGGGCTTTCTCCGTAGTATAAGTACATTTTTTGTGCTTCTGACTTTTTATTAGTTGCGAAAACTTTGCTACCTCTTCAGGATTTTTCATTAAATAATCAATGACTTCAGCCCAATTTTCTTTGCCGTCTTTCTTTAACTTGCTTACTGTAGTGTAAAATAGTTCGTCACAGTTTTGTTGACTCTGTTCTTCAATTCTACGTTTTTTCTGTTTAGTACACAAATCTACGAATGGTTTTCGAGGACTTAAACGCTTGGTTAGTGTTCCAACGGACACAGATTGGCCGGTTGAAGGTGCTTGATAGTCTATAATGGCATCCTCTGCAGTTTGTTGTGCAACAACACAAGATGGCCAATCGACTGTCGATGCCAACCAGTCTTCGTATTTGTTCTTAAATGTTTCAGGGTTTCTTTTGGAATTATTCCATCTTTTTATGACAACTTAGCTGAATCTTCGACAAAATTCCTTTAAAGTATCACTGTCTTCTTCTGAAAGACTTAAATTGAACTGAGACACAATAGCTTGCACCAATGCAAGGTAATTATCCAGCTTACCAGATTGCTTTAAAATAACGTACAAGTCAAGATTATTCACTAAATTCAATTGTTCCATTTTAGAAAATTATATTATCACTCTTTGAAAACACAAAGTCAATTGAAAATAGTAACTGAATGCATATCATTTATACCTAAGGATCGCAAAAACTATGTAGGAAAGGGGTAGTTAGTTAATGAGAAATATTATCTCATTAGTAATGGGATGTTAGGTCTGATTATGATAGATAATATGGATGGATCTTAAGATCTAATTATTATTTAACCATTAACAAATTACAGAAAAAAAATACGAATGGTTCAAAAAAAATTTTTAAGAACTTTGTAATTACTTAATGACTCACATAATCTCTGTAATAGGACATTGGGTCTCATTATGGTAGACAATAGCCAAAGGATAACAAAATCCATCGTCGTTATTAAATTCCAAAAACAACATTAATTTCCATGAATTTTGTAATTTTTAATCGGTAGATATTAATTTTTTGTTCATATATTAATTTATTTATAATCATTAAGTATCTAGTGTCAATTTTAAACGGATTAAAAGCCTTTTTGAATTTTAAAAACATATTTTTTTTTTTTCGCCCAAACTCTCACGCGTGCGCGCATAGTGTGATATGTCAAATAATGCAGAAAAATAAGGGGTATAATCGTCCCAAAGGAAATTAGGGGCACTCGTGTCAAAATTGAAATAGATCCTTTTAAACATATTTCTCTATACATTTTTTTCAACCAAGTGCTATAAAGTAAAGAAAAACGTTTATTCCGAGATAGCATTATATAGATCAATATACTATACCTAAACCCATTTCTGCCATAAAAAATACAGATTTGCAAAATTGATTCCTAAGTCTATGAAGATCGATTTTCAGCCCACTGTGCCGGCGGACCGTATGGCGGTGAGAGTGTTAAATATATTTTTTAGGTGAATCTTTTAATTTGATACCAGGAAAAGCAGTTTTGTTAGCTGATAGTGACGACGACAACATATAATTTTTAACCCCCGACGCAAAAAGAGGGGTGTTAAAGTTTGTTGATAATGTATTCTTTTTTTGTCTTTTTTATGCGTATATTATAATAAGGTATAACTCCTAATGAACTTCACGAATTCTCTCCTTTTCTTAACTTTCTCCTAAACAAACATGTTGAAACGAGACCCGATGACGTCATCGGTTTATGAATGGGGAATCTAATTTTTTTTTTTTTCGGTCATCATGTGATCGGATTATGTATGTAATGCTTTGACGGCTAAACCACTGAACCGATTTTGATAAAATTTGGCATGGAGATAGTTTGAGACCCCCCCCCCCCCCTTTTATCCCGGAATTTTGAAGGGTTCCCTCGGGAGCGCGATATAACGAATTTAATGCATATTTTTGCCCTTTAGCTCTAAATAAAACTTTATGCTATATTTACAGTTATTTTTTTTGTTTTGTTATAGATGTTCTGATGACCGATGTACGATGGAATGGCAATCTTCTCCTCGACCAATATTTGCGGACCTCAATTATTTAATTTCTTAGCCCGTTATCCACAGTGAATACGCTCGTGCACTCAATCAAGAATTAACTAAACAAAATGGCAGGTAGAAAAAGCGCTATACCATTGCAAGATCAAAAACGCATTATTTCTAAATATGCATATATATTTAATAAGTCGTGTCCTTCTATTATTCATGATGTATATGAACGTATACAGAATGAATTTTATGAAATATTTCAACATAAGATGTCTAAAATGGCCATACAAATGTCAGTGAGACGTAATAAATTTTATTTTTTCCATGATAGTGTCACAGATGTACGTGAAAGTAGATGACGTAAAAGACAAGACGAAAAAAAGAAAGTACTTTGACAGTAACGGTGATTTTGAAAATATTGATGATAGCAACAGTAATTCTGATTTCAAAGTAAAGTTTCTAATGGATATTCACGAATTTAAACGTATTGCACCTAAAAACCACACGTTGTTACAGAAAAGTTGGACTAATGAGCTGCAAGATCAAATATGGAAAAAAACAGATCTTAATTGTACGTTTGCTTTTAAAAATAATTACGTACCTAAGAACTTTCTGTTTGACTCCATTAAATGCTATAGAAAATGTACTCAGTGTGGCGCAGTTATTATTGTTGACATATCTCCTAAAACTGAAAAATTTTTAGAGGTAATTTGTCAAATAAATATTTACAAGAAAGACCATGTCCACGATTTGAATGTTAAAAATAAACTTACATCGACACGAAAACAAAAACTTGCTGTATAATTAAAGTATGAAAAGGCGCTTAAAGTCAGAACTTTGCTGGCTGATGAACTCATGAAAATAGATAATCCAAAAGAACCTCCAACGCTACCTAAATTAGGTAATTAAAGGAAAATACGACATGATGTTAAAAGGGCCCTTCAATTTGATAAAAACACAATATTATCCATCTATGCAATGTCTCAAAGTTCCCCATTCGATACATTTATACGTAAATTTTCTCTAGTCCTTTTTTTTATTTACTTATGGACAAATGAACAAAGTAAGTATTATGATGACGTTTTAAAAAATACACACTGTTTTGTCCATCGACGCAACTGGTTCGATTTCTCAACCGATAGCGCCTCCAGGAGTAAGTCTTAAAGACGCTAAACATACTTTTCTATATGCTGTCATGGCATACACTACCAGTACTAGTATTCCTTTATGTTATACAGGGTGTTAGATAAATAATAGATCAAGGTTAATGACATGACAGCAGAAATAATTTCCAACAACTAATTTGCCTAGTTTTCCAAAAGACCCGCGGGTCTCAAAAAAAAAATTTTTTTTTTCTTTTTTCTACTTTGAGTGAGTATTTTTGATGCTGTGTCTACAAATGATAACGTTTTTAAGATCTGATTTCTGTAAATGAAAGCTGGATAGTTTACCAATGTCATTTAATACATTATTTGTATGTAGCAACTTTCAGGTCTTCTAGAAAAAAAAAAGATTCCAAAGTTTCTCTTTTTTGTTCGGAAAAACCAGAACTTTGAAAAATTCTCCTGTAAAAAAAAATTACGACACTACACTAGACCATTATTTTAAAAACTTGTGCACTTAATCAGCTTTCTAACGTGGTATAAAACTTTTGCCTGGACATTATTTTCACAAAGTTATTACTAGTTTCCGAAAAAAAGGCGCAAATTCTTTAAACATGACAAGGTGACGTAGGTGTTTTTATTAGCTCAAAATTGTGATTTGGGCTTAGTAAGTGCTATAAACGACTGCAAAAAAGAGTGTAATTAAGTAATTTATTTAAAAGTAACTACTTTAGTAGAAACAAGAAATTGTCTACCTTAACAAAACAGTAGGACTAACTGTGAGCATTTTACTACATTGTGATATAATTTAATATTACCTTTGATCTGTGATTTTAATTGATATAAGTAGGTATTAGTAGACATACGTAAGTTTAGAGTTAACTGAAAAAAGTCATTATATATAATTTATTGTCTGTGATCATTACACATTCCAATATGTGTATATTTAAATAAAAACTGTAACTGTGTACTGTGTATACTGAAATCTATAATTTAAATAAAAAGTAATAGAAAATTTCAAAATAGCAAAATTACTATCTGTAATTTTAATCTGTGATTGTTTTTAAGTATAAGTTTATTAATACTTTAAAAGTTCAGTTGAAATGATTATTTTACCTGCTAATAAAAATTCTTTAATAAACATGTAGTTTTTTTTAAACTTATGTACACTGCCCTGCTAAGCACAAAGGCGGGATCTCAACCGGAGTAAGTTTAGAGAAAATTGACTTTTTATCAATTGAAATTTAAGGAAATATAGAGATATAAAAAAATTCTTAGTGGTTTTTTTTAAATGTTTTAAGTTAGATAGCGCTATTTCGCTTATACCATTAGATGCGTAATTGTTAAAGCTATTGAATGGTATAAAAAAAAAAAACTAAAAGGGTGGATATCAGAGATACCGCCTTTGGGCTTAGCAGGGCAGCATGTCTGTACTAAATTTGTAACACTATCCTACATATTTTAGAAGGTACCATAATGTTCTGCGATTTCGCATTTTCGTAACCACCTAAACTTGGTCGGGTTACCTCGGTTATTCACTTCCTAATGACTTTAATCGTATTATCTCATTAATTATCCAATGTTCTACGCTGAAATTTTACTGATATACAACTGAACTAAACCACAGGTTTACCACCTAGTTCGGATGCAGATAGTCCCAAACTTTATGTATTACTTTAAGCCATTACTTAGTGTATATTGTCATTTTTCATTTTGTAATACGTGTTCTTATTTTGGTGAATAAAATTATATTATATTATTACTAATAATTGACATAACATTCAGTTCATATATCCAATCCAGTGGCCAAATAACACCGCGCGCATCAAGACCATGCTCGTGAAGAACTGAATATCATCATAACTTGTTAAATACTTACAGGATACTTATGAAACTTCACATACATTTGAAGGCATTTACAAGCTTTAAAATAACGTTTAAAGTAAGTCTTTAGACCTCTTATTGAGAGTGCTGGAACCAATTGAAGTGTTTTTCTATTTAATTATATAACCTTTAAACTATGCATTATTTTGGTTTTTTTATCGCAGAACAAATTTAAACTAATTCCTATGAAGTCATGTACAAAATATGATAAAAATCCGCTTAACCGTTTCAAAGATCTAGCAAAACCAAAAACGTTACCCGTTAAGAACAAATACAAAATAAGGCACAACATTTACTTCATCTAGACAACTAATTTTATAGCTAGTATTTATTTAAATATTACCATTAGAAAGAAAAAGGTCTGGCTGGGATAACGTTACCCCAGCAGGAAATGTTTTTGTGAAATAATTAAAAAACTATAAGCGCAACAAATTTAAAAATGTGCGCAACAATTACAGAAGCCGCAAAACTAATTATCTATTAGATTCAAATGACCATTTTCGACAACATCTGGCCTGGGTAACGCACACGAAGGTACCTACTTATATATTTTTATATTTAAAGAAATGTAGGGACTTTTACAATGTAGGATTAAACCAGCGTTGCCAGATACACTGTAATTACAGCAGATTTACTGTATTTTCACACGATCTACTGTCTACTGTAATACTAAAATTACAGTGTATGGAGAGCACTGTAATTTTTCTACAGGCAAAATTCAAAATAGTTTAATGTAAACTGAACGCAGCCTTTGTGAAAAGAAAAAATAACATGAACATAACAAAACGCAACTGGCTAGTAGAGCTCGCGCCACCTCTCTGCATATGTCACAACCCTTGTTTCCATTGAAATAAGAACGAATATTTCTTACTTTAAACGGGTATGATTAGCGGCGGCGCGGCGGTAGATACTAATACTACGCGGGAATTTCCCGCCATAAACTAAAAACCACTTCTTAGTATTAACCACCCAAATTGTGTCAACCGTGTTTTAATTTAGTTTTCAAGCCTATTGGGACAAAAAATTCTTTGTCATGATTGATGAAAGCACTGATATCGGAGCAGTAAAAACTATGTGTGTTGTGGTAAGATATTACTGTGCAATAAAAGGTCAAATTGTGAGCAGATTTTGGGACCTAATTCAAATACATGGGGAGGAAAACTCTGCTCCAGTAGCTACCGCCACAGCGCAACATCTTTTCGAAGCAGTAATAAAATCCTTCGAGGAAAATTCTATTCCTATTGAAAATATTATAGGATTTGGATCAGACGGGTGTAATACTATGATGGGGTGTCACAACTCTGTTTCGAGTCGATTTAGAGCAAAATGTCCCGGAATTATCGTTCTTAAATGTGTTTGTCATTCCCTGCATCTTTGTGCGAGTGACGCATGCAAACAGTTACCAGCTGAATGTGAAAAATTACACGTGATATTTACAATTATTTTGCGATCAGTAGCAAAAGACAATCGCTATTAAAAGAGTTTCAAGTATTCACAGAAACAAATATACACAAAATTTTGAAACCGGCTCAAACGAGATGGTTATCACTAAGTGCTGTAGTGCAAAGAATTTTAGAACAGTGGAATGCACTAACACTGTTTTTTGATGGAAGATGGTTTGAAGACAACGAATGTTACGATATCCATATGCAGTTGAATGATCCCATAACAAAATCATACTTTTTCTTTTTAAACTGGATGTTACCTAAATTTACTGAAACTAATACGCTATTTCAGAGTGAGACTCCAATGATCACAAAACTTAACACTAAAATGTACGATCTCTTTCACGAACTTTTATCGATATACATGACAACGGCACATTTTGCAAACACTGAACTAGAAAAAATTGACCCAACTGACGAAAACAATTTAAAAAAATTGGATGACATCTACCTGGGCTTAGGAGTATCTAATCAGTTTTCAACAAATGAAATAGCAGCAGAGAAAGTAAAGGATTTCAAAAAGAAATGCCGAAATTTTTTGATTAAAGCGTGCGTAGGCATCCGCAAAAGTTTCGCGCTAAATGATCCAGTATTGGTTGGGATATCCAAATTGGATCCTGAAACATGTCTCAATATCTCAGATCGCGATGAATAAATTCAAAATATACTAAGCTTAATGCCAAGATTGACACCAACTTCACTGATAGAACAACAAGCTTTGGATGACCAATGGAGAAAATTGCCAAAGTTAAAAGGAAATTTCGATGCTGCAATACGGCCAGATGAATTCTGGCACAAGGTTAGTAACTAAGACGCTATATTTTTTTTTTAAATATGTTTCTTTCGTTTGCAAAATACAATATTTTTAATACTAATGTTGCTTTTCAGGTGAAACAGTTGGACGAGTTCCGCTTGATTGGAAAATACATGCTCAACATCTTGGCTCTTCCTAACTCCAATACGGAATGCGAGAGAATTTTCAGTCAAATTAACGACACCAAAACTAAGAAACGAAATAGATTAGTAACCAGGACAATAAGAGGCAACATGTTAGCGCAACAAACCATTCGGCGTCACAGCACCAGTTGCGTTAACTTTAAACCAACTGAGAAAATGATAAAATCATTTAATTCTGGGATATACAAAAAAGAAGCGGATATCGGGCTACATGATAGTGACAGTGATTGATTAATGTATAATTATAATAGGTATTATGCTTATTCTAAATGACAAAAGGTGAAATTAAAACAGTATTTTAGTTTATAAAAGTTAATATAAGTTTCTTGAAATCTACTGTAATATTCACTGTATTTTTTTTTTCATTTTTCTGTAATTTTGTCGTAAACACTGTAAATTTGAGCACGAAACACTGTAATATCATTTTTCTCATCTGGCAACACTGGATTAAACATTATTTTCAACTTCTATTTTCCCATAAATACAAATAAAATTTATCCCGTATTATTTTTGCTCTTTCGCTGTATGTAGCATTGGAGCGACTTCCAGTTCGTCTTGTGTTTTGGTGATTTGCTGATGTAGTTATTATATTAATATAATCATCATCCTCGTTACCATCTAAATCTCTAATAATGTTATGAAGGAGACAGCAAGCTTTAATAATACGACAGGCATTTTTTGTGTTCGTTTCTATTGGTTTCTGGAATATACGCCATTTTGCTGACAAAATACCGAATGCGCATTCAACTGTCATTCTTGCTGAAGATAGCTTTTTATTAAAGTAATGTCTTTCAGGTGTTAACGTACGTTGTGGATATGGCCGCAGTAAAAAAGGTTTTAATGGATAGGCTTCGTCACCTAGTAATGCAATACATGAGGCAAAATAATATTGGAACCGGGGAGACATGAATCGACGGGTACATTAAACAGTCGATTTTGTAATAACTGATTGAGCTTCGAAAAGTGATAGGTTCCTCAATCACTCTGCTTCCGTTTGCCTCCAACTTCAATAACAATAAATCGTTTTTTAGCATCAGCTACAGCTTGTAAAACCACAGAGTAAAATTTTTTGTAATTGTAATATGCAAAATGTTTTCCATCAATACAACCAAAACAATAAGGAAAATTCCACATGTTTTCATAATCGTGTACGTTACATTTTAACTGTCGCTCAGTTGGTTTTGGCATATGTTGGTTCAAAAGGCATTTTCATATAGCATCGCAGGAATCCTAGACAATTTCAGCTATTGTACTTTTTCCCATCCTAAAAGAAAAGGCAAGCGATCTAAATCCCAAGCCCGTTGATAGAAATCTGAAACAAATAAGCAGGTTATATTATTAAAAGGAGAATGCCTATTTTCTTGCACATTTTATAATTATGTACTTATGTAACAGTCATTTTCAGAGAACCAATTGAAAAACAAATGGAAAAATCTAAAAGATCATTTTAAAAAAGAAGTAAAAAAGTTTTCGATTATTAGATCTGGAATGGGAGGAGAGTCTGTATCATCTACTTGGCAGTACTACGAATTAATGACGTTCCTGAATGATAGTGTAATACCAGAACCAACAGGAAGGAATTTAGACAGCGATCATGATGATGATATCGAAGGTGATAACGATGACGTGTCAGAAGACTTGGATTACATGACAGATATGTCTACCACTACAACGTCAACTTCATCCAGGCGTAAAAGAAAAACAGCGGCAGAAGTTAGAGACGAGTTTCTTAAACTGGAAAATAAAATAATTAAGTTGTTGGAAACTAAATATAAACAAACCAGTGACGACATGGAAAAGGATGACGATTACCACTTTTTCATGAGTCTTATTCCTCAAATGAAAAACTTCACTAATATTCAAAAGTTAAGAATACGCAATAAAATTACTAAAATAATTATAGATGAAGCAGAAATGTATACCTACATTCCGACTCATTCGCGCGATCTCGCTTCTAATAACTATTCGAGGGACTTGAATATTATTCATTCACACGATCTCACCCCTAGCACCCATTCGAGGGACTAGACACCTACATATGGTTACCATAGTACCGAGTTTGATTCTAATAATTTCTGATCTTTTTATTAATTATGATAAGACTTGCAATAAATAACAATAAATAAACACTTGTACTTAATACTTTTCTTTATTTGTTTATACAGGGTGTCCGGTAATTAATGGATAACCTTAAAATGGGTCATGGTAAAACTAATGGCCATTCAGAAAAAAAATACAAAAAAAAACAGGTTTTACCAAATATATGATTTTTTTAATAATAATCGGTGTTTTTTGTTACCTTATTTTACATTTTTATACACCACGGCCTAAAATTAAGGAATTCTTTCGGTTTTTTATTGTTATAGTAATTTACGTTAACTGAGCTGATAGATAGGCAATAAATTGTATGACTACTATTACACGGTTTTTTTTAAACTACTTGAATGCTTGTTTTGGGGAAAAATTTGCGAAAAATATTCAATTTGACAAAGTTTAAGCATCCATAACTTTAAAAAAAAGTATCCAAACACAAGTGACCAATTATTTTAAAATATTATGTGCTTAAAGCCGATTTCAAAATGGTGGTATCATTCATTATTGTATCTAATGTAAATTCTGAATTATTGCTATTTGTGTAGAAAAGGTGTGAATTTTGGTTAAACAACAAAATTTGCAATATTGGAATATTAATTACATTAAATGTACCTGACCATTCGGGTTTAATAAAAACATTAATAGACGTTAGTAATGAATATTAATAATTAAATAAAGTCTCTTTAAAACCAGAAATATTTTAACAAATACAAATTAGCTTTGAAATAAATGTGTTTGTAAGTCGTGTGACCGCCATACTAGCTACCTGCGCGCACCCTGCAGCACCCGTCTTTTGTTCATGTTAGACAAAGAGGATATGAGCTGGATGAGTGCGAGCGAGATAGTAAATGTAAAAAAACCGGTAGGGCTAGGAAGTAGGGACTAACAGAACAGGGACTTAGTGCATCACTCGACTTGCTCGACTTCGCATGTGTTTATTTCGTTTTCGTTTGCATTTGTTGCTAGTTACTGTGAATCAGTGTTAAAACGACGACCTGGCTATTTTACTGGACTATTCGAATTGTTTACTGATTTGGACTTGTTTTGTGTGGTGATATTTGTGACGACTTGGCTTGTAACTGGATTATTTTGTGAATCAAAGTGTTGAGTATACGCCACAAGAATATGCAAACATGCATTTTATTTATGGGGAATGCAGAGGCAATGGAAATGCAGCCGCAGCTCTTTATAGGGAAAGATACCCTAATGCGCGTCATCCAGATTACCGCGTATTTATAAGAGTCCACGGTTGTTACTCAGAAGGAAGAATCCCTGGTACTGGTGTTGGTGGTACTAGCAGTGGAAGAAACGCTCGTGCTGATGTAGAAGACGTGGTGCTTCAGGAAATTGCACAAGATCCTTCAATTTCTACGCGATCAATAGCTCGACGCACGGGAATAGGGAAATCGACTGTGCATGATATTCTAAAAAAGAACAAATTTCACCCGTTCCACGTTACGCGCGTGCAGACCCTTCAACCAAGAGATTATAATGCAAGATTGCGTTTATGGAAGCAGACCCGCAGTTTTTTAATAAAATTCTATGGAGTGATGAATCAACATTAAAAAGAGATGGCTATATGAATTTACACAATCTCCATAGCTGGCAACTAACGAACCCTCGTGCTATGCGTGAAGACAGGTCCCAGTACCAATTTAAAATAAATTATTGGACTGGAATATTAAACGATAAAATAATAGGTCCATTCGAATTACCGGGGAACCTAACTGGCCAAAGTTATTTGGAATTCCTTGAAAATGATCTTCCTAACTTATTGCAAGAGGTGCCCGAGGTGGAGAGAGAATCATATTGGTTGCAAAATGACGGCTGTCCTGCGCATTATGCTGTATCTGTTCGTGCATATTTAAATAAGACATACCCAAACAGATGGATTGGCCGTCTGGGGCCAATCTTATGGCCCCCACGTTCAGATCTAAATCCACTTGATTTTTTTTACTGGGGCTGTCTTAAGGGAGAAGTTTACGCAAAGCCGATCCGTTCCTTGGAAGATTTACGTAGCCGTGTCCGGGCAGCTGCATCGAAAATAAGTGATCGACGCTCTACGCGACTGCTTAGGAGAGCATTTATTCGTAGATGTAGAGCCTGTATCAGAGTGGGTGGCAGACAGTTTGAACATTTATTGTAATTAATAACGAATAAAGTGTTACTAATGTCAAATGTTGTTTTTTATTAAACCCCAATGGTCAGGTACATTTAATGTAAATAAATATTCCGATATTGCTGTTGTTTAACCAAAATTCACACCTTTTCTACATAAATAACAATAATTCAGAATTTACATTAGATACAATAATGAATGATACCATTTTGAAATCGGCTTTAAGCACATAATATTTTAAAACAATTGGTCACTTGTGTTTGTATACTTTTTTTTAAAGTTACGGATGCTTAAACTTTGTCAAATTGAATATTTTTCGCAAATTTTTCCCCAGAACAAACATTCAAGTAGTTTTAAAAAAAAACCGTGTAACGGTAGTCATACAATTTATTGCCTATCTATCAGCTCAGTTAACGTAAATTACTATAACAATATCGAAAGAATTCCTTAATTTGTGGCCGTGGTGTATAAAAATGTAAAATAAGGTAACAAAAAACACCGATTATGTTGTAAAATCTATTTGGAAGATACTTTTTGTTAGGTTTTATGTCATTAATAATGTCGATAAAAAGATATTCGAAATTTAATATGCTTGTAACTTGACGTTTGAAATAGCAACCATCGTACAATGTTTTCTGAGTTTTTCTTTTCCTTTCTTATTTCCCTATTTCCACGAACGTGATTCTTCATATCTATTATCATACCTATTACAATCACAACACGTTATCAGCACGAAGCTTTGTATATTTTATCTACGATCGAATTTAAAAGGAGATTGGTGGTGAAAATATGTCGTCTGCAGTTTCTGGTATGTCACTAAATGGTATTCCGATACTTTGTAATAGAGAAGGATACACTGTGTGGAAATTTAAAATGAGAATGCTATTAATCCATGAAGGATTGTGGGAAACCATAAGCGGAGTAGTTGTCGAAGGCAATAAGACGGCCGACGATGTACGGAAGGATGAAAAGGCTCTTTCTAAAATATGCCTTACTGTGGATGGCGCTGCTATTTCGGTTGTTCGACCAGCTAAGACCGCAAAGCAAGCGTGGGATGCTCTTATGAAATCCTACGAGGATCGAAGTTTGGGTCGTAAACTGTCGTTGGAACGTAAGTTGTACAGGTACACCTTATCTGACTTTTCTAATTTAGAAGCTTACATAAATGCAATAACTACAACAGCACTAGACCTGGCCGATATTGGCAAAACTATAGAAGATAGTTCTTTAGCAGCTATTATATTGGGAGGTCTAACGTCTCGCTACGAGCCTATGATAATGGCGCTTGAGAATGGGAGCGTTGAAGTCACAACAGATTTGGTGAGGACTAAGTTGTTGAGTGAAATGACGAAGGAGACTAAAGATGATGTGGCTGCGTTGAATGCTAACAGGCAGGTTATTTGCTATCGTTGTAAGAAGCCAGGGCACAAGAGTCCTAATTGTCCTCTCAAAAAGAAGGAGAAAAAGGCAAAGGCGAGTTGCTCTATAGAAAATTGTTCTAAAGATAAGGGAATGAATGTTTCTAGTTCAGGGAATATGGATGCATGTGTCACGGAATTGGCTTTGGATGGTGTCAAGGAATTGGCTTTGTCTGCACCAAGTATTCAGATGTCTGAGAAGTGGATTATCGACTCTGGTGCGTCTACTCACATGACTCCACATGCTGAATGGTTTAATAGTTACCGACCCTGTGATGGGAAGATAACTGTAGCAAATGGTAAAAGTTTGCCGGCTGTGGGTTTAGGAGATGTTGCTATTGACACAAAAACCGATTTCAAGAAGATTAAAAATGTTGTACATGTTCCTGGCCTAGATTGTAATTTACTCTCAGTCAAAAAGGCAGTAGAGAAAGGTTTCTCGATTGTTTTTGATACGAATGGCTGTAATTTTTATTATTCTAATGATGTTTCTTTTATAAATGATCCTGTTTTACATGGTTCTATTTGTGGTGGATTGTACACTTTAGATTGTACAGTAAAACCGCAAGGTGTTTCAGCTTATAATGTTCACACTAATTTGTCCCAGTTTCAGCTTTGGCATAAGCGTCTAGGACATCTCTGCCGTATTGGTATGGATCTACTCAAAAAAGGTCTAGCTGTTGGTGTTGAGTATACTGAGGTTGACAAAGAACCATGCGTACCTTGTGTAGAAGGTAAGCAGGCCCGGAAGCCTTTCAAAGGGATAAAGTATAAGAAGGCTTCGTCACCATTAGAATTGGTCCATACGGACGTTTGTGGTCCCCTGACCACTGAATCTTTTAAAGGTAATAAATACTTTATTATTTTTGTAGATGATTATACACGTTTTATATCCCTTTATTGTATGTCATCTAAGACAGAAGTTCAGAAGTATTTTTGTGCTTTCCAAGCACTTGTTGAGAGACAGACTGGCAGTAAGATTCAAACCCTTCGGTCAGACAATGGTACTGAGTATGTCAACAAGGAGCTGACAGATTATTTGCAGGCTCAAGGGATTCGACATGAAACCTCTGTACCATACAGCCCTCAACAAAATGGGGTAAGTGAACGTTGCAATCGTAGTATTGTGGAGAAGGCCCGTTCCTTGCTAGCACATAGCTCTCTGTCGAAAGCTTTTTGGCAGGATGCTGTTGAGACTAGTGTTTATTTAAAGAATAGGTCACCTCATCGTGCACTTGATGGTAAGACGCCATATGAAATGTGGTGTGGTAGTAAACCCGACCTGTCTCATTTAAAGGTGTTTGGTTGCCGAGCTTTAGTTCACGTGCCTTCATGTCAGAGAACTAAGCTTGACATGAAAACTTCTGAACATATCTTTGTTGGATATTCAGACGATCCAAGGAGTTATTATTTCCGTAGCGCGGAAAACCCTCGGAGGTTGATTAAGTCACGGGATATTACGTTCTTTGAAAATAATTTTTCAGGATTGAAGGATAAATCTGTTCAGCCTGAAGTTGTTGTGAGCCCTAATGTCATTAATCTTTTTTCACAAACTTCTTCAGATACCACATCGCCACAGGAGATTTCTATCTCATCTGCTTCTATTTCTTCACCTACTTCAGAAAGTGTGGACATGGAGGTAGAGCAAATTGACGATTTTGTGGACGCGACTGATGAAGCTGGTGGGGTTGGCGACACAGAGTCTCTACATTCAGGTGAACAACGTGATCTGTCCTTGGTTCCTTCAGATGAACCCAACGATGTATGTCCTGAGAGAAGATATCCTAATAGAGTACGTAAACCTCCAGATTATTATTCATATGGCACTCACGGTGTTGATTTGTTGTGTGATGATCCGAAAAGTTATCGTGAAGCTATTAATAGCGATGATAAAGATAACTGGATTTCCGCAATGAAGGATGAGTACAATGCCTTATTGAAAAAGCAGACTTGGACATTAGTGGATAAACCAAATAAAAAGGTTATACCGTGTAAATGGGTATTCAAGGTAAAGAGGGACGCGAACGGTGCAATAGTTAAGCATAAGGCGCGACTAGTTGCGAAAGGTTTTAGTCAAGTTTGGGGGACTGACTATAACGAGACTTTTGCCCCTGTAGTTCGAAATTCATCTCTACGTACGCTTATAGCGTTGGCGGCAGAAATGGATTTAAAGATCCAACACATGGATGTTGATACCGCATTCCTCAATGGGGACTTAGAGGAGGAGGTGTACATGCAACAGCCTGAGGGATTTGCTGAGCGCGGGGCAGAAGGTAAAGTCTGTTTGCTCAGAAAATCAATTTATGGTTTGAAGCAGGCAGCTCGAGCCTGGAATATCAAATTGCATCAAGTTCTATCGAAAATTGGCTTTGCACGAACATCTGCGGAATCATGTGTTTACTTGAAAAAGTTTGGTAATGAAATCATAATACTTGCAGTCTATGTTGACGATCTAATTGTCTTTTACAAAGAAAAATGTTTGTTTGACGCTGTCAAAAATGACTTAGAAAAATTTTTCTCGCTAAAAGATTTAGGTGCATTATCATATTGTTTAGGCATAAATATTAACCGTGTTGACGATAAAATCATGGTCAGTCAGAAGACCTTTATTCAGGCAGTGTTGGAGCGGTTTAATATGAGAGATTGTAAGGAGATGTCTACACCTTTGGAGAATAACAAGTTGGAGAAAGGTAATCCATCATCTCTTGGTGAATATCCTTACCAAAACTTGATAGGATGTTTAATGTACCTAGCTGTGAATACGAGACCCGATATAGCTTATGCCACAAGCTATTTAAGTCAGTTTAATAACTGTTACGATAAGAGGCATTGGTTGGCCGCTAAAAGAGTGTTACAGTATTTGAAGGGTACTATGGATTACTGTATTACTTACAGGAAAGTCGGTAGACGTTTGTGTGGATTCACGGATGCTGACTGGGCGAACTGTGTACATGACCGTCGGTCGTACACTGGTTTCTACTTCACGCTAGCGGGCGGACCTATTAGCTGGGAGTGTAAGAAGCAGCCGACGGTAGCCTTATCGTCTACAGAAGCTGAGTATATGTCCTTAACCAGTTCTGCAAAGGAGGCTATTTTTCTCAGACGGTTAGTGTGTGACATTACTGGTTTTTCTGATAGGGTGTTGCTATACAACGACAGTCAAAGTGCACAGAAACTTGTGCTAAATCCAATCCACCACAATAGAACCAAACACATTGATACGAGATATCATTTTATTCGTGAAAAGGTTACTGAGGGTGTTATAAATATAAAGTTTATACCTACGGATAAAATGACAGCCGATGTTTTAACCAAGCCCTTAAGGCGCATAGCTCATCTTAGGTGCGTTGTTAATATGGGTTTAGTGATAAACAAGTAGAATAATCTTCTATTTATTTATTTTTCGTCGGTTTATATTTTGTATTTGTGTTTAGTCTGGTAGTAATGTTTTATTATTTTCAATTGTGTTTAGCATTACTACTTTATCTTTTTATTTCCATTAAGGGCGGATGTTGTAAAATCTATTTGGAAGATACTTTTTGTTAGGTTTTATGTCATTAATAATGTCGATAAAAAGATATTCGAAATTTAATATGCTTGTAACTTGACGTTTGAAATAGCAACCATCGTACAATGTTTTCTGAGTTTTTCTTTTCCTTTCTTATTTCCCTATTTCCACGAACGTGATTCTTCATATCTATTATCATACCTATTACAATCACAACAGATTATTATTTAAAAAATCGTATATTTGGTAAAACCTGTTTTTTTATTTTTTTGTATTTTTTTTCTGAATGGCCATTAGTTTTACCATGACCCATTTTAAGGTTATCCATTAATTACCGGACACCCTGTATACCTACCTCAGCGTTGTTTTATTCATTAGATATTATAGTAAAACATATAATCCCAAAGGATTAAATGTATGTACATACTTACCGTAATGTTATGAATAGCTTCTCAATAGGTGGGATGCTTCGGCGAAAGTTGGTATTCTTTTTTAAAAGACAATTTTCTGTTTTCTAATATGTAGTCAAATGTGTCCATTGACATTCTTAAATATTCAAAAGACTTCTGAGGTTGCATTCGCAATTTCTCATATAGTGTGTAAAATTCTCCTTCACTTTCTCTAGACAAATTAATATCATTAATTCCATTTTTCACTTGTAGCATTTGCCATTTTAAGTAAGAATTTTCTAGCAAAAATAAGTCCTCTTCATCCATATTGTATTTGACAAACAATGGACACAAGACTCGGACGAGCCGCGTGCTTAACTGCGGACAAGTACAGTGCGCGTCAAATAACTAGACCCATGGTATAATAATATACTTCGCCAGGTATAGCATTCCGAGACACAGAGGTCACGTGGGTGACACAAGTCTACGTCATCACCACTATCGATGGTTCTCAAACTTTATAGTCTGGGGAAATTCAATCTAGGAAAACATTGACCTAATTGTTAAATTCTTACTAGCTTTGGCCTGTAGCTCTACCCTCGTTGTAGGTTTTCCGTGACAAAAATAATCCTGTGTCCATCCTAGTTTTACAAGCTTCAAATTACAAGCCAAGATTCGGTAGTCTATTTGTGAGAACAAAGGTACCGTTTATATATATAGACAAATCAACTTTGGCATTTACAATATTAGAAGTGGATTCTAGGGATTAATAAAATAATACTCAAACATAATACGAGTCGCCTTACGAAGTTTTTATTGTATTTACTATAAAGTGTTTGACACTTTATACAATTTTTTTTGCGCTTCTATTCCAGTTGATTGCACACAATATTTCTATTTAATTCTCTTAGTCTTATGTAGGTTCTTGTTCTTACTAAGCAAAGTATTACAACAGAGTATTCTATTTGAGGGTAACGATCTTTTACATTATTGTGCACAATATCAGCCAAGGTTTTGAAAATTAATTTAGTTGTGGACAGCGATTTCCCATGAAATTGTTCAAACTCGGTCTCCATTATTTGAGCAACGCTTATGAGTTGTTGACATGGATAAATCAGCTTTCCCTTGATATAAAGTTTATCCACTCACAGGAACCACTTTCAGGATTTAGAGCTCGCGTTTGATTTCCAAGATATGGGTACTTAGCTAAATATCTTGAAGCAACATAGCCAGCAATGTATTTAAGGCCCTGTTCATTGACTTCATTACTAGCCATCTGCATTTCAAATACGTTCAATAACTGCTCTTCTTCGTAAGTTGGAAAATACATAGCCAAGTCGCAATTATGAACATTTTTCTCAGGTTCCAACACGTCACTTTGTAGTAAACTAATTAGTGAACAGTTCTCATCATCATTGCCATCATTATCTAATTCGATGTAGGAATTTAGCATACCGGTCAAAATTACATCTTCATTTAAACTAATTTGATCAGGTGGATTACAGGTGGGCGTTTCGGGATTTTCTAATGGCGCTATCAGACAAGAGATACTTGGATCTTCACGGGTACTACTGGTAGAGCATTTAAAAACGTCCGCGGAATGCTTCCCTAAAATATACCATTTCAGACGATTTTTGAGAGAAAGCGCTGTGGGGTGATCATGTGTTGCACCCATACCTCTTATATATGAGAAGAAATTCTCTAAAACGTCTCGGTTTAACCGAGAGGTTAATATGTACTCCAAATTAATGTTTGTTCTTCCTTTTAAATCAGTTAATAAATGTACAAGAGATTTGTTTGATATTAAAATGCCTCTTTAGAATGGAGTGGTGGATGCCTTTTTTCCGGTTTTTATATTTTCCATCAAGTGGTTCATTTCGTCCAGAACCAAATTTTGGGCATCCAATTTAATGCCATATGCATTTTTGTTTCCTTAAAATTTCATTCGGGCGTTCAAAATATCGAACCAATCATTGAAAACTCTGAAAATGTATGACAGCTCTAACCAATTATCGTCTGGCAGAATTTTTTTTATGCCACACCATTTTATTGCCTGAGCCCCTGTGTTCGAAAATAGTTGGGCAGCTGGGCGTACTTTTTGCCTTTGCGAACCCTCAACATTGAGATGATATGCCGTTATTTTGTGAGCCAATTTAAGATCGTTCTGAGACAATACCAGTATTTTTTCTATCGTCTGTTTTGTCAATAATTTGCTGTTATATACAAATCCATGGTCGATAAAATGATTCCTCGCCAGTTTCAGTAGATGAGGAACGTCAAAAAAAACGTAGACTTTCAAATCGCTGTCACTAGGATGATTAAAATAGGTCTGCTTGCCATCTTCAACGCCAATATTTAATGACTTTATCAGTCCCTGGTTCCGAGGACCCATATCACATGTTACTGTAATCACTGTGAGACCAGCCTCATATATTTGTTTTATTATGTAAAATGTCTTTGGTCATCTTCTGGTCACATTTAAAATATATAGGCTGCTTTCACTTACCGCAAAGGCCACGGGCCATAACACATGACAGCTGTTATGAGGTCCATCTTTTTGTTTATATTTTTTATCTATTTCAATTTTATTTGAGAGATAAATCTCATCAAACGACAACGTTACACGTTTTTCAAGCGCATTAAAACTCTTGGCTTTTAATTTCATCAAAGTAACAACGTTTTCTAATAGGCCTTCTTTAATCTCAAACTTGGACGCCCATTTGCGGAGAGTCGAAAAAGCCGGCAAAGGAATCCCTACAGTGGCTCTCAAGTGACGATAGCCCTTTGGACTCATACTTCTTATTGAAATAGCTGCAGCAATATCTTCCCCGGACCATCTGACGCGACGCTTACTAGGCTTCATGAAGCAACGAATTTGACCGGGGGTAAAAAATTTCTCCAGATTTTTTTTTAATATATCATATTCGTTGAAACTCCTTTTATATAGCTTATATTCAGCCAGAGGAATCGTGATATTTTCGTCACTGAAACCAAAAATAAAAATATTTGGCTGCCGTAGGGAATAACTACGGTTACAAGGTAAATAAGTAATATTATTAACAGAAACTTTGAATTTCTCATGATTGAAATAAAAAAAAATGTTCAATGAAAAAACATACCTTTTCTCAACAATCTTTGAAGAGCCCGCAACCTCATTATCTGGTGTTATATTACATTCCGGAAAATACTTCATGTTGTCTGAAGTATCTACAATTTGGCTGTTTACTTCTATTGGCATACTATTACTAAGCGTATTTTGATTGCCTAAATCATCAATACCTACCTTTTTTGCCTAACTCACTTTTCTTGGCGATTTATTTAAGAGAATGTGCTGCAGCGGCTTGAAATAGTCAGAAGATAAAAAATGGTTTGAACATACTCTCCCTGAAAAATAAAATAATTGGCCTATAGGTACAGCAATGTTACATGCAAAACCAACATTCTGGTTGTTTATATTTTCAGTATACTAATTTTATTCTTAATTATCTCCTAAACACTTGGACCGATTAACATGATTCAAACGGAAAAAATGGTTTTAGACCTAGACCTGACATTTTAGACTTGACATCAACATCGTTAGGATATCTCAACAAACAAAAAATCACATTTTCAATTTGCTCTCGTAACTATCCAACATGAGTATGAAACAGCAATAACCTTACCACGATTTAGCATTCGAGCATGCAGTTTAAAATCACCACCAAATATAAATTAAATACATTATTAATTTACATAGGTACTTACCATTTTTAGTGGTTTTTTTAGGTCCACAATAGCGCAGCCATTCATTGGCCACCGACTCTTTTAAGGGAAATGAAAAAAACCTTATTGTACCGCCTTTTACACTTCTACTCTTACAGTTCCGAATAGAACAACCAACCATTTTGATAGTGGTCAAAGAAGATTTACCAAACAAACTTGTTATAAGTACGTCTATTATACTCTTTGAAGTACGTCCACAAATAAAAGTTTGGGAATCACTATTTACACTGGCACTGAGCGAGACAGGCATACGTGTTAAAAAAGAATAGCGATACACGGCGAAATGGCGGAATGTCAATGAGACAGCTCGTTTCTGTGTTACCAGTAGTGTGAAATAATAACTCCCGAACCACCTTTATTACCTGTGCGAATCCGATCAAACATTAAAGTTTTAAATTACAATTACTTAAGTATATGATTAAATTTATTTTTTTCGTTTGATCAGGCAATCGAAAACAACTATTTAAATGCTTTATATTTTTTTTTTAATAGAATGGTGGCCGAAAATGTTTCCATAATTTAGTGTTTTGTTGCAATAAAGTGGCAACTGAATAGTGACGTAAGCATGTGTCACTCCCGGAATGCCAGACCTTGTTTTTTTAGACCATGAACTAGACACAAGATGCCGTCGACTAGGCATGTACAGTCGCGTTCATAATTTTTCGCATAAAATTATATTTTTGTTAATTATTTAAAGCTTTACATTTTAATTTTCCTTTTCGGTGGAGTAAATTTGGCTTAGAAAAAACAGGAGTTTTAAATGAAAATTTAAATTAAATTTTAATATAAATTTATTCACCAGAGTGAATCAGTCACTGTCACTTAATGGCGTTACACCTTCTATAAAATTATCAAATGAATTCCCGCTCGTGCTTGCAGTGCTTGGATCTAGAAACTCCTCATCATCCTCTTCTCCATCTTCATGATCGTAATCCGAATTATCACTGCTATCCGAATCGTCTCCCACTCGAATTATTAATTCATCCGTCATGCAGTCAATGACGCGGTCACTTTTGGCGTATTCTTTTTCTATAGCCTTCACTTTGTCACACAACTTTTGCCATTCACTAGCTCCCATTACGTTTACTTTTTCCTTCACCAAATCCATTACGCGTTTCGTATTCCACTCCACATTTTTACTACTCACGTAGCCTTTAATTGCAGCCCACGCCAACTCTATAGGGTTGAAGTCTAGGTGATAAGGTGGTAACCGGAGTACTTCATGATTATTTTCTGCCAAAATTTTATCAATACTGAATTTTTTAAAACGATCCTTATTTATTTTAATTAGTTGATACAACTATGGCTTGTACATGTCGGTGGTAAATGATATGCCTTTTTCTGTCAGCCAAGCCTGCATATCTGATTTTTTTTGTATTGGATGTAGGTGCTGCGCCATGTTGCTTATTGTGGTATGATGCATTATCGACTACCACGACGGACTGATGGTAGATTTGGTATAAGTTGTGTCCTAAGCCACTTTTCATAATTTTCATAAATTAAAAAAAAAGAAGAGGATAGTAAAAAAATGATTAATGAATATAAAAAAAAACAAATAACATATTTTTATTTAAGTTATTTTTTTTTGCGCAAAAGAAAAGGAAAGGGAGATATTCAGTATGGATAAGATATCCATACAAAATCTCTCCTTTTCCTATTCTTTTTTCGGGTTTGACTATACAATTCGCCGCATTACATAATGATGTCATCATCATGTAATGCGGCCAATTATATGGCTTTACATGTACATTGCACATAGGGAGAAAAATGTGCTCATTCAGCGTGTAATACGTTTTCTTTCGTTTTAGGTTGTTTTCAACAACATTATGGCTGTAGGCCATAGATGCTGGCAAAGAGGCACCAATTCCGTTGAACGGAGAGGCCGCGATCAGGTCAGGGTTTTGAATGATCCAGAATTTATAGCAGAACCTGTGGCAGAACCCGTTCCAGGACCTGTGCCTGAACCCAATCCAGGACCAGCGCTGGAACCCGACCCAATACCTCAACAAGGAGCTCAGATTTTCATGCCTGATCATGTAAGAACTCCAAATTCATCTCGGCGCTGCATTTATAGGCAATGCGGAAATGAAAATCTGAGACGAATCTCAGCTTCTATAAAATTGTACGCCGTATGTAACTATCGATTATACATGCCACCGAGTGCCCGGCTGTGCGAAGATCATTTGATGCATTTGGAATGGGAGTTGCTTGATTCTGTCAACGTGACCCATTATTTCAAATCACCGTTGCTTACAGATATGACAAATATGTTGATACAAGCAGTTAATAATAGCCCAAGGTTCGATTTTAAATCCCCTACAAGATTCGATGAAAATAAGCCACATTTTTGGACTGGTTTAACCCATGATCAATTTAATATCATATTGGAAGAAATACCATCTCTAGCAGAGAGAGAGAGATCGTCATCCGCGAACTTTTCTTGGAATCTATCTGACAGAACTAAGGACTGGCGAAACTAACGAAAGGCTGTCAACATTATTTAAAATGTCACGTAGTCAACTTGAAAGAAAAGAAAAATAAAAATAGCGAGAGAATGTTTGTCACATGATTTTGTTCCCAGACATCTTGGATTAGATCACATGACTAGAGACAGCGTTCTCGAGAGAAACCTATTAATTCCAAAAGAGATTTTCGGAAATGACGAGAATACAAAGGCCATTTTGATTTATGATGGAACGTATATATACATCGAAAAAAGTGCGAACTTTTTATTCCAACGTGCAAGTTATAGCCATCATAAGTTTAGGAACCTATTAAAACCATTTTTGATAGTGTGCAGTGATGGATACATCATAGATGTAATGGGCCCATACCCCGCAACTACTTCTGATGCGTCAATAATGCAATTAATAACGAACAATGAAGAACATGCACTGCATTGTTTTTTAAACCCTGGTGACGTCTTCATTCTGGATCGGGGATTTCGGGACAGCATCGGTAACATAGAGTCGTACCAATATGAAGCGCATATGCCTCCCTCACAGGATCGGAACGCAACCCAATTAACTACTGAACAGGCAAATAAGTCCCGCTTATTCACAATTTGCCGATGGGTAGTGGAAGCGGTGAATGGCAAATTCAAAAACAGATTTAAGTTGTTAAGACAAAAATATTTTAATAAAACGTTACCTAACATGTTCACCGATTTTAAAATTGGTGCGGCCATAATAAATGCATTTTATAGTGTCGCTATAGATAATGTGCACGCTCCTGAGATTCTCAACATAATCCACTCTCAAATCAACACACCTAATCTATTGAATGATTATGTACATATGAGAAACTTAAATAGACAAAGAGTGGCTCTTGTACCAATGGAAGCAAATATTCCTCATTTTGAAGAATTTCCTCGCTTATCCGAAAACGATGTTTTCCTTTTTGCTTTAGGAAGCTATCATATCAAGCTTGCAAAATCATATTGTGCAGAGCACTTACGCAATGGACTTTACCACATTGAATTATACCGACAAACTGAGCTGACTGAATTACATCTATGTAATATACTACAAAGAAATGTGTGGTTGGTCCGAGTTCGCGTACAATCGCGACATGTGAGGTCACGCGTTTATTATTCATATATTTTAATAGATCGCGATTCCACTAATAGAAATGCTATTGCTCACTGGTATAGCACGTGCCTTACAGGAAATCGAACTGTAGGAAGCTGCGCACATATAATTTCAATTGTGTGGTACATGGGGCTAGGGCGTCATATTGATTTTAATCCACCGGCGGAACTGCTCAATAGTATAATAATAGATGATAATTAATATTTATATAATTAATAGGGCTATTTTTAGTATTTTTTTAAATATATGGACAACCAAAGCCACACAATAATTGGTTTTATAATGTCGGGCGACGCACGGCGTTCAGTGTATGTATATACGCTTCATAATAGCCTATAATGTTGTTATTTTAATTTTTTATAACATGTTTGTGGTGAATGAAAAACAATAAACAATGATTTAAAAAAAAAAATCTAAACCCCATGGATTTTAAAATGAAAACTGGTCGTTAGTCTTTTTATAGGTCCTTATGAACTTACTAACACTTACAAAAGATCTGTTGGAGGGGGGGACGGGTCTCATACTTTAGTCATCATCCTTTAATGATTTTTTACACTTATTTCAAATTCCTGCTTCAAAAATATCTCAAAATATTTTTTAAACATTTGTGTACATTTTAATGCCAATAAATACATTTTAGCCAATAAATAATTTTGATCGACTTTATTGATCTAATACCCCTATGTGTGTCGTTTGCGTTTTAATTTTTTACGGTTATTTTTTTCTATTTCTTCTGCAAGTAGCGAAACTGTTGGAAATTCCGTGGACTACTCAATTAAATAACATATTAGACTCCAAAATATATTGTGCATCACTACAGGCAAAACGATCAGCAGTACTAGCACGTTTATGAAAGTGACATCTGTCTAGAAAACTTATTCTATATCAGCAGAGTTTATACTGGGACACATATACGAACTTCATGATGTGTATTAGGCACATACCAACATCATTGTTGTAATTATTTCCAACACTGGCCCTTGAACCAATATAAACTCATGTAAATCACATTACACACGTTGAACACTATAAATAATCTAAGCATAGATACATCCGCTGTCTAAAAAATAATAAAACATTACAACAGCAAAAGACATAGCAAAAGTATAAATTTATCAAAGTATCCGTCACATATAAACAGTAAATATTCAAAACTATGTGATACGGATCTAAAACAAATTATACTTCTGCAAGTACCTATACCTTACTTACTGCTTAGAACCATTATGTCATTTATTTAACGATATAAATAAACGACATACAAACTTATCGTGTTTTTCCTTTGCCAACGGTTTCGTTAAAACGTCGGCCACCATTTCGTCAGTAGATTGGTATTTTATAACGACTGTACCTTCCTCAACGATTTCCCTGATGAAATGATGTCTTACGTCAATGTGTTTCGTTCTGGCGTGGTACATAGAATTAGTGCACAACTTCAGTGCAGACTGATTATCATTAAACAATGTAATCCTATACTGTACCCCGTAAATTTCGAACAGAAACTTGCGTAGAAAAAGAGCCTCTTTACAAGCATCTGACAGACACATATATTCGGCCTCTGTGCTTGAAAGAGCCACGGTTTTTTGTTTTTTACTCTCCCAAGAGATGGTAGAATTTCCCACTTTGAACACATAGCCGGTATAAGATCGGCGATCGATCTCATTTGACGCAAAATCAGCGTCAGCATATGCAATAATGTCCAACCCTGACTTCTGAAAAGTTAAATAATGATCAGGCGTACCTTTCAGATAGCGAAGAACACGTTTTGCCGCCTTCCAGTGAGTCTCATCGTACGCGTCGTTGAACTGGCTGAGCGAGCTTACAGCGTGCGCAATATCCGGCCGGGTACATACCGCTATGTACATCAGACATCCTATCAGGCCTCTGTAGTCGTGCGTACAATCCTTTTTTGTAGATTTCACGAGCTTCAGACCTGCCTCTATAGGTGTTTGTGCAGGTTTGCAATCTGACATATGAAATCGTTCTAGCACCTTCTTAATATAGCTTGACTGGTCTAGAGTTATTTCCTTGTTCTGTCTGCAAAGCCTCATTCCAAGAATGTGATGTGCTGGCCCTAAATCTTTGATTTCGAAGGCCTTCTTCAATTCTTCTTTGATTCCTGCCGTATCTCGGCAACCAGCTGAAGAAAATAGCATTATGTCATCAACATAGAGCGCAATTATAATCATAGATTTCCCGCTCGACTTGACATAAACACAAGGTTCGGAAGATAAACGTTTGAATTTCATTTTGCTCGTCAAAACGCTATTTATTTTCTCATACCAAGACTTCGAAGCTTGTTTCAGTCCGTATATGGCCTTATTCAACTTGTAAACTTTATCTTCTTGGCCTTTAATCTTGTAGCCCTCTGGCTGTTCCATAAAAACGGTTTCTTTTAAGTCTCCATTTAAAAACGCCGTTTTTACATCCAGATGCTCGATATTCATGTTATGTTCTGTTGCCAAAGCTAGCAACGTACGTATAGTAGAATATCGTACTACAGGGGAGAACGTTTCTTCGTAATCAATACCGTATTTCTGGGTATAACCTTTTGCAACTAGGCGCGCTTTGTACCTCAATATTTCCCCGTCAAGGCCAAGCTTTCTTTTAAAGATCCACTTGCATTTGACAGGCCGTTGCTTCGTATCGCGGTTAGTCAGAGTCCAACACTTATTATCGATGAAGGATTTATACTCTTCCGCCATCGCGGCTTTCCACTTACTCGCTTCTGGGCCATTCAGTGCCTCGCGTACTGTCTGAGGGTCCCCCGTGTCACTGCATACAGTGCGTGCTACACTAGCTGACTCAAACTCACTAGTTTCGTCCGTAGAGTTCTCGTAGTCTTCCAGTGTGGAATCTCCTGGGAGGTACGTCTCATCCGCAGGATCATCTGGGCTCTCACTACTGCTCTCAGAATCATCTATCACAATGGTCCTGTTATCTTGACAGTTTTCGTTAGATATTTCTGCGGGTTCTTGGGGTAAATCGGGCAAGGCGGGTTTGCACTGGAATATTATCGGCGACAGTTACATTGTTTGGAAACAAACCAATCTGAGTGTAACGTGAACTGTCATTCATATCTGATGAAGTGTCATTCCAAAAAGCATGTTCTAGAAAACTGACATTTCTTGCTTTAATGATGTTCTTCGGGCTCGCCGGATCTATCAATCTGTAACCCTTTGACTCGTCACAGTATCCGACAAAAATATATTTCTTACTTTTGGGATCCAATTTGTCCCGTTTGTGCTGTAGGGCATAAGCTTGACATCCAAAAATGCGTAGGTAACTCAGATTCTCCTTTTTACCTGTCCATTTTTCTTCCGGTGTACTCCCCATCACAGCCTTAGTTGGAGAGCGATTCTTCAGGTAGACGGCGGTGTTGACCGCTTCTGCCCAGAATTGCTTTTTCAAGCCTGCTTCCTGGAGCATGCACCTGGCTTTCTCCGTAACGCTTCTGATCGCGCGTTCCGCGACTCCGTTCTGAGCCGATGACCTTGGAACCGTGGTCTGATGTCGAATCCCATGCTTCTTCAGGAACTTCTGAAATTTAGAATTGACATATTCACCACCATTGTCACTACGAAGAACTTTTATTTTCTTATTGGTTTGGTTTTCTACGAGAGCTTTAAATTCTTTAAACAACTCGAAAACCTCATCTTTCCTCCTAAGAAAATAAACAAATGTTTTTCGTGACAGGTCGTCAATGAACAACAGAAAATATTTTTTTTCACCTAGAGACGGGCACGGCAGTGGTCCCATGACGTCACTGTGAACTATTCCAAGGATTTCCTTGGCCCTAGTCTCAGATTTCTTTGGAAATGGCAACTTAGTCTGTTTACCTAACATGCAAGAAACACACGACTGAAAGTTCTTGTTGTCATAAGAAATACCTTTGACCATACCTTTTCGCAGTAACTCCATGCTTCGGGTGTTCAGATGTGATAGACGACGGTGCCAAATTTGTTGCGTTGACTGGCTTCCAGTAGCAGGGTACTGCGGCGTTTGCTCCACGCTGACGGCAACAGGACGACTGTCATCCTTCAGTTGACATGCCGGCACCGCTTTGCTGTCACCTGTACCTACAGATAAAGACGAACACATGGCCTGCGAGGATAGCTCGCTACACGAAACAGAAACAGTTTCAATGGCATCAAGTTCATAAATACCATCTCTCAGAGTAGCTGTAGCCAAAACCTGCCCGTTGTCATAGACTGTACACACGCCAGAACGAAACACAATTTCGTAACCTTTCTTATCCATCGCACTAACAGATAATAAATTAGCAGATAACTTAGGGACTAAGTACACATTACTTATCGATCTCACACTGTTGTCCTTTAACACAGCTTGCGCAGTTCCTTTTCCAGCTGTTTGCAATGCTTCACCATTTGCAATTAAGACCTTCTTTGGCTTTCCAGTTGTAAAATCTGATAAAAACCTGCGATCATTGCAAAAATGTTGCGCCGCACCGCTGTCGACGTACCAAACGTCTCGCTTGACGCCTGCGGCCAACGCTGTGAGATGCGCCTGGCCTTTCCGGCCACTCTTCTTGCCGTCAGAGTTGTCAGGACAATCCTTCTTGATATGCCCACTCTTTTTGCATCTGAAGCACTTAATTCGTTTGGGTGCTTTCCGGGCTGCTAAAGCCGTAGCATCTTCGCCTTTCTCATCGCGTCTTGCATTTTCCAGAAGCAATTTCGCTTTGACATTTTCGCTTGACAGTGACGTGTTCGAATTTTCTAGAGCCATAATCAACGGGTCGTAATCGCTTGTCAAACCGCTGAGTAAAATCACGGCCACGAAGTCATCTTCCAAAGCCGCTCCGATGTCGCTCAGTTGTTGCGATGTATCCATAACCTTATTAACGTATGCCTCCATACTCGCACATTCGCTTAATTTGGTGGCGAACAATGTGCGAAGCAATCCGAGCCGTCGTGACAAGCCTCGGTCTTCGTATGCCTTCTGAAGGTTGCTCCATGCTTCGCGAGCTGTCTTGGCATTTCTAATTTGTGGGAATACACAAGGCTCTACGTTTAAAGCGATTTTTGCGAGCGCTTTCTGCTGTTTCTTGGCATCTTCGTTTTTATTTTCAGTTGTGCCCACACAATCCCAAAGATCGTCATGAATGAGCACCATCCGCATCATGAATTTCCAGGATGGATAATCTTGGATCCCGGATAATTTTTCAATAGAAACATTCTGAATGGCCGTTGCCATCTTTTGTTTCCTAGCGAATAAATTTTGAAAATAATTTTACGAAAACACACGCACACACTTGGAAAACGGTTATTAGAGTAGCGAATAACCACGGACCTCTGCTACCATGTTGGAAATTCCGTGGACTACTCAATTAAATAACATATTAGACTCCAAAATATATTGTGCATCACTACAGGCAAAACGATCAGCAGTACTAGCACGTTTATGAAAGTGACATCTGTCTAGAAAACTTATTCTATATCAGCAGAGTTTATACTGGGACACATATACGAACTCCATGATGTGTATTAGGCACATACCAACATCATTGTTGTAATTATTTCCAACATGGTATAATGTTGGAAATAATCCTTTAATGATTTTTTACACTTATTTCAAATTCCTGCTTGATCGACTTTATTGATCTAATACCCCTATGTGTGTCGTTTGCGTTTTAATTTTTTACGGTTATTTTTTTCTATTTCTTCTGCAAGTAGCGAAACGACAAAAATATCGCACATAGAACTGTCCATGTTGAGGGCACAATACTAATTGAGTAGCTGACCGTCTTCGCGGCATATTCAGCGCCATACGTAGTAGATAGAAGCATTTTAGCGGAGATAACACTCTTACGCCGCTGTACGCGGCTGATAGAAGTAGAACTGTATAAGTGTGACCAAAATCGTTCAGCGAAACGCGAATAGAGCTGAATAAGTGTGCGTAGTCCCTAAGGGACTTCACACTTATTCAGCTCTATTTAGCTTATGTCCATAGAAAACAACGATTTTGGATGGAGACGCGTACGCATCCATTCAACTTTCCGCGTTTATTCAGCTTTCGCGGCAAACAAGTATAAAATAAGAACAAATGTGTTTTTATCATGCGAGTGCTTTAGATAGAGTTCAGCGCTGCACACGTATGGTTCTCAACTCCTTGTCGACAAGTTGCGACCTGCATAGTTCCGCGATAGAATTGATTTATTATTACGTAATCATTATGCATGCAAGGATCGAGAGAGTTCGGACGTGTTTTAAGGAAGTTATTTCAAAATTACCTAAATATGAATCGCATTATCGTAGGGAGAATAACAATGAGATCCAATATTTAGAGCCTGGCATGTTGATTATTTTTCATGGTAGAGGAATAATAAATTGTTTCATGCACTTGTTCTTTTTATTTCTTATTTTATAAAGTATTTTACAATCACCTTTTTTTTTCCTTGCGTGCGTGTGTTACCATCGACTTACTTCTCAACCATAGATTACATCATAAAAGATTGGAAGTGGAACATTGTCCTTTAATCAACACTCTCCCTCAATGTTACAATCTTCCAAACCCAACAAAGTAACAAACTTTCTAAATAGATGAGTAGATAGAGGCTTAGTCATTAAATCTGCTAACTGATTGTTTGTAGAAATATAAATCACTTTTATGAGTCCCTGTTCTACCTTTTCCTTAACGAAATTATATTTTATATCAATATGTTTGAGTCGTTTCTGATCAGGATTATTAACAGTTTTTAAAGTACTCTAATTATCTTCAAAAATAGTTACATGTTCCAAGTTAACATCTACATCTTTAAGTAATTTAATTAACCAGCAAGCCTCTACAGAACTTTCACACAAAGCTACTAACTCAGCCTCAGTAGTACTTAATGTCACAGTGTTTTGTTTCTTAGACTTCCAAGAAATTGTATTACCATAAAGTTTAAAAACATAACCACTAGTGGACTTTCTGTCCATTCTTCTAGCAAAATCAGAATCAGCATATCCTACTAAAGTATTATTATTACACTTGGTATAGATTAACTGATAATTAAGTGTTTGTTTTATATATCTAAGAACTCGCTTTAAAGCTTTTACCAGTTTTACATTAGGTTTTCCTTGAAATCTGCTCAAGTATGAAACAGCTGTAGCTAAATCTGGTCTAGTGCTAACCATACAATACATTAAAGATCCTATGAGTGATCTACAATAGTTTTCTAATGTCATATCTATATCAGTGTTTATGTCTAGTAGTAAATTTGGATCCATAGGTGTGTCCATGCCCTTACAATCTTGCATACAATATTTCTTTAAAACATTTTGTAAATACTTAGTTTAATTAAGATAGATCTGTCCATTTTGTTTTAATATAGATATTCCCAAATAAGTTAAATTATTACTTCCCATATCTTTCATTCTAAATTTTTCTGACAAATAGCTTTTTACCTTTTCTATTTCTTTAGTGTTAGGCCCAAAAATTAACAGATCATCAACATAAATTAGTAAGTATATATCCTTTTTATAATACAAACAATAATCATTTTTAGATCTCTCAAAACCATAAGTAGTAATAACTTCGTTAAATTTTTCATACCAATATTTGGGAGATTTCTTTAATCCATATAGTGACTTATTTAGTTTTAGTACATGACCATCTGGTATATTTAATCCCTGAGGGGGCTTTAAATATACATCTTCATCTATCCTACCATAAAGAAAAGCTCCTTTGACGTCCATTTGATGAATATTATAGTCTCTGTGTGCTGCTACTGACAACAACACTCTTAATGTTTGCAGTTTCAAAACCGGTGAGTAAATGTCTTCTAAATTTTCTTTTTGCTGAAATCCTCTTACTACCAACCTTGCTTTACATATTTCCTTGTCTCCGATTTCTTTTCTAGTAAATATCCACTTGCTATCTATTAACTTCTTATTCTCTGGTTTAGGTACTATCCTCCATGTTTCACTCTCTTGTAGGACTTTAATTTCTTCTGATATAGCATTTTCCCATTGCTGTTTATCTTCTCTGTTCTGTATCTCTTCAAAACATTGTGGTGTGTCAGAATGAAACGCAAATAAAGCATATATCTCCTGTATCTTCATTATTTCCTAACTGGTAATCTGCTTGCCATTTAGGTTTTCTTGTATTCCTTCTTGGTCTTTCCCTGTTTGTCAGCTCCTTTTCAATCTGACTGTCTTCTATTTCTTGCTCTGCATCTTCATAAACTTCTGTGTTTTCTTCTCTGCATAACCCCGTATTCTGTCTCTCTTGTGTGTTATCTTCTGTCTTCTTCTCTGTTATTCTCTTACCTTCTTCCTTTTTATTTTCAGGTGATTTCCTTCTTTCTTCAGGTGCTTCATTTTTTCCTTCTACATCTTGGTAAGGTAAGTAAATTCTTGGTACAAATTTTTCTTTAGGTTTTTCATCAAATATTACATTTCTTGCATGTACTGTCTTTTGTGTTTCAGGATCGAAGAGTATGTAACCTGCTGGAGCATATCCAATCATAATCATCTTACGTCCGGTGTTATCAAGCTTTTGTCTGTATTCTTTTGGTACATGATTATATGCTAAGCTTCCAAATACTCTCATGTTTGACACATTTGGTTTTCTTCCTTCCCAGAGTTCACTTGCAGTATGGTGCCTACCTGCTGATGGACTTCGGTTACTAACATATGCGGAGTACAATACAGCATCTCCCCAAAACTCTTTTCCTAATGTTGAATCTAATAAAATTGTTCTGGTCTTTTCCATCAACGTTCTATTCATTCTCTCTGCTACCCCATTCATTTCTGGATTATATGGGACCGTATACTCCAATTTAATTCCTTTGTAATAACAAAAATCTTGAAACTCTTTATTTACATATTCCTTACCGTTATCTGATCTAAGTTTTAAGATATTCCTATTGAAATGGTTTGTAACATAATAATAATATTGTTTGAATTTACTAAAAACTTCCCCTTTATTATTTAAGAGGTATATCATTACAAAATGAGTATAATCATCAATAAATGTTATAAAATAACGATATCCATCTCTTGTTGGTGGGTTAATTGGCCCACACACATCTGTATGCACTAATTCCAAAGGCCTGGACGCCCTATGGCCTTCTCTATTAAATGGTTGTCTTGTCATTTTACCTGTCAAACACTGTTCACATAATGTATCATAATTATTTGTTTTTAAGTCTCCTAATCCATTTACCATGTTATTTTGTTTCAATAAACTTAAATTTTTAATTCTTAGGTGTCCAAAACGCCTATGCCATAAGTTAACATCATCAATAATAGTGTAGTCACATTCCAGTTTATTTATTAACAATTTTACTGTGTAAAGTGAACCTTCTTGATTACCTATCATGGAAAGATCATTATAATTGTATACTCTAACCTTACCTTTGTAAAATTCTACTCTAAAGCCATGGTTTTCCATTTTAGATACTGACAATAAGTTCTTTCTTAAATCAGGGACATAATAAATATTTTTAATAGTAAAATATGACTCTTTTCTACCAACAAAACATTTTACATGAATATTACCTATGCCTTCTGCTTGTAACATAATACCATTTTTAGCTGCTGCAATTATCTTAGGTTTACTTAATTTTATGTAATCAATAAAGAATCTTTTATCGTTAGTCAAATGATCAGAGCAACCTGAGTCAACACACCATGTAGTGTAGTTACTTTCATTTATATTCACCTCAGAGTTTCTTTCATTTATATTCACCTCACTAATACACAGCGGTGCCTCCTCTTCTTCGAATGTTGACAGGAATGTGTGATGGTTCTTTTCATAGTGTTGTCCCCTATATTGTCCTCGTCCTCTGCCATGTCCACGTCCTCTATAATATCCACGTCCTCGTCCTGCGTTCGGGTCATGTCCTTCTTGTCCTGTTTGTCCGCGTCCTGCATTACCTCCTCGGGCTGATCCATAACTTCCTCTCCCTCTATTACGGCATTGAAACTTCTTATGGCCCGGCAAACCACAGTTATAGCACAAGAATGCATTGTCGACAGCTTTTGAGTCCACTGATTTTGTTTTCTTTCTTTTCTCTTCTTCCCCCAGCAATCTCTCTTTGACAAAGTTGACACTAAGATCAGTCATAGTTTCCAAAGTTGTTATTACCACTTCATACGATTTCGGCATACTGAGTAAAATGTAATTGACCTTTTCTTCCTCTGACAGGGTGGATCCTCCATTTTTGAGTTGTGTTAACAATTCCTCCATTTGTGTTAAGTGTGACTGCAATTTTTCATTTTCATTAAACTTAATTTCCATTAATTGTCTTCTTATAAAAATTTTGCTTCTGGTATTTTTCTTCATAAAGTTTTCTTCCAATTTCTCAAGCATCCCATAAGCCGTTTTCTCGCCTTTTATGTATTCGATATGACTGTCTGCGATGGAGCTTACTAAAATGCTTACTGCTCTTGTTTCCTTTTTTATGTTCTCTGTTTTTCTCGCAAATTCCTCACTTTCTATAGCCTCTAAGCATTCCTGCTCCTTTAATATAGTTTTTAATCTGTATTTCCACGTATCGAAATTTTCTCCTTCAAACTGTTTTAATTTACCAAACTCGTAATGTCCCGACGCCATTTTTTTGCGGTTACACGTTGCGTTCGACGATGTTTTTTTTTTTTCTCTCACTGACTGCCGGAGTTTCGTGTGCAGGAAAGCAGAGAACCACGCTCTGCTACCACTGTTGATTATTTTTCATGGTAGAGGAATAATAAATTGTTTCATGCACTTGTTCTTTTTATTTCTTATTTTATAAAGTATTTTACAATCACCTTTTTTTTTTCCTTGCGTGCGTGTGTTACCATCGACTTACTTCTCAACCATAGATTACATCATAAAAGATTGGAAGTGGAACATTGTCCTTTAATCAACATGGCATGACAATATCGAAACTTTATGATATTTACAAGAAACTTTTTGTTGAAAAATTTGGCACCGAGTTGAAATGTGCCTCTCTTGAAACTGTAAAGAAAATTTTCTTGACTAATTTTAATTTGAGGTGTAAACCGTTAAAAAAAGACACTTGCAATAAGTGTGATTTGTTTGCGGTGCAATTACAAAACACTAGTGGATCAGAAAAAACAAAAGTAGAGGCTGAGAAATCGTTACACTTAGAGAAGGCACAAAAAATGAGGGAACAGATGAAATACGACTTGGAACTGCACAAAATACCCCAAACATAGAATGCTTATCATTAAATGACAAGCATTCTATGTTTGGGGTATTTTGTGCTTGTGACTTGGAAAGTATAATTATTTCAAGTCTGTTATTATTAGTTTATTCGAAGGTTGTTGTAATTTTTTTCGATGATTGATGTGCACTATTAAAGTTCGTAGTTTGCCAATGTTAACTATAGGTATGCGGTTGTAGAATGCAATGATTTGCCTTCAGTAAGGCGCGCCCAAAGTTTGGCCACTATCTGTCTCCTTAGAATGTGACTAAAATATGGTTCCTTAATCTAGATTACAAACTATGCTATGTAATTGTATGGATATACAGGTATGTATGTATGTGTGTATATATTTGTGTAAGTATATTTATTTATTTGTATAAGTCAGTAAATGATTAATGTACGCGTGTTTTAGTTGAGATAGTACACCAGTGACTATCTCAACTAAAACATGCGTGACCTACCTGCAGTAATAGTTTTACTTTTTTGTCCTAGTAGGTACAGTAAGCGTTCAAAAGTGCATAAGCACGTTAAGAATCATATTGCTGTGAACACGCGGTGTAGTCCGTATATCTGTATGTGTAAACAACACGGCACACACACCACAGAGAACGCAGTATTGCGCTTTACACACTGTCGTATCGTCGCGTACTTGCGTTGCACTACCGAAACAAATATATATTTCCGTCGCTTTTGTTAGACAACACGCATCATGCGCTTGACCTCGGCCAGTATATGGGATTACTAAAATTCGAACCAAATTTACGTGTGCAGATAGCATAACGCGTTAAGCATTGGTCTGAGATGCAAACTGGCTTAGGTTCCAACCTCGTCAAGCACAGTGCAGTTTTTGCAAATATTAATATTTTTGTTTGCAATAATATTATATTTTAACTATTGCTGCCTTTTTTTTTAATGCTGTTATTGCAATAAAGGGTTTAGAATTAAAATGCGTGATATGTGATAGCAAAATTAAAAAAATGTATTCGTTATATTTATTTTACTTATAGATAATATATTGCTACAATTATTTGTCATTACGTCAGCTCAATAAGATGTGAAATAGATTTCAAGAAACTTAGAAGCAATTTATATTATTTTGACATATTTGTATTATGAAATATTTTTAATTTTAAATTGATTTTTTCACCATAAATATTAGCTAGCTTATTATTAGTTAGCTTTGATCATGGTCGAAGTAATTAAGCAATAAATAAGAATATAAGACTAATCAAAATGTAAAAAAAAAACTAGTTACAAAATAGGTGATTTTAAGGTTAACTAAGTATGGGCAGTTTGTTTACATTATTTATTTGGCTTTAGTAAATATTGGTTGGTATTGAGGTTATAGCTTAAGTATTCATTTTCTTTACGAAAAGAAGATTGAAACTTAACCTCAAATTGTAATCCTAAAATAATAATATAACTAAAATAATCTTAAACATTTTCGGTCTATCTGCGAGAAATACGACAAACAACATATTGTAACTTGCTTAAAAAATCGTTACCACAAATTCATGCAACAACGAATCTGTTGTTTATTAAGTTGGTACGGTAAATATTTTAAGGTTAATATATAGCAGTGTCCCACTTGAAGTCTTAATATTATCGTGCGAAACTTAAACGTTCTTGTTTATGCCTTTCTGTCGAAAACGGCTTCCTAGCTGGTCTTCAGTGATGCAAGCCTTCAGAGTGCACAGCGAACGGTTCATAATGACGTGTTTAATAATTCAGCAAAATATCTCGTTGGTATGAAACCATTTGTTTCATATTCCTCCATCATTTGACGTCGCTACTGCTCGATAATAAGCCTCTTCCTCATTCCTCTTAACCCTCACAGTATTTCTCTAGAACAAAGAATAACATTGTATTTATTACACATAATAATTATTTATCATTCACTAATCGAATTAAACCTCATAATGAATTTAAAATTTTAAAGGCATCTTCTGTCTCAACAATACCTCTGTTCTATCAACAATACCTTTGATTAAGATTTATGTTTAGTAAAATATGAAATATTTAAATGATAACACTCACACTTAGTCCGGTCTCATTAGATATTTGTGTAAATTACATTCACTTTTACGCAGCGCAATAATATTTGATCTCCCTTCAATATTATATTTGACTACATTTTGAAAACAATAACCACAACACCGCTAATACCTAAATACTCGTCACCAACAATAACCACGAACCAACAAAGTTTTATTAAGCAAATACGCGTAACGAACTGCGTCTGTCTACCCCACAGAAATCGAAATAATTTACTTAGTTTTCTGTGGTCTACCTGCTAAACCTTAATATTTATGTGAACAAGACGACCGAAACAAAAAACGAATGATTATTGAACTAGTCATTATTAAAAAATAACAAAAACTATGAATAGTAATTATTAAAAAATAACAAAAACTAAGAATGTAATTATTAAAAATTATAAGCAAACCACAGATGAGATTTGAACCCTCGCTCGGCTCGCCATAATCGCACATACCTAAGCACGTTATCCACTGAGTTAGCACGCCGTATTCTATATAGATTGAAATTATGAACTGGTATGATTTGCAGACAAAGTGAGTGTGTGTGTATCTATAGTATTGTAACATCTTATAGAAGAAGGTCGTAAGTCAAACCGAAGCGTCAGTCTATTGTGCGATTGCCTATGGACTTTTGGTCGCTACTGTACACAAAAAATAATGTCGATAAGACGTTGATGCATGCCCCAGGATACAAATCCGAAAACTTTGATTTGGCAGTCTTTTGATCTTCCTACTAGATTATCACTGATGTTACGGAAGTGGTTATATCGGAACCGAGTTCGTTAGCGGAGTTAAGTTCAGTGGCTTGCACAGATTTTAAATTGCGTTTTAGTAAAGTAGTCGTTATATCTTGTCGCATCGTTAACATTCGCCGTACCTATTCTCAGAAACTTCATTGATATATTTTTATAAAATACACTATTATTTTGTTTCAGGTTCCTCAATGTGTAACTCTCTGTCTGAAAAGCACCTATGTCAAATTCCACATCACACGAAACTCCACTTACGCCCCATGCCCGATATCAAGCCGTTGACCGAAGGATCAGTGAACAAAGCATGATAGGTTCAGCTTCTCCTTCGCTTACGCTTACGCCACCACCGCTATGTCAACCAGGTGTCCAGGAGATTGGTGAACAAAGCATCGAAACTCCCGCTTTTTCTCCGCTTACACCCAAACCTCTGAACCAACCTGGAGACTGCATTATCAGTAAACGAAACAACGAAGTTTTCGCCTCTCTGCTCACGCCCAAACCACTATACTAACCTGGCAATCACGAAATTGGTGAACAAAGTGTCGAGGCTCCGGCTTTTTCTCCGCTTACACCCCAAGTTTTGAACCCACCTTGCTGACCGCATCATCAGTAAACTTAGCATCGAAATTTCCGCCTCTCCTCTAGTCACGCCCAAATCATCATATCAAACTGGCAATCACGAGATTGGTGTACCGAGCGTTGAAGCACCAGCTTTTACGCCTCTTATACCTAAAATGCTATACCAACCTGGTGATCCTCACAGCGTTGAACAAAGCGTTGAATCAGTGTTTCCTCCTGTATCTCCAGTTCCACCCATGTCACCAGCAACAGCAAAACTAGTTCAAATTTTGGAAGGATGCGATTTCAATGATAGTGATGATTCAGTCAAAGATCCGGATTACATAATTAATGAAGATGATGACGATAAAACATATTGCAGTGATGACTTAGACTACCAAACAGATATTATTAATAATCAATGTAATGATGGGTCTGAAACTAACCAGTTACCCAGAGTTATAACAGTTGAAGCTCAAATTCATAGATCTCATGATTATTCTCAGCAGACTTCTGATAAAAACAATAGTCAAAAAGCACAACAACAAACCGATCTTGATATCATAGAAAGTATTGTAGAAGAAATACATGAAAATATTACTACGGATAATGAACATAGTTACAGAAATATGACTGAAGGAAGACCAAAAAGGGGAAGAAAACGTAAAGGAAGCTGTACAAGGGAAGAAATTAAACAAAAAAAAAAATACAATAATTTACCATACACTAACAAGAAAGAAATAAGAATTGAATCTAAAGTATTCATTGACTTTAAATGCACATGTATGCGTAACTGTTCGGAATCTGTATCAAAAGAGTTAAGAGAAAAAGAATTCAACAAGTATGTACATCTGGGATCATATACTGCGAAGCTATTATACATAAATTCATTAGTTAAAGAACATGCTAAAAAAAGAACATACACGACTAATACTTCTAAAATGAGTAAACCGAGACAATTTAGCCGAATTTACACCTTGGCAGGTGTACAGGTCTGTAGAGACATGTTCACTAAGACTTTACAGATAACTCCGCAAAAAGTTAATGTGTGTTTAAAGAAAATGCGTACTGATACCCTAACTGATAAAAGAGGCATTGCTCAAGGAGGTTGGAACCGGTCGTCTCCAGATGATATAGCATTGGCAGTAGATGTAATTAAAAAATTACCTAAATACACTTCTCATTATAGAAGGGAAAATACAGAGGCTTTGTATTTGCAACAGGGAATGACAGTGCGAAAAATTTATGAGGAATATTATCTGAAGGAATTCAATTTCTTGCTTCAAACAGAAAATCGTAAATGCTTAAAATATGGAACATTCAAAGAGATATTTTACAAAAAGTTTAATTTAAAATGTAAGTCATTAAAAAAAGACACATGTAATAAGTGTGATACTTATGCTATAGAGAAACAAAACGGTTCGAATGACGAAAATAAACATCAGGAACATCTAAAAAGAGCAGAAGACTTAAGAACACAGATGAAGAAAGATTTTGAAAGAGCAAAGACAGAAGAGAATGTTGAGTGTTTAACTTTTGATCTGGAGAAAACTCTGCCACTTCCTAGAATACCTACGAATGTGGTATTTTATAAACGCCAGTTGTGGGTCTACAATAGTGGCATACACTCAGCTTCTGATGACAAAGGTCACTGCTATGTATGGGTTGAGGGAGAAGCCGGTAGAGGGGCCCAAGAAGTTGGCTCGTGTTTACTTCATCATATTGATAATGAGTTGCGTCCACACACATAGCACCTTATTTTGTGGAGTGATTCTTGCGGAGGACAAAATCGCAACATCAAGCTAACTTTAATGCTGAAGACAGCTCTACATTCACACAGCAATTTGAAAAGTATTTCTTTAAGATTTTTAGAGCCAGGGCACACGTTCCTGCCTAATGATACGGATTTTTCCAAAAATAGAGTCAAAGCAGAAAGAATATGAAAGGATATACACAGTAGATGATTACATGAATATAATGAGGAAATGTAAAACACGAAATCCTTTGAAGGTCATAAGAATGAAAAATGAAAACTTTTTGAGCTGCAAAACCATCGAAGAAAATATTATAAACAGAAAAATGTACACAAGTAAGAAGAAAGTGAACTGGCTACGTACTAAAGAAATTCTTTTGAAGAAAGAGTTTCCTTTTTCTATTTTCATGCGAAGTGACATCAAAGAAGAATCGGAATTCGAAGAACTGGATATTAAAAAGCGGGCAGGAAAAAGAATTATTAGAGTTAACATCCAAAGGAATGAATTGGTCCCTTTATGGCCCGATGGCAAGGCAATAGCCCAACCTAAACTTGATGATTTGAAGTCAATATTTGAGTTAATACCAGCTGAATGTCGCCCATTTTATGAAAATTTAAAAGGAAGTAACCAAATTATTGATGATGTAGATGGGTTTGGTACAGTCCCAGACTTTGATTTTGAACCTTGAGCTCTTTTTTATTTTTGGAAGCAAATAAATGTTGAAAATTAAAGTATCTGCATTTTATTTTTGAGTAGTGATATACCTGAAAAATTTTAGAATGGTTAGTGGCAAAATAAGGAATTTCAATGTATATTTGATGTTGGATCATTATAGCAAAACTGTTAAATATTGTGATTCATATAAAATTTTAATTTAACAGAAATGATCCAATCATTATTTTTTAAGTTATCTATTAATATGAAGATATTTAATAAATATTAAGAGTCATATAGAAATCTAGATTCAATTCTTTATAAACCTATAAGTATAAGATGGTGTATTAGGATCACAGTCACAAAAGAAATGAACTTATGTTTTAAATCATCATAACTTTTCTTTTAGTTTTTGTTGGTTGGATCATTACTGCACAACACGGTCCAATTTTGTTCTCGAAAAAACTTTGCCTCTGCCTCGTATACCGACAAACGTATTTTTTTATAAACGTCAGCTTTGGCTATATAATAGCGGTATACATTCAGCATCAGATGATGTAGGGCTCTGTTATGTTTGGGTGGAAGGTGAAGCCGGAAGAGGCGCTCAGGAAGTAGGATCATGCCTTGCCAAATATATTGAAAACTAACTACCTCCTACTATAGAACATCTCATACTATAGAGTGATAGTTACGGTGGACAGAACCGAAACATAAAAATTGTTTTAATGTTGAAGGTTAAGACTCCCATTCTACATTAAAAACGATAACTTTTCGGTATCTTGAGTCAGTGCATAGTTTTTTACCCAATGATACCGATTTTTCAAAAATTGAAACCGCTTATAAATCAACAACGTGTTTATACAGCTGACGAATATATAGAAATTATGAAAAATGCTAGAAAAAAAACTATTTCAAGTATATAGAATGGACAAAAATGACTTTTATAGCACTGAAGATACTGAGAAAAACATAGTAAATCGTAAGAAATTCACAGATAAAAGTAAAATAAACTGGATGCTGGCAAAGGAGATAAAGATTGAAAAAGCTAGATTATATTCTATCTTTATGAAAACGTCCCTTGATGAGGATTATAACGAACTTAACATTAAAAAAACGACAAAAGGAGAGATTTCGACTATACATAGATCTGATCTGAAACAGTTATGGCCTAACGGGAAACCCATTGCTCCAGCTAAATTGGCTGATTTACGATCTGTTTACAAGTTTATTCCAGCAGATTGCCTTAGTTTTTATAAAACATTGAAAGCGTCTAATGACGCCATTGACGACGTCGATGGATTTGGTAAGGAGCTGGATTTCGATCTGGATGATGAATAAATAGTGATGATGTTCCATGCTTTGATACAACTATTTCTTAATAAATATTTTTTTAATAATGTTTCATTGTTATACTTATGTTTTAGAAAAAATATAAATTAACTACCAAAATATACCAATTTTCAGATATTGGATCGTTTTGGCAAATTAAGTTAAAAGCTACTTCCATACAAAAAGCCTTTTTTCAAAAACGTTCCAAGTGCATTTTTTCATAATTTGTATGAGAAATATTAATAAATTTTAATGACAAGTATATAATAAAATAATGTTTATTTATTTAGTTAAAGTGATACATACTACTTAGTTGTACTCGCTACCAAAAAAAAGCGTACCACAAAATTACAAAAACGCGATTTACTCAGTTCGACCTGCGTGTGGATTGGAACGTTGTAGCATAACTACGTCCAATTGGACCGATTTAAGCAAAAATGATTCAGTCCACACTAACCTCATTTCGAGATAATAGAGTTTAAAGTTTATTTCGGTATTTCTCTGGCTTTGTAGTTCTAAATGTTATGTTTTTAATTTTATGTTATTCTAAGTGTTCTAAACTAATTTACATGCATGTATTTAGTAAATAAATTTTAATAGTTTCGTAGATATTCAAGAAAACTTGCGCGTGGATCATTATTACATAATACATTTTGTATGGAATTAGCTGTGTAGGCTGCGGAAAGAAAAATGCAAAAATGTTCCAAACTATGACAAAAATAAAAGCTTAAAAATGTTTATTATTTTTATTTTATTTAAAAAAACACAAATGTTACCCTACTCCTCATCCAAATCAAAGTCGGGTTCATCACAATAACCATCTATATCGTCTATTATTGCATCGTCTCCCTTCAGTTTTTTATAATAACCAATGCAATCATTTGGTATGAGATGGAATAACGATTTCAAATCGTTTAACTTCTTTTTGTTAATCAGTTTTCCTGAAGGCCATAATTCTTGCAAATCTTCTTCTATGACACCCAAATCAACACCTTTTAATTTCTTTTTAATATTCAGTTCTTTGTAGTCCTCATTAAAGGAAGTTCTCATGAACAAAGAATGTTGAGTCTTTTTTGTGATTAAAATTTCTTTTGTTTTGAGCCAGTTTACTTTGCTCTTATCATTAAATATTTTTCTATTAACTATTTTCTTTTCTAGAATTTGAGATCCAACAAAATCACAACTTTCCATTTTATGGACCTGTAAAGGATTTTTGTTTTTGCATTGTTTCATAATGGCAATATAATCATCCACGGAGTATATCCTTTCATATTGCTTGAGTCGAGTCTCAATTTTAGCGAAGTCGTTGTCATTTGGTAGGAAAGTGTGTCCTGATTCTAGGTAACGGAAGCTGATTGTCTCGAGAGTGGGGTGTCTATTTAATAAAGCCTTTAAAATCAAAACGATTTTGATATTCCTGTTTTGCCCTCCGCAACAGTCACTCCACAAAATCATTTTTTTTACTGTAGGAGGTAGCACGCACTTAATATATTTCCTCAAACATGAACCCACTTCTTGGGCCCCTCTGCCTGCCTCGCCTTCAGCCCAAACAAAACAATTCCCAACACCGTTGGAAGCCGAGTGTATACCGCAGTTGTATACCCATAACTGCCTTTTGTAGAAAACTATATTGGTCGGTATTCTAGGTAAAGGCAAGGTTTTCTCCAAATCGTAAGTCAGACATTCAGTTTCTTCACAAGTTTTAGCCTGTTCAAAATCTTCCTTCAGCTTCTTCCTTAAATCTTCGGCAATTTTTTGGTGTTCTTCTTTTTCTCTTTGGGCATTTGCTCTTTCAGCTGAGGTAGTAGAATTTTTCAATGTCATTTCATAAAGATCACATTTGTTACACGTGTCTTTCTTAAGGCTCTTGCACCTCAAATTGAATTTTTGTACAAAAATATGTCTAACAACATTGAAGGATGGACATTTTTCATCTTTTCCAAATTCTTTTTCGAATTCTATTTTGAACAATTCGTAGATTTTTGGTACCGTCATTCCTGGCTGCAGATATAAAGCATCGCTGTTCTTTTCTCTACGATAATGTGACTCGTATTTTGGCAACCTTTTGATAACATCGATAATAAGCTCAATATGTCTTTGTGGCGTTTTATTCCATCCGCCTGCTGTTTCTCCTCTTTTATCTTTTATTTCTCTGTCATTGCGTTTTTTTCGAAGACTGACAGTAACTTTTTGAGGTGTTATTTGCAGAGTTCTACAAAACATGTCTCGACAAACAGGTATATTGCCAAGTGTATACGTGCGAATAAATTCGCGAGGTTTCCTCTTCGACGGGGAGCATAATGTAACGTAACTTCGTTTCTTTTTGCTTTCTGTAATGTTAGATGTTATGTACAAAACTTGAGCTGCGTACGATTCAAGATGTACGAATCTATGAAATTCTCGTTCCCTATCTTCTTTTGAAACTAAATTAGCACAATCTTTTTTGCATGAACATTTAAAATCTATGAATTTTTTAGATGATACTTCCTTCTTTTTAGTTTGGTAAGGTAAATTTTTGTATTTCCTTTCTTTAATTTCCTGACGACTGTATTTTTGTTTGAGTTTCCTTCCTCTTTTTTTACGACCTTCATTTTCGTTTTCTGGTGCATTCTCTAAACTGCATACGATATCGTTAGCAATTTCTTGTCGGTAATTAATTTGTTTTTCCGCTTCTTCACTTCCTTCGGTGTTATTTTCTGTTTCACGTTCTATTTCTTCCATAACATCTTCAACATTAAGTCTCTCCGTTGATTTTCTTTTTTCAGTTGCCGTACTCGGAGAATGGATTAATGCCTGTGTGGTTTTGATTCTTACTTCATCACAATCAGTGTCACTTTCTGAATCTGTGGTATCTTGTGCTATAAAATCTGGATCTCTTACGCTATCGTCACTGTTATATGTTAGGTTATCATTATCTTCTAATCTTAGTGATGTTGGTTCTTCAACTATTTAGTCTAATGCAATGTGCGTATCATTAGGAACACTCTTCATTATATAAGGAGTCAGAGGTGAATATGACGGCGGAGGAATTGACAAATTGGATAGTAGCGTTGGACTACTGACATCATCATTATCTGAAAGATTAATTGCAATAAAATTAAGATGTTGATTATTGTATTTTGAACTTTAGTCTAACGAACATTTTACTGTCCTGGTATTAAATAGTACCTTACCTTCAGATATTCGTTTTTGGAAAACTTCACCAGAAGCCATTTGGCTAACATTGATTGGCGATTTGTTAACTTCGGTTTCTTCAATAGCATTCTCTAAAATAAAAGATCTTTCCCGATCGTTCAAGTTACGTACTTCATTCGTGCAATCTCGCTGTAAACAAGAGGCTAATTCCTCGTCATCACTTGCCTCGATATATGTTTCTTGTCGACTTTGAGTATTGTCAATGCGCTGAACTACTGTGCATTCTGACCCCGACATAGAGTTTATGACATCTTTTGGCTTAAAAGGGCATACCGTTTCCTCATCATTACTGTCGCTTGCTTCTACATATGTTTGCCTTTCATTAAAATGTGAACTATCTTTAATACTAACAATCCCCTGAAGTGGATTTTCAGAGCACCGTTCAACAAAAGAGTCTTCACAAGGTTCTTCAAGCATCTCATTTGTCAAAATGTTGAAAATTTTTTCCGTTTCTGGAGACATTTCTCTGATTGGCGATGACGTACAAGATTGTTGATTTTCGTCATCTGAAACAATATGGAGCCGTCGTGTATATTTTTGTATCCCTGATAAGTACTTTAACTCTTTACGTTCCACCTATTTAAAATTACGTCGGGCCACGTTCAATATAGGGTCTCAAACAAAGCGCGAAAAAGCAAATCAGCTGTTTCACACATTTTGGTTAAGTAGGTATAAACATTTTGTATAAAACAGCTGTTTTTTTTTCTAAAAAACACTTTAAAAACAATGTGGAAATAAGTAGATACCTAGTATTATGTGTTCTTACCTAGCTTACTTCGAGCGGTTTGACGAGAGTTTTTATTGCAATAGTCTTTCTGAACCATCCTTATAATGTTATCACTCCTCTTACATTTCTTTGAGAGATGTGAATAATTAAGAAGCGAACCGCCACCTTCTACGGCAAAACAAAAAAAATGCAAATAGGTAAATAATAAGTAAGTAGGTACGTACGGTCGGCTGTAGTTAGATAGTAGGTAGGTTAGTTCCAAATAATTTGGAGCTCACCTATAGCTGTGTTTCTAGGTACCTACCAACTTATTCTGAGTAAAATGTATAGGTAGCAAGCCGGGCATAAAGGTTATTTAGCGGCTAAATATACCTAAAAGTTCATCCGTAGATTAAGTAGATAATGTCACCTGCACGTAATAGTAATTATTGTAACAAAATATGATTATAAAATACATAAACCACAGAAGTTACTGCAATGAAAACAATTTAAAAGAATATGAGTAGGTACATAAACACAACGCGATCGTAAAATATCTACGAGACATATTAATAATTATTACCAGTAGCTATCTACAATAATAAAATTACTTACCATCATCTTTTTGCCCTGCATCTGTTCTTTTACGTACACTTTTTAATATTGAATCTTTTCTATTCATTTCTAGGTTTAAGACTAAACTTTTGATAAAAACTCGAATCACCAACTTTACTAAACACAATTTAACAAATTCAATTACAATGAGATGTTACTCATGCACTTTTCTTTATTTTTACTACGCAGCAATAAATTTCACACAACGTTTCAATAGACGAGATCAGTACGAAATGACGACGCCCGCTCCCCACTCCGCCCGCTGCAGCCGCACATATTACGCGTTTGCAGCGGCGCGAGTAGGTAAGTTTATTTAAAGTACCTACCCACAACCTAATAAAGTAATAATGTTTGCAATGAGTGCAGTTTTTTGTTTTGAAAAATATTTAATGACACAATAGTATTTACTCAACAATTACTTAATAAACAAATTTGCCATAAATTGCGAAGTGGATCCTTTTTGTTTATTCAATTAAAGTATCATATAGTTTTCATTTCAAAATTGCAAAAACGTGTCAAGCTCTGAAGTTCATTTTGTGTTAAAATTTAAATGAAGAAAACACGCAGCAGCATTATTTGCAAAAAAGATTCAAGTGAGGTGGATCGTTTTTGTAAAACTTTAACAGTAATTTTTCACTGCGCTTAAAGTTTTACAAAAACGATCCACCTCACTTGAATCTTTTTTGCAAAACTTTAGCGCATTTGAAATGGTTGGTTTAGAAATATGCAAAAATGATCTTCAATAAGTTTGTCTACATGACCACATTATTCTAAAAAAATAGAATAAATTTCATGCAAAACATACAATTTTATTGCAGGTACAAAAAAATGCAATAAAAGATAGAAGGTTTAAATAGTTATATACGTATTTCATTAAAGTTTTCGGTATAAAAATAATATTTTGTTTACTTTTTAGCCGAGATATTAATGATAATTTTATATTTAACCGTGAATCGTTTTTTAAGAATTGAATTTTTCGTTTTTCTTTAATTAAATAGAATAGTCATGTGGTCTGAATCAGTATACTTCTGTAGTCGAATGTTATTTGGAATTGAGTTAAAATGATTCAAGGTTATTGGAACATTTAAGCAGAATGATTTTTATAATATTTTCCATATTGTATAAAAAGCATTATTGTTCCAAGTAGTTTGAATCATTATAGCAAAAAACAAAAAACCTATATCAGGGCAACCAAGAAAATGCAAAAATGATTCTAATAGCTTGAAACATTTATGCATTATGAAAAAATGATGTTCGCTATGACAGTTGTGGTTTGGACCATACGGATTTTCGTCAATTATTAACATAGAGTTCCGAGTCTTTGATATGTTAAAATATACCTTATTTAGAGTACATAAGTCACAAAAACTCGAAATTGTCGAGATTGTGGGTTGGATCATTTTTGCATAAATCGGTCCAATTATGAAAGTTATTTGTCTAGGCAGACTTATCAATAAGGGTACTCATCATCATCTAGCTTCTCGACACCAGCTCAAAACGATAGCTTAGAAAATTTGTAATGTAACCTTCTGTCATTTACCAATTAAAAAATTGTTTTAATCAAAATTGTTTTGCCTACCTCAAACAAATAGCTAATCTTTCTTCTGGCGTTATAGCCTTCCGATAGTTAGTATCTTGTTTAGTAATGTGAAGATATACAACCTTTATATCTTATCGATGGTTTGTTGCTTAGCAATGTTTGTTACATTTGTCTTGTCACTCATTATAAAAAAATATGCTTTCTACATAATAAAACAAAGTTTTATTAAAACGTTTATTTCTGCATCTACGGCAACTAAACAATTATAAGCTTTAAGAATACAATAAAAGTTTAACAAGTAATATCTCCGATAATCAATGATAACAAATCATAAAACTGAACTCTTGTAACACGATAATATAATTGAAAATGTTCATCATCTAACTCATAAAATAAAGTTGTAAACTCTCCACTTGTGTGCCGAGATTGAATGTGTTGACATATCCAAGATCTGGAACGTCTTTTTCTTAAATAATAATAAGTCAGTATTAATCTTCTTTTTCTATGTGTAACGTATTCATCATCGGAACTTTCTTCATCGATTATATTCATGGCGAGCGACGTCCGTCTAATTGAACTACGCAACACTGACTGAGCTTTGGCTTAGCTGTTGGTGTGCACGCTATTTATTTCTAGCTTAGCTAAGCCTAGCTTGCTTGGCATAGCTTAGTTTTCGGTCTGCAACCGGCTTTAGGGCTATATTTCACCGGGACACCATGGCGGCGCAACCAGTCGCCGCTACCAACAAAATGTATACAGCTCTATAAAGAGTTACTCACCTGGTGTCCGTTTGGTTGCGCAACCAATTTGGCGGCGCGACCAGCTCGGACGCGTGCACAGAATGTAACTGGTTGCGCCGCCACGCTCGCGCTGGTCGCGCCACCACTAATTACTATAGCGCTGTATGGTGTCTCACTCACTCAGCCGCCAGTCCGGCCGCCAGTGACGCCCCCACCTCATTGCATGCAGCACGTGTGCACTGTTATGTTTTTTTTCACTGCTTATTTTAATATTTTAGTTGTTTGTTAATTGCGTACGATGGATAATTTCGATACCGAAAGGTTTATTATCAAAATTCAAAGTAGACCATCAATTTGGGATAATTCCTCATCAGATTATTCCGATAGAGATTTGAAAAAGAAATGTTGGGAGGAAGTTGTAGATTTGTTTGGAGAACAGGAGCAAACCGTTGAACAAAAAAAGAGCTTAGGTAAGTAAACAAGATATAATTGTATTAATGAATTTGTGAATCAATAAATGTTCATGATGATTCTGGTGTAAAATGGACAGCCAAAAGCTCGTTTTAAGTATATATATGTATTTATTAATTAATATAATTATTTTGCCATGGAAGTGGGTTTTCGTTTACAAAACAATGTGCAAAATTATCTCGAGTGGTAGTAGCAGCACACCCTCCTCTACTGAAATTTTGCTGTGTTGTAGTTTGAAAGCCCGTTATTGTCAGAGTATCATCATATGAACATCCATCTCTAGAACGTACAAAATTGTGTAACACACAACATGTTCTCACAATGGATTTTGCTAATTCTGTGTGGACATTTAATGTTTTGTGGAAAATTCTCCATTTATTTGTTAAGATGCCGAATGTGCACTCGATGTAATGGCGAGCTCTCGATAGTCTAGTTAAAAAAAATTTTTTCGGCACTGAGGTTGTTTTCTCCGTATGGACGCATAATATTTGTGCTCAACCCGAATGCTTCATCGCCTATAAATACGTAAGGGAAAAGCTTTGGGTTATTTTCTGAAATTTGTAGGGGCTCTGGAATATCTAAAGTATTACTTATGAGTTTCTTATACAATTCAGTTTCTTGGAAAATTGCTGAATCGCTACTTTTCGCATAGGCACCGACGTCTATATAAATGAAATTATAATTAGCGTCACATACAGCCATCAACACCAATGAAAAAGAGTGTTTATAGTTATAATACATCGAACCAGAATCAGCAGGTTGAATCAGTCTTATGTGCTTTCCATCGATATTACCGATGCAGTGTGGAAAGTTGGCATGTTTTTCGAAACCATCTGCTATTTTCATCCAGTCATTTGCAGTAGCCGGAAGTGATAAACATGTTTGCAACTTATCTCTAATCACGGCACACACTTCTTTTATTATTGCACTTAATGTTGTTTGTGCTAGACGAAAGTTATAATGCAATTCCCTCATCGTACATCCACTTGCGAGGTACCTGTAGGCTGTAATTAACAAAAAGTAATAAGTAATATAATTATATTTCCAGGGTTAGTGTTGCAAAAAAGATGGAAAAGCATCAGATCATGCTATGCGCGGGAAGTCAAACGCCAAAAAAATGTAAAGTCTGGTTCTGGACCCACTAACCGCAAAAGCGAATACATATATTTTAAGCAGTTACAGTTTCTACAAAAAGTAGTAGCTATCAGAGAAGAAGGTGTAGAAGAAGAAAATTCGGAGAGCACTGAAGTAGGCGAGCGACCTAAACAAAAAGTTACAAACAAACGTAAACTAACAGTAGACAATGATCCCTTTGTTCAAGCATTAAATAATTCAATTGACCAAAGACGCCGTGAGACAACAGAGCAGAGACTACGCGCGACAGCTGAGGTTGACGAAGATCAGCTATTTCTGCTTTCATTGAAAATAAAGATGCTAACTTTGTGGAACGACGCGTCAGGTTTTTCTGGTAACAGGACGTTTGATTATGCTGATCAGTCATTTCGGAATTCTTCAGAAATTAATCCAGGTGGCAGGATGGTGAGTCATGAGACCTATCATCCTGGTTATTCGACGCAACGGCAAGTGATTGCTACTGAATATCCTGGACCGAGTTATAGGACAAACACGAATTATCAGAATAAACCTATTACAAGTAGTCCTAATTCTCCATATAATTCTATGACTACAATGACATATGCAAGTTCTCCAAGCGACACACATGATTCACAGGACTCAGAATCACTTATGGATCTATATAGCACTTAAACGTTCATGGCTTGTTTGTTTGTCTACATTTTTAATAAAACTTACTTTAAAAATGTTCATAGTTTGTTTTAACTTCCTTAATGTTACAAACAACTTTTCTTCAGGACTGATTGATTTTCTTAATATTGTGTCTTGCTTCAACAAATCGTTTTCACACAAAGTCAGTAACTCATCAAAGGACCTCACGGATATCCTCACATAGCTAAAAAACTTATCCGGATATCTTCTTAGATCGTCGTATATGTTGACGAATTGTCCTTTCTTACAGCGATTGGCTAAATAAGGATGAACCCACCACTGTTTCTTTTTTCTCTTGAACTTTCTTTTCCTACGTACATACAGCAGTAGTGCTGTCTCTTCAAGGTCCATTTTGATACTGTCTCAGTGTGGTGTGGCGACTGGTGTCTGCATGGTGTCTAGTTTGGTAGTTTACGGACACCACGGTGGCGCAACTGGTTGCGCCACCATGGTGTCCCGGTGAAATATAGCCCTTACATACGACGCCGCGCCGTGGCGGCGGCGCGCCGCCGCCACGGCGCTATTTAACCCAAAAATCAAAAATTTTGATCGACATCAAAAGTCGAATATTACAAAGTTTTATTATGAAAGTAGTTTTTGCTACCTGGCAAAACGGAAGGGTCGGGGGGACAATAAACCGCTCGACTCTCTTTTGTTCTTGCTAACATTCCGTTCACAATCAGTCGTCTTTCTAACGCAAGCTTGATCGTACGAACTTAATACGCAGTGAAAGTGAGTCAACTTAATTGTTGAAAATAAGTGTAACAATTAGATTATTCGGAATAAATCATATTTTAGTTATGGACGGTGCAGGACAAGGTATGTAAAATTTAAATTACTAATTTTTTTAGTAATATATACCTTTAATAATTATTTACGCCATCTTTTGTGGAGTACATTAAAATGATGAGTCGATTTCACCCTTTTCCAATATTTCAAAGTCTTTTTGTTGTATTTCCGGACTTTTCCTGGGTCAAATTCTTTTATCATCTTGTTGTTAGATATGCATATTAGAAATTTAAAAAGAAAATAGCTGCCACCACGTGCCAAAATGTTAACATTTTGAAAATTAAGTGCATGTGGTATTTACCAAAACAAACTTTATTTTGCGGTCACTTAAGTTAATTTCAGGCTTCTCTTGTTGTAGGGTCTTCTGGTGCTAAGGTCGTGACGCGAGAATATGTTTTCTGAAAAGCCAGGGAATATACTGAACCAGATTTCGAAAAAAGTTTGATTTATTGGAGTTTGAAATAATTAATGACTCTTCATTCCCAACTGATCAAAAATCTAAGTTTATTCATACATTTTCTCGTGTCAAGTCTGAAATGAAGTCTAAGTGGCAGACAGCAAAGCGAACAGAAAGGGTGTTTTTGAAAAAATATCATGATTGGTTACAAGGCACTCTTGAAATACCGAAACAAATAATTAATACTGAAAAATCCCAGGGTCCCGGTCGGCCAAGCACAGAGTTCGCGGAACTAACAGACTGCAGTAAGCGTCGAAAGACATCACATTTACGAGACAAAAATGAAGCAGAAACACTAATTTATGCAGGTCAAATGGCGCTTCGTGATAAAGGAAATGTGGATGGTGCATACGTGATAAAAGATATTATGGCATCCCCAACACGTGGTCGTAAATAACGTGAAGCTTTCAGAAAGAGCGCTACACCTGAAGCAAAAATTAAGCAACTATCGCCAAGTCAGGCTTTGTCTATGTTTGTGGAAGCTGCATTAACAAGAAAGCAGTACGAAATAGTTAGAGAAAGTTCTAAAAAACTATACCCGTGCTATTCGATTTTACAAAAAGCAAAACAAGATTGCTATCCAAATGCAGAGTCTTATAGGGTCACTGAAACGTGTGCAGAAATTAAATAACAAGCATTACTGACTTAATCGTCACCTGGCGAGCGCGAATCTCGCGAGCGCGCGCGAGTTGGCACTTTTCGATTTTACCTACTTTTTTTGTCGTCAACTCGCGCGTCTATGTAAAGTACAGTCAAATAAAAAGAGATTGAAAACAAAAACTATTAATAATTATTTATTGACCGCGTTAGCTGATTCTGTGAAGTACTGACTTAGATTACGATTTAGAGGGCCGAAATGAGAAGGCCTGGGGAACGCATCCAATGACACATACTATCTCGACTAACACGCATGCGCACAACAGTATAGCTGTCATAGCGCTATCTCTTTCTAATTCATTTTGCAAACTGAGTGCCTACTCCTTATGCACTTAGTTACAAACGATGTACCTGTCACGTCTAACATGGCGGAAGTGATGTGTGTGTGTGACAGGGACGGGTACATCGTTTAGCCGTTCGAAGTTCATCAGGAGTAAGCACCCTAGTTATTATTTTAGTGACGTTAGTGTTACGTAAGCTAAGCTGACGTTTACAGTGCACTTACGGAGTAAACATACTTACAGAGTATAAATGTTTTTATTAAGTCTATAAGAATGCCATTTGGTGTGAAAATGTGGAAGTTTTTAGTGATTTTGATGTACTGTGGGGGTAAGTTTATAACAATTAAACTTTTCGGGTAATACTCTCAAAGTGTTCTGTTACTTTTATCAGGCATCTTGATTAGTTAAACCTTAGATTAACTCGTTGTTCTTACTACACACATCAAAAGTGTCTAGGGATCAAGCATTTTTATGCGGATTTCTTGAGATTGAGATGTGGCTTTGTAATAAATTTATGATTATATAAATTTATATGGATCCTTTTTGGTGCATTTCATAATTTGAAACAGGAACTGTTAATCAAATTCGAGTAAAAGATGAAAATCAGCTGTCAATATTTTCCCTATAAAAACATACAACGCATTGAAGACATTATTAGTGCTACTGTTTCCCTACTACTGATTAAAACCAACGTTATTATGGAGCGGCGACGTCATTTAAGCAGGGAAGAAATGCTCAGAGCCGTGGGAATGATAGAAGCTGGTTCCCGGCAACGTACTGTGGCTTTAGCTCTGAATACAAGTCAGAGTGTTATCAGTCGACTTTGGACACGTTACCGAAGCACTGGTACCGTGGCTGAGCGCCATGGAGGACGGTATCGCTGCACCACACGGAGACAAGACCGATACATTCAAATCTTAACTCGAAGAGCTCCAACAATAACCGCCATGATGTTAGCCGTGAGGCTTCATCACTCTTCAGGGAACTTAATTAGCGACCAAACAGTCAGAAACCGCTTGCATGAAGTGAACCTTCATTCCCGAAGACCGCTACGGGTACCACCTATAGCAATGCACAATCGTAGGATTCGATATCAATGGGCTCTTGAACACAGAAATTGGGCAGAAGAACAATGGCGTTTCGTGTGCTTTTCTGATGAGTCTCGTTTTGGTATGAGACCGGATACAAGACGTATACGACACTAGAGAACCCCTGGACGCCAACAGCGATTAAAATCCTGCCAGGAAGTCCATCCTTATAGTGGTGGAACCATCATGGTATGGGCGGGTATTTGGATCGGCGGAAGAACTGAGTTGATTTGGATCAGAGGCAACCTCAACGCTCAAATTTATGCTGAGACGATTGTATCTAACGTCATCGTTCCTCTACAAGTGCAAATCGGTCCCTTATTTCAGTTAATGCATGATAATGCACGACCGCACACCGCAAGAGTTGTAAGACAGACTCTCGCCGCAGCTAACATCAATGTCCTGCTCTGGCCTGCTCAGTCGCCAGACTTGAACCCGATTGAGCATGCATGGGATATGCTACAGAGAAGAGCTCTGCCGAATATGGAGGGTATCCAGTTGCAAGAAGACCTTTTTTTGTTGTTGCAACGAACATGGGCGGCCATTCCACAGCGTGATTTGGATGAACTCATTTTGAGTATGCCAAACCGATGTTCTTGTGTTGTTAGTGTTCGCGGTAGAAACACGGATTATTAATTGTTTAAGTTACCCAATAAAATTTTAAAGAAAACTGTTATTTCAGTCTTTTTTTCGAACTTTAATGTTAGTGGTTCAAATGTCAAAAATCCCTTTATTAGGAAAATGGCAAATTTCTTTATTAATGCAAAGGTGACTTGGTTTATCGTTACTGTGACAAACGAAAACACTTTATTTGATGAATCCTTAAAGAAAATTTTAATTAATATCAATCAGGAGAAAAGTTATTGCAAAAATATATGTTGATCCCTAGACACTTTTGATGTGTGTATTTTACTTTTTTGAATTAACATATGGCTTTACCCGCTCGGTTGCTTCGCAAAAAAATGCAAAGAGGGTCGCTTGCCAGTGATTTTTGACCGCATCTGAGCGTACGACGCGCCGTAATAAAAATTTGACTGTGACTCGCTCCAGAAGCGCACTTCAAATGTTTTAACTGCTCTGAATAGCCATTAAAATAAGCCTAAACATTGTGTCTGTTTTTTAATAGATCTTGTTTCCGTATTTTCCTATGTACCTTGAAACTTTAACTACCCAAATATTAGCTACTTGTATGGAAAAATGCGTTTTACTAAAAACTAAGATCGACAAGAGTATTGTTTCTTATTTTATTTATAAACTAGATTAATTACTAGATACATTTAATAACACATGGATATATTTCATGTGGAATAAAATATTTAAAACATTAAGGGAACTACTACTTGAAAAAAAAAAAATGGCGACGTCAACTTTATTTCGTATCGTGTACTAAGAATTAGATTTATAATGTTGTCAACTTGTATTTGAAGGTCGGATGATATATCAGTCTATGGTTTAGAAACGTTTCACGAGGACTTTATGAACTACAACATAAAGTTTAAAGTCGATTAGTAAAAATTGGTTGTTGGAAACGATTGTTGCCAGAAGCAGTCAAGGATGTTCAATTTTGGAAAAAATTGTTTCCTTAAGCAGTTTATCGGTTACTTAATTGTTTTGTTCACTTTAACTTGATTGTCGTTTACTTTCTTATAGTGCGATTGCACTTTAAAATAAATACCACGTGGCAATTTTACACGGTATATTTATTCCATAGTAAAAAATATACGTTGATTTTCCATTTTTTATATAGATAATTTATATTTTTTTGTGATTTAGCTTTTTAGAAAATGTTTGTCATTAAAAACAATATTTTTAGGAAGTGGACCACAGGCAGGTTCGTCCAGAAATGTAACTGGACACGACATCATTACATCTCAGCGAGGAAGTTCGATACTACTTCGTGCAGGACACAAATATAATAAAGACCGAGAAAATAAAGATGGTTCCTGTATCTGGAGGTGTTCGAAGAGGACTGTTTGCAAGGCAAGATTAATTATTGATAGCAATAACTGCATCAAACGAGATGACAAGCACGACTGTGAGCCTGATTTTGTATCAAATGAACTGGAGCTTAACTTCGACAAGTGCATGGAAAAAGTAAAAAGTGACTGTACTATACCCATACCAAATGCATTTCGACATACGGTCTCAACCCTTAAAGATAAAGGAATTGACCTCATAAAAAAAATACCTACATATAAAAATATTAAAAACAAATTTTACCGAAAACGGAATAAGTCATTGGGGGTAAGAAAGGTATGTTTTAAGTCGATTAAGAATGTTACTGTGCCCGAAATATTTGCAAACTTTTTACTAGCCGACTACCAAACAATCAATAGAATTTTAATATTCGCTAGTGAAAATTGTAAAACAATTTTAGCAAAACCAAATTTGACCATTTTATGCGATGGTACTTTTAAATTTTGTTTAAAACCTTTCCAGCAGTTGTACACTTTACATGTTGATTTAGGAAGTAGTAAAACTCATAATAATATTATACCCGTTATTTATGCGTTGTTGGGTAACAAAACAAGAGCAACTTACAAAATTTTGTTTCGCCTTATCAAGAGCCAAATTCCTCAGTTTAATCCCAAAACCATTCTACTAGACTTCGAGAAGGCTGCAATGTTAGCAGTCAAAGACATATTCCCTGAAACAAGCGTTAGAGGGTGTTTCTTTCATTTTTCGCGAAGTTTGTGGCGGAAAGCTGACGAAATAGGCATAACAAAATCTGTACTATTTAGAAAACATATAAAGAGGTGCGTTGTTTTGGCACATTTGCCCAAAGAAGCTGTTGAGAATGGTTGGTTGTATATTATGTCTCAATGTCCGAATGATAAAAATATTGTAAAATTTAATGATTATTTTGTAAGAACTTGGTTGAATGAGACTTCCATTTTCGCAGACAAATGGTCTTGTAATTTTAGCCAACACCGCACTACGAACATGGTTGAGAGCTGGCATTCTACGGTAAATAAAAAAATTAATAGCAAACCCAAAAGTATTGCACATTTTTTGACCATCTTAAAAGAAGAAGATAATTATTATCAGACTTTATACTTAAAGAAGTCTAATATAACTGCAAAATGTAAAGAAACTTGTGCTATTGACGAGCACATTACCAACACTGTTAACGAATTTATCCATGGGGTTATAAATATTGACTTATGTATCGAACTTTTGATCTTGTGATTTTTGATTTAATTTAGCATAGTCTGTTTATTTTAACGTTTGCTATAAAAATCATTTATAACAAACCATGATCTGTGATTGTATAGTCTGTGATTAGTTTTATTAGTAGGTCGTCAGTAATAACTTAGCCAATTGATGAATCTACTTATTGATAGTGTTTAGCGTTTTTTGTAAAAATCATTTACAACCATATGTGATCTGTGATTTTATAGTTTCTAAGACTCTTTCTATGGTTCCTAAGATTGATTTTATTAGGGAGCAATAATAAGTCAGTTTGTTGTCAATTACTATGTTTAGCTTTACTATTTTATACTTACCAATATTCAGTATACGAGTATGTGAGGGGAGTGTTTTCGTTGTTTCTATTTTATTTACTTAGTTTTTTACAATTTACATACTAGATAATAAGATAATAAGCCAAATTCTCAAATCAATGTGATATTGTTGATAATTAGTAAGGGAAATACTACTAATAATTTATATTTTGTCCTGTTGATTTATAATAAACTGATTTCAAAACGATGTATATTTTGTTTTATTTTAAAAATCAAATTTCATAAAGTTTCTTATACATTTATAGTAGGTAAGTACCTAACTAAATTAAATTTGTTATAACGTTTTTGTAGCTGACTATACATTAAAACATCAAATTATATAGACGCGCGAGTTGACGACAAAAAAAGTAGGCAAAATCGAAAAGTGCCAACTCGCGCGCGCTCGCGAGATTCGCGCTCGCCAGTTGACGATTAAGTCGCATTACTAGACCACACTGCTCAGCGTTTTATATTATATCTTGAAGAAGTGTTACAAACTTTACCAGAGGAAGAATTGGTGAACCTAGAGCTCACATATAAATGGGGATGTGATGGTTCGCAGCAGGCGCAATATAAACAAAAATTTGTTAACAGCAGTGTCTGACGCAAATATTTTTCAATCATCACTTGTGCCATTACAGTTGATAATTAAGAGTAATAAAAAAAATATTTGGAAAAATCCATCACCGTCTTCCCCGCGTTACTGTCGACCAATGCGGATCAGATTTATACACGAGAGCAAAGATGTAACAAATGATGAAATTAATTACCACAAAGACCAAATTAAACGGTTAATTGGCACGAAGATAACTTTCGGGTCCTGCGAAATAACAGTTACTCATAACTTGTTACTCACCATGGTAGATGGTAAAGTGTGCAACTCGGCAACAAACACAACCTCTACAATGAGATGCTCTATGCAAAGCCACATCAAAGGATTTTAATAAACTCGAAAAGTTTAACGAGACCACATCAACAGAGTTACAAACTTACTATAAAGAAATGGCAAGTGAGAACTCAGACCGAAAAAGATATAATAAAAGATAGAAAAGCAAAAATCCAAGAAGCATTCAAAAATGAACTTGGATTAATAGTGGATGTACCTATAGCCAATTTCGGGAACACTAATGACGGCAACACTAGTAGAATTTTTTTTAACAATATAGAAATATCGGCAAATATCACCGGAATCGACAAAACTTTAATAGAAAGATTAGCAGTTATTTTAGAAGTGATATCAAGTGGATATAAAATTAATATTGAAAAATTTGACACCTATTGCCAAGACACAGCGAAGATGTATGTAGAATTATACTCATGGTATCCTATGACACCTACACTTCACAAAATTTTAATTCATGGGCCTACAATTATTAGACACGCCATACCACCAATAGGGCCCTTATCAGAAGAAGCTGCAGAGGCTCGTAATAAACATTTTCGGAAATTCAGGGAACAATACGCAAGAAAATTCAGTAGAACTGCCTGTAATATGGATGTCTTAAATAGATTATTGTTAACTTCAGACCCATATTTGACAAGTATTAGACGAAAAGTGTCTAAAAAATCAATACCTTTTAAACTGGAAACTAGAGAAAAGTTAATGTCCTACGAAGTTGATAAGGATAAAGGGGATGCAGAAGATAGCGTACATGATTCAGATGAAGAAGAGTATTCAGATGAATAAGCGACTTAATTAGTTTAATATTTTTTAATTAATACGTCTAAATTGTTATAAGAAAGATTGCAATAAATAGTGACAAAGGACGATGCGTGAAAACGCCCCCAACTTTATACCGACCAACAGATTTGAAATGTATCTCAGTCAAATCATCTTAGTAAGGTGATAATTTTTTACTATGGAGACATCTCTCAAAAGTACGGGATATTCCGAGAAAATAATGTTTTAATATTATTATTTTTGGCACAAAATAACAGTTTGTGTTTCATAGTATTATTATTATAATTACATACATATATCTTACTATTCATTTGATCTTTGTTATTGTGGATTCCGTTAAAAAAAACATTTATATAAAATCTTATTGGTACTTTGAGGTCAAACAAAAAATACCTAGTATAAGTGATAAGTTTATTTAACGGCAATAATGAAGTCTGTTAACAAGCAGTAAAATATACTAACGATCGGCTGCAGCAGGTGACACCTAAAGCGGCGCATACGCAACTCACACACCAACAACCCCGCCCACTCCCCTTCCTCTACCCCGCAACCGCTGTCACCCGTCCCGTCCCTTTTCTACCTGAAGTTAGTCGTTCGTTACCTGTTCGCTGTCCACGACGTGACGTTGTTATTCTGTGTGTTATCGGATTATTTTACTTAGACTTACCCCTTCATGTTTATTGGACCTGATTGATAGCTTCACGTTTGACCCTGGCACGTTAAAGGACTTTGTTTTTTTAAAATGGAAACCGGACGCCGATGTATTTTGTCCCCTTTGTCGTCGTACCCCTGCGCCCCTGTACCCCGTGGACGAGGATTCATATAGATGTGTGTATGTAGTGTGTCAATTATTCTTAAAACAAAATATGGTGTCTAGGTTGTTTGCCATTTTTTATATCGAAGTCTAAAACTATAACTACCAATACCAATTAATTATTTTAAATAAATGCCAAAGGTACTAATATCGGCATTAAATGTATTTTTATTTAAATGTTACAGATTGTCATGTCTTGAATATAAATAAAACAAATCAACCTCATAGACATTAAACAAGAACACTCGTGATAGCGAGATTTGGTGTCTAAAATAACACCAACAATTTTTTTTTTTGTGTTTTCTTGTGTTTAATTGGATGCAATTAGTAGGTATATATTTTTCACCTACTGATCGAATTCATTTTAACTACTGAACGTGTTAAAAAAAGAAGAGGATAGTAAAAAAAATATTAATGAATATTAAAAAAAAAAATAACATATTTTTATTTAAGTTATTTTTTTTGCGCAAAAGAAAAGGAAAGGGAGATATTCAGTATAGATAAGATATCCATACAAAATCTCTCCTTTTCCTATTCTTTTTTCGGGTTTGACAATACAATTCGCCGCATTACATAATGATGTCATCATCATGTAATGCGGCCAATTATATGGCTTTACATGTACATTGCACATAGGGAGAAAAATGTGCTCATTCAGCGTGTAATACGTTTTCTTTCGTTTCAGGTTGTTTTTAACAACATTATGGCTGTATGCCATAGATGCTGGCAAAGAGGCACCAATTCCGTTGAACGGAGAGGCCGCGATCAGGGCATGGTTTTGAATGATCCAGAATTTATAGCAGAACCTGTGGCAGAACCTGTTCCAGGACCTGTGCCTGAACCCAATCCAGGACCAGCGCTGGAACCCGACCCAATACCTGCGCCAGAACCCGTGCATATTCCAGATGCAGATCAACAAGGAGCTCAGATTTTCATGCCTAATCATGTAAGAACTCCAAATTCATCTCGGCGCTGCATTTATAGGCAATGCGGAAATGAAAATCTGAGACGAATCTCAGCTTCTATAAAACTGTACGCCGTATGTAACTATCGATTATACATGCCACCAAGTGCCCGGCTGTGCGAAGATCATTTGATGCATTTGGAATGGGAGGAGTTGCTTGATTCTATCAACGTGACCCATTATTTCAACTCACCGTTGCTTACAGATATGACAAATATGTTGATACAAGCAGTCAATAATAGCCCAAGGTTCGATTTTAAATCCCCTATAAGATTCGATGAAAATGAGCCACATTTTTGGACTGGTTTAACCCATGATCAATTTAATATCATATTAGATTGAGATCGTCATCCGCGAACTGTTCTTGGAATCTATCTGACAAAACTAAGGACTGGCGAAACTAACGGAAGGCTGTCAACATTATTTAAAATGTCACGTAGTCAACTTGAAAGAAAAGAAAAATAAAAATAGCGAGAGAATGTTTGTCACATGATTTTGTTCCCAGACATCTTGGATTAGATCACTTGACTAGAGACAGCGTTCTCGAGAGAAACCTATTAATTCCAAAAGAGATTTTCGGAAATGACGAGAATACAAAGGCCATTTTGATTTGTGATGAAACGTATATGTACATCGAAAAAAGTGCGAACTTTTTATTCCAACGTGCAAGTTATAGCCATCATCAGTTTAGGAACCTATTAAAACCATTTTTGATAGTGTGCAGTGATGGATACATCATAGATGTAATGGGCCCATACCCCGCAACTACTTCTGATGCGTCAATAATGCAATTAATAACGAACAATGAAGAATATGCACTGCATTTTTTTTTAAACCCTGGTGACGTCTTCATTCTGGATCGGGGATTTCGGGACAGCATCGGTGACATAGAGTCGTACCAATATGAAGCGCATATGCCTCCCTCAAAGGATCGGAACGCAACGCAATTAACTACTGAACAAGCAAATAAGTCCCGCTTAGTCACAATTTGCCGATGGGTAGTTGAAGCGGTGAATGGCAAATTCAAAAACAGATTTAAGTTGTTAAGACAAAAATATTTTAATAAAACGTTACCTAACATGTTCACTGATTTTAAAATTGGTGCGGCCATAATAAATGCATTTTATAGTGTCGCTATACATAATGTGCACGCTCCTGAGATTCTCAACATAATCCACTCTCAAATCAACACACCTAATCTATTGAATGATTATGTACATATGAGAAATTTAAATAGTTAAAGAGTGGCTTTTGTACCAATGGCAGCAAATATTCCTCATTTTGAAGAATTTCCTCGCTTATCCGAAAACGATGTTTTCATTTTTGCTTTAGGAAGCTATCATATCAAGCTTGCGAAATCATATTGTGCAGAGCACTTACGCATTCAATGTGGTAAACCACATTGAATTATACCGACAAACTGAGCTGACTGATTTACATCTATGTGATATACTACAAAGAAATGTGTGGTTGGTCAGAGTTCTCGTACAATCGCGACATGTGAGGTCACGCGTTTATTATTCATATATTTTAATAGATCGCGATTCCACTAATAGAAATGCTATTGCTCACTGGTATTGCACGCGCCTTACAGGAAATCGAACTGTAGGAAGCTGCGCACATATAATTTCAATTGTGTGGTGCATGGGGCTAGGGCGTCACATTGATTTTAATCCACCGGCGGAACTGTTCAATAGTATAATAATAGATGATAATTAATATTTATATAATTAATAGGGCTATTTTAAGTATTTTTTAAATATATGGACAACCAAAGCCACACAATAATTGGTTTTATAATGTCGGGCGACGCACGGCGTTCAGTGTATGTATATACGCTTCATAATAGCCTATAATGTTGTTATTTTAATTTTTTATAACATGTTTGTGGTGAATGAAAAACAATAAACAATGATTTAATAAAAAAAATCTAAACCCCATGGATTTTAAATTGAAAACTGGTCGTTAGTCTTTTTATAGGTCCTTATGAACTTACTAACATTTACAAAAGATCTGTTGGAGGGGGGGGGACGGGTCTCATACTGGTCATCATCCTTTAATGATTTTTTTTACAATTATTTCAAATTCCTGCTTCAAAAATATCTCAAAATATTTTTTAAGCCGCGCACGCTACCTGTCAAAGATTTTTTTGCAGTATGGATATACCTGAATTTATTAACCCTTAGGGTACCTACGCACTATGCGGTATACCGGAACGCGGTCAACCGTCCGGCTAAGTGAGAGTCAAAATGGCGGGTGTACCATAGCGAATTAAATTATACCAAATATCAAAAAAATGTACCTAAAACGTACTATTTTGTACCTAGCTCTAAAAAATTTGTACCTCCTTCAGAACGAAATTATTTCAAAATTAAGGTACACCCGCCATAATGACATCAAGATGGCGGATGTGTTCTATAATATTTTATTATTTATACATTACTCATAATATATAATTACACCAAAAAATTGGTGTGCGTAGTCCCAGCGGAAAAGTGTCGAATTTCTTAATTTCAGTTTAGCAGATATTTAGTGTATGACGTCGTGTAATTGTGTATGGTAAATAAAAATTTGTGCATCCATCTATTACGGAAATATTCAACAAAAACTGTTTCCGCTGGGACTAAGTATTCCTAGCGGCACTTTTTTTCCTATGGACGTACAAGAAAAAAAATACATACAATAATTAGTGTGTTGTGTGTAACGAGAGGTAAATGTGTATGTTAAAATGAAATTTGTGTGTCTTATATTTGTCAAGATATTCAAGTTGCCGCTGCGCTGACGTTTGACTATTTGATGAAAATCATATGAAACGGTTTAGCACAGAGTTGTAATTTTTTACGCAGGTTGCTTTGAATTTTTGTGTAATGTGTCTGAAAACAGAATTTGAAAAAAACCTAACGTTCAGAAGATATATAGGGTTAGTTCGCCCTTTCACGTCCATCGCCCGGTTAGCGTCCATTTTACGGATCTCCCTTTAAAAATGCTCGAAAATAAGTATACTCACACACTAATAAAATGGAAAGACATGACCTCATACCTTAACGTATAAGAGACACGCACACATAGACAAAAGTTCCGCCCGCCCCGCTAATCCTGTGTAAAAAAATATTTAGTCACGGGTGTTCAACAGCAGAGTGCGGACGCGCGGGATTTAGATAAAAATTAGTGTGCAGCGGCGTGTTTAACGGTAAGTCTTTTATTGTTTTATGTGCATTTTAGGAAACATAGCTGTTTCTAGACATTAATAATGAATAATATGAATTTGCTTGTTTTTTTAATAGTTAACAGTTAAAATAAGGTGGACGCGAATTACAACACCGAATTTATAAAACGTGCACTTTGCGTCCGCAGTGGACGCGAACTCGTCTATTTATGTTTTCTTTAGTTGTTTATTTTTATGTGACTGAACTATGAAAGAGAAATTTGGTTTTTGTTTATTTTAACATTTATAGTACCTATGCAATTGTAATGACCAATTTGCGTCCACATTATTATAATTGTAGTAAAAGATACACAATATCCTACAGAGGATAATATTATAGCAAATTGCGTCCTTTTTTTCATTAAATAGAAATGATAGCATAAATATATTTTATTTATATTTTTTTAATAATTTAAAATGTATAGTACAGTTTTGATTAGGACTATGAGTTTAAAATTCAATTTTTACTAGAGCAATGAAATGCTTAAAGTTTTCCTAAAATAATTCTTTATGTTTTCCTATTTAAGATGAGTTTTTCGGAGATAAGAAAGAAGAAGGAAATGAAAACCTATATAGAAGACGATTTCAAGACAGCGTTAAGTGATATTCGTGAGAAGAAGAAATCGATAAGACAAATATGCAAAGATTATGCTATTCCAAAGACCACAATATTGGATGGCCTGATGGAGTAAAGAAAAGAGTGAAAAAAAGTTGAATGGCTTCTTAACATATCGAAATGTGGATTTCCCGTTAAAAAACAAGAATTGTTGTATACTGTTCAGAAAATAATTCGAGACGGGGAGTTTAAAAATAAATTCAAAGATGACCGCCCAGTTCAAAAGTGGTATGAAAAATTTTTGGGCAGAAATAAAGAAATCTCACTTAAAAATGCTGAGGGCATTAATAAAGCTAGAGCCCAAGTCACAGAACAGTCAATCAGATTATGGTTTAGAGATCTAGAGGTATTTTTGGACAGTATACACCAAAGAGATATTTTGAGTGATCCGACAAGAATTTTCAATGGGGACAAAAGTGGTTTTGCTCTTTGTCCTAAGATAGGAAATGTTTTAGGGCCAAGAGGGTACAAGAACTTGTACCAAATAAAGCCAAGTAATGAAAAAGAAAACATAACGGTATTATTAACATTTAATGCGAATGGAGATATGTGCCCACCTTGTGTTGTGTTTCCCTACATAAGACCACCAAAAGCTGTAGTGAACAGTATGCCCCCAGAATGGTGCTTGAGCAGACCGGATACAGGTTGGATGAGAGGAGAAGTATTTTTTGAATACATCGGCACCGAGTTTAACAACTGGGCAGTAAAAAATAATATTAAAAAACCAGTGCTTCTGCTGGTAGATGGGCTTAAATCCCACATGTCATTAATGTTAAGTACGATATGCGAACAAATGCAAATTATTTTGTATGCCCTTCCGCCCAACACCACCCATATTTTACAGCCAGCTGACGTTAGCGTATTTGCACCGGTAAAAACATATTGGAAATCTACAGTCCGCACATTCCTATCAAAACCAGAAAATTTGAATTCCGCTGTCACAAAAACAAACTTTTGCACTTTGTTAAATGATGCACTAAAACATCCTAACATGTCCGACAACATCAAAAATGGATTTAAACGGTGTGGTCCTTACCCATTCGATGCATGTGTAAGAAATACTTTGGAAAATGTACAGACCGTTGATCAACAGTCACAAGCTATAACTCACTCCGACATTAAAAGTTTTGAAAAGGTTTTAAAACAACTGAAGCCGACATTAAAGGAAAAAATATTAACATTCGAACTATTACGAAAGCAGTCAATAGTTTGAAAAAGAAGTGGGTTTTGCCGAGATTTCTATCGAAACTGAATCTGAGAGGTCACATATGGAACTTTCAATAGAACAAAATGTGCTGAATGTGACGATATACAAATTTCAGATGTAGAAGACGACGACGAGAAAAACATTGGCTGTGATAAGTGTGTTAGATGGTATCATCTGAAATGCACGCGATTTATAGGGCTTAGTTATTTAGAGGCCAAAGACAAGTCTTTTAAATGTGACTTGTGTAATTAATACCATTCTAAGGCTATAATAATCATACCTTGTCTCATAATATTATGATTATAACATTTATTTTGGTAGTAGGATTAGACAAAATTATTATGTTGTTTTTAGGGTGATTGATCTCGTGAGTTTAGGGTAAAATAAACAGAACTGATTGTTGTTGATTTCTAAAGGCTGAATTATTATTTACATACTTAAGAGGTGGTAACGAATGTATTGTTATTTTTTATTTTAAATTCTATCGATGTTAAGAAGAATAAACAAGTATTTTTTTTTTTTTTTGTAATGTTATTTATGTTGATTTTTTATAACTTTAATCTTAAATAAAGAAATTGTTTAAATCCAATCTTTCTTTAAATTGTCTTAACAATATCACCCCATTATTCCTTCTCTAAACTGGTGGACGCCAAATGGTCCACGGGCAATGGTAAACGAACCTGGCCGACCGGACAACCGTTCATGTGAACCAATGTTATTACCACCGGAGACTGAAGAAATCCGCAAGATCCTAGGAAGTGAAGGTATAGTAACAGAAAAGAAAGGAGAAGACCTGCATTGCAGTTTAAATAAACGATGGTCAACTATTCTTCAAGAGGGACTTAACTCAGAAGCCCGAGATTCTATTATGAAGAAATATGATATACCAAATAATTGCCAATTATTGTCACCTCCCAGGTTAAATGAGGAAGTGGCAGCAGCCATGAACGACAGTGGGATTAAACGAGATAAGAGAATAAGTGATAAACAAGCTACACTGGCCGCTGCTGTCTCTGGAATCGGGCAAGTCCTTACTAATATGCTATCTCAACAAAAGGTGAAAGAAATAGAGACATTAAGTGACGCCTCACGGCTACTGTGTGACATATTCCACAGTGACACCATGACTAAAAGGTCACTAATCCTCCCAGGCCTAAACAAAGACCTAAGAGATTTATTGGAAAATTCAAACGTTTCTGAATACCTATTTGGGGACAAATTACAGGACAAAGTAGCTGCCTGTAAAGCAGTAAAGAAGTCTGCCCTGGAATTAAAAAATGCTGTAACAACAAAACCCAAACAACCAGTAAAACAAAAGTTTAATAATTATTTAAACTACCGGGGCCCTCAACGACAACCAATGCCTCGTCCGAGTGAGCCGTGCCTCATCCCCCACTATGACGTATGGCATCGGTACTCCATTATTTGATATGGGGCGCTTCTCCGGGATTTGTATATCTTTGTTGACAAGTTTTTGATACAACATGGATTCTTTATATTATATAGATGAGTCACTACATTTTCCATAAGCCCAACATCTATATATGTATGTGAACTTGTAATCTGCATCGCATACAGCAAGTAAAACGATGGAACAATATTTTTTATAATTATAGTACAGTGATCCTGAATCGCTGGGTTTTATCACTCTTATATGCATCGATGGCACCAACGCAATTAGGATAGTTTGCATTTTCATTGAAACCTTTTGCTATTTCAAGCCACCTCTCTTCATTTAATTCTGGAAAAGATGACTGTCTCATATTCTCCCAAATCGCCATGCAAACTTCATATATGATATCTCGGACAGTTGTATGTCCAATCCGATAATTATGACTCAATTCCATTAGAGAACACCTGTAGCAAGATATCTGTAACAAAGAACAAATATAATTTTCAGGTAAATCTCTACAGAGCAAGTGGAAGAACATCAGGACTAGTTACAGCAGGGAAGTAAAACGCAGAGCTGCTGTTAAAAGTGGATCAGCAGCTTCGCGCAAGAGTCCATACGTATATTTCGAACAACTTCATTTTCTTCGGCCCACCGTACTAATGAATGAAACTCTAAATAGAATGGATGAAACACGCACTGCCGAAACCAACGCTAATAGCGGTAGTACTGAAGGTGAACGACCTGTTTCCGAAAAGAAGAAGACAAGTGACGACGATAATTTGGTGCAGGTACTAAGGGAAAGTATTGTAATGAGAGAAGAGCGTGAAAGACAGCAAGAGTCTGATTCAGATAGACTATTTATGCTTTCACTTCTAAATTATTTTAAAAACATCCCGGGACATCGTAAGCTTTCTACAAAAATGGAGTTAATTGAAGTTATAAAAAGAGCTCAAATGGAAACTCACGATTCCGAATTTAGTCCGTTTCGCCAACGTTATGTTGATTATGAACCAGGGACATTGGCCGCCAGATCATATAGACCACAAACATCGTTCAGTGGACAATATCGCCAAGGTCAAGGATACTCGACTGAATACGGACCGGAAACCACAAGTAACCACAGTATGGCTATGGATACTCGACACACTCGAATTATAGACCAGAAGTCTCGACCACTGAAAGCCGCCGTGGGTATTCTACGGCTGTTCCAGACAGGCAAGACAATACTGTTTATACTGATGCGTTATCACCAACTGACACAAATGCAACAGATATATCTCAGGGTTCTGAATAACTAGAATTATTTACTACACAGGAAAACTTGAACTAGGTAATTAATTACCATACATGTAAGAAATAAATAATAAATGTTATGACTAATTAACAATGTCTTTCATTTTCGTACTCACCTCAAAGTTATCACCAGTTTTTCTTCAGGACTTATACAAGCTCGCATAGGAGTATCAATGCCCTTGATTGAATTTCGTATTTTTTCCAAAAGGTTATCAAACGATTGCACTGACATCCTCGTGTAGTTAAAAAACCGGTCTGGGAATACGCGAACATCTTTGAAATAGGTTTGGAATAAGCCTTTTGAGTGTCTTTCTAGAAAAAGAGGATGAATCCAGTGTCTTTTCTTTGTTTTGCGTTTTTTACTAGATAGGTAAGCAATAATTATAAGTTCTTCCACGTCCATATCGCTCGACGGAAGGATCTAGACTTGTCGTTGATTGGCTGCTATAACTGGCTGCGCAAATATTCTGGCTGCCGCAGCCTGGCTGCGCAACCAGGCTGCCTAGTGAGCGGGGGGCCTCAAGAAAATAACTAAACGCTCCGTTTTGTCAACAGTGGGACAGGTCTTCGATCCTTCGGTCTTGTGAATCCTTGCATTTTACAGGCCAAGGTAATTTTACAGGAATTATGGGCTACAAAAATCGCATGGGATGATATATTGTCACCTGAATTTACAGAAAGATGGTTGAGTTTCTTAAATTCACTTTCACAATTAAATAGCATTACTATACCTAGGCTCATTCTATGTGATCAAGCTCTACATTATGAGCTACACACCTTCAGTGATGCTTCCCAGCAAGCCTATAGTGCCTGTGTTTATATGTCCGATCAATCTCAAAGGATGGCAACATTATGGTCCATCTCGTCATGGCTAAAAGCAGGGTAGCACCTCTGAAGAGTATGACTATACCAAGATTGGAGCTTAGCGGTGCTCTAATAGCAGTCAGATTAGCATTGAAAGTTAAAAACGCTCTAAGATTAAATATACATTACTGGACATTCTGGTGCGACTCAACAATTGTCTTAGGTTGGATACGAACACCAAAATCATCTTTAAAACCGTTTGTTAGAAATAGAATTAACGAAATTACTGATACTACCAATGCAAAGGATTGGAATTACATTTCCACTAAATTAAATCCAGCTGATGTAGGATCCAGAGGCTGTAATGCGACACAGCTCAAAGACTCAAAACTGTGGTGGGCAGGACCACAATTTTTAATACAACCAAGGTCACAATGGCCTGCTCAAACTCATACCATACCCACTAACTTACCAGAAACTAAAATTCTGTGCAATCTTGTTAATGAAACAAATAACTTTATTCATAAGTTTTCAAACTTTAGTAAATTGCAACATGTCACAGCTTACATATTGCGTTTTATAAACAACTGTAGGCATCATCATAATAAATCCACTGCATACTTGACTATTTCGGAGTTAAATTCAGCCATATTCCTTCTATGTAAATTAATTCAGCTAGATAAGTTTTCAGATGAATACTATACTTTAAAAATGGGCATAGACTGGCCCTTTTTAAAAAGGTCACAATTACTTAATCTTAACCCGTTCATGTCACATGAAAACTTAATAAGAGTTGGAGGTAGATTATCAAATTCAAATTACACTTATGATGTTAAACATCCTATTTTAATTCATGCTTCTCATTATGTTACCCAAATGTTATTCAGACATTATCATACATTATTAATGCATGCAGGACCTCAATTATTGCTTGCTACATTAAGGCAAAGATTTTGGGTAATAGGCGGTCGCAGTCTTGCCAGGAAAATAACACATGAGTGTCATAAGTGTTGTAGATTCGCCGGCAGAACTATTCAGCCAATCATGGCAGACCTGCCTAAGGAACGCGTTTATAGTGAACATCCATTCATTAATACAGCTGTTGACTATGCTGGGCCAATTTTGATGGCGAACAGGAAAGGTAGAGGCTGTCAACTTATAAAATCATACATTTGCATATTTGTTTGCCTGGCAGTGAGGGCAGTTTACGTTGAGTTGGTCACAGATTTAAGTGCTGAAGCATTCATAGCTGCACTAAACAGATTCATCGCGCGCAGAGGTCGGCCTGCTAACATTTATTCAGACAACGGCACAAATTTTGTGGGGGCCGACAACGAACTCTCGAACTTTCTAAAATCAAGGTGTAATGATATCAGTTTAAATGCAGCAGAGCAAGCAATTAATTTCAATTTCACTCCTGCCTATAGTCCACATTTCAACGGCTTAGCTGAAGGCGCAGTTAAGTCTGTTAAATTCCTTCTTAAAAGGATTCTATCCTTAGCCCATTTAGCTTACGAAGAGTTAAACACAGTATTAATTCAAATCGTAGGGATTTTAAATTCACGCCCTCTGACTCCATTATCTTCTGATCCCAACGATATAACTCCACTGACTCCATCTCATATTTTAATTGGACGAACAATCATGATGTTGCCTACTCAGTTGGACATAGAAAGAGATACACGAATCAGCACTTTGCCCCGATTTAAAAGAGCACAAGCATTAGCGGCTCATTTTTGGAAACGATATCAGACAGAATATCTTCCAGAATTACAGAAACGCGCAAAATGGCAGCGCCACGATCAGGAACTGCTGCAGCTGGGAGACTTGGTCGTGTTCAAGAACGACCGCCTCCCACCAAATCATTGGCGACTCGGCCGCATCATACATCTGCATCCTGGCTCCGACGGCATCACTCGCGTCGCTGACGTCAGGACGGCTTCGGGAGTGCTTCGCCGAGCCTACAATAGGCTCTGCCTGCTGCCCACTTCAGACCTTGGAACATGTTCCAACGGGGGGAGCCTGTTGGCGCGCATACCTGCGCCGACCACACCGGCGCTGTTAGCGGGTGGAGAGGGGTATTGATCACGCCACTGCCTCCTCGCCCCACGCCCTCGCGCCCCGCGCCTCCGCCGCGCGACCCGTGCGCCTCGGGAGCGCGCCCCCGCGTCTCAGCTTCACACCCCCGCTCCGTGCACTCCAGGTGTCGCTCGCGCTGCCATAGAGCCGCCGGCCGCCGCACTTCGTCCATAACCAGCATCGAGAGCGGGCGTTGTCGATATAAACCGCGCGCGAACGAACATTATTGTCGCGATCGGAACAACCTCTTCAATACCTTTATTGTCATTCTCATTACAATTTAACGATTCAGCAACCGTTCTCCTAAGACCGATTCGCCATTGGACTGTTCGTCGACAGGATGATTCATTTATTTCCGTTTCCCCAGCAGGGTTTTTCACCTATGGACATTTCGCCGACAGAACCTTTCATATGCGTCACTTTCGACGACAGCCCTTTCCAGCTACTAAATGTTTCACCGACACGACGATACACCTATAACTCTTTAACTACAGACCTTTCCATCTACGACGAAGAATTCGCCGTCAATCTTAAGATAAACAATATTACAAAAAATGCACATATCTATCTACAGCTTACTGTGTCTTTACTATCGGCCGAACCCACTAACCAGCTAGCTATCTATCACATACTGGAAATAGAAAAACAAATGAAACAACAGAAAACCTATATAATTTTCATATTGTTTCATTTGTTTTGCTATCTCCAGTATGCCAAAGCTGGTGATAGGTAGGTTATTGGGTTCGGCCGTAAAAGATTAGGGCCGGCTATTTACCCTAGAGAATGTCACGCCAAAGTTGAGCCAAGAAAAAGGATGCAGCAGCCGTGTTATATTACATGAACCATTTGGAGTCAGTTTTGACCCCTTCATATAAATAAACGAAACAAAACATAACAATAAAACAAACTACAAAAAAGCATATTTTCTAATTTACTGAATCAAAATCTGATCATGTTATTGTTCTTCTTGTTATTGTTCTCCTTTTCTTATTTGATTAAATGACAAATATGTGCCCAGCCACTTAAATAGGTTTTCATGTCCATCCCATTTTTATCAGATAAATGCCGCTCGATTCTTTCTTTATACCCTGTTTCACTGCGCTTACGCTTAAGTATTGGCTCCGAGGATTTGATTTTCTCAATAATGCCTTCCGTGTGATGTTGTTCCTTTATGAATTCATTAATAGTTAAAAATATATTCCATTTTCGGCGACTCAATAATGAGTTCCAGCGGTTGTGCCATGATTCAAGGGCATTTTGCGTTAACGGCACATGTTTTATAAGACTGTCATTTACTGACCACATGCGAGGTGGGAAACGAGGTTGACGTTGTTTCACTGTCATTTTACAGCTAACAGATTTTGTGATTATTGTTAATCCATTAACATAATTACGTTGTTTGCTTCCTCGGGAATTATGTCGATTTTTATTATATTGAATGCATCACTGATTTCTGTTCGCTCTAAAAACGCCAGTGCACCGATGTGTCGCATGTTATGAGCAAACACTGGATCATTGTTATAGCGGGATGCGAGACCAGCTGATTGAATGTGCCGATATATACTTTGTTGTAAATGAAAAAAACATAGTTTATTTAAACAGCGCGGGAAAACATTTTTGATGCCATTCATTGCCGCAAGTTCAAAATCAGTTAAGATGATTTCAGGGTTCAGTTGCATTTTCAACTTATTTGAAGCTTGACATTTTAAAATTTCTAGGAAAATCGTGTAACATCTTTCTGATTTATGCGAGAGCAAACCATATGCTAGGGGAGCTATTTTGTTTGTCCCTTCCGATGCTCCGACTATGGCATGTATCGTATAAATTTGACAAAATGGGAGAGGGCAGCTGTCAAATGTCCCATCCATTAGCCAAAAACTTGCCTCACTCAGCAATTTTAAATTTTCTCTCGTGCTAAAAATGATAATACATTGAGCATGTTCCATAAAATGCCCCATGAGAAATGGTTCACCATTAATCATACTATATTCTTTGGGAATCTCAACTTGCCGGATATCTTATGGAATATTTGGTAAATTTTTATTCCGTTCTCGTTGTATCATCTTCCTCATCGCATCCTTATTAGGCATATGAGGAGAAGAAGTACTGGGTACAACTTGGATGCACCGCTGAATGATTTGTGCAGGTGTATCCATCGAGCTGTTGGCCTTTTCTTTTAAATTTTCCTTCAGTCTGAATTCTATCCGTTTTTCAGGATCTGGCAAATGTGCATGTTTATGATTTTGTGACATCACAATATGAATGTTATCTGCCGTGAACAGAGTTGTTATAAACACGTCACACCGAGCCGAATCTTTTCGCGAACATCGCCAGTAAAACTTCGCATCACGCCTATTATTTAGATCAGAGGTTCTCAAACTTATTTCATCTACCGCCCACTTTGAAAATCAATTATTTTTCAGCGCCCCCAACATTTTTTGCCCACTGATGCAGGATTGCACAAATCGCGTTATTTAACAAAAACGTATTAAAACTTGATTGCTCACGGGCTATCCTATGAAAGCTATGTTAAATATTTTTAATTTTTAAACAATCAAACAAAAATATGAACTAAATGATCGATGTTGTGTAGTGGGTTTTGATTTCAGTGAATTTAAAAAATTAATTAGATGAAATTACAAATCAGTCATCGCCCCCCTACACCACTTCAACTCCCCCCAATTTTTTCTGAGCCCCTGACCGCCCCCCTCTAGGCCTCCAGCGCCCACAAAGGGGCGTTATCGCCCACTTTGAGAAAGACTGATTTAGATGATAGCAGTAACCTTCATGGAATAAAATGTCTTTACCACGTTTAGACTTCACAAGTTCACAGTCACTCAGTGTAATTAATTAAATAGTTAATTTAGATAAGACGAAGACACACTACACCCAGAAACAAGTTAAAAATATATTATTGATGATAATTATGAAATTACCCGCATTTATTTAATTTTTCTAAAATTACTCGGTAAGTGCTAGCGCCTACTTTATTATCACTGGCAACTTTTTAATGTGTTCCTTGTATGCAAAATAAATGAGTTGTAGCGCAATATTTATATAGATCATTTCCGGTGTAATAGATAGTAAATAAAGGATAATGATGCAACTGCCGTACATAGGTATAAGTGCGGTTTACGATAATTTTATTGTTTTATTTTTATTTAATAGAATAGGATGTAAGTAATTAAAACTACATAAATAAGTACCTAGGTAATGCTTTTTTATAGGTAGGACATTTTTTTTTTAATATTAAGCTTTTTGAGTTGTAAGCAAAGTATAAATACTCTAGGGCAAGTTGTTGGCCCTGATCTCTTAGTAAAGACACAGTAAGCTGTAGAAAGATTGACGGCGAATTCTTCGTCGTAGATGGAAAGGTCTGTAGTTAAAAGAGTTATAGGTGTATCGTCGTGTCGCACACAGGCGAAATATCACTAAAAGTTGGCAAAAACTAAAATTTACAAATTGCACGCTAACTGGTTTTTATTGTTCAAACAACATTCTTAGTAAAACGGATCCCCGTGTACGTAGTACCTCAGTCCAAAGTTTAACTTGTTAAGCAGCGGATGTGTTTTGTTTCATTTATTCTTAAAATTCAACTGTAAATTTTATTACGTTGTTCGGTGGATTTAAGTATTTCAATGATGGATTCTATTCCTGGAGGTAAGGAACTATTATTATATCTGTTAAAGAATTCTATTTTAGTAGTATTTCTATGGTTTTTCGAATTTCTTGTAAAAGAGGTCGCAATTTTAAGTGTGATTAAACTTCTCTTAGAATAAAAGTACCATATCCACTGGAGTCAAGCCCTTAAATGTGCTTTAAAATGAGCATTACATATTCCTCTTTTATAAACACTTACAATGAGATGCTCGTTTTTGCGCACCTTGAACAAACTTTATAAATTTTAGTGCTAAGGTAGAATTTTAATAATTAAACATTTATTTTCTATTTTACCAGGATCTAACTCTGAAGAGATTTATATTAGTAGACGTATTCTTATTGAGTATTATAGAGAGTCTACTTCAAGAAAGGACTCGGAAAAAATGCAGTTTCTTTATAAAAAAGTGGAAAATGCTCTAAAACAGACTCAAATTTCAAGTGATGCTAAAAGTTTATTGCAAAAACTAATACATCAATATAAATCAAAACTTGAGAAATATCAAAGACATTTTGAAAGATGTCTTAATGCGCATAAAGATTGGTTTGACCAATATGTTTGTTTTAACGTCTCGCAATCTCAGAAAAGAAAAATATCGGTTGGTCGACCCTCTAAGGATTTTGAAGAGTTAAGTGAACGAGCTAAACGGCACAGAACTGAAAATTTACGACAACAAGTGACACCCGCAGAACTAGCGTATGCCACGCAAATGAAATATAGAGAGTGTGGACAGACAGAAAAATCTAAATTAATAAAAGATGTTTCTCAAGACGTTATTCCAAGAATGGATAAAAACCATGCCACTCTTTGTCCTGATAAAGCTTTATCTATTGTTATTGAAGGGCAGCTTACGAAGTACCAATATAATATATTAAGAAAAAGTGCCACAGAAGTGAATTGTAATTTATATCCAAATTACGAAGCAATAACCCAAGCTAAAAAAAAGTGTTACCCTTTTGGTGTTTGCACTACAGAAACACGAGCAGAAGTATCTCTGCAAACTCTTATGGATCATACGGCTCAAAGACTATTACTATCATTAAGTGAAGTAATTCAAAGTCTTAATGAAAGCGAACGTCAACATCTTTGCTTGATCTCAAAGTGGGGATGTGATGGTTCTGGAAGTCATTCTCAATATAAACAAAAATTTCAAAATGTCGAATCAACAGATGAATATATGTTAATAACATCAATAGTGCCATTACGCCTTGTCAGTTTGAATCAAGGGGAAAATATTGTATGGCAAAATCCTCGCCCGTCATCGCCGAGATACTGCCGACCTTTGAGACTTCAGATGGCTCACGAGACAGTAGAATTGTCCAAATTGGAAGTTGCAAATGTGAAATACCAAGTAACAGATTTGGTTCCTACTACAACTGCTGAGTGGTGTGTCAAACATGATCTGAAATTGACGATGGTTGATGGCAAAATGATAAATGCGCTCACAGATACAAGCTCAGCCATGCGGTGTTATCTTTGCGGGCTTACCTCTAAAGACTTCAATCATATTAGAAAGTGCATCAATAAACAAGTGACTGAAGAAAATTTTGAATATGGGCTTTCTTCGCTTCATGCCTGGATAAGATTTGCCGAGTGTATCTTGCATTTGGGATACAAATTAAAATTAGGAAAGTGGCAAGCAAGAGGTGATGACAAAAAAATTGTTGCCAGTGAAAAAAGAAGAATACAAAAAGAGTTTTGGCAAAAACTAGGGCTACACGTAGACAAGCCTCGCCAGGGAGGAGGGACATCGACAGATGGAAACACTGCTCGAATACTTTTTCAGCATGCAGATGTAACTGCACAAATAACAGGAGTGACTTTAAATATTGTAAATAGATTCCACAGTATCTTGAAAATAATATCAAGTGGTTACAAAATTAATTTTGTAAGATTTAATATGTTTTGCCTACGGACTGCGTCAGCTTTTGTTTACAATTACCCATGGTTCAACATGCCAACTACGGTGCACAAAATTTTAGTCCATGGCCCCCTCATTGTAGATAATATTGGCATTGCAATAGGTCTTTTGAGTGAAGATGCTCAAGAAAGTAGGAACAAAGATCTCAGAAAATATAGACAATATTATTCAAGAAAATTTTCGAGAAAAATAACAATGGAAGACGCTTTTCATAGATTAATGGTATCTTCAGACCCATACATTACTGGGTTAAGGAAATTACCGCCAAAAAAGCGTGTAACTTTAAGTGCCAATGAAATATATTTAATCCATGATGATTAAATTAATAAATGGTTTTTTTTTTAATTTTGCATTTCATTTACAATCCTGTTTAGTTAATAACCATGATATAAGTATTTTTTAAATGTATAAATAACATTCATTAATAATTATTGTTAAACTCGTCCAAAAAACTGCAATTTGGATTTTTGCCAACTTTTTGTGATATTTCGCCTCTGTGTGTCGGTGAAACATTTAGTAGCTGGAAAGGGCTGTCGTCGAAAGTGACGCATATGAAAGGTTCTGTCGGCGAAATGTCCATAGGTGAAAAACCCTGCTGGGGAAACGGAAATAAATGAATCATCCTGTCGACGAACAGTCCAATGGCGAATCGGTCTTAGGAGAACGGTTGCTGAATCCAATTTAACCATTATAATTCTAAAGTCAACAAGAGACTTTTATTTTCGAAACAACCTGAATGGGACGAGATCACAGCCCGAACAGCGGCCGTGCAGTATAAAGAGCTAACGTTCTAAAATTTCCAGTGTTTTACAGTTATTGGATCGGTACAGGTGTGCACACAATTCTTGAAGAAGTAACTACTTAATTACTTTCGTGATAAAAATAGTAGGTAACTTGTTTTTTTTTAGACTTACGAAATTATTACAATAATAATTGCATCTGTATTATTAACAAATGCATTTATTTGTCAGAATATTAAGAAAAAATTGTTACAGTAGGTAATTATTATGTCCTTAATATTCTGCTGCTTCCAGCGCACAAATATTTTGATGTTACACGGTACAATTTGATTAAATAGAAATTCTAATATTAATAAGAAAAAAAAACAGTAACACCAGTAGTCATTTCAAAAGTCGAATTTTCAGTAAGTAGCTATCTACTAAGCGCGCGCTTCCTGTTCTGTTTTGTTTATCAGTGACAAACTTGCAGCCAAGGACAACGTGCGTATGCGCTATTTATTTTGCCATCAACGTAATTTTATGTACTTTTTGGACTCGGATATTGACGTAGTGCAAGTGACTGTGACATATTTAGTGAGCCAGTAGTGAGAATGATTGGAAGATAAACAAGGTAAGATCATATATTACGTACTTACTACTAAAATAATGAAAATTTGTTTTGTTGGTTTAAAGTGACAGTTAGTGAGTAGTTCAAGTGACAACTGTGTTTTGTTATTTACCTCTCGACGATGCCGAAAACCTAAAAGTGGCCTATGTCTGCTTTTTATAGACTGATTTCACCTATAGTGTAATTAGTACCTATAAAAGCATTATGTAAATACAATTGATGAAACTCTGTCTAGCTGTTTAGTTATGTGCTACTTTATTGCGCGCGCTCCGATAAAATCCTATTACTACGAAATAAATATTGGTTTCGTAAGTTATTTGTCGGCAGCAGCTCGAGTTTGTGATAGCAAGAAAGTATTTTATTTTATTATAAAATGGATAATAAACCAGGGCCATCTAAGCGGAGAAAAATAAATAAGAGCTCTCGTCCTAAAAAGGGCTGTCGAGGAAGTGATCATTATGACTCGGACTTTTCGGATCAATATTCCAGTGATGAAGATGTTTTTTCTCAAGGTCGTGAACGAGAGATGTGGTCAAGTACAGACCAGTCATCAGACAGTGATGATAGTATTTTCGACCCGCAAATTAGACGTAAACAATTGAAGATTACATCCAGGAGTAAGACAACATCAGGTACCTGTGAGATTCTAGCTCAAGCCCCAAGGTCATCAGCATCAAGCCCGATGGTACGTAAATTAAAAAGTGATAAAGCTAGTAATGTTAACCGTTAACTTTTGAAACCTAAGGAATACAGTCAAGCACCATCAGATACTCGTCAGATGTCAGCTCATGCCTCAAAGTCCTCAGCACCAAAGCCGATGGTGCTTATTTTAGATTCTGACGAAGATGAGATTTTTGCATTGAATTCAACAGTTGATCACCATGCTACATCACCATCTCTGATACAAGATTATGGTCCTTTTCCTGATATACCTGACAGTTTATTGCTGGATAACGCTTCTACACCTAATATACATATCTCTACTGCGATCCGATGCACCTACTCCTGACTTTTCAGTTGAAAGATTGAATGCATCTACACCAGAATCAGCGCCGGAGTTAGCTCCGAGATCTGAACCATGTACTCATTCAAATATTTCACCTTCTCGACAAGGAGCTACTAGCACTTGGAGCAGTACCCAGGAATCAATGAAAAAATTAATTTTACCAAAGAGCAAGAACTCCTTGTACCTCCTCCTTCAGATCGTTACGAGGCATTTCGTTTAATTATTGATGACGATCTGTTAGATCTCATTGTCCGAGAGACTAATGCCAACGCTATGAAAATATTATCTGGAGAACATGTAACCGAATATTCTAGAATAAAGCAATGAAAACCCTTGACTCGGGAAGAACTATTAACATTTCTAGGGCTTCTTCTCCACACTGGTACAATTCGACTGAACCGAATAAGTGATTACTGGAAAATGCATTATCTGTTTAGTATTCCATGCTTTGCACAATTTATGTCTCGAAATAGTTTCTTACTGATATTAAGATGCCTGCATTTTACGTCTGAAGCAAGTGATGAAGATCGACTACTAAAAATTCGACCTATTAAGAATCATTTCAATAATAAAATGAATATGATATACTGCCCAGGTAAACAGCTGTCATTGGATGAGTCAACGGTTTTGTGGCGAGGTCGATTGTTGTTCAGGCAGTATATCAAAAACAAAAGGCACAAATATGGCATCAAGTTATATGTTCTAGCAGAGCCTGATGGCACCGTTATAAAATAAGAAGTATATGCTGGAGCAAACGATGAGACAAGAGGGCAGGGACATTCTAGTAAAATTGTCTTAAAACTCCTGGAAGAGAAATTGGACTGTGGTCATCACGTTTACATGGACAATTATTACAACTCATATGGTTTGGCTGTTAAACTATTGGATCGACAGACATACTGCACAGGAACACTTAGCAAAAATCGCAAAGACAATCCTGTCGATATAGGTACAATCACATTGCAGAAGGGTGAAAATAAATCACTGTTTCTGAATGGTGTGCACATTGGGAAATGGAGGGACAAACGCTATGTGCTCTATATATCTACTGAGCACGGAGATGAGATGTTAGAAATTCCATCAAAAAGAGGCACTGTCCATTATAACAATTTTATGTCAGGTGTAGATCTTCAAGATCAGATGCTGGCTTATTATCCGTGTCAAAGAAAAACCCTGCGGTGGTACAAAAAACTGTTTGTCCACATGCTCCAAATGAGCCTGAGTAACGCATTTTACCTATATAACAAATTTTCTACTATTGATAAAATTAATCTGTATGATTTCCGTCTTAGAATATTGGAAAGTCTACTGCCTGATCCTAATGAAGTTGCTTCATCTCCTACAATAATATAGGGCAAAGCTGCGGTTGCAGCAGTGTTGGTTGGTTTATCATTGTGTATTACGGGCAATGCTTTGGCAGGAGGAATATCTATTAAGTCATTGTTGATTTGTTCGTACAATCGGCTTTGTGTGAAAATTGCGGAGTCAGATTCTTTACCCTGCACTCCCACATTTATATAGGTAAACTCATAGTTGGCGTTACACATTGCAAGCAGTACAATAGAATAGTAATGCTTATAGTTGTAATAGAGGGAACCACTATGTGGAGGTCTTATAATGCGTATATGTTTTCCGTCTATTGCACCTATGCAGTTAGGAAACTGGGCTTGCGTTAAAAAACCTTTTTCAGTCTCTACCCATAGCGCACGGGAAAATTTTGGTATACATTCTTCCTTTAACCTTTCAATTATAATTTGACAAACTTCTGTTACTATTTTTCTGACCGTGGTTAGTCCTGTCTGATACGCCAGATGAATATCGACGAAGGTATGTCCACTAACTAAATATCTGTAATAAAATAAAATACCTGTGTTATTGTTTCAGTGAAAAAGCTGCAGCAAAGATGGAAAACTGCAAGAGACACTTATATAAGAGTGAGGTCTACTAAAAAAAAACTTAAATCAGGTTCCGGTTCCAGGGCAAATAAAACATACATTTACTATGACATGCTGTCATTTTTAAATTCAAACTCGAATACTCAAGGAGAAGAATCGGCAGACGATTTTAATCAGTCAGTAGAGCAAAACGCGTCACCGAGAACTTCACAAAATAATACGATTATTGAAGAAGATTTGATTAATGTACCTAGCACCAGCTCCAGCGTTACCAAAGAAACACGATCTTCCAAGAAACGTAAGTGCGAATCGCCAACTGATTTCGAATTAGAGTTGTTAAATTGCGTGAAGAATAACACTGCAGATAATATGGACGAAGACTTGAATTTTTTTAAGTCATTATTACCAACTGTGAAAAAATTGAGTTGCTTTAAAAAAATATTATTTCGTACAAAAGTATTACAAGCTTTAATTGATATAGAAAAAGAAATTATTATTACCATTGATGACCTTTCATTAACGCAAAATACGGTAACGAATGATTTAGAATCCTTAAATATAAGATCAGACACGAACAATGAATAAATAGGTAACAAGAAAGACTGAAGATTTGATTAAGACTGTTTAATTATTAAGAACAAAAGAAAGAGAAGAACATGAAGAACTATTTAAGTTAGTAAAAAGCGCAATTTTATATTTATATTTTTCTGGTCTCATGTGCAATTATTATGATATACAAGGGCATTCGCCAAAAGTTTACAAGCCTTGAGTGTAATGTTCATAAGGAAAGAAACGGGGTCGATTCGGACACTTTTATCTTAAACCCTATTTAGGGTCAAATAAAAAAGTGTATCAATAGACCCCTTTTTTTACTTAATGGACCTTTTTTTTGAACCTACTCATAACATTGCTCCTTCATATATCCTCTTCTTAAATTTAATCTTTTATGTAGTAAACTGTGATTATGATTGTGATGATAAATAAGAATTTAAAATAATATTAGTACCCGATCTAGTAATAGAAGGGAATAATTAATAAGGGAAATATTCGTATGTAAAAACTTGCAATCAATATGCGTCATTATAATTAATACTTTGTAAGGTAGGTATATTATTATAATTAAGACATTTAGACTTATTGTACTGTTTTAACTGTTATTGTGTTTTTTTATTTTAAACTTGAACCTGTGCTTTTATTAGTGTATTTCAAATGAATAATCAAAAACTAATTGTAACGTAACGTTTATGCAAGACACTGTGATGACTGTTGTGATTATATAAAAAAATAAGTAAATAAGTAGGTATAGATAAAAAAAACGAAAACGATAAAACTGTGTAATTTAGAAATAACAAAATATAATTAATAAATGTAAGAAACTGTGATTAATATGATGATTAATAAGTGTGCGGTTATGTGTTTCGGCCCTAAGAACAGAGTGCACCACATCAAGAAAAACATTTTAAGCCATATTCAGGGGGCCTACCACCAGCTCATAATCAGTATTATTTTAATATTACTTCCATGGGAGAAAGAGATGAAGCTCTACAGTACGTATAGCTCCATCTCTTTCTCCCACTGAAGTAATATTAAAATAATACTGCTTATGAGCTGGTGGTAGGCCCCCAGGTGTCACTGCCGAAACAATAAGAACTTCTTCTTCTTTCTGGCTTGATGTGGCTAAACAGTAGTGTGACTTACATAAATTGGCAAAAAAATATGAGTGTTCTAAACTTTTGTTAAATAATGACTGTTTTTTTTACATGAATAAAGATGATTATTAATATCGAAATGTCTTTACTTACCGCAATGTCATTGCAAATCGTTCCATTGGTGATACGATTGACGTAGATTTCAATCGTAGATTGTTAGTCTTCAAATAGGGCTCCAGTTTTGAATATAATTCATCATAGACTTGTAATGAAACTTTAAAATATTTGAAAAAAAAACCTTTCATTTTCTCTTAATATACCAAACTTCACCACGAATTCCCCGCACAGTAACCTAGATTCAACGTACGGGCTTACTGGCTGGCGTCTTTTTTTGGCAATTCGTCGTCGCCGTCGTCTTGATAAATAATACAACATTAATTTATCCATAATTACTCGACTGTACACCTCCAACGTCAAAATTGTACTGAGAAAACTGACGCGCCGATGCCCGCGCATAAGCACGCGAACGTGCTCACGTGCGTGCACCAGAAGCGTGGCCCGCGACGTGCTCACGTGCGTGCACCAGAAGCGTGGCCCGCGACGTGCTCACGTGCGTGCACACGCGTAACGCAGTTTATGCCCTAAGGCAACACAAGCGGACTCTGATAATAGAGGTTGATGACTGACATTTACAACATAAAAATTAATAACAAACTTTCTGTTTTTATAAATACATTCGACCTCAGTCATACCTAATGTCTCTATATCTGTTTCGTTAAAACATTTCAATTTTAGATCAGTAGGACGCAAATGTTTCATGTCGTCACTTTCACAAAATTTCTTGTATTGTTCAACACCTATAACACAAACATGAGCTCCAGTATCCAATGTACAGGAAACATTCAGCCAGGTGTTATTAAATTTCAAGCAGAGTTCCACTTCCTTGTGGCCAGAGTGTTGATTTGTCCTGATCTTAGATATGTATATACTGTTATCACTGGTTTCTTCCTCAGAGTCTTTTCTATATAATTCTTTCACCATTTGGGTCTTCTTACATACTTTTTTGGAGTGATTCCTACCTTGGCAATTTTCACATCTTTTTCCCCAAGCAGGACAATTTTTCTTTTTGAATACATGTTTCTCACCACAAAATTTACACAGTAATGATCTATTGTCAGTTTTTATCTGTTTCTTTTCAATTCTGTGAATATTTGCCATTACATGTTCAGAACACAAAGTCTGAAGTTGTTCGGTTGTTGTTTCGGCCGATTTGCAAATATTAATAGTTTGGGTGAGATCCAGTTGATCGATCCGTAATAATTCTTTTTTAATTTCCGGATTTCTAATGCCCACCACAATTCTGTCTCGTAGTACTTCGTCAATCATATTGGTACTGTATCCGCAAGTTTTAATTAATTTTCTTAATTCCAGTATATAGGTGTCTATGTCTTCGCCCTCTGATTGTGATCTTTTGTTGAACAAGTATCGGCTATAGATTACGTTGCGTTTCTTCCTTATTTTTTCTTCAAGTTTCCCAAATATCTGTGCCTCACTTTTCATATCTTTTTCATCTAGGCCGAAGTGCAAGTATTTTTTCATGGCAGCATGGCCTATAGCATTAATAAGAAGTGTAGGTCTTTGTTCTTCCTTCAGACCTGCGGCTGTAGCATAATTTATCCACGTGGTCTTGAAGAAATCTAGGGCTTCTCCCGGATCCGCGGATTCTACATCAAGAGGCGCAGGCCATGGAACGTGTATACGAGTTTTTTCTGAAGTCCCTTGCATTTGCAATTGTGTTTGAATTAGCTCGAGAATTTCACATTGCTTTTTAATTATTTCGGTCAATACTGGATTGGCAGCCATTTTGTTTCCCAATCCCGTCGTAACGTAAACTGCAACGACCGACGACACCGACGATATGATTGTTTAAAGTTCTTGAAATTTTCTTTTCGAGTCTGCGTCTTGTTGTGCATAATTTATTTCTGACACCATGTTAATAAAAGTCTAATTATAGTTCTTTTATTTATTATCAACACAACTAATAAAGTTGACTCGGATTCCCAAGCCGGCTTGCACAGGCACACACCTTGAACGTACACCACAGATTAAATAATTACTACACAGAACAGTAAGTTTTTGATATTTCATATATTTTTCCGCTGATTTCTTTGTAATTTTACGTCAAGGTAGTTTCTAATATGTTGCCAAATGTCTACATCATGCGTTTGCTTTACGAATTTATATGGTTGTGGGCCGGCTTGACGTTATTTTTTGCTTTCGTTTTTTAGCATGCCACGCAGGCTGCGCGATGAAAATATCGAAGATATGCTAATGGCTTTAGAAAATGGAAATATCTCAGAAGATGAAGAAGACATAGGTGACGAAAATGATATAGATTATTATCCAAGTATACAAGATATTTTGAATGATTTGGATAATGAATCACCCGAAAATGAAGAAGTCGATGAAGACCCTCCACTTGTATCCGAAGAGGAGCCCCTTTCTCGTGAGACCTCGTTCGTGGAACCTGCTTCAGGGTCTTTGCCAACTCCATCAGTTTCGGGTATTCTTGGAGTTGCAGCTTGGAGATCACGTAGCAGAGATCTAATATGGAAAAGGCGTAATTTGGTATGGAATGAAGATCGCATAGCCTTCTTAGAAAGCTCAGAGCTACCCTCAGACGTCGCGGGCCTGGAAACTCCATTCCAATTTTTTTCTAAATTCATAAATGACGCAGTTATTACAAAAATTGTCGAACAGACCAATTTATATATTATCCTAGAGAGTGTTACCAGTGCGCCCGTAACTGCTACAGAAATACGACAATTTTTGGGTATTATCATATTCATGTCGGTGTTTCACTACCCTAGTGTCCGATAATACTGGTCAAAATACGGCTTTGCTCAAATCATGAAAACAATGACAGTAAACAGATTTGAAAAAATGCGATCTGTAATTCATTTCAACGACAACTCAGAGCACAAACCTGTAAATCATCCACAGCATGATCTTCTCCATAAAATAAGACCATTGGTGGACCATCTAAACTCATCGTTTATAACTGCTGCTCCATTTAAGCAAAGGCTATCCCTGGACGAACAAATGTGTGCCACCAAAGTGGCTCATTTTATGAAACAGTATCTCCCAAACAAGCCACACAAATGGGGTTTCAAGTTATTTGTGTTGTGCTCTCTATCTGGGTATGCATATACTTTTGAAATATACTCTGGTAAGCAAGATATTGCCCAAGCCCCAGGTGAACCAGATCTAGGAGTGGTAGGAAATACCGTCATAAGATTATGTCGTTCAATCCCTCGGCGGGTAAACCATATAATTTATTTCGACAACTTTTACACCTTAATTCCTTTGCTGCACTATCTTGATAGTCAGGGCATTTATGCTCTGGGTACCATCCAAAGGAATCGTCTCGGCAAGAATTGTAAGCTGCCAACACAGCAGACATTCATGAAAGATTCTGTAACTCGAGGTTCTTATGAGGAGCAAGTGGCTGATTATGAAGGTGTAGACATATCTGTAACTACCTGGAAGGACAACAAAATGGTAACATTGGCATCTACATACGTTGGAGCAGAACCGGCCGAGAAAGTCGATAGGTACGACAAGAAACAGAAAAAAGTAATAACTATACCCTGCCCAAAAATTATCAAGGATTACCACTTTGCCCACATGGGGGGCGTCGACCTTATGGATAGTTTTTTGGGAAGGTACAGGATAAGAATAAAGAGCAGAAAGTGGTAGATTCGTATCTTCTATCATTTGATCGATATGGCGGTCATCAACTCGTGGGTTTTGTATAAAAAAGCTAATAATGGAAATCAGACCAAAAAAATGACATTAGGTGACTTTAGAGCAGAGTTGGCAGAGGCTTTATGTAACTATAAAAAAAGTTGAAAAGAGAGGAAGACCCTCTAGCAGCAATATTGAAAGAGAATTGGAAGCGAAGAAACCTCGTCGTAAACCACTCAACCCTGTGCCAGTAAAAGATGTAAGAACAGATGGTGTCGGCCACAACGAAAGAATATGCGAAAAGAAAAATAGATGCAGACTGCCTGGTTGTAAAGGATTTTCGCGCACCGAGTGCACAAAATGTCTTGTTGCTCTTTGCCATACCAAAGAAAGAAATTGTTTTGCTGCATTCCACTCTTAGATTAGGTAGTCCTTCAACGCATAATGTGTCCAAAAGGCAACATATAATTTTTTTCTAATAAAATCTTTATTTTTTACTTGGGATTTTTTTCATTATTTTTCCCATTACATATCGCCAAACATCTACACAAACATATTATTAATTTTACAAAACAAAAAATCATGCATTTAAGGGTTAATGTGTGCATATCAAGCTTGCGTTGCAAAATGCATACAATAATTGCATCCCAATGTTGTACAGGTACATGCATATTTTTAAGGGCAGCTATATGCTGTATGGTTTGAGAAATGATTTCTCTTATAGCTAAGGCAGTGCATTTAGAAATAGGTTTTAGGTCTATTAATGAATTAACATGGTAATTAATGACCTTATTTTTGTTATCATAACGCTCGCTGAGCAACTGCAGTGCAATTACATAATTATGGGCAGTAAGCCATAAATGTTTAATTAATTCGGCGGCTTCGCCAGTTAAATAGGTTTTTAGATAATAGAATTTATCACATTGTGACAGTTTAGTGTTCTTATCGATGACACTTTTATATAGGCTGATGAAGTCGTGGAAACCACCTACCTCACCTCCAAACTTTGGAATACTTATAGGTGGAAGGCGTTTCATAGCGTCTCTCTCTCTGCCTTCCTCATCATGCTCCGCTCCGGGGTCTGGAGATTTACCTGGGCTGGATTTTTGTTCGATGGCATCTTCGAAAGCGGCTAGAGCACTTAGATATATGGATTCATAGTGACCAAAATCTTCATCGTTATTTTCATCTAGAACAGATACATCTATGTTGAATGAGCTGTATTCTGAAAAGGCAGTGAACAGCCTGTCCTTTTTAACCATAAGCGCCTTTATAGAGGCTTTGTCGACATCCTCGGACTCGGCAAACTTACATAATGTGGTTATAGTCCCTTTTGTCTGGCCCCTGGCCAGTATTAGGCGTTTTAAATTATTTGCCATGATGGCTAATGAGATAATGTGAAACTACACAAATAAAATACTTTGCAATTAGCAATTTTACGCATATATAGATGCTATTAATTATGCAGAATGCAATAATTGCACAATGCCGAAATAGTGAGACGTGTTTCACTTTCACAGAGTACTTTTATATCACTTTTCACTTGATTAGTTGATAGAACACCACCAAAATGGCGGAAGGCGTCGGTCATGGTGAAAAATTGGCGGTCTACGCACGGTACCCGGCAGCTATGGAACTTGCTGGAAGTCGACGTTGCCGACCAACCCGCGGCCGAGTTGATCGCGCTTCTCCCTCGCACGCCTACGTGCTTCTCGCTCTCCGCGTAGGCGCGCTGTATTGCACCCTGTGACGCTGCTGACTGCGTCGTCCTCGCACACGACGCGAAAGTTGAGACGCACGATGGATGACAACCCGACGAATTCGAATGATGGCCGCGGCTTGACCACGCTGACGAAATTGAGCCACTCAATACACAATACAGAATGTTAATATTGTTAACACTGCCGCGATCACTATTACGGCCGATGGACCATTTCTTTATGTGGCAGTCGCTGGTAATGAAACCACATAAATCAAATTTGTTATAAATGGATTGTATTTAAAATTATGCACAAGGTACAAGGTAGCAATGTGTTACACCGGCAGATTGCGAATGGTGACTGAGCTAGTCTCGTTCTGAACGGAACGAGTGAATTATTATGTTTGCTTCATACAAAGCGTACAGATATTTGTCCCAACTTTAACCTATGCCTAGTATCAGAACGCTTCAAACAGTATTAGAAAATATGAAAATAGATACTGGCATCGATCCCATGAGTATGAATCACCTAAAAAAAAACAGAAAGTTTATCAGACAAAGATAAAACTTGTGTTATTCTGTTTGATGTAATACCACTCAAAAAAAGGCTAATATACAATGTTGCAACGGATAAAATAGATGGATATGAGGACCTAGGCGGTGAAAAACGATCCAAAAAAATAGCTGATCACGCATTAGTTATCATGCTTCAAGGGGTGCATAAAAGCCTTCGTTGTCACTAGTACCATTAACAGTTCCATGATGGAACTACTGACTGTTTTTTTTTATCACTAGTTCCATTTAAAAAGAATCTGAAAATAATGGAACTAATGTTGAATTTGTTATCACCAGTTCCGTTTTTTAAAAAATATAAAAATAATGGAACTAATGTTGAATTTGCAGATATCACTAGTTCCACATTATTGCTTTAGGCACTTGTGAAATTTTTAAGGGTAGTAAAAACATTGGAGTTAAAAACACTTAGTTTTTATAATAATTATATTCAATAAAATCAACAAATATTTTTTTAGTTTACCTTTACTTTTTTTTAATAGGTATGTAGTGATCGAATAGAATCAGTAAACATTTATTTTTTGAGAATGAATTAGTTTACATGGCGATACTTGATGAGACAGCCAGTGACATCTATCGGTCGTTTATTGTAATATCGATTAATTTTTCCATATCGGGAGGTAGTTAGAAAAACGTAAGTTTATGTCGTCGTTGTAGTGCGAGAAGTCAATGCAATGTGTTCGCAAGCAAGTTTATTCGGCTCCTCTTAAGAATACAAAAAATGAGTGCAATTCAAATAATTGAAAGGGGAAGGGGAAAAGTATTGTTATCATCAGGATGGCAGTATTACAAACATGTGATGTATAAAAATGGAAACAGCTTGTGGCGTTGCAAGCTATTTAAAAAACAAATGAAATGTGCAGGATCCGTAAAAATAGACACGGTAAGCTAAAATTAACATACGTAAGTACATCATACAATCGAAATATTTAAGTCGAGTGACTATTCCATAGAACAATTATTTAATGTTATGCTCGGGTTTGCACAGTTACATTATTAACCCTTAAACCCTACCCGGGGGTCCAGCAAACCCCAGAGGATGAATATTTCTAAATATTTTTGCAATAATTGATCGCACTTTTATGTCACTCGAGTCTAATCTCTAGTGACGTCGGCGGCCATCTTGTAATTAGTCGAGCGTCAGCGCTTTCACTGTTTTGACGGATTTATTGCAATTTATGGGTTTGTCAGACCCCAGGGTAGTAATAACGCAATATATTGTCATTTCATTTCGTCGATATATTGGTGAATGCTGTTATTTTTTATATAATATTATAAAGGGTAAGTTTCATATTTTGATGTAGTTATTACAATAACAGTGGTATTTCATTCTTTAGAAACAATTATATAGACAAATCAAGCAATTTTGTTGTTTCGTTTTTACAGTTCATTCAATATTGTGTTTTATGTTATTGTTTCAGTTTTAACGATCAATATTGCATAAAATGGACCAACAGATTACTCAGTGGTTGTATGAAGACGAATCAGAAGATGAAGAGGCATGTGAAGTCGCTGTTCCTGACCTTGAAAATGATGTTGAAGAAGATGGAACTATTGAAGATTTTCGAGGAGAAATTCTGGATGATAATACAGAAGATTCTTCATCGGATGATGAAATTCCTCTGTGTAATGTTCTTCAGGTAATTTTCTTCGTGTCTTACCTGTCCCTAATAATCTGAAGGGGAAAAACGGGTTTAGGTGGACAGGTACGCTACGCTGACGACACGTTGGTCCTGGCACAGGGGGGGTCGTACCAGGCGGCGGCCGAACTAGCGACACGCGGGGTTGCGACAATCGTCGACAGGATCCGGCAGCTGGGACTCGAGGTGGCCCTGCACAAGTCCGAGGCCATGGGTTTTCATGGTCCTCGGAATGCGCCACCGTCGAGTTCCCAGGTAATGGCGGGAGGGGTTCACATCGGTGTCGAGTCGACGATGAAGTATCTGGGACTCGTCCTCGACAGCCGGTGGAACTTCGTGGAGCATTTCCGACGTTTGGCTCCCAGACTGGAGCGGGCCGGGGCTGCTTTGAAGCGGCTCCTGCCCAATCTAGGGGGTCCAAACGCCTCCTGCCGGAGGCTCTACGCGGGGGTCGTGCGGTCCATGGCCCTCTACGGGGCGCCGGTGTGGGCGCGTTCATTGAGGCTGCGGCCAGCCCGCCGGTTGAACGCGTCCCAGAGGGTCATGGCCATCCGGCTGGCCCGAGGATACCGCACGGTCTCCTGTGAGGCTGCGAGCCTCCTTGCCGGATTACCGCCATGGGATCTGGAGGCAAAGGTCCTCGCGCACATCTGGGAGTGGCGCGAGGAGGCGAAACGTCGGGGCTTAACTCCGCTGCCGCGAGAAATCGCGGCACAGCGGACGGAGCTCCGGCGGGATCTCATGGCGTCATGGAGAGTGCGATTGTCGCAACCCAGTGCTGGGCACGCCACAATTGCGGCGATAAGTCCCCTCTTTGAGGAGTGGCTAGAGAGGCGCCACGGCGTCCTCACCTTCCGCCTGACACAGGTCCTCACCGGACATGGCTGTTTCGGGAGGTTCCTGTTCAGGATAAGACGGGAGGAAACGCCCGGGTGTCACCATTGTGTGGATCGCCCGGAGGACACGGTGGGGCATACGGTGGAGGTCTGCCCGGCTTGGGCGGAGCATCGCCGTGTCCTCGTGGAGGCGATCGGCGGCGGTGATCTCTCGCGTCCGGCCCTGATTAGGGCCATGGTAGGGAGCGAGAGGAAATGGGAGGCCGTCACCTCCTTCTGCGAAGCAGTAATGCTCGCGAAGGAGGAGGCGGAACGCGTGAGGGAGAGGCAAATTTCGCGCCCTCACGCCCCTAACCCTAACCGCCGCAGGAGGAGACGCCCAGGGCGTCGGGAATCGCAGGCCGATTTCCGGCCACCGTAGGCGCGGGCTTGCGGGCGGTGAGCAATGGGTAGCTCGCCGTCCGATAAGGACCAGGTCCGGGTCGACGGCGCGTTGTGTTCCACGCGCGCCTCAAAGAGATGTCAGCAGAATTGACGGGGTCCGTTAGGGCCGATGCCTGCCGGGGGTGCGAAGAAAACCGAAAGGGAGATCGTGGCCCCCGGCAACAGGGCAACCGAAGGAACACGGGTGGGTTTTAGTCAGTAAGAGTCTGACACGCCCTCCCGCTCCGCCCAGAGCGGGAGAAGTTATTTGATGATTTCCCACCCAAAAAAAAAAAAAGGTGGACAGGTGAAAAACCAACAAGGTCTAGAATTCCACGAAGAAATATTTTGTTTCATCGTCCTGGACCTAAAGCTGCAGCTCGTGAAATAACAACAGAGCAAGAAGCATGGAGTATTTTTTTTTCTGATGAAATACTTGAAGAAATTGTTAGGAATACAAATGCTGAAATTGGTAGACAGAGAGAAAAATATAAACGAGACAGACCTATACAGAATACGGAGGATGAAAACGCGGATGCATGGATTTCCACAAAAATACGTCCTTCTTTTGCTAAGGATGCAAGTGTGTTGGAAATCAAGGCTTTATTTGGGCTTTACTACTTAGCGGGGGTTCTCAACATGAATCATGTCACCACCAAGGAATTATTTGACAAGAACTCAGGTGTTGGCTATTTTCGTGCCACCATGAGCCAAGCTAGATTTGAGTTTCTGACAAACTGTCTGCGTTTTGACGACCGGTCTACCAGAGAAGAACGACAGCAAAATGATAGATTAGCACCAATTACGAACATTTTTGATCACATCGTCAAAGTTTAAAATGAAGTATATAGCCCTTCAGATTGCTGTACATTAGACGAAATGTTGTTGGGCTTTAGAGGTAGATGTATCTTCAAAATGTACATACCGAGTAAACCAGACAAATATGGTATAAAAAATTTAATGACTTGTGACTCTAAAACTGCTTATATGATAGATGCTTTTGTATATTTGGGCAAAGGCTCGTACCCTACTAGTGTACCAGCTGCTCACTTCTTTACCATGAAACTGACTGAGAAAATTCATGGCACAAACCGCAACCTCACTTGTGATAATTGGTTCACATCAATACCAGTGGCAAAAGAATTGTTGCAAAAGCAGGTGACCCTTGTAGGTACGCTACGTAGAAACAAAAGAGATATTCCACCTTCTTTTGTTGAGCTAAAAGATCGCGATCGCAACACAGCAAAGTTTGCCTTTTCAGAAGAACTTACGCTTTTGTCTTACTGTCCACCAAAATCCAAAAAGAAAAAAATTGTCACCATGTTGTCAACTATGCATCCAACAGCAGATCCTGATGCAACGATTCAATTACCAGAGATGATAGAGTATTATAATAAGACTAAAGGCGGAGTTGACTTGATGGATCAGCTATGCCACAAGTACAGCGTGTCTAGGAGACCAAAAAGGTGGCCAATGGCAATTTTTTATGGCCTTCTGAATATAGTAGGTGTTAATTCATATGTCATGCTAAAAATGACCACGAAAAGAGCTACAAAAAGACGTCATTTCTTGAAAAAACTTGCCTTAGATCTGATCACCCCTCAAATGGAAGAACGCTTTACATGGCCCTCTTTGCCCATGAATCTTCAAGTTCTCTTAGGTGGAATCTTGCAAAAGAAGCGGCCATTGCATGAACCAAGTTCTGCTCCCACTGCTAAGAAAAGATGTGCCATGTGCCCAAGGGGTAAGGACCGGAAAACCAAGGTCACCTGTGGCATGTGCCGAAAACCTCTTTGCGGTGAACATACTGAGGCTATGTGCCAAGAATGTGTTACCAAAAACAATTTTTTTTTTTGTATTGTTAAATAAGCGTTCATAATATTAAACAGTAATTGTAATTGAATTGTAGTTTTATTTTGTGAGCATAAATTTTTATGTATTGGGGTCCTTAAAACCCCTGGGTAGTAATAGTGTTTCTCCAGGAATGAGTAGGGTTTAAGGGTTAAGAAATATATAATCAAAACGGCATAATGTCTTATCGGCCTAGGGCCGCTACTAGCTGTTACTAGATAAAGCGGTGTACCTACATAGTATATTATTGAGTAATGGTATAAGTTGGGTTTTGATGAATCCGACATGGTATATTTGCATAAATGACATTACTCTTTGCTTTTGTAAATGTTTATCTGTAAATGCCCTTTAAGTCCAATAAACATTTTATTTATTTATTATTTATGTATTATTTTTGCTCCCCCTCCTTCCTTTTTAATGTATGTGCCTTTTATGTACCTATTTGTTTTTTTTTTTGCAATGTTTGATTTTATGTTATTTTTTTAGGACCAAACAAGCATTATTAAACAAAAACCTCACGACAATAATTGTGAGCCTGATGAAACGCAAAATTTGGTAGATTTTCAAATTGAGGAAGCTTGCCTTGAAGCGGCTCAAGGCAGAGAACCGGCTCCTAGGGTGTACAAACGGGCCTTGGTTCGTATAGCAAATCAAGGATTTGATTTAGCTACAAAAAATGCTGTTCCACCATTCAAAAGTAAACAGAGTCGCATTTACCGCCTAAAAAAAAATGCAAGCGTTAAAAAAATTAATACAAATGATCCAAATGAAGTTGAGGTGCCAAAACAATTTGAAAAAAATTTACTAGCTGATTTCAATCAAGATAATAATAGAATTCTGGTCTTTTGTACTCCCGAGGGAAAAATGCACATGGGAAATGCTACGAATTTTTTTATGGACGGCACATTTAAATTTTGCCCGAAACCTTTCTCACAAATGTTTACTATTCATGCTGACATTGGCAGCAATAGTAATTTTACTATTGTCGTGCCCGTTCTATATGCGTTTATGACAAATAGAAATAAATATTCTTATACAATTTTATTTTCTCTCATAAAATCGCAGATACCCCAGTGGAACCCAAATAAAGTAATGTGCGATTTTGAGGAAGCCACAATAAAGGCTCTTTTATCATTCAATGTTGGCATAGATGTTAAAGGTTGTCATTATCATTATACTAACAGCCTTTTTCGAAAAGCAACCAAACTGGGCATTACATCGAAAAAGGGGTATAACAGTAGCAGAAAAAAACAAAAGGATAATTTCTCTTTGTGGCAATTTAGCGTTTCTCCCGCCAAATAAAATCGAAGAAGGTTGGAAATATATACAACAGGAAATGCCCGAAAACGAAGATTTGAATAAATTTAAAAAATATTTCGATACGCATTGGATGAAACCAGACGTACAAAAATTATGGTGTGTTTATGGTGAGATCCATAGGACAAATAATGTCCTTGAAGGCTGGCATCATAATTTGAATACAAACGTCAATAAAAACGAGACAAATTTATTGCAGCTCTTACATATTCTTTATGATGATGCAATGTTAATGAAGTATAGAACTAATCTACAGAAGTATGAGCAGAGTTCCCAACCTAAACGACGAAGAATTTACAGAGACAGAAATGACTTAGTCATTGAAGCCCAAATGCAGTTATTAACAGGCGAAATATCTGTGGGTCATTTTTTAGATAAACTTCGTTGAGCGCGTACTGTAGTAAATGTAATGAATCTGAATCATACATAAAAAAAATTTTTGTTGATTTTATTGAATATAATTATTATAAAAACTAAGTGTTTTTAACTCCAATGTTTTTACTACCGTAAAATGGGGTTTTTTGGATATGGTGAGGTTATTTGGAATTTCTAAAATAAAAGTTTTGATCCCATGTATTTTTTTATCTGTCAAGGGTAGGAATATTTGAATGCCACCTGGCAACACAACAACTAACTGTCTATGTCACATTCAAATTTTGGAGGTTAGTTTAGCATTTCACGTGGAGCAGTAAATGTTTTTGTAAATTTCGCATTTCTGGTTTTTATCGTGGGGTTACAACTTTCATCTGATACACAAAATCTAGAAAGGTACTCAAACTATGTACTTCGCTAATCAAACTATGTACACGTGTGTTTTTCGCAGATTTCAGTGGTTTTAGTTGCTGTTTTCTATCTCTAACGAGCTATGTACTGTACCTATTTTTTGTGATTGGGGCTTTTTGAGGTTGATTTTGGGGTTATTTGAAACAATATTTCAAATAGCCCCTTCTACGGTTTTCTATGCATTAGTATGGATTAAAGTAGTCGCTTCAAATAGCCCCAAGAGTGCAACAAAATTCACTTAAGGCTAAATTATCACGCTTCAATTGAATAAGTTAAAATTACATAGGTACCTACCTATTATTTTGTCCACAGATAATATGAAACTAGGGATGATATCATGGTGCGAACATATCAAAGGAAGTATACCAACTCACGCAATGGCAAAACTCATCCACCATATCTGCGGTATTCTGAAGAAGATTTACAAAAAGCAATAGAAGCCGTTCAGAATGGTAATTTGAAAGTGAAAGACGCTGCGCAACATTACAATATTCCGATTAGCACTTTAAGCAGAAAATATAGATATAAAAATTGCACGCAAGAAAAAGCGGGGCACCCAACCCTATTTTCGAAAGAAGAAGAGAAATCGTTTGTAGAATATATTCAATTACTGAGCCACTGGGAGTTTCCTTTTGATTCAACTGACCTACGAGTATTTGCACAAAAATATTTAAATAAAATTGGAAAAACCATATATGGACTAAAAGACAACATCCCTGGTGTAGACTGGGCGCGCAATTTCCTAAACAGACACAAACATGAGATTTCCAATCGAACAGCGTCAAACATATCTAGCGATCGCGCCAAAACTACAGAACAGGAAATAGATGAGTTTTTTGATCGTTACGAAAAATCTATCAAAGGAGTCTCCCCAGACTGTCTCATCAATTATGATGAGACAAACCTAACCGATGACCCGGGTAACAAAAAATACATTTTTAAGAGAGGATGTAAATACCCTGAAAGGGTAATAAATAGTTCTAAGTCATCAATTTCTTTGATGTTTGCTGGCACTGCAGATGGACAATCCTTGCGATATATGTGGTTTATAAAGCGGATCATCTGTGGGATCAATGGCTGGAGGGAGGACCTGAAGGCACCAGATACAATAGGTCAAAAAGTGGCTGGTTTGATTCGGTATGCTTCGAAAACTGGTTTCATACGATAATAGTTCCGTACGCAAGAAAAAAACCAGGACGAAAAGTTGTAATAGGAGATAACTTGTCTTCTCATTTCTCACAATCTGTTCTACAGACTTGCAGTGAACTGAACATAACGTTTATTTGCCTACCTCCAAAAACTACACATCTTCTCCAGCCACTGGATGTGGCTTTTTACGCTCCTTTAAAAAGGTATTGGCGTGACGTATTAACAAAGTGGAAGAAGACAGAAGGATTAAAACATAAGACTCTAGTTAAAAGTTCATTTCCAAAGTTGTTAAAGAAATTGAAGAATAAGTTGGTAGAGAGTGGCACGGAATCCAATAACCTGATAGCCGGATTTAACAAATGTGGCTTATACCCTATAAATTCGGACCGACCCAAGTCACGCTTGCCACAAACACAGATTATTCCACAAGAAGAGATAGAGAACGCAGCATCTTCGGCTGTAATAGAACTTTTGCAAGAAATGAGATGTCCTACAAGTGCCAATGGACAAACAAAACGAAAAAGGAAATGCAATGTACCACCCGGAATGAGTATTACAGCAGACGACATAGCCATAACCAAACCTCTCCAGGAACAAAAAAGGAAAAATACACAAAAGCGAGTGTCGGGCAAAACGAAGAATAAAAAATCTTTGACTATATCCAATTCCGATTTATCTGACAAAGACATGAGTAACACCGATTCTGATATCACTGGAGGATTTAAAAATGAAGAATCGAATTTGCTTGATACGCAGCCAATTGCTGGTCCTTCCGGGCTATGTAATGCCTATGCCTCTGACTCCACATACGTCAGCTCAGATGATCAAAGTTCACAACATGAAAAGATTATAGAAACTAGTAACAAACCAGAAACTGGAGAATATGTATTTTTTTAAAGGCAAGGGCAAGGGAAAGAAAAGTAAAGTAAAAATAGAAGAAAGTCAGCTGAAGATTAGTGATTTGAAAAATAAACCAGCATCTGGTGAAAATCTATCTATTAACCGCAAAGGCAAGGGAAATAAAAGTAGGCCAAAACTAGAAAAAAAACAGATAAGTGATTTGAAAAAATTAGACTTGGATCCAGTAAGTATTCAACTATTGATAGCCAGTGTTAAAGCCGAGAAATCCAAAAACAAGAAAACCAAGAGATTCAACAGATTCTGACACTACAAGTGTGTCAGATCTCATGAGTGTCCATAGTGACTCGGAGATTATAGATGTTAATTTTACTGAAAACAGCTCTGATGTCAAGAGCAATGATGAAGGCTACGAATGTAACAAAGACATGAGTGACTGTACTTACATTAAACAGCCAACTGCAGAAAACAGTCAAATTCCTGACGATGATGATAAGATAATTGCTAGATCATATGTACCTGCTGGTTATGTTGAACAAAAGACTGATGACAACTTAACGACTAAGTTAGAATACGAAACTGATAAGACTGACAACAATCCAAGAAATTTAGTAACGATATGTGATAATATAGATTTAGAAGAAGATTTAATAACGCAAAAAGATGAATCTGAAGTACATGAACTTTGCTTTTACAATAATGAACCAACAGATACGAAAGACCTCCAAAATTCGAACATAAAAGATTGCAAAATGTCATCTGTAAGATCATATGTAACTGCAGGTTCTATAAAACAAAAGACTTATGATAACTTAAAGACTGAGCTAGAACATGGAATCTATAAGACTGATAAAAATGTGAGTACCTCAGCATTAATAAGTGAGAATATCGATTTGCCGGAACCTGAGATTTCAAAAGCTCATGAGTCCAATGATTCTCACCAAGAAAATGTGGATCCCTTGCAAATACAGAAACACTTTGAACTGGATTTAGATATGTACTGTAATGAAAACGACCAAAATTATAATAAAACCAGGCAAGAACATGTAGAGAGCAATCAAGAACTTGAAGCACATGTAATGGAATCTGTATATGCTGTGAATGACCATGTTTTGGTGCGCTACTGTGACGGTAAAAAATGTAAATATTATGTTGGATTTATTGAAAATATTAAAATTGATGGACGTAAATATAACTACACAGTAAATTTTTTCAAAACAATAAAAAAGCCACAGCTTGCATTTCGAATTACCAAGAAAATTGATCGAGATGAGGTTGACGACATATGGATTATAAAAAAAAATTTAATGAATAAAAATCCTAATGTCGAAGAATTCCTACTCGCTGACAAAAGCGATGAGATGTATTTTTGAGCTACGTCAAAAATACATCTCAATTCACATCATCATATTTTTTTTCATTCGTATTTCTTTTTTTTCTAGAATTTTATGTTGGGAATATTTAACATTTGACTTTTTATTTTTCTTACGTTTTTCTTTATTCACCATGAATATTAAATAAATATGTCAATTGAAATGAGATAGTTGGGTTTTATTTATTTATAAATTCATCATAATCAGCCCACATTTATGACACACGTAAAAAATAGCTTACCCTTAAGAATTCCAAATATCGCTTTACTTATAATAGGTACAACTTTGTTATACTTACGTAATATTCCAAATAACCCCATTTTGGCAACAAATATAATTTCGATATGTAACTACCTTCATCTAATTCGGTATTTTCTTGACCAAAAACAGTCAAATTGCCATTTAAACAAAACCAGGTTACCCTAAAATATTTCCAAATATCGCTTCGACGGTTTTATTTAGCACAATGTTTGATAAATTAAGAAAAACAGGTCCAATAAATTGTGGTACCAAATAACCCCATAGTAGCGATATTTGGAACAGCGTATTTCAAAATATATATCTTCAAAACTTACTACGATAGACGTATAATAGTAGAAGTGATCAAGAGGTCATTATAGGAACTACTCAAAAAGCCCCTTGTTGCGTTATTTCATACCTTGTTCTTTTATTAAACACATGTTTTAGCAAAAAGATGTTTCAAATAGCCCCGTTTTACGGTACCCTTAAAAATTTCACAAGTGCCTAAAGTAATAATGTGGAACTAGTGATATCTGCAAATTCAACATTAGTTCCATTATTTTTTTTTTTTTTTTTAAACGGAACTGGTGATAACAAATTCAACATTAGTTCCATTAATTTCAGATTCTTTTAAAATGGAACTAGTGATAAAAAAAATCTGTCAGTAGTTCCATCATGGAACTGTTAATGGTACTAGTGACAACGAAGGCATAAAAGTATGAAACAGCCCATTGCACACTATTTCGTAAAGGGAACCATAGCAACTGAAAAATTATCTATTATAATAAAGGATGCAATTTGAGCTGTATCTGAAGCTGGTTATGAAGTAATAGCTACGGTTTGCGATCAGGGACCAACGAACATGGGTGCATTAAATTTGCTCAAGACCTGGGGAAATTCTGCGGAACCGCACTATTTTTTGTAAATAATAAAAAAGTCTTTATTATATATGATGTTCCGCATCTTTTTAAATCAATAAGAAATAACTTTCTACAGGGCGGGGAATTAGTAATGAACAACAAAAAAGGTAAATGGGCCCATTTGATCAAACTTGAGGAAAAAAATAGCAGTACTCTCCATTTAAAAAAAATTACAAAATTACACGTGGACCCGAAATTTAGAACCAAAATGAGAGTAAAGCTAGCTGCTCAAATTTTGAGTAATACAGTTGCAGCTATACTAAAGCTTCAGGCCGAAAGTGTTGAAAACCAAAGAGAAAGACAGGAAATTCTTCAAACAGCACATAAAGTTGAAGAACTTGATCAATTATTTGATTGTACAAATGGGCCAGCTTCTAGAAGCGATATAAAAAGAAATATTCAGCAAAATGTAAGTAAAAATAGTTTCCACCATAGGAGATGGATTGAATTTAAAAGTAAAATAAAAACACTACATTTCTTAAAATCAGACAGTCAACTGAGATTGAGAAATATTAGGTGCGTGAATGGATATTTAATCACTTTGTCATCTCTACAAGATATTTGGAGCTATTTAAATTCAGTCAAAAATTTTAAATACATGAACCTGCGTCAATTTAACCAGGATGCATTGGAAAATTTATTCGGCCAAATACGACAACATTGTCCTACAAATAGAAATCCAACGCAATTGCAGACTTTAATGCGCAAGTGAAATGATGCCATCATTTCACTTGCGCATTATAACATAGAGATTAGTGGTACAATGACTTGCAAGAGATTCAAAAATTTTTAGAAAATCTACATGTTTGCGACAATTCAATTCATTGGCCCCAAAATCACTTTTTTTTCGGGGGTAGGTGTAAAAAAGTTAACACGCCACTTTGTAAATCTATTTTAATTTAAATTATTATTAAGTATTTTAACTTGCTTTCGAGTAAAATTTTTGCTGCATAAACTACTAAATAAGCAGCACTTACATTGGTGAAACATTCCATGTAACAAAAGCACTTAAACTACACCACCCGCCAGCTTCTCACCAGTACTAGTCACTACAAGTTTAAACTGTTCACCATGTCATCGTCATCGCAACTTGATGATATCCAATCAGCCCAGAGGAATCTCGAGGAGTGCTTCCTTAAGAAGATGGGTGAGCTTGAGACACAGATCCAATGTGCAGGACCCGCAAAGGACACCGTTGCAAAGATTGCTGAAGAGTTCCGGTCATTTCGTGAGCTTATGTTCGGCATGCTAGGACTTCTTAGCAAGCAGATCTTGGAGTGCTCTAGAGCAGTTGATGGATTGGAGACAAGATCTCGTCGGAAAGCTCTCATTTTCACCGGGTTTGCAGAAGCCGACAAAGAGGATTGCAAGGCTCTGGTTTTAGACGTTCTGAAGAACAAACTGGCACTGCCTGACATCACTGCATCTTCCATCAAAGTGTGTCACAGACTTGGAACATCAAACAAAGGACCAACATCTAGCAGACCTATATTGGTAAGTTTCTCCAATGTTGATCTGAAATCCTCTGTTTGGAAGGCCAAGTCAGCACTAAAGGGCTCCCCGGTCACAGTCAAGGAGTTCTTGACCAGGTCTAGGAAAACTGTATTTAGCAGGGCGCGCCTGCACTTCGGGATGCCGGCATGTTGGACTCAAGACGGGGTTATTGTCATCAGATCGCCCGACGGAACACGGCATAAGATTTGTTCTTTGGAGGAACTCAATCCCTTGTTGGCGAAGTACCCTAAGAGGACCGGAGAATCTTCTGTTGGCACTGGAGGCAAGCCCAATAGTGGAGTACGTAAAATCTAAGTGTTTGCAACTTATAGTATTTATGTGGTTCTTTATCAAATTTTAGTCACTTTTTGTGCTTGGGACGTCAGTTCACGTAAATATTATTGTTATCGTACATGTCTACCGGCTTATTATTTCTCATTTTCACTTTAAAACTACTTAAATCACATTCTGTCGGTAATTTGTTGTTTGTACTTTGTGTTAGTAAAATAGTTTCGTCATTAGTTGTCACTGTCACCTGTCAATTTTGAATTTGTCTAAATTTTGACGTCCCATTTTCCTTGTTCCACCTTTATTCCGTTTTGCATGTAACTTTGTCATTATTGTTTTGTTGTTTGCGTTTTCATAATATTATGTTTGTTTGTGATGCTGTTTCCTCTCCCATTTTGATTTTTTGACTTGTCCGATTATGTTTTACTACTACTGTACAGTACTACAGGGATCTTTTGGCGCTTTGATGATTTTAGAAAACAAGACGCTTTAGTTCCGATTTTGGTCGCATGTCAAAAGATCCATGTACAACAATACTGGTGCTGCTGGTGGGTGGTGCATAGATAGTGGTGTGCACCTAAAGCGAAAGCAAGCTTAGCTAATTTATTTGTATATTTATCAGTTATTTATATTATTTTTATTTTGTGTTATCTGATGATGATTCTTTTTACTCTGCCATTGATTCGTCTAGCTCATCCGCTAATGCAAGTTTTAGTTCCTTGACTGACACCCTTGGTGACTTTGTGCGTCGGAGCTTCAGTCAACAGAAAGGTCATTTTTTTAATGTCTGCCATATAAATGCGCAAAGTATTCCAAGTCACTACAGTGATCTGTTGGACACCTTTTCCGACGCCAATTCCCATGCCGTTCTGGTTTCCGAGAGTTGGCTCAAACCTCATCTTCTCTCCACCACCTACTCTCTCCCAGGTTTCACTCTTATCCGTAATGATAGAATCGGAAAGGGAGGGGGTGGTGTAGCTATCTATCTTCGTAGCGATTTCCCATTCAAAATCATTACCTCATCTCCTGCACAATATCATGCTTCCGCTGAGTACCTCTTTTTGGAGGTCTACGTCAAAGGCGTGAAGACCCTTCTTGGTGTGGTGTTGTCTATTGTCCACCCGCCGTTGACTATTTTTCCAAACTTGAATTGGCGCTGGAATCCGTAGGGTCAGAGTATGCACATTGCGTCATCATGGGCGATTTCAACACTGACCTTGCTCACCACAACCCCCGATCCCGTAAACTCCTTCACATCATTGAGTCCGTTAGTCTCCATATACTTTCACTACAACCTACCCATTTCAATATCTCAGGTGATGACACTTGGCTCGACTTAATCCTTACATCCACTCCCTCTCTTGTTTCCTCTCACGGTCAGTGTCCCGCTCCTGGATTTTCCCATCATGACCTCATTTTCCTCTCGTATGTCCTAAAACCGCCTAAACCTGTCCAAAAAGTACTGCACATGCGGTGTTTTGCACGCATGAACGTTGAGAAGCTTCGTCAGGATGCTTCAGACCTCAGTTGGGAACACCTGGCAGCGGCGACAGCTGTAGACGAAAAACTGCGTATTTTTGATCGGACGGTGCTTGCTCTCTACGATAAACATGCTCTTGTCAAGACGATATAACTTCGGCGTCCTCCTGCTCCTTGGATGATGACAGGAGTTCGAATGGCGATGAGGCGCAGAGATTGGGCCTTTCGTAAATTTAAAAAGAATCGTAGTGAAGATAATCGGAACTTATTCAAAGCTGCTAGAAATCGGTGTAATCAGATGATACGCAACGCTAAACGCCGCCATATTCTCGAGAATATATCTTCTTCTTCACCTGCTGATATCTGGAAGTTCCTTGGTACTCTCGGTATTGGCAGTCCACGTCATGTGGATTTTCCTAATACAATTGGCCTTAATGATATCAACCGTCACTTCACAACCACTTGTCCTTTGGATTCCCAAATGTTGTCTCAGACGGTCGATTACATTACTGGCCTACCCAGTCCCATCATAGAACCATTTCACTTCTCTCCGGTCACCTTGGACGAAATTAAAACGATCATCTTGTCCATATGGGCCATGACGGCATCAGTCGTAGTATGATCGTTTGGATCCTTGATATCCTTCTTCCTCCGATTACCCATATCACCAACTTTTCTCTTGATTCTGGACAATTTCCATCCCTGTGGCGTATGGCCTATGTACGTCCACTCCCAAAAATTTCAAATCCCTCCCTACCCAGTCACTTTCGACCCATTTCCATTCTTCCATTCCTATCTAAAGTCCTCGAGGGCTGCGTACACAAGCAGTTTACGGGGTTTGTTCACCGGAACAACCTTGTTAGCTCTTTTCAGTCTGGATTCAGGCCTGGGCACAGTACAGCCTCCGCTCTCCTCAAAGTGACGGGTGACGTTAGAGAAGCGATGGAGGATACCAAGGTTACCGTTTTGGTATTAATTGATTTCTCCAATGCCTTTAACGCCGTCAGCCACGATATTCTCCTTTCTATCCTCTCTCATCTTACGGTTTCGCCCGAGGTTTTGGAGTGGTTCTCTTCTTATCTTCCGGGACGTCAGCAGTCGGTTCGTGTTGATGAGCGCTCGTTGAGTTGGCGCGACCTGGATGCTGGTGTTCCACAAGGCGGTATTCTCTCTCCATTGTTATTCTCTATCTTCATTAATTTTATAACTCAGTGTCTTCGGTGTTCGTATCATCTTTATGCCGATGACCTTCAATTATATACAGCTGAGCGGGTTGAAGGTTTGTCGGACGCTATAGCAGATGTAAACCGAGATTTTGATGCAATCAAAAAGTGGTCTGATAGTTTTGGGGTGTCAGTAAATGTTAGTTAAAGTTTTGTATCTGTGGCAACACTGCACAACACTGGACCATACTACATAAAATTATTCAGCTAATATATTATTTTTCATGTCTTATTCTCTTTTAATAAATACCTACATGGTAGCAGAGGTCCGTGGTTCGTGCAGTTGATTATAAAAAAAAAAGAAGAAAAAAAAAATGTGAAACGTGTGCCGAAAAAAAAGTACTCTGTGGTGTGCCGAAACACGTGCTTAAAATAAAATTGCTAAAAATCGCAAATAAAATAAAAATAACAACCAGTGCTATTCAATATGAATCACCACGAAGAACAACATATAGAAAAGCTAATAGATGCTGAATCTTTTCATCTATGGAAGTTCGAAATAACAATACACCTAAAATCACATGGGCTTGGTGAAATAACAAATGGCCAGCAAGCCGAAGGAAAATTAAATGAAGAAAAGGACGCCAAAGGGCAAAAGATTATACTACAAACGATTGACAAGAAATTAAAATCTCATATCATAAATTGCAAATCTGCTAAAGATATGTATAATACTCTTTGTGATCTGTTTGAAGGAAGCGAATCAAGAAATAAATCTAAATTGCTACAAGAGTTCTTCAACTATAAATATAATAAACAAACAGTAAATTTAGCTGTGAGACTAAACAACCTTGGACACAAAATTGATGAAGACCTGATCATGTCAAAAATACTTACTTGTTTACCGGAGAGATTTAAGTACTTTGCCACCGCGTGGGAGTCGACACCTAAAAATGAAAAGACCCTAATAAATCTCACAAATAGATTATTGTTAGAGGAGAACCGCAATTCTAACTGTGAAGAAGAAATTGCATTCAAAGCTGTAAACAATAAAAAATGTTTCAAGTGCAACAAAATAGGACATTTTCAGTCACAGTGTAAAGTGTGTAACATTTGCAAAAGGTCAAACCATCAAGAAAAAGACTGCAGATTTAAAAATAAAAACAAACAATGCTCAATTTGCAAGAAATCAAATCATTTAGAACAAAACTGTTTCTTCAGAACTAAAACCAATAAAAAAGAAAACAAAGATACAGCACTACTAACAAATGAGACAGCAAATAAGAATAATAAATTGAAATTTATAGTGGATTCAGGAAGCACTTCACACATGACAAATAACATCAACATTTTAAGTAAATATGAGGAACAACAGTCCCAAGTATCTGTTGCTAACAATGACACCATACAATCTCAAGGAGCTGGAACTGTACAAGGTATGAACTGTCAACTATCAAAAACTCTATATGTTCCTGATCTGGCACAAAACTTATTGTCAGTTAACTCAGTTACAAACAACAATGGAACTGTGTTGTTTACACAAAATAATGTTCAAATATATAAAAAAGGTCAGTTGATACTTAAAGGAGAGAAAGAAAATGGATTGTACTACATAAACATAAACCAAGACAATCATGAAAATACTCTGTTCTTAGCCAAAGAGAAAGGAACTGCCTTAGAATGGCACAGAAGACTTGGACATCCCGGAAAAGACTTATTAGAGATATTACCAAACGTGGCTGATGGAATATTGTTAGAAGGAAATAAAAGAATAGAGCAGTGCGAGATATGTATTAAAGCAAAACAAACAAGATTACCATTTACTTCAGAAAGGAAACGAGCAGAACGCCCATTGCAAATCATTCATACCGACATATGTGGTCCATTTGATAAGCTTACTCATGATGGAAATCGATATTTCATAACAATCTTGGATGATTACAGCCATATCACGAAAACATACTTAATGAAATATAAAAATGAAGCTTTTACTCTAATAAAGGAGTATATAGAAGAAAAAGAGAGAGAAAAGAATGAAAAAGTTTCGTGCATAAGATGTGACAATGGAGGAGAATATAGAAGCAACGAACTGAAAACATGGTGTTCAAACAAAGGGATAAAACTAGACTATACTATACCATACACACCACAGTTGAACGGAAAGGCAGAACGGTTAAACCGTACTATACTTGAGAAAGTCAGAGCTATGCTATTTGACTCAAACATGAAAGATGAGATGTGGGGAGAAGCTGTTTACTGTGCTACCTACCTACTCAATAGGCTACCCAGTAAAACACTTAATAACAAAACTCCATATGAGATGTGGTATAAGACAAAACCAGATATTTCAAATATACAAGTATTTGGGTGTACGGTGTATGCTAAACAATTAGGACCAGTAAGAAAGTTAGATCCAAGAAGCAAAAGACTAACAATGATTGGATATGCAAACAATGGATACCGGCTATGGAACAATGAAAAGAGAAGAGTAGAAATACACAGAGACATAATAATACTCAATGAGAATAAAGAAGATAAAATAAAATCAAATGAGGAAAATAAAATAATACAGAGTAAAATAAATACAGAAGAAGATATAATAAATACAGAAGAAAATGTAATAAATATTGAAGAAGACATAATAAATACAGAAGAAAATTTAATAAATATGGATGAAGACATAATAAATACAGAAGAAAATTTAATAAATATGGATGAAGATATAATAAATACAGAAGAAAATGTAATAAATATGGAAAAAGACATAATAAATACAGAAGAAGAAAACTTGAACATAAGAAGACCAGTACAACAGATAGAAGAGCAAAACATAGACATACCTAACACAGAACTAGGTACAAGAAGAAGTGAAAGAACAAGAAAAATACCAGAGAAACTTAAGGATTATGTACTACTTACCTACAAAGAGGCTACCACAGGAATAGAAAAGGATAATTGGGAGAAGGCAATAGATTCAGAGAAGGAATCATTAAAGAAAAATAAAACATGGAGTCTAATAGACATATCAGAGGCAGGCAATAAGAAGATTCTCACCAATAAATGGGTATTTCGAGTGAAAGACGACGGTACCTATAAAGCAAGACTGGTGGTAAGAGGATTTGAGCAGAAAGGTATAGACTTTGATGAAATATACAGCCCAGTGGTAAGTCAGTCAGCTCTTAAATCTCTATTTGCTATTGCAGCATCTAAAAATTCTGAAATTGTTACTTTTGATGTTAAAACTGCATTTTTGTATGGCGAGCTAGATGATGATATCTATATGTATATACCAGATGGTTATGATAAAGAACCTAACAAAATATGTAAATTGAATAAAGCTATATATGGGCTTAAACAAGCACCAATTACATGGAATAAGACTTTTACAAAGACAATGTTAAAACTAGGATTGATTCCTACTAAAACTGATAGATGTGTGTTCACTAATAAAAGTAAAAATGTAATAATTGCTATATACGTAGACGATGGACTTGCTATTTCAACAAATAAAAAAGAATTAGAGAACATTCTGAATCGTCTAGAATTAGAATTTCAAATTAAAATATTCAACAATCCTAAAAATTTTATTGGTCTTGAAATTTGTAAAGATGACACAGGTATTTCATTAAAACAGGAAACATATATTCAAAATATACTTAAAACCTTTAACATGACAAATGCTAAACCAACTAGTGTACCTTGTAACATTAATAAAGAAACTGACACACAGACAAACATGACATTACAGCAGATTAATTTTCCTTATAGGGAATGTGTTGGTGGATTGTTATATTTATCAACAAGAACCAGACCAGATATAGCAGAAGCAGTAAATAAAGCTAGTAAACAAATAGAAAACCCTAGTCAGACAGATGTCATAGCAGTAAAAAAGATCTTACGATATTTAGCAGGAACTAGTGATAAAGGCATAAAATTCTTAAAAGGAGGAAACATTAATACGTTAAATGCTTATTGCGATTCTGATTATGCAAATGATGTCACTACTAGACGTAGTACCACAGGTTTTGTTATAATGTTATCTAATGGACCTATATCATGGTGTTCCAAACGACAACCAATAGTCACTCTATCATCCACAGAAGCTGAATATATTGCTGCAGCTGATTGCTGTCAAGAAACATTGTATCTAAAATCATTACTTTGTGAATTACTTAATTGTAAAATTAATATAACTCTGAATATAGACAACCAGAGTTCTATACAATTAATTAAGACAGGATCATTCAATAAAAGATCAAAACACATAGATGTTAGATATTACTTTATTCATGAACATTTTATAAAAGGAAACATTATTGTTAACTATTGTCCCACAGATCAGCAAGTAGCTGATATTTTTACCAAACCGCTTGGTAAAATTAAATTTGAAGCTCACTGTAACAGATTAATACAGTAAATAAATTTTAATAATATGTTATATTAAACTTAATACATAGTTTATAGAATAAGCTAACTAAATAGCTAAATAAAGCATTTTTTTTAGTAATGTAAAACTTAGGATTAATTTTAAGATAACTGCATACATACATATTAGAAAGTTAGTATTGTTAATTTTATTCTGAAACATAAAATATAATACATACACATTTGGCATTATATAAAGAATATATAGATAAGTACATACATAAGCATGATATTGAAAGATACTTACATTTATGAATATTATGTATAAATAATGAAAAGGTTAAAAGTATTTTTTTTTTTTTTTAAATTGTCAAATAATTACGTTTTTAAAAAATAGGAGAAGGTGTTAGTTAAAGTTTTGTATCTGTGGCAACACTGCACAACACTGGACCATACTACATAAAATTATTCAGCTAATATATTATTTTTCATGTCCTATTCTCTTTTAATAAATACCTACAGTAAACCCCTCAAAGTGTCAGGCCATTGTAATTGGGAGCTCACGCATGATGAGTAGGGTGACGCTTAGCTCACTTCCTCCTCTTATTTTCAACGGTCAACGGCACTCTGCGATCCATGTATCGTCTGAGAAGCTTTTTGCCCGCTAAGACGAAAACTATGCTTGTGCAGGCTTTGATATTCCCTATCATCGACTATGGTGACGTGTGCTACTTTGACTTGAATTCGGTTTTGCTGGATAAGCTCGATAGACTGCTCAACAGTTGTATCCGGTTCATTTTCAATCTCAGGAAATATGATCATGTGTCGAGCTATAGGTCTGAGCTCAAATGGATGTCCATTCGCCAAAGAAGAAGTTTGCGCGCTTTGACCACTCTTTTCCCCCTTCTCAACTCTCCCACTCTTCCTTCTTATCTTTTGTCTCACTTCCAATATCTATGTTCTTCACACACTAAGAATTTGCGATCTTCTAACAATCTTCTCCTATTTTGTCCTTCTCATTCTTCTGACTTTGTTCATTCTTCCTTTCACATTCAGTCCATTCTTCTATGGAATGCGCTTCGTCTTGATATTAGGACGGCCACCAGTCGGTATGCATTTAAGCGGAAATTGCAGAGTTTTTTCAAAACAAATAGAGTAGAGTCATCTCAACAACTCTCTCCCTTAAATTTGTATATATGTATACATATAATAAATATATGTATATTACATTAAATATGTATGTGTATTATAAGTTATAACCTATTTATGTACTGTTGTTCCTACCTATATTTTTTCTAATGACATATTTTTATAATTTTTTTCTTTGTTCCTCTTAAACAGAGCACCTGCCATCCAATCTCTTCACCACCCTTGGTTGACTGGTAGAAAATGCCTAAAGCATTAAGTCCGCCTTTGTACCGTTTTGAGTGTGAAAAGTTTAAATAAAAAAACACAAAGATCACGACAAATTGCAAAAAATAAGACCTCTGTTAGATTGTCTCAACAGGACTTTTCAAGAAAATGCCAGCAACTTGGAATCCCAATCAGTGGATGAAAGTATGATCAAATTTAAAGGACGTGACAGTAAGACATAGTACATGCCGGCCAAGCCCATCAAAAGAGGGTTCAAAGCATGGTGCCGTTGTGATTCCAAGACTGCATTTTTATATCAATTTGATATGTACACAGGCAAAGACCAAGAAGCCAATGAGGAAGGATTAGGTTACAGAGTTGTAATGAAACTTGGAGGGAATTTACCACCAAACACACATTTGGTTTTTGACAAGTTTTTCTCCTCTTTGGCTCTCATGGAAGCTCTTTATCATAGAGGTATTTTGGCAACAGGAACAGTACGAATGAATCGAAAAGGCCTACCTAAAGATCTGTGTCCAACAGAAAGAAAGAAAGAAAATACATTTATTTAGCACAGACTAAGAGACACACAATACACCAGATAGTTGGGTAATTATCATAAGTACATCAGGAAAAAAAATAATATAAAAATAAAAAGTGCAATGTCCGATGTAAGAAATTAGCAGGAGAGTGTGCCTCACGGCTGCGCCAAAAAGGCCCAGTTCAGCAAAAATGCCAGACACCTGGTGCCTGACGCTGGTTTTCTACTGGACCTGGTGTGTGAGGTGACGAATGTAAATCAGTTTTATACTGCATCGTGATGTGTGTAATGTGTATGCATAATTGTATAAATAAATTAAAATAAATTAGTGTCACATAAAAACAGTAACGAGTAGGTACCTATGTATAAAAAGCGTGATATTGAGTAACATTGCAAAACTAAACAAAAAATAAATAAATACTGATAAATAGATAAGTGACATGACCGCATGATTAGACCTTCTTATGCAAATAAAGAAATTCTCCGTAATGAGTCAGAAAAGAAACCTGCTTTAATTTAAACGATGCCTGACTTGCCATGCTCCGACACATTGTTATAATAATTTATTAATCCGTGCACTGTAATGTCATCGCACAATACGCTGCAAGCAGCCGAGCGCGGCGGACTATTTTCGGACAGTTTGCATCTTGTGTGTGCTTTGAACTTGTCTTAGCTGTTGTTTGCATTTAGATTAACCAAATACGAAGGATATGACTTCTTTAAATAAGTCAGCTAAAACACTATTTGCGAAAGTGGAAAAGAAATTAAAAAACAAACAAACGAAACATAAAAGGATGAAAGGTAAGCGCTAGTCGATAATAGAAATATTTGATGTACTTAATTAACAAATAATGAATTCTGGCATAATATGAGATACGAAAACTACCCACTTTTAATTTTCCGTCTCCCTTTCACAGCCTCATGGATGTCAAATCACAAACTGCACAGAGGTTCGCCCACTGCCGGTTGTTGGTGAAGGATGGGTAAAAAAGGCGCCATCCCCACATTGTACGTCTCATTCATGTGCAAATAGGCCAGGCAACATTTGGACGTTGACAAGCGAACATGATTCAGGGATGCATAAGTGGGAAGGTATAACAGAAGGTATAACATTTGTTAATTGAATGACCTAGATGGATTGGTGAGGAAGCCATCCTGACGCCGCTCCACCGTTTGTTAAAGTCGTCACGTGCAAGTGGGCCAGGCATTTCGGGTAAGTACTTGCGCCTGCGTTGCTACTAGGCACATTATGTGAATAAATATATATATATAGGTGGTTATTTTAGTGTGCTATTTTTCATACCACAGGTCTCACAACATGCGACATGACGTTGCGGCGGCGCGGCGCGGGGCCCTTTTGTACATTATATAATTGAGAAATTCAGTGCGACCATATCCAACTTCCGTTGCGATTCTATTAGATACTGCCGTAAACGTGTTCTAAAAGTGTCTATTGTGCTGATTATTCTTATCGGTGGTGGCAGGTTATTCCACACTTTGGAAGCCGCATAGCGAAAGCTACCCCTGAATGCCGCTGTGTTGTGAGTCTGAGAAGAGAGTTGTTGCGAACATTGCCGTCTTCCACATTCGCGTCTGTTAGTTAACCAACTAAGTTTATCGTATAGATAGTCGGGTTTTTTATATTTAACCACACCGAACAGGAGGCACGCTAGGTGTAGCTTCCGTCTGGACTTCATTTTTAATGACAAATGTTTATTCAGAAATGGTGTTACGTGACTTCGCCTAGGAATAGTATAACAAAATCGCGCGCAAGCGTTCTGTACTCTCTGAATGAGACGGTCTGTACGGGCTAATAGGCGCGGGCCATACACTGTATCGGCGTAGTTTAGCCTAGATAGTACTAAGGCTTCCACCAGCTGTTCCCGTAGTGACTCAGATAAATAACACCTCATCCCATATAACACCTTCAGGCGGTAAAAGCAGTTCCTTACTGAGTCTGCTACGTGCTTTTCAAACCGAAGGTCTTTGTCCATCACAAGACCCAGGTTACGCGCCTCATTAACTCGCTCGATTGGTTCGCCCATCAGTTCCACGTCAAAAGTCGAAGGCAGTCGGGCCTGCTGCTGTCTGGTGCCAAATACCATATATTTAGTTTTAGAAGGGTTCAGGGACAGGCAGCTTTCCTCAGACCAAACGGCGATTCGCTGATTAAGATCCTTAATGGCTCTGTCATACTCGTCTGGTCTGAAGGAAATATACAGTTGTACATCGTCGGCGTATATATGGTACTTGCATCTCTGGAGGCATCTGATTATGTCTGCACAATACAAAATGAAGAGAATGGGGCCCAAGATGGAGCCCTGAGGAACTCCTCTCTCCACGGGTATAGGTGTCGATTTAAGGGTAGTGCCGTCACTTAAACGCAGGTCAACAAATTGTTCCCTATTACATAGGTAACTACGGAACCATTGTATAGCCTCTGGGTCGAAACCGTAATATTTTAATTTTGACAATAATAATGGAATGTTAATGGCGTCAAATGCCCTGGAAAAATCCAGTAAAACCAGTAGTGTGCACATCCCCTTATCTTGAGCACATAATATGTTGTCAGTAACATCCAGTAAAGCAGTAGATGTACTGCGCTGCTTCCGAAAACCTGATTGTAAATCGGGTAAGATGTTATTTTGTCACAGCGAATGTGGCAAGTGGCATCACCGGGTTTGTACCGGGCAAGGATACGGCCACGCTTTGACCACACGAACTGCCAACCGAGGCGACTAGCCGCCTCACGCGAGCTCCGAAATAACTCACGGTTGGGCTTAGTGAGGCGCTCGTTGACGTAGAAGCGCGTCGCAGGGCCTGGCAGATCAAGATCCGCTGTGGTCATGCCGCGACGCACTCGCGCTCCCTCCAGTAGCTCGTCCCGTAGGTCGCGCCGCGCGAGGCGCACGACGAGGAAGCGGGGACGGGTCTCCACTGGCGCCGTCGCCTGAGTCGCGTTGATACGCCTGCCGCCGACTCGCTCTGCGCTCACAATATCGCGTGCTTTGACCTTGACGCCGACCTTTGCCGCCACCAACATAGCAGTGTGGGTCGGGTTTTCTCCACTTATCTCTGGGATATTAGAAATTTGGATATCGTTGGCAAGCAAATCCTGGTCCCGGTCATTTATGTCACTTCGTAGTTGATTAATTACCTCGTCCATGTCCGGCGATTGTGACACTTGGGGCTGAGCCTGTTTGGTCTCCATTTGAGCGACTCTTTCCTCCAGGTTGTTCATTTTGTCATTAGTCAACTTTAGGGAGGACCTCAGCTCCGACAAGTCCTCACGTAGATGCTGGAACTCGCTTCGCATGAGCTTCAGGAATTCATCCTTAAAAATACTAAGCTCTGCCCTGAGAATATCTAAGTTTAGCTCTTGAGTGGCATCTAGGGCTGTGCTGTTTATGGGACTAGTGTCCATAAGGTTGACAAGACTTTCCTCATGTGGAGCTGGTGTTGATGCCCGAGACCCTACCGGGGTTTCAGCTCGGTTATCCCTCACCTGGTTCTTCCCGCACTCAGGGCAGTGCCAGGGGGTCGCTATGGGACCTGCACTCGGCATGTTGACGCACACTCGGTGGTACCAGCGCCGACATTTGCTGCAGTTAACAGCCTCTGCCGACGAGAGAAATTTTCCGCAGGCACCGCACTTAGCCATATCTAAGTATTTACCAAACGCAGCACAATTCGTCAGGCCACGCAGTACACCGGTCAGGCAATAGATGGCGCTATCTTACAAAACACGTTTATGGCAGATTTTATGGTGTCTATGGCACAGAAAAACACCATAGGGTCGAGCACAGTAAAAGTAGTATAAGATCGCACAAACAAACGTTAAGTACAAGTTGGTTTTCCGTCGCCCAAGTAATTAGCGATTATGTACTGTGGATTCGGGTACTTATGTATTTGCTGGGGTTCACTGTAGCGATTATTATCGTTTTTTAAATATATTCACGGCACATAAACACTGGATAACAATGTTACTCGTAACTTGCACTGACTTGAGTATTTTTTTAATAAAATTTTGTGGTACGAACTAGTTTTTTATTTTATTTAGTCGAGAGACACACAAAGAGCTTATGGCTGTTTGACATCCGTGACGTCAACACGACCTAAAACACCTGAAGAACGAAGACAGGCCAAAGAAAATAAATTGGATCCTGGGGAGTTTACATACCGCTTCTGCCACCCTTGTGCTGTTGTCAAATGGCAAGACACTAAAGAAGTTTTTTTTTGTCCTAACAACTGCCGTTAACCCAACCAAAGTGGAAGTGATCCAGAGAACACAAAAGAACGGGCAAAAGAAATACATGTTTTGTCCTACTGCGATCGCAGAGTACACAAGGAGTATGGGTGGTGTGGATCATTTTGATCACTATCGAAGTTCCTACTCAATTGGCCGCAGATCAAAAAAGTCCTGGTTCCGGATGTTTTGGTTCTTGTTTGAGAGCCAAAATCGTAAAAACATACATCGAGATTTCCGATTACGGTTAGCTAGAAGTCTGAAGTCGGGCCACATCTCAAACAAGAAACAAGATCCGGTGGTATATAAAAATAAAAAAGGAGGTATTTTTGGAGTTCCGGACGAAATAAGATTGGGGCAAAGAGGAAGTCATTTTTTAGCGTTGTCTACATACAAACGGTGCAGATTTTGTAGCACAAGGAAACAAGAAAAGCGGTCAAAATATGAATGCGAAATTTGTAAGGTAGCATTATGCACCCCACCCCTTGCATGAAATTGTACCACCAAAATCAAAATACAGATATTCTCAATTAATTTTTGGAGAATTTTGGTTTTTGTGGCTTTTCCAGACGAAGGATAGAAACTTTTTAGTTCATACTTAATAGTTTCATACTTAGTAGTTTGAATAGTTCATACTTAGTAGTTTATTGTTTGTTTTTTTTTTTAATAAGGAATTTGTGCTTACATAATTATCATTTAAAAAACAAACAGTAAAAAATGATACCAAAATGACAATCGTTTTTTATTTTATATATAAACTCTTTTGCAAAAAAAAACGGACACTTTAGATTTTTTTCTCTACTTCAATGAAGAAGAACAAGAAATAGGTTTTATTAATTTGACGATGTATTGGCATGTTATTTGAAGCATCCTGGCATGATTCTTTACGTTTCAAATTTAAAATTTGAAATTAATAAAAGAAAAATAATGATTATTGTGGATTATTCTAAAATTGCTTTACTAATGGCGCGAATTGCTGAAACGATTTTTAACTGATTACGATATTTTAAAACTTTTTGGATATTTTCTGCAAATTAAACAATTTAATCTTTTTTTTTACATTAAATACCACTTTTTGATATGAGTGATAAAGCGATAAGGGCCGGTAAAATTATAGCCCTACTTGAAGAAGGTTGTTCGCAAACTTACGTGTCTCAGCGGCTAAATGTGAGTCGTCCAGAGGACTTGGCAACGGTATCAAGAGACCGGTTCGGTCAAAAGAAGACCCGGTTCGGGAAGAAAACGATGCACAGAACCAAGAGATGACCGCTTTTTGGTGAGTCAGACGTTGCGGAATCGTAAGGCGTCAAGTGTGGACCTGAAGAAGATCCTTGAAGAAGTAAGAGGAGTAGAAGTTAGCTTGTGGACGGTCAGGAGGAGGCTTTTGGCTGCCAATATGAGGAGTTACCGCCAAGCTCGGGGCCCTAAATTACTCCATGAGCACCGTGTTGCTCGACTTCAGTTTGCTCGGAACTGTGCTTCATGGACTCTGGAGGACTGGAATAAAGTATTGTTTTCTGATGAAGCTAGAATCTCTTTGTGTGGAGAGGACCGACGCCGGCGAGTGCTGCGAAGACCACGGGAACGCTATGCGGAAGTGTGTTTCGAAGAAATCACTCCTTATGGCGGAGGCTCCGTTATGTTTTGGGCAGCAATTAATTCGACGGAGCGTACGGAGTTAGTTTTCATAGAAAATGGAACATTAAATGCACACCGGTACATAATGGAAGTCCTAATTCCATATGCACAACCCACATTAACTGCACTTGGGGAAGATTCCATTTTTATGGACGACAATGCTCGCTCGCACCGTTCTGGCGACGTGGAAGCGTACATGCAAGAAGTTGGGATCTGTCGTTTAGATTGGCCAGCTCGAAGTCCTGACCTCAATCCAATAGAGCATGTCTGGGATGTTCTAAAGAGACGGGTAAGATCAGTGCAACCTGCTCCACAAAACATCAGGGAGCTAAAAAGAGTAATTGCAGAAGAGTGGGAACGTATTCCTCAAAACGTTATTAAAAACATCGTGGAAAGCATGCCCAGAAGGATTCAAGCTGTGATTTTGGCAAGAGGAGGTCACACTCGTTATTAGGTTTTTACATTTGTAACTTTATTTAATCAAAAAAAGTAAAAAAAAATCTTGTCTTTATTGCCGACCACTTCTTATTGTTTGGGCATTTACATCGGTTTTAAAGAATCCATCGTTTTTTTTCTTTTAATTGCCCCAATTCACTACACGCGCATTAATTTACACGATTATAAGTATACATAGACTACGTCAAAGAAATAAATTTCATTTAATTAACTCAAATCGACCTTAGAACGTAAATTTCCTTAGGTGCCCGTTTTTTTTGCAAAAGAGTGTAGATAAAAAGTCGTCGTCTAGAAAGGCAATGGGATTATGTTTTTTTCACACCACATGTTTTTTTCAGGTTTTCAGCAAATTTTCTAAATATAATTGATAAAATCTCATACCAAATTTTATCACTCATCTAAATCTACCAAAAAAACATTATTACTGTAGGATTTGTCCGAGGCCTGGTAAAGGGTTAATATATCTAAAGCGTCACAACTCACATAAATTTCAATATAACGCTAAGAGGTTTAAGAAAATCAATGTTCAATATTATTACAACTCTCTGGTCGAACGTTTTGACTCCGCGGCCGCGCGTAAGTATATATATATTTATTTATTTGTATTTGTATAAACAAATGTTACAATAGCTGGTACAATATCTCATAAACGTTTGGTATCAACATGTATACTTGTATACTTGTGAGCGCGCAGTCCCTTTGATAAAAGCCGCCTCTGAATTAGACGCTATAGTTGTCAACAAGCGACTTTCGACTCTAATTTCAAAAAATAAAGTCGAGATTGTTTACAACGCAATTTTTATATTTCTCTTTTTATTTTTGCTTTTTGTTTATCAAAGGCGCCTACTCGAGTATTTTCGAGAATATTCAAGATCGAGTCTTGGACTAAGTATAAAAGCGGCGATGGCGCGTCGCGCCTCGTCAGTAACGATTGTGCATTATTTAGACCCCTACATCCTCTGGGCGGAGCGGGAGGGCGTGTCAGAGTCTTACTGACTAAAACCCACCCGTGTTCCTTCGGTTGCCCTGTTGCCGGAGACCACGATCTCCCTTTCGGTTTTCTTCGCAAACCCGGCAGGCATCGGCCCTAGCGGACCCTGTCAATTCTGCTGACATCTCTTTGAGGCGCGCGTGGAACACAAAGCGCCGTCGACCCGGGCCTGGTCCTTATCTGACGGTGAGCTACCCATTGCTCACAGTCCGCAAACCCGCGCCTCCGATGGCCGGAAATCGGCTTGCGACTCCCGACGCCCTGGGAGTCTCCTCCTCTATTTCATTGATCATGACGTCAAGAAATGGCGTCTGCATTGATTTTGTCATAAGATCCGTGTGCGTATTTTGTAATTTTATTGCTAAAATAGTGTTTAAAAATTCGTTTAGAGGTGAAAAAACTTAACATGGATGTACATCCCACACGTGTAACCAATAGATAAGCGAGAAAAAAGAAAAGAGATCCCGTAAATTGGAAAGAAAATGTTGCCAAACGTGTAAGGTAAGATCATATCATTTCTAACTCGAGGGTTGTCAAATGACTAACTTGTTGAATAGATATTAATATTTTGGTAAGAAAATCGAAATTAGTTTTTAATTTACGCTATGCATTCTGTTTTGGACTCTACAAGTTATAGTTTTGATTACATTATTGGTTGGTTGGTTGGTTGGTTGGTTGGTTGGTTGGTTGGTTTATTGGTTTTGTTTGTTTTATACTATAGTTTGTTAACCCGACTGCACGAAGGATAAGAAGCGTATTGATATTAGCAGTCGGGTATTCCTTTGTAGGTATATTCTTAACTAGTGGACTGATTCCCACAAAGTAGGTATCAAACGATTCATGAGTGTCGTAAACCAATAAAAAATATGAAGGGTGCGTCATATCAGGTGTTAGCTGGCAGTCGGATTGAAGTTTTTTTTTAAATTACCTACTAGTATAATACCTTTAGTAAGTGAAATAAACATACATATTTTCAATAGTTCTAAAGATTCATTTTTTTTTTCAGATGTTCATCGAAAAGTTTACCAGATCGTGTATGTGACTATAACACAAAAGCATTAACGTGTACAACTCTCACGATGCGTGATATACAATAAATACATCAGAAGTTTTACAAAAGACCTACAAAACTTGATCAAGATGTTATGCTGTTCAAATTATGTTCAATACAAAAAACAAAGGAAAGGCCGAAATTTAAAGGCAAGAAAAAGTTTACAACTTACTATTCCGTATTTGTTAACAAAACAAAAGTGCCAATTTGCCAAAAAATCTTCCTTAATATTTTTGGAATAAAGAAGTATAGAATAGAGTATTTAATGAAAAAATATTATGAAACCGGAGAGTTTACCCGCGAAGCTCGTGCAAGGCTATAAAATATGCGGATAAAAGAAACTCGGTTCACTCCATACAAGTTTAGACGTGATTAAAAACTTGCCTACTAAAATTACGTCAATTTACGTCAAGCGCTGATTAATTTGACAGGACTAAGCTAAAATTTATCTTCTGTTGAAATAGAAAGAAAAAGATGCACTGAACTTAAATTTAGTTTAGTTTGTGAATAAGGGAATCGGCACCATTGGGCGAGGTTATAATTATTACAGGTGGGTAGGTATTAAATTACATTCAACTGCCAAGGTAGTGCACCTTCTTCGCTCATAAAATAGTCTGAAAATATATCACGTATTGTATTGGCTGCTGGAACTTTGCTTATAGCTTGTGATTGTGTAATGTCTATGATCACGTCTTCATCGTCTACAATTGCCATTGAATCTCTAGAATGACCTCCGTCTCTGGCTCTAACGAAATTATGCAAAACGCAGCAATATTGAACAATGTCAATTGCTAAATCTGTATTCATGTTTAAGGGACGATGAAACATTCTCCATTTATGGGACAATATGCCAAAGGCACATTCTACGTACCGCCTGGCTCTAGAGAGGCGATAATTAAACACACGTTTTGGTGTGGGCAAGTTTCTACCACTATAAGGTCGCATTATATATGGACTTAAACCAAAAGCCTCGTCAGCAACGAAAACAAAAGGCATATCTTCTGTAGCAGCAGCGGTAAGGTTTGGTGAAAACTCATGTGTTTTATAGATTGTGTTGAGGATTGCAATTAAAACGATGCGTTAGTTTTAACGAACAAATTATGTGTATTCCATCTTGACCTTACAATATTCAAGGAGAGGGGTGAGGGAACAATATTTTAAATGAAAACCAATCACGTTCGAGAAATAGGTATGACGTAGCGTGTGGTGTCGTTTCTTGCCTCGAGATGTCGCTACCAGTCCCTGATGTGCGTTTATCTAGTAGGAGTTAACAACATGCCCCCGGCCTTGGAAGCAGTGGCTTTCAATGGTCTTCAGTCACTGCATCAGTGTCGATCACGTCCTGTAGTAGAGGACAAATCTTAGTAAATGCGCGCCTTACCACGCCCGATGACGTCCGTATATCAGCCACCCGGGATATACCATCCTTTCCTGGGATAGTGCAAAGGACACGTCCCAAATGCCACTTCAAAGGTGGGAGGTTATTGTCCTTGATAACAACTAAGGAGTTTGGTTTGAGCTCGTCCTTATTTGCCGTCCATTTTGTCCGCACCTGCAGCTCGGAGACATATTTTTTCGCCCACCGGTTCCAGAAATGTTGGCGAAGTTGTTCTACCCTCTGGTATCGCTGGAGACGACTAGCAGGAACATCGCGTAGGTCATCGCCGGCTGGCGCAGTCACTGGTCGGCCAATTAGGAAATGACCGGGAGTGAGCGGGGAAAAGTCATGAGGATCGGGGGAAAGAGGAGACAGAGGGCGAGAATTTAGTACAGCTTCTATTTGAGCTAAAACTGTGCTGTACTCTTCGAACGTGAGGTGCGCGTTACCTATCACACGGCGAAGATGGTATTTACTCGACTTTACTCCTGCCTCCCACAGACCACCAAAATGCGGAGAATAAGGAGGAATAAAATGGAATCTAATATTTTGACTAGATGCGTATTCTAAAATATCATTGCTACAATTACTTAAAAATTTAGAAAAATTGTTCATTACACCTACGAAATTACGGCCATTATCAGAGTAGATATCTGCAGGCTTACCACGGCGTGAAATAAATCTTTTTAAAGTAAGTAAGTACGCTTCACTAGAGAGGTCATTGACTAACTCCAAGTGTATAGCACGTGTCACGAAACAAACAAACAGACAAATGTAGCCTTTGATAAGCCTGGCACCCCTACCCTTGCGATTCAGAATGAGCACTGGCCCAGCGTAATCCACCCCACACCGAACGAATGGAAGACTAGGTGTAACTCGCTCCCTAGGCAAGTTACCCATCATAGGACTAAGCGTCTTACCTCTAATGCGAGTACAATTAATACAACTATGCAATACCTGGCGAGCTAAATTTCTACCTCCGATAGGCCACCATGATTCACGTAAATGAAAAAGTAATGCCTGCGGAGCAGCGTGGAGAAGCTGAATGTGCTCATGACGAAACAATAAAGTGCTAAAATAATGTTTACTATGAATTATAATTGGATGCTTTTTGCCATACATGAATTCTTCAGAATTGACTAAACGACCACCCACGCGCATTAATTTGTTATCATCTAAAAACAAATTTAATTTAGACAAACAACCCTTACTTTGAATAGTCTCATTATTAGATAATGCCTTATATTCAACTGGATAAGATTCCTTTTGGCAAAATCGAGCTAATGTTTTATCTGCATAGTCTAACTCGTTTACACTAAGGCTGCCTGTACGCTTATTATTTTTACATTGAGTGTTATTAATAAAACGTGACATAAAGGCAACCGCACGCCTCATACGTTTGAATTGAGAGAACCGATGAAAGGGAAACAAAGATAGTTCACAACAATTCTGAGCTACAACCGCAGTAACGCAGCACTTAACCTCAGGTAACTCGCGATGTCTGAACGAGTCCGAACCTTTGTGATCGTTTATCGAAAAACCAGGGTTACGAAGAAATTCAGGGCCCTCCCACCACAAGGTAGACGAAGAAAGCTCTTCCAATGGAACACCGCGTGACGCTAGGTCGGCTGGATTATCACCACCACTTACGTGACGCCACGGGACGTCTAGTGTAAGGTCATGAATTTCTGCGATCCTATTTTGAACGAATGTCTTAAGTTGGTTCGGCCTCATGTGTAGCCAGCCTAAGACAATCGTGGAATCAGTCCAAAATACTACGATATTAAAATTACAACGTAATGAATTGCGTACCTTGTCATATAGACGAGCTCCTAATAACGCTCCACAAAGCTCGAGACGTGGGATACTAATAGGTTTTAAAGGCGCGACCTTTGTTTTTGAAAACAATAATCTAACTGATACTGTTAAATCATTGCAAACTGTGCGAACATAAACACACGCGCCGTACGCTGTCTGAGATGCGTCGCTAAAAATGTGTAACTCAATATACATAGGCTGTGTACCTATAGCGTGGCGAGGTATACGAACAGTGTTTAGCGCTTGCAATGAAATAACAAACCGGTTCCACACGCGCGCCGTGCCATCAGGAACGTTATCATCCCAACCTATTTTTAATAGCCACAACTGTTGTAAAAGAACTTTTACAACAATTATGACAGGGCTTAACAAGCCGAGAGGGTCAAAGATTTGCGAAACGTTTGATAAAATAGACCTTTTTGTAATAGGCTTGGTATTTTCAATATTAACATGAGAATCAAAATAAAAGTTGTCGCTTGCATTATGCCAGCCTATTCCTAAGGTTTTAGAACTAACATTTTTATCTAAACTTAAAGGTTTAAACTGACTAGTCGACTGACTGTCATCATCGTGTTTAAAATTAAATATCCACTTCCTAAGTGGAAAACAAGCCGACTGCAGTGTCTTCTGAGTTTTGTCGCATAGATCTAATAATTTTATTTTATCATCTAAGCCCGTAATGCAATCGTCGACATAAAAATCCTCTTTTATAGTTCGAGCAACATCAGAATCAGGAGATTCCATGGCTAATTGTTTCAGGCACCTAACACTAAGAAAAGGCGCGGAGGCGGTTCCATACGTTACGGTGTTTAGTTTAAATATACCTAACGGTTTTGAGGGATAGTCACGCCACAAAATCATCTGCAAGCTACGCTGGTCCTCATCTACCAGGCACTGCCGGTACATCTTCTCCACATCAGCGCACACGACGTACTTGTGTTGCCGAAAGCGGAGAAGAATGGCAATGAGATCACCCTGTATAGGAGGGCCAACTAGTTGCAAATCATTCAGCGACTTACCAGAGCTGGATTGTGCGCTTGCATCAAACACCACGCGCAACTTGGTGGTGGTGCTTAGCTCGCGAAATACGCCATGATGCGGCATGAAATAACACGTGAATTCATAGGAATCTACCTGTGTCATATGGCCTAAACTAAGATACTCTTGCAAAAAATTAGAATAAAGAATTTTATATTCAGGCAAACGCTGCAGTCGTTTTTCTAGCGCAACAAATCGACGTTCTGCTTGTGTGTAAGAATCCCCCAAGGTATCAGGTGACTGATGGAGTGGTATGTGCACACAGAATCTCCCCTCGCTATTGCGAGTAGTAGTGCGAACAAAGTGATCTTCGCATGCACGTTCTTCCTCAGTCTGTGCGTCTCTGACCTTAGATGGTTCCTCAATCTCCCAGAACAATCGAAGTTGCGTATCTAAAGAGTTAACAATATTGCAATGGATTGGCGCATTTTTTCCCGTATAATTAACTATAGGTCCGGAAATAATCCAGCCTAGTTTGGTATTCTGTAGAAACGGACCACTAGACAAACGAATCTTACCGTCTTCTAACAGATCCCAAAACATATCTGCGCCAATCAAAATGTCAATATTTTTGTAATCTAGAAACTCCGGATCGGCCAACCGTATGTTATCTGGAATACAGACTTTTGCGCTTAATTTACATACGGCAGGCATCGAAGCCGTGATCCTAGACAGCACATAACAATGAATGCGCGCAGTAAATGAATTATCGACGCAGGATTTGATAACGATATTACAAGCTTGCGAACAATGTACTACCGAATCACCTACGCCTCGAACTTCGCTTGTGGACTGTATTAATGATGCATTTAAGAGTTGACATAATGATTTAGAAACGAAACAGCGCTGGCTTCCATTATCAAGGAGTGCCCGTGCTTTATGATATCTACCGTGTACATCCGCTACTTCAACGATAGCTGTTGACAACAACACGAATTGCACACCTATAGACTTAATCGATTGCGGTTGCATGTGTGCCTTGTTTACTTGAATAGGGACTGCGGAGTCCGAGGCGGCTGGTGCGGCCGCGGGGAAGTGCGCAGGCGATCCACTCGCATTAGCAAGCGACGCCTCAGTGTTCGTTGTGGAATGCAAAGCAACAGAACTATTAGCGTTACTATTGTGCAATAATGAGTTATGTTTTTGATTGCAGTGTCTACAAGGCCCAAACCTACAACTGTTTACTGAGTGTCGCGAATGTAAACAGTTCTCACATAAGTTGTGCTCGCGTACAAGTTTAAGCTTTGTGTCCAAGTCGCATTCGATAAACTCCTTACATGTATACAGTGGGTGATTCGCGTTGCATTTAGCGCATATTAACTTACCGCGTTGTTTATTTGATTTACTCGGCCCACTAGAAACATTGCAGTGTGACATATTATGACATTTTGTGTGTTGCTTTTTGTTGTCAGTGCTTTGAGTTTCTTTAATATGTGAACGTTGCAATGCCTCCAGCATGTCTGCTTTGTTGCGCAAAAAGTTAATTAAAACATCCAATGATAAACGTTTAGAATTGTTATCCTCGGTTGGGTTCGGGAACAATGTGCACTTATGAGACCCCCATTCTCTTTCAGTAATTTTATCTAATTTCGACACCATGATATTAATAATTAAACTATCCCAGTAGTTTGTAGGCTCACCTAGAACCTTAAGAGCGCGTAAATTTTTTAAAATAGTGTCTATTAATGTTCTAATAGAAGAAGGCGACTCTTTAGTTAATGCAGTTATATTTAACAAAGCTTTGATATGGTGATCAATTAAAAGTCCGCAATTATTATATCGATTGAGCAACAGGTCCCATGCTACCTGATAATTAGCAGCAGAAAATTCTATGGAATTTATAACTAGTTCTGCGCTGTGTTTTAGGGATGATTTGAGATAGTGAAACTTTTGTAAGTTGGAAATCTCTTTAGAATTATGAACTAGTGAAGTAAATGTGTCTCTGAATTCCAGCCAGTGCTCATAAGAACCGTCAAATGTAGGCATCGAGATAGTGGGTAACTTTACAGAATGTATATGACTGTTATTATGACTATGACATGACCTGGAGCTGTCAGCAACCTCATCAGTGTTCAGCATAAATTCAGCAAGTGATATTAGGTTGTAGTAACTATCTTCAAAATGTTCTCTTTGATTTAATTGTTCGCCTAATTCACTATCAGAAACCTTTTCTTCTATTTTAGTTTGAATGTCGTTAAATTCAGAAAATAAGGTAGTACATCCTTGAATCCTCAACTTTAAATCAATGCGTTTTTGATTAGGAAAGTCATGATCATAATCTTTTAAAGACTCTAAATAATTATTAAATTTGGTAAGCCTGCCCTTAATTATACCACGCTTCCTAACTAAGTCGCGAACTAAGTCACTACTTTCCACACTTAGCAAAATAGGAGATTTGTCACGGGATTTAGCTGAGTCAATAGGCATTTTGGTGGTCAGTGAAAAGAGGAGTACTCACGGTTTTATGATCGTAAGCTCAATTACCCACGGCACTGATCGCAACGCCACCAGGCTAGTAATTGACTGGAAATCCGATATTCCGAGAACACAATGCGGCAATTTCACTGAAATAAGAGCACAGACACACTATAGCACCAATTAGAACTTAGGAGTAATGGGAAGGAGTAAGGATTGGCCCCACCGATTGCATATTATTTTCGATGAAACCTTTTGCGTTTTCTTCTCAATCCGCCACGTGCAAGGGGTCATCCAAAGGTCGCTCGGCGATCTTGTAGGTATCGATATCCCAATGTTCGGTTCGAAGGTCCAAAATGTAGCAGCAGCGGTAAGGTTTGGTGAAAACTCATGTGTTTTATAGATTGTGTTGAGGATTGCAATTAAAACGATGCGTTAGTTTTAACGAACAAATTATGTGTATTCCATCTTGACCTTACAATATTCAAGGAGCGGGGTGAGGGAACAATATTTTAGATGAAAACCAATCACGTTCGAGAAATAGGTATGACGTAGCGTGTGGTGTCGTTTCTTGCCTCGAGATGTCGCTACCAGTCCCTGATGTGCGTTTATCTAGTAGGAGTTAACAACATCTTCACTTTGAGTGCTCGATAATGGTTCTGGGTGCGGTAGTATTATTTGGTTCTCTTGTAGATGCTCATATAATGTAGAATTTTTAAAAATTGTTGAGTCACACACTTTACCGTATGAGCCCACATCTATATAAATAAAACTGTAATCTGCATCAACTACAGCAAACAATACTATAGAGAAAAACTCTTTGTAGTTGAAACAAAGCGATCCACTATTGTTAGGTTTAATTATTCTGATATGATAATTAGTTTGCCGTCCATAGCGCCAATGCAATGAGGGAAGTTAGCTTTAGACTTGTATTCTCTTGCGATTTATTTTAATCGCTGTTCTGTCAATTCTGGCATACATTCTTGAGATAGTTCATTCCAAATCACTTTACATGTGCTTCTTATTATTTTAGCTATAGTAGATATTCCAAGCTTAAAATTTTCGTGCAGGTCTGTGAATGTATGTCCTTTGGCCAAATATCTGAAAAACAAATAATAAAGTATAATCTGGGGTACGTGTCACTTAACTAAATTATTTATTTTTTCAGGTAAATCAGTCTTTAATAAATGGAAGAATGTGAAGGACAATTTTTCAAATCCCTAACAAAGATCAAAACAAAGAGATCAGGATCAGCTGCAAGTACTACTAAGAAATATCATTTGTTTGAACAATTATCATTTTTGAAAAAAAAAAAATGCTCCGTCCGAGACAGATTCGAATATTGCAAGAAATAGTGAACTAGACGAACCATCCGAACAACTACAAGAAGAATCTCCTAATGAACAGCAAGCTTCAGTACAAATTAATAAAACGAGTACTTCAAATACATCGCGTCGCAAACGCAAACCACATGACTTTGAAACAGAAGTTTTGAATATCTTAAAAAAAGAAAAAAATTATAGATTATTATCTTTTTTTAATAGTCTTTTATCAAGTCTCGAAAAATTTAATGATCAACAAGTATTACAGTTTCAGAGTAGATTACTACAAAGTATAACAGAAATTTAGTACCCTACTAATGTATGGCAAAATCAATCTAATTACGGCTACCAGACTATATATAATACATCGGAATATGATCATCATCAGAGCACACCGTCTACAAGTTCTCTGAATTCTTATGCACAGATCACATCACCAACGTCCGAAGATTCATTACCTAATTTTAATTAATATTAGCCTTAGTACTAATTAAACTTTGTGTGCCTTACTGTGAATTATATAAAACTTGATTACATATATGCAGTTTTTTTTACTTACGTTAATGTCACCATTAAAATTTCAGGATGTGAAATACATTCCCTCATTTTCGTATCCTTGCGCTGTAAACCGTTGTGGACACGTTCTAATATTTGGTCGAATGTATCAATACTCATACGGAAACACTTATGGAATTTCTTAGGATTTCTTCTCAAGCTCTCATAATCACAATAAAACTTTCCGTTAATTTTCCTTGAACATATAAATGGATCAATCCAAACTGTTCTTTTTTTTCTCTTTTTACGACCAAGCAGAAAGAACAACGAAGAAGAACGCACAAAGAAGCACCGCAATAGTTTCGGTGCTGTCCATTCTGTCCGACTGACCGAGTGAGACTGTTCTACAATAGCGCCGCATAAGCCGCATTTGTGTCGCTGGTTCTGTGGCGAAACGCCGCAACTCCTACAGCACCGCGACGGCGAAAAACGCTGCCGCAGCGGCATAATGTGTAAACAGCCTCATGCGGTCAAACCACTCATTTTCATTCGTGATTCGTGTGAAGTATGCAATCGAAACATTCAATTCTTACCTGTGTTCCTAGCGTACGTGACTGTGTTTATTACAAAGTTTTTGTGAAGATACATCGTGAAAAAGTAAGTTAAATATCGTTTTTTATCTACGTGGTTATATATTATCGTAGTATGTACTAAAAATATTACGAATAAGTACTTAAAAACACCTGATAAATCGACGTAAAGTTGGGCTCTGACCGTTAGTCCCAAAACTTGTTGATTTGAACTACTCGTGTGTGGGTATTATTATTTTACAAAGAAATGAATTTATTGGTATTTACGAAGGTAATTTTACGGAGATTTCGAAGAAATATTACATCAACAGCGAACACCCACCACTCCGTCTAAATTCTTGTTGAGACTTGTACAAACCGATTTGAGCGCTGATCCGCGTTCCGGCTTTAAGAATATTCGAATACAGGATGTGTTCAAATTGTTCAACGTTTGATATGCCGGAACGCAGATCCGCGATTTATTTGATTAGTAAGGAAATAAACCATTGAAATCGTTTGTTTATGTAGTGTATTACGGTTTTCAATGATGTTCGTTAAATGCAAATCGAGATTTTGTTTTAACATTGTTATTTCTTTTAGGTAGGTATTTATTTTAATATATTTGTCGATTTGTTATAGGTCATAAACAATGGTTGTTTTCTTAAATGTTGATAATTATCTAAACAAAGAAGATTACCGTTTGTGTATTGACGATTTGAATTGGCCATGGAAGGAAACGCATTTCGTGAAGCTGAATGTATGTGCCGTGTGTGACTTGCCTACCGACCCAAAGCTGCTGTCTCATTTTTTTCGCCGCACTGACACTAATATTACTTTTAAAATGCTAATTAACACAAAACTTTTTTTGGTGCCAGAGGTGTATGTTCGCTATTTATGACCATTACCCGAGTGATGAATGCCGATTGTGTGCTGTATAATCTATGGCTTGATGCTTCTTTATTAAATGTGTTCTACATTTAACAAGTTGTTTAACCCTTAAACGCATAGTGTCCCAAAATTGAATCACCAAATTAAACCACCAATATCCGTCCATAATATTTGTGTTTGATACATTAGGCTGTATAAAATGTTTCTTTTGCTCCTTCTCTAACCATAGAATAACTCAACTAGTGACATTTTGTGTTGTTATCTGTGGCTGATTGACATTTCCCTTTTTGGCGCGCGTTTCTCAAATAGGTTTGAGTTGAGTGCACTTTGGCGACATATATCACGAAGTTATTTGCTGATTTTGGAGAAAAAAAAAAAATTGTTTTCTAAAGGTAATGACTATTATTTATACAATAACTTATGCTTTTTTCAATTTACCATAATTGTTATATGAACAGGAAGCTTTTTGTTTTGATGCAAAAATGGGACAGCATGCACTATTGGTAAAAATTACTACTGCTATTTGAAGCTATACATTTTGTGATTTTATTTATTTTGCTTTGGTGAGGTATGCATGTGGTTGGTTATTTTGTTTTAGAAATGGCAGAAAATAATAGGAGAGATGGTGACATTGAGTTTTGGTTGCGCCAGCTAGAAGATGGCGCCATTTCTGAAGACGATTTCGAGTCGGACGGTGACGAACTTGATTTTTATCCTACCCAACAAGATTTATTAGATCTTTTAGAAAATGATGATGACGACGGTGAGGCTAGATCTAATGATAATAACGAAGAAATTATACCCGATCCTCCTATTGTAATAGCGGATGCTGTTCCTTCAAATAATAATGATGCACCGGTACATTCTTTAGACATTCAGAGGTTGATATGGAAAAACCAACCTCTGCCATTCAACGAAAATGCCATAAAATTTAATGGAACTGAAGAATACCCTGAAAGTTTGATGAACCTTCAGACACCTTTCCAATTTTTTTCCTACTTTTTTACTGAAGAATTTCTTTCACAAATTGTTACTGAAACAAATAATTATGCTGTACAAAAGAAACCTGATAGACCTGACGTCATAACATTAGGAGAACTGCGAAAATATCTGGGAATCTTGATTTATATGAGTGTCTACCACTATCCAAGTGTACGTGGTTACTGGGTTAACAAGCACGGGTTTGAGGCAATTATAAAAGCGATGCCTGTCAATAAATTTGAAAAAATAAGAAGAGTATTTCACTTCAACGATAACAATAAACACCTACCAATAGATCATCCCCAGCATGACCGACTTCACAAGCTACGCCCTGTAATTGAACATCTCAATACCAAGTTCTCCAGCATTCCAATCAGTCAGCGCTTATCCATCGATGAGCAAATGTGTGCCACCAAGATGGGGCATTTTTTAAAACAATATTTTAATATATTTTTTAAGCAATATTTTTAAATTATTTGTATTGTGTTCTCTGTCAGGTTTTGCTTATCGCTTTATAATTTACGCTGGCAAAGAAAAAGATGATCGTTTGCCTAACGAGCCTGATATAGGGGTTGTATCACAAACAGTGATAAAACTTGCTAGAATAATTCCCAGACATGCTAATCACATTATATACCATGATAATTTCTATACCACATTGCCCTTGATGTATTATTTTGCTAAAGAAGGAATATAATGTGTAGGAACTGTTCAAAGAAACCGCCTAGGTAAGAAATGTAAATTACCCTCAAAGCAGGATGTAATGAAAAAACAAGTGCCAAGAAGGTCGTATGTGGAATATATTACACATATTGATGGGGTCGACATGTCTTCAGTGAGTTGGAAAGATAACAAACAAGTAGTTCTGCTCTCGACCTACGTAGGAGCTGAACCAATACAGTCCATCGAACGGTATGAAAAAACAGAAAAGAAAAAAATGATTATAGACTGCCCAAAAATAGTCAAAGAATACAACGCCCATATGGGGGGCGTTGATCTCATGGATTAATTTTTGGGCAGATATAGAATAACAGTCAAGACCAGGAAATGGTATATGAGGATTTTTTACCACCTTTTAGGTTTAACTATTATAAACTCTTGGGTTCTATACAAAACTGTAGAGACAAGAAAAGGAGCAGATCCAAAGAAGCTGAAAAATCTGTCAGAATTCAGGTCAGAGCTGGCTGATGTCTTATGTACCTATGGTACTACGACCCAGCCAACAAGAGGACGCCCTAGCAACAGCAGCATCACTGAAACCATAGAGGCAAAAAGAAAGAAAGGGTGCCAGGTTCTTCCACCGTCTGACGTTCGGTTAGACAATCTTGGTCATAGCCAAATTAAAACCGACCAACGCATGAGGTGCAAGAGACCTGGCTGTAAGCTACAGAGCTTTGTAAAATGCACAAAGTGCAATGTATTCCTTTGGGCAAAGAAAGGAAACGATTGTTTCAATTTATTCCACAGTTAATTAATAAAAGCATTTTTTAAGTCTATTTTGTATAATGTCCCAAAAATGCATCAACTTGATTTTTTTATTAAAAACCTATAAAATATTAATTGTTATTTTTTTTTTTTAATTCCTGTTTTTCACAGCTGCTAAAGAATTGAAACCATTTTTTCAGTACAATTTATTAATTCATGCATTTAAGGGTTAAATGCTGAATTCCATTTTTTTATTTGTCTGTAACACACACACACACATTTTCAAATAAATTAACAATTCAATATTCTTAAGCAATGTATAGATTTAGTAGCGATGGTTTTGAAATCAGGAATTCTTCACTAAAATGGGTAATGGCGCTAAACTATGAAATCACTTCTTAACCATCTAGCATGCATATGGGGCATGGGAATAAAGATCAACATTACAATTAAAATATTATGCACTAACACTTAATTGAGATAATGCACTACCACTTGTAGATGGAGTCAAGTGAAATAGATCGTGGCTGCCCAGTGACACCACCCCCACGTGCTGTCCCAATAAGCATGGCCTTGCCTATGCAATTATCGCCACATGGAACTCTACGAGTTCCATCGAATGAACACGTTCTCATACATAGAACTGATTCTGGAAATATTCAGGTAAATGTTTAAATTACTCGACGTTCTTTTAATAAGATATTATTTTTTTCGGAAGTAGAATTCTTCAATCTTGTTTTAGGCTCTGCGAGGTACAATAAATGAAGAGGCCAGGGGATTTGACTTTAACGAAGAAGAGGATTCACCTTCCCTTGCGGTTAGTCAGTTGTCAATTAACTGTTTTTAAACATAATCATGACCCATAAATGTTTATTTAATTTTTTCATTTTGTTCTAGATGCGTGATGATGAATATTTACCACCTTCGTTGGCTGAGGCTTTAACAGTAGATTCTGGTAGCGAAATTGATGAATGGGAAGACTATGATGATATCGACCTACGTCAGATTTTAGAGTCGGATGAAGCAAATAGGGAAGAAGAAATGGTAACAGAAGATGTTGAATTAATCCAAGGGCATGAAAGGGTGCCAGAAAATGTGTTAACATGGAGTGAAAATTTTGACCAGTTCACAGGTGTTGAAGAGTCTTATCAAGAGCAACCTGGCCCCACTATTCAGGAAACCCCTCTCCCATAAATATATTTAAAGTTATTTGGGACCGGCAAATAATGGAAATGATAGTAGAACAGACTAATATAATATATTAGTCTGTTCTACTATCATTTCCATTATTTGCTATATTATATGCTTGGCAAACTATAGCTCGTGCAAGTGAAAACGGTGAAGGCATCACTAATGGGTCGCGTCTTAACGATTGAAATGAGACTACAGTGAAAGAAGTATATACATTTTTCGCTATATTGATTTACATGTCCTTATGTAATAGAGCCAGGCTCGATGAATATTGGACGACAGGAGTACTAGGTATGCCATGCTTTAGAAAAATTATGAGTAAAAATAAATTTCTTTTGTTATTACGATTTTTACATTTCGTCAATAATGATTATCTCATAGACTTCATTCAAGGGTATGAGCGAAAAATATATAAAATAACCCCAATCGTCGAGCACGGCAACAGAAAATTCGCTGAAATATTCATTCCTCGCAAAAATAAAAATAAAAAATTGTCCTGAAGTTATCAGAGGGTTACCTTGATAAAGGTCATTGTCTATACATGGACAATTTTTACAACTCGGGCGGCTTAACACGTTTTTTGAAGAACAGACGCACGGACGTTGTAGGGACTCTTAATCGCCGCAGAGTAGAAACCCCTTCCGTAATTAAAAAATTAAATGAACGTCAAATACAACATGGAGACATTGTTGCTGCACACTGCGGAGATGTTACTGTTTTAGCTTGGAGAGATATAAAGTTGGTAACAATGATTTCAACTTTTCATAAAAATGACACAGCTCCAGGCCGCAGAGCAGGCGTCGTATATGAGAAACCGGTTGTAGTTAATAACTACAATAAGCACATGGGAGGAATAGATCTAAAGGATAAGAAACTGTCCACATATTTAATGGAACGTAAAAGAGGTCTCAAGTGGTACATCAAAGTTTTTAGGCGCTTGCTCAACTGTAGCATTTTAAACAGTTACATAATATACAGGTGCCATGAAAGAGAAAAAAAATTGAATCCCTTTCTTTGGAAAGTATTTATATACAGCGCATTAGGCCCGCTGCAAACTTAGCTCACGATCTCTATAGCGGAAATCATTTCCCTGCACATTTCTCCAATGACGTTAGAAATTAGCGACCAAATAAACGGTTGAACCTGCACAAAATGGGACGTTGCGTCAATTGTAGGGCAAATAAAATAAGGAAAGAGACCAACATAATTTGCTCAGGATGCAACGTTTTTCTTTGCGTAGGTCAGTGCTGGCGAGAATACCACACCCTTTTTTTTTTTGTGGGTGGGAAATCATCAAATAACTTCTCCCGCTCTGGGCGGAGCGGGAGGGCGTGTCAGACTCTTACTGACTAAAACCCACCCGTGTTCCTTCGGTTGCCCTGTTGCCGGGGGCCACGATCTCCCTTTCGGTTTTCTTCGCAATCCCGGCAGGCATCGGCCCTAGTGGACCCCTTCAAATCTGCTGACATCTCTTTGAGGCGCGCGTGGAACACAACGCGCCGTCGACCCGGGCCTGGTCCTTATCGGACGGTGAGCCACCCATTGCTCACCGTCCGCAAGCCCGCGCCTACGGTGGCCGGAAATCGCCTCGCGATTCCCGACGCCCTGGGCGTCTCTTCCTGCGGTGGTTAAGGGCGTGAGGGCGCGAAATTTGCCTCTCCCTCACGCGTTCCGCCTCCTCCTTCGCGAGCATTACAGCTTCGCAGAAGGAGGTGACGTCCTCCTATTTCCTCTCGCTCCGTACCATGGCCTGAACCAGGGCCAGACGCGAGAGATCACCGCCGCCGATCGCCTCCACGAGGACACGGCGATGCTCCGCCCAAGCTGGGCAGACCTCCACCGTATGCTCCACCGTGTCCTCCGGGCGATCCACACAATGGTAACACCCGGGCGTTTCCTCCCGCCTTATCCTGTGCAGGAACCTCCCGAAACAGCCGTGTCCGGTGAGGACCTGCGTCAGGCGGAAGGTGAGGACGCCGTGGCGCCTCTCTAGCCACTCCTCAAAGAGGGGTCTTATCGTCGCAATTGTGGCGTGCCCAGAGAATACCACACCCCACTTAATGATAATTAAATTTACTTCTTTGTACACATTGTGCACTCGTGGCATGTGCGAAAAATAAAGTTATTTTCTTTCTTTCTTTCTTTGTTTTATTAGATACTAGCAGCGAACTAAATGAATTAGTCACTAAAATTCCTTACTATTGGCAAAAAAAAAAAACGATCAAAAACTTTGAAAGCAGTTTTCATAACCCACACCATGCTGTATATGAATGGACCAGACTGTGCCGGAACGCGGATCCGCGCTTGGAAATGCAACAAAAATTTGCAATAAAGAAACTCTTGTCTTTCTAAAATATGTTACCTGGATTAACTAATTTATGGTGCTATTATGATCACAAGAGTCGGAATTTTCGAAAGTCTCAGAATATAATAAAACAAGAAAAAGTCTAAATAAAATAATTATCTTTTTAATATCTGCATTTTACGAAAGTATTAATTTCTTTTTCCTTAACGTAAGAAATAATGATTTATAATAAATACACTTCTCATGATGTTCTACTAAATTATGCATCTATAAAATTTGGATGCATTGTCTTTTATAATAAAAAAATCACGTAGAAGATACGTTTACTAATTTTAATGATATTTGATGTCAAACTTAATGTTGCGAGGCCGCGCGATCTCTCCATATTTTCGCGGCATACAGCGGTACCGTAGCCGTGTCTTTTGCGGCATACCAAAGGTTAAAAAGGATAATGTGGGAAGAGATTACAGAAATATTTAGTAATGAAAAATTAACAATAACTGAAAAAAACGAACTCGGTAAGTAATGTTTATTTTATTGTGTTCTCAGAGCTAAGTTGAGACAAGCGGCGGTGTGCGGGGGCGGGTCCCAGGCGCTTGTACCTTCCAGGTACCACGTTTTTTTCTAATCTATTGTTAACGTAACTCACGTGGGTCCTGCGTTGTCTCTGTCTCTCTATTCGAAGTTTGTATAAGTCTGTCTCTACTAGTTTTAAAGACGCGAGGCTTTGTATGTTTATTTTATTGTGTTCTCAGCAGAGCTACTCGATTTTGCCACGAGAGTTGTCCTTCACCCACGAAGTAGTCAGCAAATAGATCTCTGTTTTGTGTAGATGTTCTATTTCCTCTTGAAGGCTGGCAGGGAGGTATTCCTTCAATAGTCGGGGGAATATACAACGTGTCTTCGAATTTGTACCCGTCTCGCTCCCGTACGTAGTTGTGAAGGACGCAACATGCTTTTATGATTGCAACAGCAAATTCTCTGTGTACATCAAGAGGACGATGAAAAATTCATCACTTGTTGGCTAGTATCCCGAAAGTATATTCTATGTTCCGGAGCGCACTGGAAAGGCGGTAGTTAAAAATTATTTTCTTGTCTGTCAAATTTCTTCCGGCATATGGTCTCATTATATTTTCTGACAAAGAGAATGCTTCATCGCCAACTATGACAAAAGGCAGAGGCACACCTGTTTCACTTATCGGTCTCTTGTCTGGCATGTCTAAATCATTATTTGTAAGTTTTTCATAAAAATGCGAGTTCTTGAATACCGATGAATCGCTGCATTTTCCATATGCACCGACGTCTATACATATAAATTTGTAGTTGGCATCGCAAATAGCTATCAGCACAATAGAGAAATAGTTTTTGTAGTTATAATATAGTGACCCTGTATGGGTTGGCTGAATGACTCTTATGTGCTTTCCGTCCACAGCTCCAGTACAGTTAGGAAATTGCCAACTGTTCCTAAATCCTTCACTTATTTCTAGCCATTTGTCTCTATCGAGTTGTGGAAAGGCAATGTCTTTTATATTTTGCCATATGGCGACGCAAACCTCAAGTACAATTTCTCGAACAGTTGTGTGTCCAATGCGAAATGAATAATTTAGTTCTCTGAAGGAGCATCCAGATGCTAGGTATCTGGAACAAACTAACACGTTATGATAACTTTTTTTTTCATTTCCAGGTAAGTCACTCCAAAAAAGATGGAAAAATATAAGAGACTCATTCCTCAGGGAGCTACGACGTGTCAAAGGCGCAAAAAGTGGCGCCGCAGCGAAATGTAAATCTCCCTATGTATATTTTCAAAACCTGATGTTCCTTAAAGATAAGGTGGAACCGAATACAATACAATTTAACTTAAATGATACGGAAAATATAGTCCCTTTCACCCCCGAATCAGTATCTCAAAGACAACCAAGATCAAAGAAGAAAAAGGAAGACAATAATTTCGAAAAAGAAGATCTTTTTTCGGTTTTAAAAGAAAGCATAAATTCAAGAATTCAACGTGAATCAATTCTCGAAGACGACAGTGACAGATTATTTATGCTTTCCTTAGTAAAGGATTTCAAAAAAATACCAGAATCTGCGAAACTGACAACCAAGATGGAAATGATTAATCTAAAAACCGAGCTCAAAGTGCAAGACATGGTCCAAGCCAATATAAACCTATGACCACTATGACCAGGCACAGCCAACCTACTTACCCTCGAAGCAGTTATACCAGCCATCAGGAATATCAACAGGGATATTTTACTAAGCAATCGGATAATGAACCACTTGCCACAATGAGCTGCCGCCCTTCTCTGTCACGTCCCAGTGAACTGGCGCCGCCATTGGAATCAGGAAGAGAAGAAAATTCTATGCAATCACCCGAATCAAACTACTCTCAGGCCTCGCAAGATTCAGAAATAATTGAAACGTATTTTCATAATTATTGAATAACTGCACCTTTGATTATGATAATACAGTACTTAATTACTTTTGTGTACCTTCTTGTTTCACTTATCTACCTGCATCCTTTTTCATAAAACAGACACAGGGACCGCAAAGAAATAATTTGAATAAAAGTAGACAGGCATAGGCTTACCTTAAAGTTACAACAAGTTTTTCCTTGGCAGAAATGCAGGGGCGAAATTTAGTTACAGTGCCGGTGATTGATGGACTTAATTTTTTTAACAGTTCTTCAAACGAAGACTTGCTCATCCGCAAATAATTAAAGAACTTTTCATCATATTGCTGAAGGTCGGTGAAATAAGTATGAAATAATCGCTTTGTTCGCCTTTCACGTAGTAAGGGATGAACCCAATATTTTTTCCTTTTCTTTTTCTGCTTCTTACTAAGATACAAAAGCACTGCTATTTCCTCAACGTCCATTTTGAAGCGCGCTGTATAAGCAACTGACTATCGTAGCCGCAGTTTTGGCCGCGTTGCAAATCGCAACCCCTGCGGCCTGGCCGCCAGTGCGCTATTGCCTTAAGTATATTTTTAACACAACTACTTTATATTTTCATCGTTTGCCATGACAATTCTCCTTCTGGACTAACAAAATAATCAGCTAATGTATCACGTACAGTCGTAGCACTTATTTGTGGGTGATTATTTTGATTTTGTTGTATGTTTTGTAAATCGTATCTCAGCAATGTCGGGTTGGAGTTGGATGACTTGGAATCTGTCTTCCTAAGTATATTATCTAACACACAACACGCGCGAACGATATCTTCAGCAAAGGGTATTTGTACATTTAACGGACGATGAAGAATTCTCCACTTATTTGCCATTATGCCAAACGAACACTCAATGTATCTTCTTGCCCTCGATAAACGATAATTGAAAATACGTTTCTTCTCATTTAGGTGATTGCCAGCGTAAGGTCGTTGTAAAATATCACTAATTCCGAATGCATCGTCACCAATGAAAAAAAAAGGCACTGGTGGTCTATTATTTGTAATTGGCAACGGATTGGGAATATTTAATTCCAGTTCGTGTAGTCTTTTGTAAAAGCTACTGTTTTTAAAAATTTGAGAATCAGAACTTTTTCCATATGTTCCAACATCTATGTACGTAAAACAATAGTTTGAGTCACATATCGCTAAAAGAACAACAGAAAAGTAATTTTTATAATTGTAATATAGAGAACCACTATGCTCTGGTTTGATTATTCTTATGTTTCCCATCAATAGCACCCAAGCAATTAGGGAAATTGGCCTTAGTGTAATATCCGTTAGCAATACCAGTAGTGAGCTTCAGGAAGAAGATTAACCAATCTTCTTCCTGAAGCTCAGGTATATAAATAGCATGGAGGATTTCGTATATTGCTCGACAAACTTCTTTAACAATAGCACAAATCGTTGAAAGCCCACGATTATAAGTATGATATAAAGGTCATTGGGCGTTTCTGACCCACTTTATGAAAGTTCGCGTACACAGACCAAATCAGTATTAAATTGAAGAATTCAATCCTACTTTTCAAAATATGTATTTTTTTTTTCTATGTTACCAAAAAATTCCCCTAAAAAGCATTGAAAACAGTTTGGTAGTATTTTGTGTTTGCAATGGCAACACCAAACACTCAGGCAGCGCAATAAAAAAAAAAGACGCCATCTTTTCGTCTCTGGAGACTGTCAAAGGTGCACGTGTGTGTTTCGTCAGTGAATTTTGGCGATTTCTAAGGTAATAACAGTTTTTATTGTATACTTCTCATATATTATTATGCGTTATTTATCTAATAAGAGCATGATGATGTGTCTTTGTTTAAAATTTACCTCGATGTCGAGCTATGGCGACTTATAACCTTGAAAAATCACGCTTTTATGTTACTTCTATGTAGCTTTGATGTCACTGGTAACGTTGTATAGTACTTGATTATTCTTTTTTTTTTTTGCGAAGAGGAACCTTGTTAAAAATATCAACTTTTTTATTCAAAGTTTTGTCTGTGTAGCTGTAGACTAAGGAGTAACTAATAATCTGCCATGCTATTCTGTACATATCACGCCGTGAAAATCTAGGTGATGGGAGCACGAAGTGAGCTGTCATTCCACCTAACGCTATGGATCATTCTATAGGTTGACAGCTCACGTCACCCAAGGTTTCACGGCGTGATATAGGCAGAATAATAGCATGGCAGATTATTCGTTACTCCATTGTCTAGAGCTACAGAGTCAAAACTTTGAATAAAAAAGTTGATAGGTATTTATAACAAGGTTCCTCTTCGCAAAAAAAAGAATAATCAAATACTACATGCACAAGCCTTGCTCAGTATTTTTTTATTTGATATGCAGAGGGCATTTCTTTTTAATTTTCAGTTTCCAAGCAGGTACAAATTCCTTATTTAACAGTTTTATTTACTGGTATAGAATGAGGAGCTCGTGGCTAAATAATTACAGCCGCATAGACCTTCCGGGTTAAGCCACGCTTGCCGAGGTTGGTCTGTGGATGGGTGACCATTTACCATAGCGAGTTTCCTCCGTGCCTCGAAATACGTAAAGCTGTTGGTCCCGGCTGTCATTTGTAGATCTTTGACAGTCGTTACTGTCAGTCAGAAGCCCGAAAGTCTGACAACCAGTCTTACCAAGAGTATCGTATTACCAATTTCTGGGTTGTGGAGGTCTGATAGGCAGTCGCGCCATGTAAAATACTGATATTCAGCTGCATCCGGTTCGACTGGAAGCCGACCCCAACATAGTTGGGAAAAGGCTAGACAGATGATGATTTACTGGTATAGATTGTTTTACGAGATTCAAAAAACTCATAACAACAGAAGTTTAGTAGCCTTAACAACTTTTTAGGTTCAGTGTCATTTAAGGAGTTTGGACATTCGTAGAAACTGAAAAAAAAAATGTTTTAAACATGTTTTTAGCGCCACTTTTAGTGGAAATTAAAATTAACTCTAAAAGAGGAAAAAACTACCTCAAAAAGAATGAACCTGAATCTTTCGTGCGAAACAGTTAAGAAAATCGATGCAATTTCTTAATTAAATTTGTGTACCACTTTTTTTAAAGTCTCTTTTTACTTTTTTAATGTTTATATTAATAGTATTCAGAGATTGTGTCTGCATTAAAAGTAAACTACGCGCACCCGTCCTTATTCTTCGACATTCGCGCGAATGGTCTTCTCTTTTCAGCAAATGATGTCAGTTAGCGTTAAAAGATATACACATACCTACGAAAAAATGTATTGCGACGCGGGTAGTGTGACTCTTAGCCACTATTTTAAATATTACTGTTTGCCCTTAAAACCTATACTATCCCTAGAGTTTTCTGATTAACTATAAAACAATTTAAACATTGTCACAGATGCCGCCGATGACTGCAAAAAAAACAAAACAAATATCGAGATAAATTAAAAAACCAAAACCCCCAAAAATATAAAGAAATTCAAAAGAAGGCCAAAGAAAGAGCTGCACGTTATTATGCGAAAAAGAAGAGTACTTATACTGAAGAGCAAAAACAAGAATTAAAGCAAAAATGGAAGGAAGATCGGAACAAAGCAAAATATGCAAAAATGGCATCGCAAAATATATCGGCACAAACTTCAAATTCCAAGCAAGATAATAATCAATTAACCTGTCGTAATTTGCAACGCCGAATTGAATACAGGCTGAAACAAGAAACTGCACCACTGAAATTACAGTTAAACAAGTTGAGTAAAGGATTCAAAGGTCTTCAGAAAAAAATAATTAGACAACAAAACAAAATAGACAAGATGCAGGCAGATTATGAAAATGTATTAACTAGATTAGTCACGGCAGAGGTCACAAAGGACACACGACAATTAGAAGAGAAAACTCCGAGGAAAGAAGTGACAGAATTCATAAATAATACCATACCTAACAGTGAAACAGCAAAAAAAGAAGAAGTTAGGAAGAAACTATTTGAATACAATGTACTAATGAAGTCACTAAAATTAGAATTCGAAACCGCTAACAACACTGAAGAGAATTTTTTGAGAAAAGTTCTGGATACCAATATTGTCAAAAAATATAAACTGAAAACAAGGCTAAGAACCTCTCTGGGATTCAAGAGTAATTTCAAAAACTACCGTCAGCGGAAGACAAAAACCTCTGCATTGTAAAATAAAATTGAATGTTATTTTTAATAGAGATTATGTTAGCCGCGCCACGGCAGGCAAAAAAGAATACAGAACCTTCAAAAAAGTTACACGCCAAAAGAGGTATTTGCTAGACAAACTAATCGTAATTCATAGAAAGTTTATCGCAGAAGTAGGCCAAATAAGTTTCAGTACTTTTAAAAAGTACCGCCCTTTTTACGTACTTTCTCTAAAAATCAAGGATTGTGAGAGCTGCGCATGCAAAAAACATTCTAATACGCAATTTCTGGTGGATGAACTGAAATCCCTTAACATACTTAAAACTGACAATCTAAATGAGGTAACAACAGATTTAGTATGTGATTTTTACTCAAAAGATTGCATGTATAATAACTGTAATAAGTGTTTAGAAAATAAATTATAAGTTGATAACGAAGAACTGTCGGCTAAAGCAAGCTGGCTTACTTGGGTTTTAAAAGACCACGAATATGAAAAGGCAGGGGAAAAGAAGACAACTAAACTGATGACAAAAATTAAAAAAGAGGGTACCTTACAAGACTTACTTAACATATTTAATGCAGAAATGAAACAATTTAAAACACATATTTTTAATTTTTTTCACCAATATAATAAATACAAAGATTGCATTAATAATTTAAAAAGTGATGAAGCATGCATCCATATAGATTTCTCAGAAAATTTCACCTGCAAGTACCATAAAGAAATACAGGCAATGCATTTTATAAAAGAACAGATTACCCTTCATACGGGAGTTATTCACATTAAAGGAGAGAAGAAACCGATTTCTTTCTGTTCTATATCCGCCGATAACCAACACAATCCGGAGGCAATATGGGCCCACCTCGATCATGTTTTTCAACACATAAAGATTAACTATCCAAACATTTTTACCATTAACTTTTTCTCTGACTGCCCAACGACCCAATACAGACAGAAAAAAACTTTTACTTATTCAGTGAAAAAGTCTATGAATATGGGTTTAGTTACTGTACTTGGTCGTTTTTTGAGGCTGCCCATGGAAAAGGTGCCGCTGATGGTATCGGAGGGGTCATCAAACGAACTCTAGATGCCAAAACCGCTCAAGGAAAAGACATCCCAAATGCAGAAATAGCATTTGATATTCTGAAATCAGAGGACACAAGTATCAAATTATTCTATATTTCTTCTTCTAACATCAAGCCTTTAAACACAAAGCTTAGTCCTTTGCCACGAACAATGAAAATTCATCAGCTGATAACAATGGAAAAGTTGAAACTCAAATACAGAGATCTCAGCTGTTTCTGTGGGGATCCTAGAGGCAGCTGTGAATGTCATTCACCTGCATCTCATAGCTTTCTGTGTACTATTAACACAAGCGAAAAACAGCCGAATAAACAAAGCAATTTTTAACAGGAAAATGAAGCAAAAAAATAAAAAAATAGCAAGAAAACTAGATGTAGGTATATCAGCTCATCAACCGAAGAAGACGAATGTGATGTTCGGTGTTTTTTTTCTGATGGTTCAATAATTCCAGATTTTAACGACGATGAAAACTATTTACCTATTGAACTTGACGAAAAAACTGGTTTCCTGAGGCCAAAAATTGATCCAAACAAGAAAGTGACTGTACTATCGACAGTAATTTTAAAGAAACCTAATGGTGAAAATGATACAAAACAAGAAAGGAAAAGAAAAATAATTTGTGAAAATAAAGATTCAATGCCTAAAAGATTTTGCGAAACTACGAAACATGTTATTGGGAAAGATGATGTGACAATTTTGTCACAAATAAGAAAAAACATAATAATGTATGTTATTTTTTTGTTTTGTTAGAAGAGTTTTTGTATGTCTAAGATATTGTTCTAATTTTTGTGATTTAAAATTTGCTGATCTCATTGTGTAGCTTATTTGCAAGGTTTAAACATATTATAATGTATCTTCTTTATTTTTTTTGTTTTTGATAGAAGAATGTTTGAGAAACTCTATGACATTAAATAATTTTGTTATTTCACTTTTAACGTAGTATTATTTTCCTGATAATATTGCTTTATTTGGTTAATTTTGCTGAGTTTTATGGTTGTGTAATATTTCTAAACTAAACTAAAAATTCTAAACTGTTGATATTTTTAAACATTTTTGTCTCATCTTCTTGCAATTAACAATTTTTTATGTGCTTTGCTTTAATGCGTTGAAACTTCTTCCTTTTTGAAGTCGGCTAAAATAGCGCATTACGTTATCGCCCTTAGAAACATTATGCGTTATTTTCGCGTTACTTATACGTTACCGTAACATAGAAGTGTCTTGTTACTCTATGTTACTAAGTGGCAAAATCTACGGCCTTACCCAGGTACCGAAGTGTGCATGCGCCAGCGCCGCTTGGACCGCGTCGCAGTCGTACATCATCCGTCGTTTCGATCTGTGCGTTTACACCTGTGTTTCTGTTATTTATTTCTCATTTTATCGACTACCTGTGAGCGTTATTGGCTTTGTTTGACGATTGGTTTTACGTTGAAATGGAAAGACAAAATAGTTGTGTGTCGTGTAATCGATCTGTGTTACGTCGATGAAAACACATATTGACAACGCTCTTTCTAGAAAGATACCGAGATCATGCAGTATTATTATTGCAAGAAAGGATTCCACACGAGGTAAGTAACTTACACAGTTATTATACCTACTTACCGGCTCACCAAACCTCGACTTTGAGATACCGATAGAAAGAGATACTTTTAACCATGCTTTTGTCATTATAGGTACGCTTATTTGGTATCGTAGGCTTTACCGTGATTATAGTCGCAGTTCTCGCAAACGATTTCTTTGTTTGTGAGGAATTGCAATCCGTCGTTTTTACTAAAATGAAACTATTTATAATTGCTAATTAATATAAATACTGCTTGGTCATAAACGATGGAAAGATCCGGTTGCGGCACGTTGCCATGAAGTGCTAATGCACGGGACGGCAACGCCGCACGCGTCGTCGCAAAGCGATGTGTGTGAGTGTCATTGGCGATTGGCGGAGATCTTTGTATGCTGACAGTGGAAGTTCTCCGGTTGATGTGAAGATGATGATAATTTCACAGTATATGCAATTTTTTATCAATTGTTTCAGATTCGTTTTGATGGCTCAAGGGCCATATGCCATGCTTGCTGCACCCAGCAAAATCTCACCAGATTTGATCGTCAATTGCACAACCAAGCCATAGAAAACCAGCCTGTACTAAATCAACATATACCACATCAACCAGTGGATGACCAACCCGTGCAAGATCTACCAGTGGAAGATCAAGCAGTTCAAGATCATGTACCCCATCAAGTTGAAGGAGAGGCTGACCAGAGAGATGATACGGGTCCACAATTGGGTCCCGGTTTTGTTGCGCCTAGTGGATATTTGCGAGCAGCAAATACAGCCAGGCATTGTATTTTTCCAAACTGCAGAAATGTGGTGGCCCACATTATTCCACCGTATGCTAAGTTTCAACTTTTGCATAATTATAATTTTTACATACCGGAATTAGCTCGGGTTTGCAATCCTCATTTTATAAGAAATGATTGGGAAGACTTAATTAATACCCCTTCACTCGAAAGCTTTAATGGTGCTCATGTTGTTGGCATGATGAATCTGTATAAATGGGGTTTCGAACGGAGAAATCAATTTAATTATGAAAATATCGAACAAATAGATGACAACGAATTCCACTTTTGGACGGGTCTTTCAAAATACCAATTTAATGTGATTTTAAACCAAACACCTTCTCTGCGTGATAGATCAGAACGTCCTGCCACGGTTCTTGGAATTTACCTAACTAAAATAAGAACTGGTGAACCAGATAGCTACTAAATTCAATAAGTCGAGGAGAACATTATAAAGGAAATTGGTGATAGCAAGAGAATGCTTAATTAATGATTTTGTGTCACAGCATTTGGGCTTGAATCATATTAGAAAAGAAGATGTGGTAGCCAGAAACCTTTCAATCCCTAGCCATTTTTTCGGTGGTAACCAAAATGATCATGAAAATGATGATGAAAATGATGTTTTTCCTATGTGGGTAGGCGTGACGTATACAGATAATTTTTGTAGCTCTTTATTTAATATTTATTTTAAAATAGTTAATTGTGCCTTTTTACTGCATTTATATGCTAATTAATTAATAAACCCACCTTCGCTCGGAACTATCCTTTCACTTTCACTCTACAACAACCACATCACTGTAATTATTCATACTAAGCATGGACAGCAAACTTGTGCACAGTATGGAGGAACTGGAGAAGCTGTTTAGCTCCCGCATGCGTGAGTATGAAGATAAGCTAAAGAGAGCTACAGTTGAAAGTAACCCTGCACACTCAGATCTTGCTGCGCTATCCCTGGACTTTTCTGAGTTTAAATCATTTGTTTGCCAAACTTTCACTCACTTCAAAACTCAGATTGAACTCCTGTCGTTGAGTCTAGATACTCATGAGACTGCTTTGCGAAGAAAGATTTTGCTGTTTCACGGTATTCCTGAGAAACACAATGAAAAGCTGTGTGACTCAATTTTGCTGATTATATCCAAAGAACTAATGATTGAAGACATCAAATTAGATCACTTAGAGATATGCCACAGACTTGGAGCCTCCCAGGGTAAAACCAGACCAGTGCTGGTGCGATTTAAAGAAATGGAGCATCGTCGGTTAGTTTGGGATGGTAAAACTTCACTCAAGGGTAGCGGCATCACCATTTCAGAGTTTCTGAATAAGACTCGCCACCAGGTATTTATTGCTGCTCGCAAACATTTTAGCATCAATAGCTGCTGGTCTGCAGAGGGAAGGATTATTGTCTTGACGCCTGACAAGTTACGCCGGAAGATAGCGTCCATGGGTGAGCTTGACACGTTAATCGCGCTATTCCCCGCTCCCGCCAGTGCCGCACCCAATGATCCCGTGCCTACCGCTTCTACCTCGTCAGCCGTTGCATCTACATCGCCTGTAACGGCGGCCCCCAAACAAAAGATCGTGAGGAAGGCTCGTCGTTAAGTTTAATAAGGATTATCTTTCACCTCATATGTACTACACTGTCCGCTTTGTGTTACCTACTTTTGTGTTAAGTTGGTAGGTACACTTTAAAATAAGATTCCCCTTTTATACCCATGGTATTTACTTTTCGTTTATATTTTTCTCTCAACTTAGCTTGCCGGTAGATAGTATTATTTTTTTGTAATGTATTATTATGACGTCCTGTCAGTGTCATTTTTGCTCATAACTTTACGTTTCGTTTCACGGCGTTTGTCATAGTGTGTATCTTAGTGTTGTGGCTCATAGTATTTTTAGTATTGTCAAAATTCTTGTTAGATTTTGCCTTTTTTATGTCTTGTTATTGATTTATTTTCTTCAAATTTGTATGTACAGTAGCGACCAAAAGTCCATAGGCAATCGCACAAAGCAATAGACTGACGCTTCGGTTTGACTTACGACCTTCTTCTATAAGATGTTACAATACTATAGATACACACACACTCACTTTGTCTGCAAGTCATAGTATTTCATAATTTCAATCAATATAGAATACGGCGTGCTAGCTCAGTGGATAACGTGCTTTGGTATGTGCGATTATGGCGAGCCGAGCGAGGGTTCAAATCTCATCTGTGGTTTGCTTGTAATTTTTAATAATTACATTCATAGTTTTTATTTTTTAATAATTACTATTCATAGTTTTTGTTATTTTTTAATAATGACTAGTTCAATAATCATTCGTTTTTTGTTTCGGTCGTCTTGTTCACATAAATATTAAAGTTTAGCAGGTAGACCACAGAAAACTAAGTAAATTATTTCGATTTCTGTGGGGTAGACAGACGCAGTTCGTTACGCGTATTCGCTTAATAAAACTTTGTTGGTTCGTGGTTATTGTTGGTGACGAGTATTTAGGTATTAGCGGTGTTGTGGTTATTCTTTTCAAAATGCAGTCAAATATAATATTGAAGGGAGATCAAATATTATTGCGCTGCGTAAAAGTGAATGTAATTTACACAAATATCTAATGAGACCGGACTAAGTGTGAGTGTTATCATTTAAATATTTCATATTTTACTAAACATAAATCTTAATCAAAGGTATTGTTGATAGAACAGAGGTATTGTAGAGACAGAAGATGCCTTTAAAATTTTAAATTCATTATGAGGTTTAATTCGATTAGTGAATGATAAATAATTATTATGTGTAATAAATACAATGTTATTCATTGTTCTAGAAAAATACTGTGAGGGTTAAGAGGAATGAGGAAGAGGCTTATTATCGAGCAGTAGCGACGTCAAATGATGGAGGAATATGAAACAAATGGTTTCATACCAACGAGATATTTTGCTGAATTATTAAACACGTCATTATGAACCGTTCGCTGTGCACTCTGAAGGCTTGCATCACTGAAGACCAGCTAGGGAGCCGTTTTCGACAGAAAGGCATAAACAAGAACGTTTAAGTTTCGCACGATAATATTAAGACTTCAAGTGGGACACTGCTATATTTTAACCTTAAAATATTTACCGTACCAACTTAATAAACAACAGATTCGTTGTTGCATGAATTTGTGGTAACGATTTTTTAAGCAATTTACAATATGTTGTTTGTCGTATTTCTCGCAGACAGACCAAAAATTTTTAAGATTATTTTAGTAATATTATTATTTTATGATTACAATTTGAGGTTAAGTTTCAATCTTCTTTTCGTAAAGAAAATGAATACTTAAGCTAAAAATCAATTTAAAATTAAAAACATTTCATAATACAAATATGTCAAAATAATATAAATTGCTTCTAAGTTTCTTGACATCTATTTCACATCTTATTGAGCTGACGTAATGACAAATAATTGTAGCAATATATTATCTATAAGTAAAATAAATATAACGAATACAATTTTTTTAATTTTGCTATCACATATCACGCATTTTTAATTCTAAACCTTTTATTGCAATAACAGCATTAATAAAAAAGGCAGCAATAGTTAAAATATAATATTATTGCAAACAAAAATATTAATATTTGCATAAACTGTGTTTGACGAGGTTGGAACCTAAGCCAGCTTGCATCTCAGACCAATGCTTAACGCGTTCTGCTATTTGCACACGTAAATTTGGTTCGAATTTTAGTAATCCCATAAACTGGCCAAGGTCAAGCGCATGATGCGTGTTGTCTAACAAAAGCGACGGAAATATATATTTGTTTCGGTAGTGCGGCGCAAGTACGCGACGATACGACAGTGTGTAAAGCGCAATACTGCGTTCTCTGAGGTGTGTGTGCCGTGTTGTTTACACGTACAGATATACGGATTTCACCGCGTGTTCACAGCAATATGATTCTTAACGTGCTTATGCACTTTTGAACGCTTACTGTACCTACCTAGATTATAAATGTTGTGTTAAAATGTCTACCTACTAGAGCAAATAAGTGCTTTTATTAGTTAAGCGTATTTAATTAGTAATATTGTTTGTTTTTATGTACTTACTTAAGTAGTAAGTAGTTTTGATATTCTTTTATTTTTTTTGTATTTTATTCTTATACATTTTATAACTTTTGCAAACTATGATCGATGTGGACCTTGATGTTGATTTTTTCTCATTTTCTTCCTCTTCTAGCAGTTTCCTTAGCGTAGCGAGTGGATTTTCCTCTCCTCTCACTCTTGGTGATCAGATTTCCTCTTTGCTTTCCCGCCTTCCCAACAATCTCAACATAGCCCACATCAATGCCCAGAGTGTTGCTTGCCATTACTCTGATCTTCTGGCTTCCATTAACAGTGCACATATAGATTCTTTGCTGATCTCGGAGTCCTTCCTAAAGCCCTCTCTTTTATCTGTTCTCTATGCCCTTCCTGGCTTTGTTCTTATCCGTAATGATAGAACTGGGAAGGGAGGTGGTGGTGTTGCTATCTACTTGCGGACTGATATTCCCTATAAGATTATCAGCGCATCACCATCTTCCTACTCGGGGTCAGCGGAACATCTTTTTCTAGAAATTTCCTTGCATCACGTTAAAATGTTTCTTGGAGTTATGTACAGTCCTAACCTCAGTATCGATTTCTTTGACTCTTTCGATTCGCTCTTAAATGATTTCTGTCCCTCTTATGATCACGTAGTCTTAATGGGCGATTTTAATACTTGTCTTCTTAAAAATGACAGTCGTACTCACAAACTTCAATCTCTCTTATCTTCTTTTAACCTTAGTATTCTACCTCTTTCGGCTACTCATCATTTCCCTAACTGTACCCCTTCTCTTTTGGACCTGATGATTGTCTCTAATACTAATAATGTATCAGTCCACGGACAACTCACTGCCTGTTTTTCTTACCATGATTTCATCTTTATGTCCTACAGGATTCGCCCTCCCAAGCGTAAGCCGCAATATATTTTCCTTAGGAACTACAGGGGCATTGATCTGGAGGCATTGCAACGTGATGCTGATAGTATCGACTGGACGGCCGTCTTGGAGTGCCCTTGCATCAACGATATGGTTCGCATTTTCAATAACACAATACTTAGCTTATACGATCGTCATGCCCCTGTCCGTCGGGTCAAAATTAAATATGTTCCGGCTCCCTGGCTTACTCCTGCTATTAAGGATGCGATGACAAGTAGGGACAGAGCCAAAAGGAGGTTAAAACGCTGTCCTTCCGAGCGCAACTTGAATGCGTTTAAGGTACTGCGTAATCGCTGCAGTCGTATGTGTAGAGATGCAAAGAGACGCTACTTCCATAATTCTCTCGACAACCGCAACTCTGCAGAAGTCTGGAAATTTCTTAAAACTGTCGGTATTGGTAAGTGTCCAGTTGCTTCCAGTAATGACACTGACGTGTGTGCTCTCAACAAACATTTCTCACATCCCCCTATTACGTTGGATCCGCACGTCAAATCAGCTACTTTAAATGAACTTTCACGTTTATCTGTGCCGCAGTGTCCTTCTTTCGAGCTAAGTCCCGTAAATAAAAGTGAGGTCAAAAAATCTATTTGCGCTATCTCCTCCTCTGCAGTTGGTAATGATAATCTATGCTTAAGAATGATTTCCCCTATCCTCCCCACAATACTTCCCATCTTGACTCACATTTTTAATTTCTTATTGTTCTCTTGTACTGTTCCTGAGGCCTGGAAACAAGCCCATATTATTCCCTTACCCAAAATTCCTAACCCGGTCTCACCCACCGATTATCGACCCATTTCTATCCTCCCAAAGTTCTTGAGCACATTGTTCATCAGCAACTTTCTGCTTTTCTATCTTCTAATGACCTTCTTAGTCCTTTCCAATCAGGTTTTCGACCTGGCCATAGCACAGTAACGGTCCTTTTAAAGGTTACTGATGACATCCGCTGGGCTATGGACCACAAATCTCTCACCTTACTTGTACTTCTAGACTTTAGCAGTGCCTTTAACTCTGTCGATTTCGATATCCTTCTAGGGATCCTTAAATCTTTCAATTTCTCTTTTTCTACTATTGGTTGGTTCGACTCCTATCTTAAAGGCCGCTCGCAGCAGGTTCGTCTCGAAGATTCTTCTTCTCACTGGTGCTCTCTTACCGCGGGTGTACCTCAAGGTGGCGTTCTCTCTCCTCTTCTATTTTCTATTTTCATTAACTCTGTCACCAGAGTCATCTCTTCCCACTTCCATCTCTATGCCGACGATCTGCAGCTTTACAATAATTTCTTAAGGCAAGATGCGGAAGCCGCCGTGTCTGCCATGAACAGAAACCTGGATTCTATTAGCGAGTGGTCGCGGTCCTTTGGACTGCAAATCAACCCTAAGAAATCCCAGGCCATAATTATCGGCGGCAGGTATATGCGGACTAGGCTCGATGTTGCGTCGCTGTCTCCACTCTGTTTGAATGGTGTTCAGATTGAATACGCAAATACGGTTAAAAACCTGGGGGTGATCATGGACTCTCACTTATCGTGGACTGCCCATGTTGCTCAAGTCAGTCGCAAAGTGCACTACACGTTCCATTCGTTGAATTGCCTCCAGAGCTTCTTGCCCTTGAAGACCAAAATCTCCCATGCTCAAACTCTCATACAGCCCATAATAGACTACGCTGATGCCTGTTATTTGGATGCCACCGACGAGATTTTAAATAAAATTGAGCGTTTGCAAAATATCTGTATTCGTTTTGTTTTTAACCTTAAAAAGTATGATCACGTTTCTAATTTTCGCAAGATACTCAAGTGGCTCCCTATTCGACTTCGCAGGAACTCTCGGATGTTGTGTCTGCTATTCAACATCCTTCACAACCCTAAAACCCGGAACCCGGAATAGGGGAATATCTGCGGGAACGCTACGCCCGTCCTTGTGATGCACCTTGCAGGTCACATCTTAAAAACCTCCTTAAATCCCCCCCCCATTCAACCGACTTCTTTTCCTACTCCTTCACTGTGCACGCGGTTCGGTTGTGGAATTCACTTCCGCCTGACATTGGGGACTGTCGTACTGTTATAGTATTTAAACGAAGAGTGAGAGAACACTATCTTTCCACTTCGTCATAGTTGCATAGTTATCTTAAATAACATTTTAATTATATATACTGTAGTGATATTTATTTTAGAAGTATGTATGTAAGAATATTCTTGTATTGTAAGTAGTTTGTATAAATAGTAAATGGTAATTTTTTTTTCTTCTTTGGTTTATGTTTTTGTTTTATCTTCTACGGTTACACACGTTGTCTACATCTCATTTTTTATAATTTCCTGTCGCAGGTATGCTGGAAGAGATTTCTTTAGAAATAAGCATTGCCTTTGTACGTATTTTTCTGTTCCTTTCTTCTTGTCTGTTTATATGTGTGTGCATAAATGGTTAAATAAATAAATAAATGATCCCGCAGCCATTGTCATATGTGACGGAACATATATTTATTTGCAGAAGAGTGCGAATTTCCTTTTTCAACGGAAAACTTAGTCTCCATAAGTTTCGGAACTTAGTCAAACCCTTTTTATTAGTATGTACCGATGGCCTACATACTAGATGCTATGGGAAATAATACAGCAAATACTTCGGACGCAAGAATTATGCTCGACCTGATGCGAGAAGATTCTCCGATTCATGGGTTTTTGAGAACTGATGACATTTTTATATTGGATCGTGGATTGGAGATTCGATATTGAAGAATGCGGATATAATCCTCACATGACGCCAACGAGAGCAAGAGGAGAACAACTGACGACATTAGATGCCAATAAATCTAGGTAATTAACTATGATCCGTTGGGTAGTAGAAACTATTAACGGCAGATTTAAAAAAGATTTTAAAATCTTCCGCCATGTTTATTTTAATGTTGCTATGAGACATATGATGATCGACTTCAGAATAACTGCGGCAATAATTAATGCCACTCGAAATCCATATTAAGACCATATGTATGCGGAACAGTTCATATCCATAATAAATGAGCGAATGAATCAACGCAATGAGCTATCAGATTATGTGATAAGGCATAATTTGAACAGGCAGAGAGTAGCGTTCGTACGACTCGACGGAAACGATCCGTATTTTGAAGACTCCGCGTCTTACATATGAAGAATTAATGTTAGTTACGTTGGGATCGTACCACTTGAGAATCGCGAGGTCATATTGCCACGAGCACATGCGTTTGAATGGAGTATACCACATCGAAATATACCGACACCAAGAAATGATCGAAAACAAGATACTAATAAGAGGCCGAATTCAGTCGCGACACATCCGTAATAAACAATATTATACGTATATTCTAGTAGATCCCACGCGAATCGGAAGAAATGGCATCGATCAGTATTACTGCTCGTGTATACACGGCCGCCGCACTGTTGGAAGCTGTGCGCATGTTGTAAGCCTAGTTTACTTTTTATCATGGGCCAGGCATCAAGATGTAATAGATGCACCTGCAGCCTTTTTAGATGAAATAACAATAGATTTTGATCAAGCAGAATAATATTATTTAAGTGGAACTGTATTTTATTTTTTGTCCCTTAAATAGTTTAAAACCACTGCTTTTGATAAAGCTAGCACATTCTACTTTCTTTCCCGTGGGAATTTCCCCATGGAAAGTTATCCAATGCCACTTAGGGATGAATAGCTTTCGACTGGTAAAAGTATTTTTGAAATCAGTCCAGTAGTTTTGAGTTAATTCGTTACAAAAATGCTTTAAAAATGCCTTAATAATAGTAAATAAAATATATTTTTTTCTCAATTCTCCCATGGCCCTCAAGAATGCGTACCCATACCACTGGGGTGTAGATACCTTTATCTATATACCTTGCCCTATTCAGTTTGTGTACGCCGTGGGTCAAATGTCCGAACAAAATGCCCAATAACCTTTAAATACACCAGAGGAAAAGCTCTAGAAAACATACTTAAATCCAAAGATTCTTCTAAATCCTATTACGATTCTCACACAAAATCACCACCACAGTATAAGGCTGGTGACTACGTCTATCTTAAAGCCCACCTGAGGCTCAGAAAGGCACTATCGCCTATCTGGAAAGGACCATACAAAATAATCAAAGTTCACAATAACAACACAGCTACGCTCCATATCAACAGACGTCACGTAAATACCATTTCGATCAAATGAAACCCGCAGTAACTAAGGATCCTGTATTACTGTTAGAGATAGATTAAGATAAGAGAGATTAGAAATAATTAATGATTAGCATGTAAGTATTAGCTAGTAATTATAATAGGTATTTAGCGTAGTTTGTTTCTATTCATTCTATTTCAGCGCCTCGTTCAATGCGCATCAGGACTTTATCAAGCCTCTTCCTTCTAGTTCCGGCATATACTTCGATAGACTAGGAAAACTAAAAGCCATTAAAGGAAAATTAAATATTATTAGTCATGTAAACATTTCCCTTATAAATCCTCATTTTTCTAACCTCAATGATATCTTAGATATAGTCAGAAAAACATGTCAGAAATCGAGCAACCTTCAATGTGAAAACATACTATCCCCACTCACAGTTCGATACAACGATATTAAACGCGAGTTCGACTCATCTCCCATTTAATGTCAAAACGTAGTAAACGTTCAGCATGGTTCGGCGGAATAGGCACTGTTTTCAGACATGTTTTCGGCACTCTAGACGAAGACGATGCATTAAAATACGATTCCGCGATTAAATCTATTCAAAACCACGAGAAAATCTTGCGAAACTAATGAAAGAAAACATTTTAATTATTACTTCTACTTTGGAATCTTACAAACAAACGATTAATAAATTAAAAGATAACGAAATTTCACTTAAATACACTTTAAGTCTACTTATACTACAATTAAATAATATCACGGAAACTTCTAAAATTCTAATATCTGAAACAAAAGTCCATTCCATACTTGCTAGCCTCGAAAGCTCTCTACTAGCATTGTCGTTTCAGCTTGAAGACTTCACAAATGCTATTATGTTGAGCAGTCAAAACATCCTACATCCGAACATAATAAGTCCGGCGCAATTATACAATGAACTTGCTGATAACGACCGGTACCTACCTAGAGATACTGGAATTCCTATAACACTAAGTCTAGATAATATTCACTTAATATTAAGCATATCAGAAGTTGCGTGCTATTACTATAAAAACAAACTTGTATTCGTTTTACAAATCCCTTTAGTTACTAATGACGAATTTAACTTGTATCATAATTTAGCATTACCGACCCCTCATGGATTGGATAATCCGAATACTTTTAGTCTAATTTTACCTTCTAGTTCGTATATTGCTATTTCTAAAGATAAGCTAAACTTTTGTAACCTAGATAGTCTAGATAAATGTAAAACAGTAAGCTCTGAGTTCTTTCTGTGTGAGATACCTACGGTATTATTGACAAGCGGCAATCCTAACTATTAACGAAAACAATTAGTGCTATCCCCACGCAATGTGAAACCAAGACGATTGTCGGCGAATTGGACATTTGGAAATCACTTATGAATAATGAGTGGATTTTCGTGCAATCTCGTTCAAGTAAAGTGTCAATGGATTGTGATAACTCCGAATTACGCGAAATCATAGTGTCCGGAACCGGTATATTACGGATCCCAAATCAGTGTACAGTATATACAAAAAGTGCGAGACTTATATCGTCAAAAGATGAGATCAACATAGACATTCCTATTCCTAGTTTAGACTTTAGCATTATCAATGACTCATGTTGTAAAATAGACACTAAGACTAATGGTTTAAATAATAACATATCCCCTATTTTACTACAAAACATCAATTTGGATGATCTAACTGTAAATAAACAAAATGATAAGATATTTCCAGTTTTAAACAAAATGATCAATGAAGAACCTATCCTCGTAAAATACGGGACACATTATTCTATATTGACTGTGTGTATTTTAATAATAGTTATGTCTTTTATAGCATTTAAATTATATAAGATTATTTCTAAGCATAGATCTAAGTTCTATATCTCTTGTGTTAAACCGACGACCCATACTGATGACGATGGCGATAACGATAATATAGATACTGAACCTGAAAACTCTTCAATGCCATTACCTAGATTACGGGAAATTATATAACTTCCTGAATTTCGACTTTTATCCCCGAATTTCAGTCTTAAAGGGGGGGCTGTTATACCTTGCCAATGACAGTAGAATGGCTGACCTGATGATGGCTTGCCGATGGCTTGCCTAGTCAGCATTATTGACACAGAAGGATTATGCATTAGGTTTGGACGTCAGTTCGGTCTGAATCTCGGTACGGGTCGGAAGTCCTAGATCATACTATGAAAATTAAAAATTATTATAAAAATTACAATATATGTCATTCCAATTCCATTTTAATTCAAGTTCATAATTCTTAATAAACTCTTTCCAGATTATTTGATTTTCTTTTTAAAAACAAGTTTCCGGACCTTCGTATAACAGTGCTATCAACTTCGAATGTCTCAGGGTCATCCACAAACAAACATAAAGCAATAATTGATAAAGACTATATCTCAACTTCGCCAAGTCGACAAAGGTCCATCGATTGATTTGTTTCCCTGGAGCAAATTAGTCCTTTTCCGAAAGCAGCTCGACGGAAATCGAACATGAATAATCGAGGACGACGTAAAGGAAAATGTATAATAGCCACTGATACCCCTGAAAAGGAAGCACTTGAAGCTGCAAAAAAAGCAAGAATGACAAAGACATCAAAGAAGACGGTTAAGAAGAAGGTTTTGCAAGAAAAAAAGTTGAAAAAGAAAACGATTCCCCAAGTAACATCATCAGATGAGTCAACAGACCAACACAATTCTTCTAATGACAGTACATACGACATTGATGATGAAGAATTAGATGACAACAATGCTGATACTTCTAATGTGCCTGAAGGGAGGTTTATAATTGTTAAAGTCTATGGATTTGGAAAAAAATCAGGCCGTAACTATGCAGCAAAGATTGTAAAAATAACGGCAGGTGGTGGTTATAATGTCGAGTTTTATAAAAGGAAAATGCCTTCTAATAGATTTATACGAACGAATGAAGAAGAAGCATTCGTCACCTATGAGGATGTAGTGCTCGTATTGCCAGTTCCTTCAGAAGACAAGAAGCCTCGCTTTCAGGGCATGATATATTTCCATTGCAATTTGGATGAGTACCAACTACAGCAGTGTTTTTTAAATAAAAATATTGACTTAAATTTATTTAAAATGTGTATATGTTACGGGTAATGCTAGAAGATGGAGTAAACCTAGGTTTACCCGGGTTATCTTAGCATTACCCAAGTTTCTTGGGTAAAGTCCGAATAATAAGCAAAATAAATTTTAATTCGGGGTTTACCCATACTCACCTAAGTCTACCCAACTCTGGCTGGGTAATGTTAGGTGTTGCGTAATTTTCGAGCCCGTGGTGCAAATCGCTGGGGCCCGCGTTCCCCCGCGCCGCTTGCACCTACCCGCGTTTCCCGGCCCGCGCCGCTTGCTTAGTGACAAAATGGCGACCGAACAGAGTGCACGTACTTTTCGAGAGCGTTTTGATACAAAATTTCAAGAGTTATTATCAGCGAAAGCGTTAAATACTTTTTACTTCAGTAACGAACAGTATTTGGAAATAATTAATTCGGTGAAAAGTGCAAAAGAAGCTAAATCGAAAACTACTTTACAATACCGGCGATTGAAGCGTTTTGATTTGTGCTCGGTAAGTGGCGTCGAGAAACTGATTGCTCCTCTATCTTCAAGTGAAACAACAATTAAATATTACGTGACCAACGATGAGATGTTCGATATTTTGCATGAAACTCATTTGGCTGTTGGACATGGAGGAAAACATCGAATGGAAAAAGAATGTAAAAAAAAATATAAAAATGTTACTCAAGAAGTAATAAAATTATATTTACGACTATGCGAACCATGCCAAAAAAAGTTAAAGTCTGCCAAAAAAGGAATTGTTGTCAAACCATTGCTGTCAACAGAAATGAATAGTCGCTGTCAAGTAGATTTAATTGACATGCAGTCTAACCCTGACGGCGACTTCAAATTCATAATGGTCTACCAAGATCATTTAACAAAATTTGTACAGCTGCGCGCGTTAACATCTAAACGAGCCGTAGATTTCGCTTATAAGCTTTTGGACATATTTTGTATTTTTGGCGCACCTTCAATTCTTCAATCAGACAATGGCCGCGAGTTTGCAAATCACGTAATAGAAGAGTTGTGCTTGATGTGGAGCGGTCTGAAAATAGTACATGGCAAACCTCGCCATAGTCAGTCTCAAGGTAGTGTAGAAAGAGCAAATCAAGACGTACAAAATATGCTTATGACGTGGACGAACGACGAAAATTGTAAGCGTTGGTCAGAAGGTTTGAAGTTCGTACAGTTAATGAAAAATAGGGCATTCCACGATGGAATAAAACGAGCTCCTTATACCGCCATGTTCGGTAGTGATGTCAAGGTGGGTTTAGCTTCGTCTTCTCTTCCAAAAGAAGTTATTGCCAGTATTCACACTGAGGAAGAGCTCGAGAAAATGTTAACGGAATTTACTACCGGAGCAGAATCTAGTCCAGAATCCCAAGAAGAGGGACCGGAATCTCGACAAGAATCTCAAGTAGATTTACTTAATGTAGAGCTGGAATCTCAGAATGACCACTTAAAGAACAAGGAGATGAGAAACGAAATCGAAACAGAAGTTTTAAATACAAAAGAAGGTGAAAGGGAAGTTTTATTAGAAATAAGTTCAGAAGAAACGGCCAAAAAGAAAGACGAAATGGAGTGTTGTAGATGTATGAACCCAGCCACAAGTACACAAGAAATAAACTTGTGTGAAATTTGTACTACTCAACAAAATATAAATGAACATAGATTGTCTGCCCGATTGAGCTTAGAAAATCAAGCTAAAAAAATGAAAGCCTTATCTAATTTAAAATTTCCTCCATGTTCTGTTGGAGATACGGTAAGAGTCCAAATACCAGATGTCGATAGAGGAAGAGGCGAGTTTCGGAACGTGCTTATGGCAGTTGTAGAAAAAGCTGATGATCTGTATAGGCTAGGAAACGAACGTGGTACTATTGAGGAAATGTTCTCAAGGAATCAGTTTTCTGTGTGTCATGATAAACTGATTGATATCGAAAATATATCACCAGAAAAAAAAAGCTTACGAGAGCTTGCAAATGAACAGTCGTTTTCAGGAGGCCAGGGTTATAAAAGGTGTAATTGCAAAACAAAATGTGCTACAAAGAAGTGTTCATGCAAAGCTGCAGGAAAATTTTGCAACTCAAAATGTCACAGTAGTTTATCTTGCTCAAATAAATAATTTCAATTTTAATTACAACGATCGGTAGTACTTTGAACTAATTGTAATACAAACTTTTAATATGTTTGTGCTATTAAATATATTATGTTTCAGCACGCTATTAGTTTTTGCTATTAAAGCTATTAAGTTTATGCTCTTCAAGCTATTACGTTCGCCTTTGTATGTTTTTTCAATAATAAAAGTTTAAAATGCCCTTGGATTTTCATTTCACCAATTAATTAGACAAATTTTTAACATCACCCAGCCAGAGTTGGGTAGACTTAGGTGAGTATGGGTAAACCCCGAATTAAAATTTATTTTACTGATTATTCGGACTTTACCCAAGAAGATTGGGTAGTACTAAGTCAACCCGGGTAAACCTAGGTTTACTTCATCTTCTAGCTTTACCCGTAACACATATTTTATGACCAAACTCTCCCTTAGATATGTCCTAAGTCATCCCAGGTACCGGGAGACTTCGGACATATGACATGATTAAAAAAAAAAAAATTAACACTGAAAATCAATTTGTATGAAGAAAGTAATAACGTTAAAGTATAGTTTAATAGTTGTAGTTTGACAGGAAAAATGTAGATTTTCAGTAACCCTAAGGGAAATTTATTCAGATCAACTTATGTCAAAATCGTCTGAAGTCTACCCGGTCTCCCCTACATGGATGAAAATTTAAATTCCCTTCAATTCTTTTGTATAGTAAATTTTGTGCTTTCAGAGGTGAGGAGGAATATTTTTTCTTCGGACGATGAAAACTCTGTAGCTTTTGAGTGGACACTTCCTCTAATACTACAGTTTTATGTTCAATCATATCTGTTGATTAAAGGACAATGTTCCACTTCCAATCTTTTATGATGTAATCTATGGTTGAGAAGTAAGTCGATGGTAACACACGCACGAAAAAAAAAGAAAAAAAAAAGGTGATTGTAAAATACTTTATAAAAAAAAAGAAATAAAAAGAACAAGTGCATGAAACAATTTATTATTCCTCTACCATGAAAAATAATCAACAGTGGTAGCAGAGCGTGGTTTTCTGCTTTCCTGCACACGAAACTCCGGCAGTCAGTGAGAAAAAAAAAAAAAAAAAAAACGTCGAACGCAACGTGTAACCGCAAAAAATGGCGTCGGGACATTACGAGATTGGTAAATTAAAACAGTTTGAAGGAGAAAATTTCGATACGTGGAAATACAGATTAAAAACTATATTAAAGGAGCAGGAATGCTTAGAGGCTATAGAAAGTGAGGAATTTGCGAGAAAAACAGAGAACATAAAAAAGGAAACAAGAGCAGTAAGCATTTTAGTAAGCTCCATCGCAGACAGTCATATCGAATACATAAAAGACGAGAAAACGGCTTATGGGATGCTTGAGAAATTGGAAGAAAACTTTATGAAGAAAAATACCAGAAGCAAAATTTTTATAAGAAGACAATTAATGGAAATTAAGTTTAATGAAAATGAAAAATTGCAGTCACACTTTACACAAATGGAGGAATTGTTTACACAACTCAAAAATGGAGGATCCACCCTGTCAGAGGAAGAAAAGGTCAATTACATTTTACTCAGTATGCCGAAATCGTATGAAGTGGTAATAACAACTTTGGAAACTATGACTGATCTTAGTGTCAACTTTGTCAAAGAGAGATTGCTGGGGGAAGAAGAGAAAAGAAAGAAAACAAAATCAGTGGACTCAAAAGCTGTCGACAATGCATTCTTGTGCTATAACTGTGGTTTGCCGGGCCATAAGAAGTTTCAATGCCGTAATAGAGGGAGAGGAAGTTATGGATCAGCCCGAGGAAGTAATGCAGGACGCGGACAAACAGGACAAGAAGGACATGACCCGAACGCAGGACGAGGACGTGGATATTATAGAGGACGTGGACATGGCAGAGGACGAGGACAATGTAGGGGACAACACTATGAAAAGAACCATCACACATTCCTGTCAACATTCGAAGAAGAGGAGGCACCGCTGTGTATTAGTGAGGTGAATATAAATGAAAGAAACTCTGAGGTGAATATAAATGAAAGTAACTACACTACATGGTGTGTTGACTCAGGTTGCTCTGATCATTTAACTAACGATAAAAGATTCTTTATTGATAACATAAAATTAAGTAAACCTAAGATAATTGCAGCAGCTAAAAATGGTATTATGTTACAAGCAGAAGGCATAGGTAATATTCATGTAAAATGTTTTGTTGGTAGAAAAGAGTCATATTTTACTATAAAAAATGTTTATTATGTCCCTGATTTAAGAAAGAACTTATTGTCAGTATCTAAAATGGAAAACCATGGCTTTAGAGTAGAATTTTACAAAGGTAAGGTTAGAGTATACAATTATAATGATCTTTCCATGATAGGTAATCAAGAAGGTTCACTTTACACAGTAAAATTGTTAATAAATAAACTGGAATGTGACTACACTAATATTGATGATGTTAACTTATGGCATAGGCGTTTTGGACACCTAGGAATTAAAAATTTAAGTTTATTGAAACAAAATAACATGGTAAATGGATTAGGAGACTTAAAAACAAATAATTATGATACATTATGTGAACAGTGTTTGACAGGTAAAATGACAAGACAACCATTTAATAGAGAAGGCCATAGGGCGTCCAGGCCTTTGGAATTAGTGCATACAGATGTGTGTGGGCCAATTAACCCACCAACAAGAGATGGATATCGTTATTTTATAACATTTATTGATGATTATACTCATTTTGTAATGATATACCTCTTAAATAATAAAGGGGAAGTTTTTAGTAAATTCAAACAATATTATTATTATGTTACAAACCATTTCAATAGGAATATCTTAAAACTTAGATCAGATAACGGTAAGGAATATGTAAATAAAGAGTTTCAAGATTTTTGTTATTACAAAGGAATTAAATTGGAGTATACGGTCCCATATAATCCAGAAATGAATGGGGTAGCAGAGAGAATGAATAGAACGTTGATGGAAAAGACCAGAACAATTTTATTAGATTCAACATTAGGAAAAGAGTTTTGGGGAGATGCTGTATTGTACTCCGCATATGTTAGTAACCGAAGTCCATCAGCAGGTAGGCACCATACTGCAAGTGAACTCTGGGAAGGAAGAAAACCAAATGTGTCAAACATGAGAGTATTTGGAAGCTTAGCATATAATCATGTACCAAAAGAATACAGACAAAAGCTTGATAACACCGGACGTAAGATGATTATGATTGGATATGCTCCAGCAGGTTACATACTCTTCGATCCTGAAACACAAAAGACAGTACATGCAAGAAATGTAATATTTGATGAAAAACCTAAAGAAAAATATGTACCAAGAATTTACTTACCTTACCAAGATGTAGAAGGAAAAAATGAAGCACCTGAAGAAAGAAGGAAATCACCTGAAAATAAAAAGGAAGAAGGTAAGAGAATAACAGAGAAGAAGACAGAAGATAACACACAAGAGAGACAGAATACGGGGTTATGCAGAGAAGAAAACACAGAAGTTTATGAAGATGCAGAGCAAGAAATAGAAGACAGTCAGATTGAAAAGGAGCTGACAAACAGGGAGAGACCAAGAAGGAATACAAGAAAACCTAAATGGCAAGCAGATTACCAGTTAGGAAATAATGAAGATACAGGAGATATATTATATGCTTTATTTGCGTTTCATTCTGACACACCACAATGTTTTGAAGAGATACAGAACAGAGAAGATAAACAGCAATGGGAAAATGCTATATCAGAAGAAATTAAAGTCCTACAAGAGAGTGAAACATGGAGGATAGTACCTAAACCAGAGAATAAGAAGTTAATAGATAGCAAGTGGATATTTACTAGAAAAGAAATTGGAGACAAGGAAATATGTAAAGCAAGGTTGGTAGTAAGAGGATTTCAGCAAAAAGAAAATTTAGAAGACATTTACTCACCGGTTTTGAAACTGCAAACATTAAGAGTGTTGTTGTCAGTAGCAGCACACAGAGACTATAATATTCATCAAATGGACGTCAAAGGAGCTTTTCTTTATGGTAGGATAGATGAAGATGTATATTTAAAGCCCCCTCAGGGATTAAATATACCAGATGGTCATGTACTAAAACTAAATAAGTCACTATATGGATTAAAGAAATCTCCCAAATATTGGTATGAAAAATTTAACGAAGTTATTACTACTTATGGTTTTGAGAGATCTAAAAATGATTATTGTTTGTATTATAAAAAGGATATATACTTACTAATTTATGTTGATGATCTGTTAATTTTTGGGCCTAACACTAAAGAAATAGAAAAGGTAAAAAGCTATTTGTCAGAAAAATTTAGAATGAAAGATATGGGAAGTAATAATTTAACTTATTTGGGAATATCTATATTAAAACAAAATGGACAGATCTATCTTAATCAAACTAAGTATTTACAAAATGTTTTAAAGAAATATGGTATGCAAGATTGTAAGGGCATGGACACACCTATGGATCCAAATTTACTACTAGACATAAACACTGATATATATATGACATTAGAAAACTATTGTAGATCACTCATAGGATCTTTAATGTATTGTATGGTTAGCACTAGACCAGATTTAGCTACAGCTGTTTCATACTTGAGCAGATTTCAAGGAAAACCTAATGTAAAACTGGTAAAAGCTTTAAAGCGAGTTCTTAGATATATAAAACAAACACTTAATTATCAGTTAATCTATACCAAGTGTAATAATAATACTTTAGTAGGATATGCTGATTCTGATTTTGCTAGAAGCATGGACAGAAAGTCCACTAGTGGTTATGTTTTTAAACTTTATGGTAATACAATTTCTTGGAAGTCTAAGAAACAAAACACTGTGACATTAAGTACTACTGAGGCTGAGTTAGTAGCTTTGTGTGAAAGTTCTGTAGAGGCTTGCTGGTTAATTAAATTACTTAAAGATGTAGATGTTAACTTGGAACATGTAACTATTTTTGAAGATAATCAGAGTACTTTAAAAACTGTTAATAATCCTGATCAGAAACGACTCAAACATATTGATATAAAATATAATTTCGTTAAGGAAAAGGTAGAACAGGGACTCATAAAAGTGATTTATATTTCTACAAACAATCAGTTAGCAGATTTAATGACTAAGCCTCTATCTACTCATCTATTTAGAAAGTTTGTTACTTTGTTGGGTTTGGAAGATTGTAACATTGAGGGAGAGTGTTGATTAAAGGACAATGTTCCACTTCCAATCTTTTATGATGTAATCTATGGTTGAGAAGTAAGTCGATGGTAACACACGCACGAAAAAAAAAGAAAAAAAAAAGGTGATTGTAAAATACTTTATAAAAAAAAAAGAAATAAAAAGAACAAGTGCATGAAACAATTTATTATTCCTCTACCATGAAAAATAATCAACAATATCAACTGTGCCAAACAATACAGTAGCAACATGCTTGCACTGTGAATTAACTCCAGATCCGGCTGTACATTCACAATTAGTCTCTTCTAATATACCATTTTTGTATAATTTAATATTAACCTCATACTGAGTTTTTTTCATTGCTGTTTTACAAAACCCTTTTATATATGTAAAATCATTTAACGAGACAGCTCTTAATATAATATAAGAAGGTATCTATTCTCGTATAAACTTTTCCCCTTTATTAATGATTGACTGCATCTGAAAGAATTAAAATCAAGTAAGTAGAGTAACACAGCATACTTTTTTCCTGATTATGAAAAATGATCTTTCATAGGTACAAAAAGTTTATTAAATGAATTAATATAAGGTCACCCGGGGCTATTGTAGCCAAGGGGCAAATGTAGCTGATTGAAATAACTAGTTACCGTTTCGTTATTAAAATAAGTGACATCTGTGGCTGTAAAGAGAAATTTCAGTTGAGTTAGGTAGCAACAGATGGCGCAATTAACACTTAAACTGTTTTATCTTCGGAGCATCTTTTTAATCTGCCATTTTGAAGTAATGTCAGTGATAAATGGTCGGTGGGAAAATATTCTCGAAAATTTTTTTTTGTGCAAAATTAAGAGGTGTTTTGTAGCGAATCGTGAAACTAGGAAAGGTAAGTCATTTTTCATTCATTATTTTCATCCTACGCTTAGCTAAAATTATGATTTCTGTACCAGCTACGTTCACCCCACCAAAAATTGTAGGTGGTGTAATTGTAGCTACTTTGACAGCTACAATTGCCCCCGTGCTTATATATGAAAATCCAAAACACTAGTGATGTCAAGAAATCGATTGAAAGAGCGACTGGTAATTGATAAGTTACCAGTCCTTTAAAACACGTGATTGTACAATTGATATAATATCCGGATTTCTTAAAGAAACATCATAATCCGAAATGTTTTTTTTTTTTTTTGTTACCTATCATACATATTTCGCAGTGCTTTTTTGTATGGGAGGTCATTTTTTCCAAACTCCTTTGGGAAATATGATTATCAGTCGGTAATTAATTACGAGTATAAACTAATTTCATAAAGAAGTTGAATACGAAGTAGGAATGTTTATATTATTTTAGTTTGTAAGTTTGGATGTAAGGGTACTACTACTAAACCCATTTTCAAAAATTCTTTCTCTTATAGAAAGCTACACACATACACAGGGCGGGTAAAACTGCAGGTAATTTCTACTACACAAAAATCATAATAGGGTAGTAATGACATAGTTACTTATGGATGGTTACTGTTGTTGTATGTATATTTTAACAAACTTATTTTTTTTTTATTTTAGATCGTTCGGCACTACAAGCGTAAAACTGAAACTCCGTATTCAAGGGAGAATCTTTTGGAAGCAGTAGAAGCTGTGAAATCTAAGAGAATGAGCAGTTATCAAGCTGCAGAAAATTTTGGTGTTCCCAGAGCCACGATTTAAGCGCATGTAACTTGGAACGCGTGGATTTAATAAACCAGGCAGATCCACGGTGTTTCATAAAGATTTGGAACTGAGAATGGTTAACTGTATTCACGTAATGGAAAAGTGTGGGTTTCCGTTAACTGCCAAGGAAGTCATATCCTTGGTTAGCGAATTTATTCGAAGAAACGGGACTGTGACTGCGTTTAAAAATGACATTCCTGGTCATGACTAGTTCAGAAGTTTTAGAAGACACAATCTTTCATTAAAAAAGCCGCAATCGGTGGAAATCGCCAGAAGAAAGGCGTGCAATCCCTTCACGGTATACGAATATTTTGAAATACTCGAAAACGCTATTCGTGATTTAGATTTCTCGTTCGCACCCGATCGTATTTACAATCTTGACGAAACTAGTTTCTGTCAGGATCCATCAAAAAGTAAAGTTGTCGGAAAAGTTGGTCACCGTTGTACAAGAACAACTAGCTCACCAGGTAGAACCAATACCTCCGTTCTTCTTGCAGCAAATGCAAATGGTGATAAAATTCCGCCTCTCATTATTTTCCAAGAGAAATATTTATGGAACGAGTGGTTATACCAAAATGAGAATGTCAAAACTGCATATGCTATAAGCAAAAAAGGTTGGATGGAGACCAGCATCTTTGAGAAATATCTAAAAGATGTTTTCGTACCTGCAATCGGGAGCAAGAGGCCAGTTCTTCTAATATACGATGGACATTCGACTCATACAGATATGAGCGTAATTGAGTATGCAATAACTGAAGGAATCACAATCCTAAAACTGCCACCACATTCTTCTGACGTGTTGCAACCTTTAGACTGCAGCGTAATGAAGCCAATGAAGGACAAGTGGGACCAGGAACTCATAAAATTGCAAAGAATGCATGTTGGCTTCAAATTGCCCAAAAGTGAATTTGCTAGAATACTTACTGGCATTTGGGAGAATTCGAATCCAGTAATTATCTCAAATGGATTTACAAAGACTGGCATTTATCCAGTTAATAGAAATATGATTGGAAAAGAAAAATTTGATTCCTTATCATGGCAAAAGTGGGAGAACTATATACAATCGCAGCATAAAACTATATGCGCTGAAAATATTACAGCCAATGATGATGATACTATGGAGTATTATGACTTCACATCAATGACAAAAGATGCAGACCTGGAAAATTCCGGAATTAACATATTTCAAAAGATTCCGAGTCTTGGAGATTTAGCACTCAGAATTTTCAACCAAAGTATCGCTCAGTTCCAGAATGTAGACTATGACAAATTTAACAAAAAAGCAGAAAATTCTAGTGGTATAGAAATAAACTTAAAAACTCATTGAAAAATAAAATGAGCAACAGGAGAAACATCTACTAGACAATCAAAAAACCTTTGCTAATAAAGAGCTAGTTATATACGAGGACGAAAAAAAAAAACAAAAATTACAAAGAAGGAAAACTATTGCGACGATAAAGCCGAAAATCCTAATATGACGATAAAAATCCTTGAAAAAAAGCCGAAAAATATTAATGATAAGAATGACAGACAAGCTGAATGGAAAAAAATATTGAATCCTAGAACATTTGTACTTCCTATAAAAACTCAAAATAATAATAGTAACAGTGGCATCAAAATATTAAATAACGAAGTAATAAAACCAGCACATCTCAATAAAGAACAAAACTATGATGAAGTTAACACAACATTTGAACAATTAGTACTTAGCCACATTTCACGAAACGATTTGCCAAAAAGACCAAAAAAACGTGTAGGCGCTGAAATTTTAACATATTGCGAAGTAGTTGCTCGCATGAAAAATGTAAGAGAGGAGCAGGAGACAATAAAAATAATGAAAGAAAAGAAGAAGCAAGAAATTTTGAAAAAGAAACTCCAAATGAAGAAAACGGAAATAAATAAAGAAAATATAACGAAAACTAAAAAAAATAAAAGGAAGCACTTACTCACTCTCCAAAATACTCTTGTATTTGATGTTTATTTAATGGTGGCAATGGGGTATTGCTGTTTATATCTTTATAATAATCGTCTTTTGGTATGACCATAACTTCGATTTGTACTGGTTCTGGGGGACATGATTTATCTTTTTTATTAAGTTATTAAGTTAAAATTTCTATCATACGCTTCTAACCTACAAAAGCAGAAGATAGCTTGTTTTTCACAAACAATAATAAACGAAGTGAATAAAGGTTCATAGAATTATGGTCAAGAGTTTAATGCTAATCAGTAAAAACATTCACCAAGAAAGTATAAAGTACTGGAGTAATTTATTTACTTTTATTTACTAACCTCTCTACAAGGTCTGCCTTTCTTCCACTACAGGAAGCACCCCTCTTCTTTAATTTTTTTTTGAGTTGATTTAATTTCCAGGTCCAATACATTGCACAGGTAAACGTCAGACAGGTAAACGTCGCACAGGTAAACGTTAATACAAAAATATTTCGTATGAACCGCTCCAAACCATTGAATGTAAATAGATCATACGCGTGGCGCCCTCTGATCATGAAATCTTCCCCATTGAAAAAATATCATTATTACAATAAGTTGCTGTTTTTGATGAAAGTTGCTGAATAACATCATTTCTTGTACTTAATTTTCACGAATTCTTTATGATTATTTTAAACAGATACGCCACATCGCGCTGTGAATATCATGCCGAGAGGTACAAGCCAGATCCTCGTGGCAAGAGATATAAAAGGTAAAGCAAGGAACTCATCGAGCAGGCTTTTCGTGAGTATAACGAGGGGAGCAATTCCTTGAGCAACGTTGCAGAAAAATTTCAAATTAACAAATCTGTCCTCTATAGACACAGTATTAAAAATGTGAAGACCCAAGGAGGCCAGACAGTGCTATCAAAAGAGACAGAACTTGCATTTATAAAATCAAAACCAATCCTAAATGATAGTGAGTTGATGTGATATCCTAAATGGGATATATGGAACTTTATGACTTAAGGGTTTTAGTTAAAAATTATTTGGATAAATTAGGCGTAACGGAAAAAAGGTTTAAAAATAACTTACCTGGGCCGGATTTCGCCAGAAGTTTTTTGAAAAGGCACAGTGATAAAATAACTCAGAGGGTATCACAAAATATTAAAAGACTGCAGTCGCAGACGAGCTGTAGTCTCTACAGATACTATTAAAGAGTATTTTGATCAGTTAAAAAATCTATTAGTGATGTTCCGATCGAAAATATTGTCAATTACGACGAAACGAATTTGGCTGATGATCCCGGCAGAAAAAAGATCATTACTAAGAAAGGAACAAAATACCCTGAAAGGGTGATGAATTCTTCAAAAGCTGCAGTATCAATTATGATGGCGTGTACGGCTGCAGGAGAAATCTTACCACCATATGTAGTTTATAAGGCTCAGAACTTATTTGATACTTGGATAAAATCTGGTCCAAAAGGAGCCCGTTATAATCGAAGTCAATCTGGCTGGTTTGATTCTAACATTTTCGAGGATTGGGTAACCAGCATGATAATTCCGTTTTTTGTTTTAAATAAACCCGGTAAAAAATGTTTGATAGGTGATAACTTATCATCTCGCCTATCAATAGATTTAATAAGACAATGTTATGAAAAGGACAATGTTCTACGCATATTACCCAACCACTCGATGTTGCGTTCTTCAGACCCATGAAAATAGCATGGAGAAACATAATTTTACAGTGGAAGAAAATTGATGGTCGAAATCAATCTTCGATCCCGGAAGGTTGTTTTCCCAAACTACTTAATAAATTAATGGAAAATTTAAAAGAAAATGGCTCAGCAAATGTTATTTCTGGCTTCAGAAAAACAGGAATAAACCCCTTTGATCCCTCAGCGGTTTTAAAAAAATTGCCTGATTGGGACAATCAAGCTGAACAACCCGAAATCGTTGATGAGACAGTCTTGGAGTATTTGAAAGAAATGCGATACGGGACGAATAATATAGTTGAACCCAAAAAAAAGAAAAAGCTTCAGGTTCAGGCAGGAAAATGTGTGTTACTATCGAGCGATGAAGACTATATTGAGACGACTGACCCGGAATACATACCTTGTTTAGTCCCAAAAGAAAAAAAAACATCAGAGAAATGAAAAAATATTGGATGGATTCACTAAAAGGAAGGGCAAATGAAAAAAAAAACAAAATCTAATATAAAAAGCGATTGCAAAGAAAATGATCCACCTAAACATGAAAATCAACTTGATAATGCAGTTCCAAGTTGTTCGTACAACATCAGTCCTTACGATGTTGACAATATGCCTGTTGTTTTTGAAGACGACCTGGATGTCATAGGGCAAATTGAAACCATTGTAAGGAACAATGAAAATGAGAATAATCCGAAAAAAATTTAAATAATTTCTGATGTCGTAGTAAGCGATGCTGAAATAAAAAGACGAATAGACGATCTAGATGGCATCAGGCAAATTGAAACCATTGTTGAAAATGAGGAGAATCCGCCAGTTCCAAAAGAAAAGAAGAAACAGAAAAATGAAAAAATACGAATAGAGTAAGTAATAAAGGGAAGGGTAAAGGAAAAAAAACGATAACTGTTGTTAAAACCGATTGCAAAGAAAATGATCCACCTACACATGAAAATCAGCTTGATCATACAGTTGCAAGTTGTTCGTACAACATCAGTCCTTACGACGTAAATAATATGCCTGTTATTTTTGAAGACGACCTGGATGTCATAGGGCAAATTGAAAACATTGTAAGGAACAATGAAAATGAGAATAATCCGAAAAAAAATTAAATAATTTCTGATGTCGTAGTAAGCGATGCTGAAATAAAAAGAATCTTAAATAAACCTGTACCTAAAAGCAAATCCAGGCGGCCTAGTTATCGTCGGGAATCGCGAGGCGATTTCCGGCCACCGTAGGCGCGGGCTTGCGGACGGTGAGCAATGGGTGGCTCACCGTCCGATAAGGACCAGGCCCGGGTCGACGGCGCGTTGTGTTCCACGCGCGCCTCAAAGAGATGTCAGCAGATTTGAAGGGGTCCACTAGGGCCGATGCCTGCCGGGGTTGCGAAGAAAACCGAAAGGGAGATCGTGGCCCCCGGCAACAGGGCAACCGAAGGAACACGGGTGGGTTTTAGTCAGTAAGAGTCTGACACGCCCTCCCGCTCCGCCCACAGCGGGAGAAGTTATTTGATGACTTCCCACCTTCAAAAAAAAAAAAAGGCGGCCTAGTTATTACAAGAATGACGCGGATATTTTAAAATATTTGATGGAGTTAGATTAGAATCTAACTCCATCAAATCTTATAAAATAGATAGTAGTATAAGGTTTTAAACTAAAATGGTTATGGGGATTTAAAATGGGATATTTTTCATGTTCATTATTGGTTTTGAGTTTCTGATATTCCGGCGCTGATGCAAGTGCCATGATCACGTTAGAACTAGTACCTAGTTCTTCCGTTATCATGGCACATGGATAAACATAATAAATAGGTATCCCGTTTTGTATCTATTTATGTTATTTGAATTTTATTAATAGGAACTGTGTCCATATACAGGTACCAATATTTATAATTAATAGTTATTTTTGATCTCAAATAGGTAGGTACTGATTGCATTAAACCTAAGATAATTTGCCAAATATATTATAGTTAAAGCATTTAATTGTTTATGTTAGAATTTGGATCATACTTTTAAATATTGTTATTTTTAGGTTTTTTTATTATTTTGAATCAAAGTCAAAGTCAAAAGTCAAATCATTTATTTCAAATAGGCCCATGTATGGCACTTTTGAACGTCAAAATTTACAAAATAATATAATTGATTCTAGTCGCCCCTTCCAAAAGGTAGTTTTCGTATGGAGAAGAATGGGCAAGAAACTCCACCGTTACTCTTTTAAAATGTTTTACAATAGTTTGTATTAGAACGTACATTAGTTAAATAATTATATGTGAAGACGATGCACCTAGAATAAAATTACTATACCACAATAGGTAAAAAGAATTAAAAATGAAGCAACGACAGATACTTTAATTATGTGATAGATACATGGTGCTCATATATTTACAAACATTGTAAAAGTAGACGATTTTCCTAATGTTTTTAAAATTAATAAGTCAGTGTGTGAGGAAGTAATCACAGAATTTAAAATCAATGTCATATAACACAATATTATAAATGTTACAATTAAATTAGCAACCTGTTTGATTTTGTCTTGATTCCAAATTGTCCTATGGAGCAGGACCAGCATGTTTCCAAGCACTCTTATCTTGGATATAATCCTCTAATTTGTAATATGCTTGTTTACAAAGTGTACTTTTAATATGAGTTTTAAATTTTCTTTCATTTAATTGCAATATGTCACAAGGTATTTTGTTGTAACATTTAAAACAGTACCCCATAAAAGATGTATGTACTTTATATAATCTGAAAAATGGTTGATCTAGTTTATCTTTATTTCTAGTATTAAAATTATGTCTATCACTTATTTTATTAAACAGATGTGGATTTCAGATGTAAAATGGGGGGAATAGGGATCCAGGGGTGAATAGGGAAAAAACCAGGAAACATTTTTGACGCTAAATATTAGTTTGCAAATCGTTCCAACTTTTACCATTCTTTGAGGGATAATAGTAGATTATTGGAACTTTTCTATGGCAACATTGAACAAGTGTGAAATTAGCTGCAAACTGTCAAAAATGTCAGTTGAAAACAGTATCAACAAGACGCCGGTTTTTACAGTGTTTAAAACTTTGCTGTGTAGAAGTCGTTATTTAGTGTTTGGGCCGTCATATACATAAAAGGTAAGCATCAGTTATTAATTAATATTACTAATATTTCGATTTTTAGAATGACATGAGAAATCTGTATTTTTTGGGGTGAATAGGGACGTCTCAGGTATGAATCACAACGAAAGCGGGGTTAATCGGGATGAGGATAGGATGAATAGGAACGACTTATGTATGAATAGGTACAGCTTTATAGGGTTGTCACTAAGCAGACCTAACAATTTTGTTGTGTAATCTAGGTAATAATTAAGTTTATTTCTTTATATTTTATATCGATTTTTTAGGTATTTCATAAGTTAGCGATTCCCGGGTCGGGCCAAGTTTTGTTGGAATTTCGAGATATTGTACAGAGTTCGAAAATTGTGTCCGGTTTAATAGGCTCGCCCCCCTATTTGTCTGACAACATTACTGACGAACAGTGGGTGTCACATTTAATACGTGCCTCAGTTTTTTTTTTGGGATGGGAAATAATTAAATGACACCTCCTCCGCTCTGGGCGGAGCCGACAGTTTATTTTAGTGTTGATATATTGAGTGGAAGTATTTATATACAATAATGCAAATTTATTTTTTCAGATATGCCTCGCGTGTATATTTCAAAAAGTACAAAACCTTATAAGAGGTACGATCCCTTAATATTAAAAACTGCAATAGAAACGTATGAAACTGGAAATAAATCTCTAGTTGAAATAGCTGAACAATTTAATATTGCTAAATCTGTTTTGCATCGACATGTAACGAGAACAATGAAGAGTCAAGGTGGACAAAGAGCACTAAGTGATGAAGCAGAAAAATACATAATAATCCACTTGATACTTATGACTTACGGATAAAATAATAAAGGGATATTTAGAGTTGGTATAGAAGTAAAAAAAAAAAAAAATAACTTACCTGGCGTGGATTATATAGAATGTTTCTTAAAGCGTCACAAGAAGGAAACAGAAAGAATAAGCCAGAACATCAAAAGATCTTTTGATGCAGTATCTCCACAAATTATAGAAGAATATTTTAGGCAACTTGAAAATTCCTTAAAGGTTTTACCTTTATGTAACATCGTGAATTATGATGAATCCAATTTAGCTGACGACCCTGGAAAAAAGAAGGTTTTGACTAAAAGAGACGTCAAATACCCTGAAAGGGTTATGAACCACACAAAGTCATCGACATCGCTGATGATGGCTGCATCCGCCGATGGAACACTATTGCCCTGCTAGGTAGTTTATAAAGCTGGCAATCTTTACAATATCTGGACTACAAATGGCCCCTCCTAACTGTAGATATAATCGCACTAACTCAGGCTGGATTGACGGCAATACGTTTGAAGATTGGGTGGAAACCATAGCCCTTCCATACTTCAATAATAAACTTGGGAAAAAATATTGATAAGAGCCAACCTGTCTTCACACCTGTCTTTAGATTTAATTAAAAATGTCAAGAACAAGAATTACATTTTGTATTTCTGCCACCGAATTCAACGCACCTGATGCAGCCACTTGATGTAGCCTTCTTTAGGCCTGTGAAAATTGCGTGGCGTAACATTCTTTTTACGTGGAAAAAATCTGAAGGCCGGGTAATGCCCACAATACCAAAGAATGTTTTTCCGAAAAATTACTCAAGCAGTTACTAAATAAAATTGAACCAAATACAGAACAAAATATTTTAGCCGGATTTATGAAAGCAGGAATAAGCCCTCTGAATAAAGACAAAGTACTAAATAGATTGCCTGGAAATAACTTAAGACACGAATTTTGTTTGGAAGAAAAAAAGCAATTGATGAATCAGTGTTGTCATTATTAAAAGAAATGCGATATGAGCCAGAAAATACTAGAACTATTCGTAAACCAAAGAAAATAAATGTTATACCTGGAAAAAGTGTAGAAGACAGTGATTATGTAGAAAGCGATATTTCAAGTTCAAATGCACTCTCGGATGTTGATTCACAAGTTGCGAGTACGTCTAAAAAACCAAAAAGAAGCCTAAGTCAAACAAACAATAAAAAGAAAAATCCAATACCTACAGGAAAAGAAAATGTAATAGCGGAAGTACCAAGTCTAGAAGGTAAAGGGATAGGCAAGAAATCTAAACAACAAAAATGTAACAATAATTTAAATAAAGAAACTGAAGTATTACAAGAGAAACAAATTTTAGAAGAACAACAACAACAAAATTTTGATATTGACCTTACTGACATTGACACTATGCCTGTTTTATTACTTGACGACAATTTTACTGCAACAGAAAATAATTGTATTGTAACAGAAGAATATTCTGCTTTACTAGAAGACAATTTAACCGTAACAGAAGATAATTTTATTGTAATAGAAGACCACCGCCAAAAAGACACACAACCAAAGATACGCATTTTATCTGATGTTATATACAAAGGAAATATGAAAAAACCTATTGAACTTAAACCTAGTGCTAATCGCCACAAATAATCTAATTATTATGAGAATAACTCGGAACCTTCTTTAAAATCTAAGCCTAGTACAAATGGTCTCAGAAGACCTAGTTACTATAAGGATGACATGGAAATTCTTCGAGATCTGATGGACTTAGATGATGACTAATTGTTTTCTTTTTTCGAGAGTTTTATGTTTTCTTTTATACCAAACCATGTATGATCTCATTTGCGGTACCTGTATACCATAGGATTTGGAATTATTTTTTATGTTAAGTAAAACTGATTTGTTAAGTCTATAGGTAAGGCCAAACGAGCGTAATTTTGTGAGTCGTGAGTCGCAGACTTTCGGTCTTTCATAGAAAAAGTCTTTCGCGACGCAAAATGAGTGGTCTGCACCGTACCAGAACACGTAATTCTGCGACTCACGAGTCTCACGACTCACAAAATTACGCTCGTTTGGCTTCACCCTATGTCTACAGCGGTTTTATAAGATAACGTTTTTATTTAAATGGACGTGTATATTAAGAGTGAGTTGTTAAGTAATGACTTTTAATATTTTACTTACTCTAGCTATTTATCTACTCTAGCTTACTCTAGCTATTTTATAATAACTTGATACCTACATATAAATATGTTTGTTGATTTAAAATAAATATGGAAGTAAAAGTGGATTTTATTTCAGTGACTAAATAGTCATAGTGTGTGTGTAAGAATTACATAGTGGTAATAAGTAAGTAATAATGTTGAATAAATTAAATAAATAGAAATAGATAATACAAAAAAAATAGTTAAGAGAAATTATAATTTATTACACAACTGGCAGCCCTAGAGAATTTCTATATTGACCTTATTTTTGTCCCGATTGACCCCAATTTCTGGGTGAATAGGGATAGGCTATATTTTAGCTTTTTTATGCATAAACTGAAATGCTAATTGCATAATTTATATTGGATCACAAAGATACCATCACGACTCAATTATTACGATCGCCTTACAGCGAATTTTCTTTAAAAAAAAAAACGCCTTAACTTTCTTTATGAAGTTCAGATTTGTCCCTTTTCACCCCAATTTACGGTATGTAAGTACAATAAAACTTGATTTTGACAACCCTAAAGTTTTTTCTCTATTCATCCCTCTGTCGTATCTTTTGACCCCAGTTTCAAGGTAATAGAAACCGCCTACTTTTTACTATTTCACAAATAATTCTCTTTAGTATAATTAAAGAACTATATGGTAAATTAAAACGAGACTCGCAAGTCGACAATTCTTTGATAACAGCTTTCATACAAAATATGTAAGAAAATCACCTTTCACCCCATTTTACGCTACTTAATCTATTTATTTATCATAATTATAATAATTATCAACATGAACAACGAAATAAGATTTTTTCTATATAATAATCAAAATTTTTGTTTGTTTCAGATGTGACTTTGCATATCTTTCCAAATCCAAACAAGTTTCCTGATCGTTTTAAAACTTGGGTGAATCTTGTTGGAGGAAAGCTTGAAGCACCATCTGACTATGAATTTTATAAGAAGTAGCGGTTATGTGACATCCATTTTTCTATTGGTCAAAAAAATCGCTTTAAACGCCTAAATGCTTTGGCAGTACCAAGTCTTCATTTACCAGGTGAGTTCCCTCTTCTTTCCATCTTTGCTGATGTAATTGTTACACATTATATAAAGTACCTATGTGTATTAATTATATTTTCATATCATAATGTTAATATTTGCCTTTGTTTTTGTGTGTTTGCCTTTTCTCCATATTCTTGTAGAGACTACTGCTCCAAACTTATGCCCCACAGTATGATGTTTTATAACCTGGGCTAAAAATGTAATATTATATTTATAGTGATGTTACGAATTCATATTTGCATATTTTTTGACATTCACATTCGCAAGAATCAATGCGAATGTTTTTAATTGATTTAACAAAAAAGAGAAGGTGGCTTAATTTGTCTGTATACATTTTTTGAGAACTAAAAAGGAATAAACCTATACCTACCTATATAAGGTATTTCCATGGTAAAAAATGAAAGGTTTAAAAAAATAATAATAATAACCCATGTTTTGAATGTTTGGTTTAATTGATTTAGTTTTCATAAACGTGTTTTGGGTGTTAACTCAGTTACAATGCCGAGGCACAACTATCCGCCAGAACATCAAGCAGATATTCATTTTGTGTATGGATATTGTAATGGAAATTCCATGGAAGCTATGAGGGAATACCAGCGTCGATTTCCGAATCGCACTGTGCCGGACAATCAAACCTTCATAAACGTAAGTTCACATAGTTTATTTATTCGTTTTAGCCCTTAGTATGGTCTCTTTCAGTAATAATAACATACATGAAGCAATACAGTTTAATAAAACGTCTTTTGTAACACATTTGCTCGTAAAGGGTCTCTTATTGCATCGCTAATTTGTGAACAAGTAAAAGATTTATTCGTGAACAGTTTTATTTATTTACTCGCAAATATATTATAAAACGTCGTATGACATACGTGCGCTTTGATAATTACAGCCTCTGCTTTCTTGTAGCTATATCGCGTCGGCTGTAATTTTCAACTTACCACACTTACCTATATCATAATGTACTATTTATTACATGACAGTTAAATGTAATGAATGATTTATTTATTTATTTTATCATTTATGTACACACAGTAAAATACATTGGATGAAATGATCTTTTTTTTAAATAAAATTAATTACAGAAGCTTCTTGAGAAGTGTTACAGTTGCAAAATACACAGCGTCTGTCCGTACCGGATAATAGGTTTCGCTTGTTGATATTATTGAAAGGTTCGAAAAAAATTGTACCTAAATAATTCTGCTATGCTCCTGGTGACTTACTAATTTAGTATCGGACACGAGGGTTTGCAAGCCTATTGCCATTAACCGGACACAAATCCAGACTCGGTGGCTGCTACTCAGAAATTTTTAATGGCAAAACCCAATAACACTGCTCGACCTGGGAATCGAACCCAGGACCTCATGCTCAACAGTCGCGTTGAATAGGTATGTGATGTGCTGGCGAATGCCGATTTGAATAGGTATATGATGACGTGACGAATGACATTTAATTGTTGTTCTAGGAGAGATGCTGCGTGTTTAATTTGAAGCCGGTGTAAACAAAACCAAATTCGACGGCACGGTTGGCGCAGTGGCTGAGCAATCGACTGCTGCGCTGCGTGTCGCGGGTTCGATTCCCGCACGGAACAAATATTTGTTTGACCTACAAGTAGTTGTTCCGGGTCGGGTCTGGGTGTTTGTGTATGTGAGTTTAAATGTTTGTAAATGCACCCACGACACAGGAGATATTCCTAGTGCGGGGCAACGTTTTTTTATAAAAAAAATAGGCAAAAACGTCCCCGGTTGCCTTTGTTCCCACTCTTACCTATGTCACATTTTAAGCGCACCTTTACTTGTTACAGATACATAGACGATTTCGGGAAAATGGTTTAAGATCATCTTCTCACGAAAGAGTCTTGAATTTGACTCAGGTTCAAGAAATGAGGATCATGAACCTAATAATTGAAGATCCAACATTATCTACGAGACGTGTGGGTGTAATAGTTGGAGTGTCTCACAACTTAGTGTGGAAATTATGGAAAAGATATGGGCTCCACCCTTACCATTATCGCAAAGCTCAAGGCCTATTACCCGCGGATAATTTTTCTAGAATAGCCTTTTGTCAGCGCATGAATGAACTTTTAATTCAGGACCCAAATATGATAGGTAAAATTTTATGGATGGACGAAGCCCAATTTACGCGCGCTGGGGTTTTTAATTCAAAAAACCAGCATCAATGGAAAACAGAGAATCCGCAAGCTGTGTGGGAAACTTCTTACCAACATGAGTTTTCTGTCAAAGTATAGGAAGTTGAAAATTGAAATGGCTCAGATATATACTTAATACACTGATGCCATAGCAGAACGGGACAGACTTCAACTTGTTGTGGATGGGTTCAGCCAGTGTAGCATAGAGTATGAACAAGCTCTAAGTCACAAACATTTATTACAACAGCAGCTACATGAGGCTCAAAGTCAAATAACAGAACTTCAGACTGCAAACCATAACATCACCGCCTCGCTGAATCAAAGTCTGTTCAATGAGTTGATGCCTATTGCTCCATCAATGGTTTCTGCCATAAACCTCTCTTACACTATAGATTTAACGGGTGATGAGGATTCAAAATCATGTCATTAAGTGAGGGTAGTCACCAGTAAAAACAAACTTAAAAAATACATTAAAATTAATAAATACATTGTTAAAACACAAAAAATGGTTAAAAGACAAAAGTTCTTTGTTAAAAATGTTAAACTTAATAAAGAAAGGCTAAATTTACAGAAACAATTAGATATGTATTCTTTTAATTTGGAACAAAGTACTAGGAAATACAACATTAACACAGAGTACTTGCAATCTGAACTTCACCATTTACAGGACAAACTTAGTTCAATGACTAACAAATATAATACCTCTGAACATCTAATGAGGGAATATGTGTTGGCAATGAATGAGCTGGTAAACTCACAAACAAACAACTGTGAGCAGTGTCAAACACCATTCAATGTACTTACACCGGACCATTCATTGACAACATGCATAACCACCTTCCCGCAGCCCTGTGTTGATTTGACATTTCCTGCTATCAATCATTCAAATAAACAAACAAAACAAATTGTAAAAAATGATGTAGTATTATTTTGTGATGAGATTGGAAAGGACTTAGGCCACTTGTTGACAGATGAATATCCAGGACACTCCATAATAAATTACTGTATGCCTGGTTGTTCTTTATTTGACATTATGAAAGAAATTATTAAATGTAACTTTAACCAAGGCACTACATTATTAATTTTTATGGGTAATAGGGGAAATGTGAACAAAGGAGAATTGCTCCAATATTATAGAACATTATGTAATCTAAGGTTTAAGAAAAAATGTGTTGTTTACATTTCCATATAGTAACAGTTTGCCACAGGAAGAAAATAACCTAAGATTTGAATTAAATATAACATTGTATAATTGGACATTCAATAATAATCTGTTCCATCTAGTTGACACTAACAATTATGTTGGTAATAATTTGTATTTGACAAGAGATAGATATCGTCGTTGCAAATTTAAAAACTCCTATGTGACATTTTCCTCAAAAATGAGTTTTACAGATATTTGAAAAGCAATTTTGAATACGCATACTTAGCAAAAACTCTCATGTGAATATCTTATTATATCGAAACAGCACGTATCATTTTTAAAACCTCTCAAGTGTCAGCCTACATTTAATTGTAAATCAAAATGACCTATGTGTCTGATGTACACATGAGAGTTTTTAGTAACAGTTTTATTTCATAACATTGCAAATTAAAATATCCTATGTGATCATTCTCTCACTATAACACTACAGTTTCGCGCCGATTTTGTGCTAGAAAGAGAATGCATTATTACTTCACGCACGAGATAAGGTGAGATAGATGCGTCAAATCTAAACATTCGTCCCTAGGTCAGGGCCACGCGTCAGTGTAGCTGCAACTTGTCGCGCGTAAGCACTTTCTTAGCGTTATTACTTTAGTAATTATGTCAGAAAAATATAAAACTACTGGCCGGGGTCATCGAATGATAAATTTAGTGCTTCAATCTGAGTTTGCTGACGATAATGCCGACCGTGCCGCCTCTGTCGCCGCCGCCGCATCGGTGAAATCTCCTCCACATCTTGAGGATTCATTAATTACGCCAGATGATTTAGGATTTAATGTTGAATCGATATCTCCGATGTCGAAGACGCCGTCACTGTTGCTGTCACCAACAACTACTGCGGATATTATGCCAATCTTGTTCAGTAGTGATAACGAAGGGGAGCTGTTGATGATATGTACGCGGGCTATCGTACATTCCAATTTAGAATGAGGTAGAATGAAAATCTGAACAATATTTCCGTATCATCACAATCAGTAGGTCCTGCCAAGCTACCATCTCCAGATTTGGATACCATTCTCTCATTTGGGAGCGATGATAGTGTGCAAGACCCACACTGGGTTCCACCCTCAAAAAAAAGAAAACGGCAGTTGTCTTTATCTACAGTGAAGATGAAGTCCCATTGTTGAATTCATATTCAGAAAATATATTACCGACAGACGAGGAAATTAAATACCGTTTCAGGCCTAAAGAAAACGTTGTGCAATTAAATAGAAAAGCTAGAGTTTTAGGTAAGTCCTACCTGGGATTTAAGAAGAGTGATGATGGGAAATATAAACCCTGTGTTGGAAAACCAAAAAGAGAAATAAAATCTCGATGTTCTCACACAAAATTGAACACCGATTCAAAACATAAAAACTCATTCTTGTGTGCATCCATTTCGGAAGAAGATCGTAAAACTATTCATTCATATTTCTGGGACCTTAGAACATGGGCCGAAAAGAAAACGTTCGTGAGGACTGCTGCTGATCGTAGATTAATAGACGTCGTCGCCGCAAAGATCAGCCTTCATTGAAAAAAGGAAGTGGCCATGATATTTTTTTGAACACTTGCGATGAAAATGCACTAAGGTTCGGGTATGTAAAGTGTTTTTTTTTAAATACGCTATTTTTAGCTGAAGACACTTTTAAGCGCTGGACAAAAGAATCTGACACGGTTAATGAAGATCTTTGTTTTGATGATTCACCAACACTTGACATCGAGAATACACCGAGTGGTACCAAAGTATGCACACGCAACACAAAAAGTAAAAATTTGGATAGACTTGATTCCTAAAGTACCGAATTATTGCCGAGCAAGTTCCAGCAAGCTGTATGTTGACCGACTTTCCTAAAAGTTCTGAAACAGGAGAATATAGCAATTCACCATCCACGCAAAGACCAGTGTGATACTTGTTGTAGTTTTAAAGCGGGTAATATTTCACAAAAGGAGTATGACGACCACATAATTAAAAAGAATGAAGCGCGCCAAGCTAAAAAAGATGCCATAGAATCGGCGAACGAAAAGGTGGTAGTAATCACAGTGGATGTGCAGAGTGTCCTACTTGCACCTAAGCTTTTGGCTAGCTCTTTATATTATAAACTTAAGTTACAATGCCATAACTTTACTGTCTATGACTGCAAGACGAGAAAAGTAACTATTTACTTTTGGCATGAAGCTGATGGGGGCGTATCCTCAAATGAGTTTAATTCTTGCTTAATCGATTATATAGCAAACCTAGCGCCAGAAACTGAACAAGTTACTGTAATTTCTGATGGGTGTGGCCATAAAAATCGAAACCGGATTTTGTCCAGTGCTTTAAGTGATCTCTCGCAAAGAATAAATCTTAGTGTTGAGCAGTTGTACTTGGAAAAAGGCCATACCATAATGGAAGTTGACAGTGTCCATTCAACAATTGAACAGTACATTAAACCCCCTATTTATGCACCGAGTGACTATGTAGCTCGAATGCAGCAAGCTCGACCAAGAAATCCTTACGATGTAAAATCAATCCACTACGACTTCTTTCTTAATTATGAAGAACTAGAATACAACTTCAAGTCTATTAGACCAGGTAAGAAAAAAGGTGATCCAGTTGTGGTCGATATACGAGGACTGAAATACTTGCCAGATGGGTCTGTTTTATGTAAATTGCGACATCCCGACGAATGGACCATGTTCCCACAACGAAGAGCTAGTCGTGGAACTTTACTACCAAAGCAACTATATCAACAGCCCCTCAAAATCACAGAAAGCAAATACAAACATTTGCAAGAGTTAAAAAGTATGATTGATAAAGATTATCATCCGTTTTATGACTCGATCTCGTTTATCCCAGGAACATAACAACAAAATATTTAATTATAATTTGATTTAGTACCTATAATGTACAAGATTTTGTCACGCTGTGAAAATAGTATATTGTTTTGCTTATCTGATTTAATAAACACGAAATAATAATGATAGTACCTAGTTTCATTTCAACTATAATGTTTTAATATTCTCTAAAAACCACTTATGTGACAAAAAGTTGCAATTTTAAATCACCCATGTGTAGAAAAATAATTAAAATCATATAATTAGTCAATTTTTACTAATGATATTAAATTATTTCTATTTCAATTCATTGGAATCACTTAGATTTTTTTGTAGCAGGAAGTTTGTTTCGTTTTTCTCGAAAAGTTACTTTTTACAAATAGGAGATTTGAAATTTGCAACAACGATATAATATTGTTATGTACTATCTTTCTAACTATTACAAAGGACAGATAGCTGTGTCGCTATCATATTTTTTTTCTATTTCAGCCAAAAATTTGGCTAAACAACTTGCTTCTTTCGAGCAATGCAATGACATTTTAAATAATTCTGCCAATAATTTGACAACAACTAAAGACATTATTATCATTTAAATTAGAAATTAGGATAATAGACGAAACCTCTTGCTTAATAAACGAAGAAAATTTAAATACTGGTTTAAATCATCAAAATGTTAAAAAAAGTTCTTCTTTGATATCTCACCCATCGAATTGTAGTAATCTTAATAAATGTAATAATAATAATACTCTAAAAATTGTTCATCAAAATATACAGGGTGTGATAGGTAAGGATATTAGAATTGGAGCTGTTCATGAACTGTAGTTATAATGATATCCTATGTGTAACTGAACATTGGTTGAAAGTCCACCAGTTCATGTTCAGCTTTAACAACCACCAGGTAGCCAGCTCATTCAGCAGAGTTAATATGATACGTGGTGGCTCTTTAATAACTGTTCGTAACAATATGAAATTTAAAGAACGTAAGGATATTGTGAGCCTCTCTGTTGAGCGAGTTATTGAAATAGCTTGCATTGAGCTTGAGCAGTTCATTGTAATGAGCGTGTACAGGGCCCCATGTGTTTCATATGATATTTTTGAGAAATATATGGAAGAAGTATTATTAAAGACTTGTAACAGTAATAAAACAGTTGTAGTCTGTGGAGATTTCAACATTAATATACAGGAAAAGTCTGCTGTAGTAAATAAATTTATAACTTTATTAAAGTCATGTATAATAATTTGTACAATATGTTCTTTAAGCCAACTAGAATAACTGCCACTAGTGCTACCTGTATTGACAATGTTTTTTCAAACTTAAGACCTTCTAGCCATTTAATTATAAATGAGTTCGACTCTGATCACTGTGGCCAGTTAGTCACTTTCCCTCAGAAAACAATCAGAGCACAAAGGAAACTTGTGAGTTTTATTCCTGTAAATAAAAGTCGCTTAGGCCAATTTAAGAAAAATTTAATGGAAAAACTACCCGGTTTGCCTTATCAAAATACCTCATCAATAGTGAGTTTAGGAAGCTTTTCACCTCAAAAACATTGCCTGTTTGTGACCGCATTATATTCAGTGATTGGGCAACACCAGGTAAAGGGTGTCCAGCGGGAATTTTTCAACTTTAAATCAACGTTACTCATTTGTTAGCGGGGTTAGGGCCGCGGAGGGGGTGGCGCTAGAAGCTACGTTTCTGCGGATTTGTCAGTCGCCATGAGTCATTGGTCGGGCGCGCACCGCGCGTACGCGGTGGAGCAATATTTAATGAACGGCAATTCGCCTATTCGAGCGCGTCGTGCTTTTTGTTTGCATTACAACATTCGGCGATTAAGCGATGGTCCGAGTACGCAGCTTATCAGAACGTGGGTGCAAAGATTTCGAGAAGAAAGGACAATGATCAATAGGCCGCCGCCAGGACCGTCTACGTCGGCAGCAACACCAGAACGAGTGACACAGGTGCGTCAAGAAATTCTAAGAAATCCAAGGAAATCAGTAAGAAAGATTGCCGCCTCTACAGGCATTAAGAAGTCAACTGTGCATACGATTTTGAAAAAAAAACTAAAGCTTCATCCCTATAAAATGCAAATTGTCCAAAAATTAAATGAGAACGATTATGTTTCAAGGGAAAGGTACGCCAGAACGGCTTTGGAACGATTTCGAACCCCGAGAACACTTGGAAACATATTGTTCAGCGATGAGGCACATTTTCACATCGGGGGTTACGTAAACAAGCAAAATATGCGTTACTGGAATCCCAACAACCCAAGAGAACGTCATCAGAAAAGTTTGCACTGCCCTAAAACCACAGTATGGTGCGCCATCTCAGCTCATGGAATAATCGGACCGTATTTTTTTAATGAGGGGGAAACTGTGAATTCCTCTGTATACTGCCGCATGATTGATGAGTTTTTGGTGCCGCAATTGCAAGTTTTTCCAGGGCGCAACAATAGGACACATTTCCAGCAAGATGGGGCAACCCCGCACACTTCTAGGGTATCCATGTCGAAGTTAAGGGATATTTTCCCTGGAAAATTAATAAGCAAGTACGGAGACATAGCCTGGCCACCACGATCGCCTGACTTGACGCCTTGTGATTTTTTCTTGTGGGGATACCTCAAGTCTAAAGTGTACTGTAATAATCCCCGCACCATATCTGCCCTACAAGAAAATATCCGGCGTGAAATTGATGCAATCCCCCAAGCACTGTGTTCGCGCGTATTCGCCAATATGAGGGTTCGCTTACAAGAGTGTGTTGCGCGAAACGGACGTCACTTGGAAGACATTATTTAAAAAAAATAAAATCCGCAGAAACGTTCTTTGTTTTAAAAATAGAATAAATATTTTGAATGTAATAATATGTTTTTTATTTAAGTTTAAAAAACAAAATTTTCCGCTGGACACCCTTTATTTACAAAAGTAGGCAGAGGTTATTTGAATTGTATCATGAAAAAACATATAACTATGATGAAACTTTTAAAGAATTTGTTAAGAAATATTCAAATTTTTTTAAAAGAGCCTTTTCCTCAGCAAATGCCATACACATTAAAAATAAAATAAAATCTTCTGGAAATAAAATTAAAACAACTTGGAATATTATTAATTCAGAAACGGGAAGAACGACAGTACGGAATCGTGACTTCCATCTAAAAATTAATGATGTAGATATTAAGGCAGACGTGGAGGTGGCAAATGAGTTTGAAAATTTCTTCACTAATATTCCTATTTTAACAACCAAAACTCTGTCATCGTCGTCCTCTGCTTGTGCTGACAAACCTTTTGAATTCACAGTCATTACTGCAAAAGACATTATAGAATCTTTTAAAAATCTTGATGTAAAAAAAACTGCTGACCTTAGGCGATTATCAGTACATACCGTGTCCTCAATAATTGATGTTATTTCACCCTTTTTAGCAGTCGTTTTTAACTCTTGTATTGCATCTGGTGTATTTCCTGATCTGATGAAACTTACCAAAGTGATTCCACTGTTCAAATCTGGCAGCACAACTGATCCCACAAATTTTCGCCCTATTTCAATATTACCTAATTTGAGCAAAATCTTTGAAAAATTAATTGTAAAACAAATGTTAGGACATTTCAATTCATATAATCTACTTCATCTGAAACAGTTTGGTTTTACAAAGGATCGTTCAACTACAGACGCGGGCGTGGAATTACTGAAGAGCATATTCGAGGCCTGGGAGGAGTCGCAAGATGCTCTTGGCATTTTCTGCGACTTGTCTAAGGCTTTCGATTGCGTACATCATGATACACTCACCAGGAAACTGTACCACTATGGTATTAGGGACAAGGCTCTTGACCTTCTGACTTCTTATCTGAACAACAGAATCCAGAGGGTCGATGTTAATGGCAAGAAATTTGCAGGATCTGCGGTCACCATGGGCGTTCCGCAGGGTTCAATTCTTGGGCCTTTCTTATTTCCAATTTATGTAAATGATTTACCTTATCACATAAGGGATAATCACAAGATAGTATTATTCGCAGATGACACTTCCCGCATTTTTTAAATCAAACGTCAGTTAGTCAACTTTGAACAAGTTAACGATGCACTCTCTAAAGTAGTGCATTGGTTTAATGTAAATAATCTTCTACTGATCGAAAAAAAGACTAAACTCATTAAATTTTCAATGCCAAATGTCAGGCAGCTATCTACCAATGTTCAAGTTAATGGAACAGAGTTGGACCCTGTTGAGTCGACAGTTTTTCTTGGAATCACTATTTACGGTAAATTACAATGGAGCCTACACATAGAAAAATTGTCAGGAAGACTAAGTTCGGCCGCCTATGCTCTTATAAAAATTAGACAGATAACTGATGTGGATACAGCCAGAATTGTTTATTTTAGTTATTTTCATAGTCTTATGTCATATGGGATTCTTCTATGGGGAACCTGTGCGGACATTGATACTATCTTTGTTCTACAGAAAAGGGCTGTTCGAGCCATTTACAACCTAGGCCCAAGAGATTCCCTTAGAGAAAAATTCAAAGAAATAAATATTCTGACTGTAGCCTCACAATATATTTTTGAAAACCTATTGTATGTACACAACAATATATCAAATTTTAAGAAAATGTGCGATATTCATAGTTTAAATACCAGGAATAAACACAACCTTGCTGTACATCGCACACGTCTCCACAAAGTAGGCAACTCGTTCATGGGTCAATGTATACGCTTTTACAACAAACTTCCCATTGACATTCGAAACTTACCCATTAATAGATTTAAAATCTGTATTAAAACCAAACTTTGTAAAATGGGTATTATAAAATTTCAGATTATTTAGAAGATAAAAAAGCATGGGATTGAGCTGCTCGCTCTGTTAAGCCTTGTGATAAAACTTAACATTTTAATTATTTTGTAAAATCATCAAAATATACCAGTTTTATATACGCATTGACATTGTTGAAAATTATATTCAAAATGACATGATTACTTTGTAAAGTATTATATTATTTTAATTAATTATTGTGAACGTGAGGACTGAAAAATGAAAATAATAATGATATCCACATAGGATATCATTATTATTTTCATTTTTCAGTTAGTTTTAATTATGGTCTACGCATTGACATTGTTGAAAATTATATTCAAAATGACATGATTACTTTGTAAAGTATTATATTATTTTAATTAATTATTGTGAACGTGAGGACTGAAAATGAAAATAATAATGATATCCACATAGGATATCATTATTATTTTCATTTTTCAGTTAGTTTTAATTATGGTCTGGCAGTTTGAGTAGTTTCTGCGGCCTACCCAAATGTCTTTTCTTTGGTTATTCGTCGAGTTGAGCTCCTTAAGTTCTGAGTTGAGCTCCACGATTACTGACAAATGCTTGCACTGACTGGACAGGTCCACTCAAATTTGTATGGTTCTTTCCTCAAAAGACCATTTCAGACACTAATCTACATGGTCCTCATATGGCCTGACCAAGATTATGTCTGGACTTTAAAAGAGAATGTGACCTCTGAGTTTGTTTCGGCCTTTTTTCTCAGAGTAGTCAGATTGGAAACACCGAACTCAACTAGCTTATTTTTATTTTTTTAATGTGACGTTTAAAAGTGATTCCGATATCCTATTTACAGAATAAACAATTTCATTTCATTTCCAATATTAGATATATCTTCGAAAGGGCAGTTATACAACGTGTCTTCAAAAAAAATGCCGTCTCTTTTTTCACAAAAGTGTGCAGAATGCACCCTGCTTTTATAATTTTTATGGCTTGTGGCATATTCACGTCTAAACCTCTTTGAAATATTCTCCATTTGCTACACAAAATTCCAAAGGCACATTCTACCATTCTTCGTGCTCTAGACAACCGGTAATTAAAAATGCGCTGTTGGATACTTAAATGGCGGTCAGGAAAAGGTCTCATTATGTGTGATGAAACTGCAAAGGCTTCATCTCCCACAAAAACAAACGGCATTGGTTGTCCATTCAGATCACCGGGAAGTTTTTGTTTATCCGGAAGAATTATTTTACCATCCAGAATTACTTTCTCAAGTGTGGAGTTTTTAAAAATGTTTGAATCACTGAATGTTCCATAGGCGCCAACATCAGTAAATGTAAAACAGTAATCGGCATCAACTACTGCCATCAATACAGTAGAAAAATATGACTTGTAGTTATAGTAATAAGAACCCGAATTTGGCGGCATATTAAGACGTATGTGCTTCCCATCTACTGCTCCTAAACAATTAGGAAATTGAGTTCGATCGTGGATTTGTTTCGCAATCTCTAGCCATCTCTGCACCGTAAAAGCAGGAAAGCATTGACTTTTACATAGTTTCCATATTGATGTACAGGTTTCGTTAATTATAGAACGAATAGTAGATGCGCCAATCAGATAATCTTCTTCAAGTTCGACGAACGATGACCCTTGTCCTAAATATCTGCAAAAAAAAAAGTTCAAAAACTATAATGAATACCTAACTTTTAGTAACCTACATATAATTATTTCTTTTATATAGGAAAAGATATACAGACGAAGTGGAACTTCTCAAAAAGTTGCTTCCGAAGGGAACTCAGTGCTCAAAAGAATATTCCTTCTGGAAGCGGAAGAAAAAAGAAGAGAAAATATGTTTATTCACTGCTATTTTTGTTGCCATTTACAGTGGTAGAGAATAATGAATCGTCTATCGAAATCGAACAAAGTGCCGAAACATTAAACGTCACAGTGCAGAGTTCAGATACTGGAACAACTGATTCTAAACGACCAAAGACGCAACCGAAGAGCAAGACTAATTGTTACGATGAGGAGTATTTAGAAATACTAAGAGAAGGCAATCAACTGATGAAAAACAACAACTTACGTCATTCAGAAAGCAGAACAATCTTAGGGGATATGGATGAAGATGAATCATTTCTGCGGTCGCTTCTGCCTTATGTCAAACAATTTTCATCAGACCAAAAGTTGCAATAAAGAATACAATTACTACAAACAGTTTTAAATTTTAAACAGTCCTTAAGCAGTTCAGCGTCTATTCACAACCAAACACAGCAATTATTGGATATACCTAATGAACGAATAGTAATTGTAACCGTTCCATCGATGAACTCAAATATGTCTAATCAATATGACACTGCTGAGAGACCGAGTACTGAGCCCCCTAACTACAGTGACATTGCAGAAGATTCGGAATACGTTACCAGGACAATCTCTTCACAAAACTCAAACAGGCCAAGCGGCTCGTCAAATAAAACCTCACCCGTTCATAGAGATTACGCATCAATAATTTCTCCCGAAAATGAATCGCTTTTTTCTCTTGGCGACGATGACGACGTTGGCGAGGTGTAAAGTAGGTATATTATGAAAAAATAAACAAAAAAAATCAATAAAAGGCTGATTGTGATTTTAGAAAATTAGTTAGGTACCTAATTGTTAAGCTAATTATTTTTTTGACTTGATACACCACCAATCAAAAGACTTAATTTCCCAAGGTATAATAATAACATCAGCAATATTAATTGTGATTTAGTAATTAAGCTCCCAATTGTGATTTAGTAATTAAACCCCAAATTTTATTTAAAAGTGACAATTCACTTGTTTTTCCAAAATGTATGATTAAGTAATAATAATAATCTGCCATAATAATCGTGATTTAGTAGTTAAGCCCCTAATTTTATTTACAATATAAGTGACAATTCACTTGTAATAGGTCGATATTATTGTGTACCTACATTATTGTTTAAAAGTACAACATACTTAAAAATTTGCTGCCATGAAAATCAACGTAATTCTTATAAATTTTTATGTTTTATTATTTTTTAAACAAGTACTTCCCTAATTAATAAAAGAAAATCTTTGTTTGTTCATAATGTTTTGGTTTAAATAATAAGTACCTCAGAAACCTATTTGTCATTTGAATAATAAAAAACTTAGTTTGTTGCTGAGAGAAATAATAAATAGTATAATTATATAATAATATATATTTTATTTACTTACGTGAGAGTCACAGACAGCCTTTCTTCTGGACCAATGCACCTCCTCATTGTTGTTTCTGAATGAGTCAAAGCAGGTCTTAAAATAAATAGCAACTCATCAAATGTAGTAACAGACATTTTATAAAATTTGAATTTTTTTCCGGATGTTATATCAGAATTGAATGTTTAGCATGGAACTTAATCGTAATCTTTCCGAAAGTATAGGATGTACCCAAAATTCTCTATTTCTTCTTCTTTTTCTGTACTTCATGTACAAAATAATACTTCGCGATCTCTGCATGATTTCCATAGCGTCTACGTCCCTACAGCTCTGCCGACAGAATGATCGAAGATGTGCGTCGTGTGCGTTGAGTCTGTGAAAAATCCGCGACTGACTTTTTGCGCGCCATGCAGACTTTTTGTGCGCCGCAGACTCGATCACACAAAAACTGTGCCGTCTGCGCTGCACCTTAGTCGTGAAAAGAAAAAAATTAAAACATCAAAAAGGACTGGAAGCGGTTCCGAGGAAGTGATTAAAAGCAAATGGCAGTGGTTTGAATCGCTGCAATTTTTATTGTGTGGTGCAACAACGTCTGGAACATCAGATACAATGGGAACAGTGAGTAGGTATGCAATAACTTCACTTGTAATGTATGGCGAAAATGTTTTTTAGTAATTTTTTTTTTGTAGGGAAACTTGAAAAACAGAGACATTGAAGCTTATTTGAGTCAGTTAGAAGGCGGTTGGCTCTGGGAAGATGGCCTTGATAAAAAAGATTCCGACGATGAGTACCGTGATGCTGATGAAATTATAAGAGTGTTGCAGGAGGAAAATGATAATGATGATGTGGAAGATGAAACTGCTGACATTGGTCCTCCTCTTGTAGAAGAGGTCACCACAGAAGACCAGGAACCCTCACACTCATCATCTTCATCCAATTTGCAGTCTTCATCCAGTTTTTTATTTGACAAAAGAAACTTGATATGGAAAAAAAGGAATCTCTTGTATGATGCAGATAAGATTACTTTCTTGGGACTCCCCAAGAAAGTAATCTTATCTGCACTACGCTCCTCTACTGCTCCTCTACTGCTGCTCCAGATGAAATATCACATCTGGAAACCCCATATCAATGTTTCAACCATTTCATAACGAGATTAGTGGAGCAAACAAAATTTATAATACAAAGTAATCCCAATTTATCTATAACATTTACAGAATATGATTTATACAAGTTCTTTGGTATCCTGTTATACATGTCAGTACAAAAATTTCCTAGCACAAGATCTTACTGGTCACCAAAGTTTGGTTATGACCCCATTTCTTCAACAATGCCACTAAATAAATTTGAAAAAATAAAATTATCATTGCATTTCAACAACAATGAACTACATAAACCTATAACCCATCCAGAACATGACAAGCTTTTTAAAATCCGCCCTGTTATCAAGCACCTCAATGAGAGGTTTGCTACAGTGCCAATGGACCAAAGACTTTCTGTGGATGAACAGATGTGTTCAACAAAAATAGGGCACTTCTTAAAACAATATCTGCCCAATAAGCCCCACAAATGGGGCTTCAAATTATATGTTCTTTGTGATTTGATGGGATATGCCCATAAGTTTGAGGTATATTCTGGACGGAAGAGAATTCGGAAAAACTCTCCGATGAGCCAGATCTTGGTGCAACAGGAAATGTTGTAGTGCGTTTGCCTCGGGGAGTGCCAAGAAGGCTAAACCACATAATATACTTTGATAATTTTTATACCTCTTTGCCATTGGTATATTTTCTAGCTAAAGAAGGAATACATACTGTGGGGACTGTGCAACAAAACAGGATTCCACATAATAAATTACCAGATAAAAAAGATTTCATGAAGAAATCGGTGCCCAGAGGTAGTTATGAAGTTTCTATGCTTGATGGTATAGATATGAGTTCTGTAGTATGGAAAGATAATAAGGTAGTAACCCTGCTACCTACTTATGCTGGAGCATTGCCTGTGGCTAAAGTAAACAGGTATGACAAGGCAAAACGAGAAAAAAATGATATTACTTGCCCATTTATTGTCCAAGAATACAATAAACACATGGGAGGAGTAGACCTCATGGATAGCTTTTTGGGTAGAAATCACATAACACTGAGGTCAAAAAAGTGGTACCTGCGTATTTTTTTCATTTATTTGATCTTGCAGTTATAAATGCTTGGATTGTCTATAAAAAAAATGCACAGAAAAAGGGTGAACCTAAAAATAGTCTGCTTACAATGAGCCAATTCAGAAATGAATTGGCCTTTGTGCTTTGCAACAAAGTAACCATCTAAGATGCTAGAAGAGGACGTCTTAGTACCCTAGAAGAATTGTTGTAAAAAAACATGCAGAATTGCATGATGATGTATATTTCCATCATACTATTTTTTACTTATTTCGTATTATTTATATATACTACGATTTTTTAATTTTTTTTCCCTTAATCTAGAGCATGAATTACATCACCCCGATTTATTTTTACAAAAATCTAAAAAATCATGCAAAGAAGGGTCAAATAAAAGTAATTTCCTTCGCACCTACACGAAGCGAGCCGTCGAGCTTGACTCAAGCGTGTGTACGTCGCACATACGGCAAAATGACCACTTTAGAAGGTCAAAAATAAATTTTATTACTTTAAAATAAGGACTAAAATTGCTTGTATTCTTCGAGTCAACTACCTGAGCCATCGTGCTGGCCCTAAACATCCTTTGTTATGCTTACAACAAAGGCGCCAGAGGGTCCGACAGATAAGCGTTGTGCATCGTACGGCTTACGGCAGTTGCATTCGGCCTTCCGGCTTCGAATGCAACTGCATTCGAAGCCGGAAGGCATTACAACGTGTTATTTTCGTTTAAATCGAGCAAAAATCTAAATATTAATTATGGACATTGAGGCCACAGGTATGTTTATCAATTAATTATTTTTTCACCCTATTTATACAAGATATGTATTAATAAATGACGGTTTTATTCCGCTTTTACTTTTCATAAAAAAAAAAATTACTTCCTTAGACTTTCAAAAAAAGTTCCGCTTAGTACCGCTTTCTGTCCTAATTATTTACACTTGTGTGTTTGTTTGCTACTAATACTGTGAATTCTAGGAACTCAAACCAACTCATTGTGACACTAGACCCTTTTTTTCACAGGTAGTCGGAGTGGACCAAGACACTCGGAATTCAATATTAAAAAAATGGATCTGGTTTTAGTGTTAAAAAGCGTAAATTTTTATAAACAATCATCGTCTCAGTGTATAGAACGATTAACTAGTTATATATATAATGAACCAGTTTAGTGAATATAAACAGTCAAAAGACTGTGTAAATAAAATCAAGTATGTTTTGAAAGTTTTTGTTTCAAAATTGTTACAAAAGTGGAAAAAATTTAATTGGAACATGGACAGATTTATGAAAGCCAATTCAAAATGGTGAATGAATGATTTGGTATTGCCAGCAGTAGGCACTATAAGCTCGAACGTTAATTTGCAAGTGAAAAAGACCAGAGGCAGACCTGCAAAATCTTTTGAAGAGAGTTCTTTACGAACAAAACGAAGGGTGATGAAACCACTAGTTTCTGAGTCAAGCCCAGAGCTATTATGTTCTGCTGCTCAAGCCAGCCTTACTAAGAGCGGAAAAAGGACAGCTGCCAAATTAATGAGTTTAGCCTTAACTACAAGCCCTAGGAGATACAAACGTATGAAAAAAATTCACGATACGCCATCGTATTCGGCTTTAAAGCCTTACTCTCCTGAGGAAGCTTTTAGCGCTTATAATCGACTCAGATATGGAAAAAAAGATAATATTCATTGGCAAAAAGGAGCGAACCGCGAGGCGCCAACATACAGGGTGTCCCGTAAATAATGTATCAAACGTAACGGGTAGGTAGCTTACCTCATTTCCAACAACTAATTTGAACAGTAAAAAAAAAAACCGATAAGGTAACCGAGATATTTTTTTTTCGATTTTTACTGTTTTCTGTACCAGCATTCAGTGTTTTTAATGCTGTTGCTGCAAATGGTATCATATTTAGGTGTGATTTTTGCCAAACATTTTTGAATAGTTTACTAATGTTATAAGATACCATTTTTTTTAAATAACATTTTATTTGCCTTAGAAAAGAAATCTTGAATTGAAAAGTTTTGTTTTTACGATGAAAAGACCAGAATTGGAAAAATTCTCCTGTAAAAAAAATGTATGACACCAAAGTGTACCATTATTTTAAAAACTTGTAAAATTACTAAGGTTTGCAAATTGGTATAAAACTTACGTCTAGTCCTTGCGGTTACAAAGATATTGCTATGAATGTGATGAAGAAGACAGAACAGAAATTAAAATGGTACAATCTAACTTTTCTTTCTCGTAATGGCTTATGCTTGTAATCTAAGCATGTGGTTAAGCGTGTAGCGTAATTCCGAGCCGATGACGTCATCTGTTCGGAATTTGGGACCGCTACCTGCGGAGTTGCACCTCACTCAGTGTGAAAGGGATAGATAGCGCCGCTTTTGTATTTTTGGTAAATCGGTGTCTTTGTGCAGGTATACTATGGGTCTACTACGATAACATGGCGCGCCCCTCTACTTTACTGTTTCAATGGGTCTAGTGACTAGACTCACGAATAAATAAATCCTCGGATTTATTTATGTTTGATGGTCGTCTCAGTACGCACACAATGCGTTGTGAGTCTTGGTGGCGCTTTGTAAATACATTTCACAAATACTTTCAACTGTGTAGAATTTTGGAGGGGCGCGCCATGTTATTGTAGTTTATCTCTACGTCAGACTACTTTCGCTCCCGCTGTGCCTAACTGTTGTGGTCCTTAAAATTAAACTTGTGCTGTGTATTTGGACTTTGCTTTGCCTAACGATTTGGAACTGTTTGTGTTTTGGACGAATGACTTGGCAATCCTACGGACTTCGAAAACAATCGTTTGTGTGAGGTTGTACGTGTGTGCAGTAGTACGATGCCTCGTTACGAGTACACGCCACGGGAGTATGCCGAAATGCATTTTATCTACAGAGAAGCAAGAGGTAATGACAGGGCGGCCGCAAGATTGTATCGTGAAAGATACCCGAACCGGGATCGACATCCCGACTATCGCGTATTCATTAGAGTGCATAACGCGCTTCTTGAGGGAAGAATTCTTGGCACCGGAGTTGGGGGTGCCAGTGAAGGGCGACCGTCACAAGTCAATGACGAAATTATTATTCGAGAAATCGAGGAAGATTCGTCGGTCTCAATTCGCGTCATAGCGCAACGCACAGGTATTCCAAGATCGACGGTACATCGAGTTCTAAAAAGGCACCGGTTGCACCCATATCACATGCAACGTGTTCAAACGCTGACGTCACGTGATTACCCGCAAAGAGTAGCATTTTGCCAAAGGATGCTTAGAATGATACGGGCGGACCCACAGTTTTTTAATAAAATTTTATGGAGTGACGAGTCTTCATGCCGGCGAGATGGATATCTCAATTTGCATAATTTGCACAGTTGGCAGCTGGTAAACCCACATTTGATGCGAGAGGACAGGAGCCAACATCAATTTAAAATAAATTTATGGGAAGGAATAATAAATGGGCAAATAATAGGGCCCTTTGAACTACCAGCAACTCTAAACGCCGAATACTATCTGCATTTTTTAAGGAATGAGTTGCCAACGTTATTAGAAGATATTCCAGAAGACGTGCGGCAGGCAATGTGGTTACAAAATGATGGTTGCCCCGCTCACTATGCGACGGCAGTAAGGGCGCAACTCAATGAAACTTACCCTGACAGATGGATCGGCCGATTAGGACCAATTTTGTGGCCTCCGCGATCTCCGGATTTAAATCCCTTAGATTTATTTTATTGGGGATGCTTAAAAGACAAAGTTTACAAACAACGAATAACGTCGGAAGAAGAATTACGTCAGCGCATCCAATCTGCTGTATCAGAAATAAACAACAGCCATTTTGTCCGTCGGATAAGAGCTTCCTTTATTAGGAGGTGCAGACTTTGCATTCTCGTAGGGGGACGTCAGTTTGAACATTTACTGTAAAAACAAAATAAACGATTTTTTTTTTTTTAATTTAACCTCCTAATTTTTTTCATACGCTGAGATACCTAAACATTTTTAAGAAAATAGTTGAATTGTGCACACTTTTTCAAATTTTATTTTATTTCGTAATTTGGCACCTCTGTCAGATTCATAGCAATATCTTTGTAACCGCAAGGACTAGACGTAAGTTTTATACCAATTTGCAAACCTTAGTAATTTTACAAGTTTTTAAAATAATGGTACACTTTGGTGTCATACATTTTTTTTACAGGAGAAAATTTCCAATTCTGGTCTTTTCATCGTAAAAACAAAACTTTTCAATTCAAGATTTTTTTCTAAGGCAAATAAAATGTTATTTAAAAAAAAATGGTATCTTATAACATTAGTAAACTATTCAGAAATGTTTGACAAAAATCACACCTAAATATGATACCATTTGCAGCAACAGCATTAAAAACACTGAATGCTGGTACAGAAAATAGTAAAAATCGAAAAAAAAAATATCTTGGTTACCTTATCGGTTTTTTTTTTACTGTTCAAATTAGTTGTTGGAAATGAGGTAAGCTACCTACCCGTTACGTTTGATCTATTATTTACGGGAAACCCTGTATATCCAGCTTACAATGTCATAGCACAAACAAAAGGGCAGTGTTACCCAAATAACATAAAAATCACGGAGACTGAAGTACAAATTCCAGTTCAAGACATTTTGGACCACACAATACAAAGACTTGCAGCAGTGCAGCAGGATGTACTTTTATTACACCACGATCATGAGAAAAATTCAGCGATCAAAGTCGTTTACAAGTGGGGCCTTGATGGCAGTGGAGGACATTCGATTTACAAGCAATGTTTTGCCAACAATTCATTGTATGGAGACACCAACATAATTCTATGTACCATCGTTCCGTTGCAAATGTCAGAGGTCACCACGAATGGAAAACAGATTTTCTGGCAAAACCCAAGTCCGCCTTCGTCGAGATATAACCGCGTCATTCACCTACAGATTGAAAAGGAGACAAAGGAATCTGTAAAACATCATTACGAGGTAATAAAGGAACAAATATATATAAAAGCAAAGTCAGCAACATCCGTTTTTTTCAGAACGGCAACTTTGAATGCAGCCGGTCAGTCTAACGCCATCTATATATATATTTGAATTATCAGATCGCTGTAAAACCAGCAACATCCCCTTTAAAATCAACATTTAAAGTATAGGTTCGTATCAAACACAGCAACATCCTAGGTTGTTTACTGCAAAAACAGCATCTTCCCTCTCGACCAATCAGATGTACGCATTATTCGCTTTTAATATGGCGATTTTGTTTAACAACAACGCGAGCGTGCAATAGGAATTAGTGATTTAAACTGTTTATAGTGCTGTTTTCTCCAAAAACATAGTAATAATAGCAAGATGGACTGCGGGTAGCAGTCCATCTTGCTACTCCCGTAGATAATTATTCAAGTAGAAAAAGAAAAGCTGAACCTGAAAAATGGAAAAGAAATTTGGCCAAAAGACAGAGGTAAGTTATAGTGTTTATAGCGTGACTACGAAAGTTTGATCGGTTTTTTTTTATGCGGTCATGTTTTATATTAGGTAATGTAGGTATGTTGTATTACAGTCGGATTTTTGTTTTAATATTATTGTATTATATTTATCTGCTTATCTAAATTAGTATTTTTTGTCCTAGGTATTCGGCTAAAACACTACCAAAAAGATTGCTGTGTACTCACAAGAAAAAGTTAAATGTATGTCCCCAAAAATGAGCGATGTTAAAGATTTCTTCGACACTTTTTATGCGCAGTCAGATAAACAGTGTTACGTATGTACCTGGCATTATAATTATATTATTGTATCTATGGTCCCGTTCCGGTTGTCACTTGTTTTTCCTTCTTTTTCTCCCCCGTCGTCTGGCGTGCATGGCCGCTGAATACAAACTACACAAGAGTCCAGTCGTCTTATTCCGTACCACCTACGAACCCCCACGTCCAACATAACATGGTGTCAGAAGGTGGTCGAGGTGGTCAGAAGTCACAAGTAGCCGTTTGCAGCAGCCTACAAAAGTAAGTCACAATTCTCGTGCAAAACGTGCTCCGTGGTCCCGTCTTAAAATGGCCGAAAAAAACGCAAATCCCCTGCCGCCGAGTAACTTCAATCTCAATATCAACGCCTCAAACATGCCATTGGCTTGGCGAAACTTTAAATCTAGTCTTGGGATATACATGATCGCTAATAGTTTAGAAAATGAATCCGACAAAAGAAAGGTAGCCATTTTATTGCAAACAATAGGCCCGGACGCTCTTCAGATATTTTACTCGTTCAATACGGAAATAGAGAAGATCACTTACAAGGATCTGCTCGCCAAATTCAAAGACTATTTTACGCCGCGTGTAAATATCTCTATCGAAAGGCATAAGCTGTTTAACAGAAAGCAAGGTCCAGATGAAGAAATTGAGACGTATGCCACTGATCTCAAGAACATAAGTATCCAATGCAATTTTGAAGACCTCGCCGATGATATAGTTAAAGATATATTCTCATGGAACCTGAATCCATCTTACTCGTACATAAGAGAACGTATCCTGATTGAGAAACCGTCTTCATTCGATGCCGCAGTCAGTCTCGCTAAAACACTGAGAAACACTAGGTTAGAGGCTAAAGCCTTATCAAGCCACGAAGTAAGTGTTGTCGCCAGTCGTCAATCGCATCACAGTCGCCGAACAAGTCATAGCCGTCAAAGAAGTCAAAGTCGTCAGTCTCAAAGTAACCAAAGTCATCAGTCTCAAGGAAATCAAAGTCGTCAGTCTCAAAGAAGTCAGTCATCAGTCAAGTAAAGAATCGTCCAGTCAAGAACCTCAAATCAAACAGTCTTCCAAGATCTGTTCTAGATGTGGTCAAGTTCACCGAATGAAATGTCCAGCCATAGGAGTCATCTGCAACAACTGTCACAAGCCCAATCACTTTTCCAAGTGTTGTCGCAACAAGCAAGTAAGGTTTATAGAGGAAGAAAGTATGGGTAATTCATCTGATACTTATTTTTTAAATAGTCTTTACACTAATGAAATTTCTGTCAGCCAAAAAAACCCTTATCATACAACCTTATCCATAAATAGTAAGAATGTAGACTTTTTACTTGATACAGGCGCTGACACTAACATTTTATCATTCAACTCTTACAAAAAACTTAATTTGCCATTGAGTAATATAATGAAAAGTACTCACAAACTTTCAACCTTTAGCGGTGAAGTATTACCTACTGTAGGTCAATGCATTCTGTCTGTCTTCCATAACAACAAAGCATACAATATCAATTTCCACATAATAGATATAACCTGTAGAAATATTATTGGTCGTAACAGTTGTGATATTTTAAAATTAGTTAAAAGAGTCCATAATGTCCAATTTCATGAGTCAGTCAATGTATCACAGCTTGTTGAATATAAAGATCTTTTCTCAGGAATCGGTTGTCTTAAAGATTACGAATGTCATTTGTCAATGAAGCCTGATGCCGTACCTTCTGTCGATGCCTGCCGTAGAATTCCATTCAGTCTTTTAGAACAAAAGAAGAATTAGCCATGTTAGAAAAAGATCAAATAATAGTTAAAGTCGAGGAACCTACTGAATGGGTAAGTTCAGTTGTAATTGCATCAAAGAAAAATGGTAAACTACGCCTTTGCATTGATCCAAGAAAACTTAATAAAGCTATTATGCGTCCTCATTATCAATTTCCAACTATTGATGAAATTAAATCCAGCCTCTCTGGTTCACAGTATTTCACAACCCTTGATGCAAACAAAGGTTTTTACATGCTCAAGTTAGATGAAGCTTCTTCAAAGCTATGTATCACACCTCAAGGTAGATTTAGATTCCTAAGACTTCCATTCGGGATAAATGCAGCCCCAGAACTATTCCATTCCATTATGACAAAAAAATTCTCTGATATCTCAGGAGTCAAAATCATGATGGATGATTTCTTAATTTATGGTCAAACAAAAGAAGAACACGATTTAAGGATAAAACAAGTCTTAGAAAGAGCAAGGGAACTAGGAATTAAATTTAATAAAGAAAAGTCTAATAAATGTAAAAGTCAAGTCAAGTACTTAGGACACATCTTTTCTAAAGATGGTGTGAAAGTTGATGAGAACAAAGTGAAAGCCATTTGCAGTATGCCAATTCCTAAAAATGTCATAGAACTACAAAGATTTTTGGGTATGGTTACATACTTAGGCTCATACATAGAGAATTTGTCAGAAAAAAACTTCTAATTTGAGAACACTTCTGTCTAAAGATAATGAATGGTCTTGGCAAGATAGACATAATGTTGAATTTAATGTATTAAAGGAATGTATAACGAAAGCCCCTGTCTTGACATATTATGATCAAAATAAACCTATTACACTGTCCGTAGATTCGTCTAAAGATGCCATGGGTGCAGTAATTTGCCATGATAAACACCCTATTGCATATGCTTCTGCTTCATTAAGCTCATGTCAACAGTCATACTCTCAGATTGAGAAAGAGCTTTTAGCTATCTTATTTGGTTGTACAAAGTTTCACCAATATATCTATGGTCGTCATATTTTAGTTGAAACTGATCACAAACCAATAGTGTCACTTTATAATAAACCAATTTATAACATTCCACCCCGTCTTCAAAGAATAATGCTTAGACTACAACCATATGACCTGAATGTAACTTACAAACCAGGTAAATATCTTTATGTCGCTGATACTTTGTCTAGAGCAGCTTTACCAGAACAGTCTTTACGTGATCTTGATTCTGACCTAGATTTACATGTCAATTTAGTCATTAGATCACTGTCAGTTAGTCCAAATAAACTTAAATCTATTCAAGAACAGACTTCCCAAGATAAGGAATTGTCACTCTTAAGTAAATATTGCATAACAGGTTGGCCTGAACATAAGAAAATACTTCCAGACATTCTAAAGCCATATTCTCCTTTAAAAACAGACATACATATTATAAATGGCATTGTCTTCAAAAACAACAGTGTTATTATACCTGTAGCAATGAGGAATGACATATTGAAGCAAATCCATGAAGGTCACCAGGGTATTCATAGTTGCCAAAGATTGGCAAGGAATCTAGTATATTGGCCCAATATGTACACTGATATAGAAAAGTATGTTAATAATTGTCATATCTGTATTACTAACAGACGCAACAATTCCAAAGAGCCACTACAGCCTCATGAAGTTAAACCAATCCCCTGGAATAAAGTTGGTGTTGATTTATTTGATCTCAATTCAGACAAGTATGTCATAGTCATAGATTATTTTTCGCAATATGTTGAACTTGTAAAACTAGTAGGTGGTTCCACTAGTAAAATAGTCATTAGTCACCTTAAGTCTATTTTCTCCAGGCACGGAATTCCCAGTATTCTAATTTCAGACAATGGTCCTCCATTTAACTCAAAAGAGTTCAATAATTTTGCTTTAGATTGGCAAATACAACATATTACATCAAGTCCCTATCATCCACGGTCTAATGGTCTTGTAGAAAGAACCATAGGCACAGTTAAGAATATATTAAAAAAATGTCTTACTGATAATTCAGACCCTCATTTAGCACTATTACAGTATAGGAATACTCCTAAAGAAAACATGTATTCCCCGGCCCAATTACTAATGTCCAGGTCACTTCGAACTAAACTTCCAGTCATAGAACAAAGTCTGAAACCTAAAATACCTAACTACAGGTCTTTAACAAGTAAAACTCAAATGAAAGGTAACAAATCACAGATTTATTATAATCAACATAACCACTGTCTTCATTAAATGTTGGTGATAAAATTTACTTCAAAAAACAGCCAGATAGTATTTGGACACCTGGTACTGTATCAGACATAGGTCCACAACCCAGATCATATACTATTGCCTCCCCAGAAGGAACCTTTCGTCGTAATCGCCAACATATCATAAAACCAAAACTTTCTCCTACTTTATCTGCTTCTAGTAAAAGTCCACTGCAATTCCCATCAGTCCCACTAGATACTGATCCTCTGCTCCCTTCCATTATAATTATATTATTGTATCTATGGTCCCGTTCCGGTTGTCACTTGTTTTTCCTTCTTTTTCTCCCCCGTCGTCTGGCGTGCATGGCCGCTGAATACAAACTACACAAGAGTCCAGTCGTCTTATTCCGTACCACCTACGAACCCCCACGTCCAACATAACAAACAGAAGCAAGATGCTATTTTACTAAAACATTGCATGCCTGTTACCGTAAAGCGTTGCCGTCGTAGTAATAACTCAAACTATTCGAAGCAAACATTTCAAACCAAGTTTTACATTTATAGTAAATCTGAAAAGAAGAAGGTACAAGTGTGTCAACGCTATTTTTTGACAATTTTGCAAATAACGAAGTACAGAGTCCAAAGTATAATGAAGGAATATTACCACACTGGGAGACTTTTAGCCGAAAACCGAGCAGGCGATCATGTTTCCTTCAAATATACTGCGAAACGAGAAGCAGTCATGAGATTCATCAATAAGATACCGTGTGAAGAACCAACCAAGAATGTCGAGGAAATACAAAAAGATACTATCTTTCTTCGGAGTTATCAATCATAAGGCTATGGAAGATGTATAATTCAGAAGCTGCCGATGACTTAGAGGTAAAAAAGTCCTATTTCCGACGTATTTTTAATACAACCACTTGCTTAAGATTTTCTGAAGAAATGAAAGTCGAAAAAGATGACAATGCACGCCTCGGCTTAATGACTGCCCAAAGATTACATAAATTAAAAGATAAGTTATTCTTTGAAAAAGTTAAAGAAGAAAACACAGGTCTTATAACATTTTCTTTTGACTGCGAAAAAAATTTAAACTTAAAGTTCCAGACCAGGTGGCATATTATCTGAGAAATGTTTACTTCTACAACTTCACAATCGTAGCCGGCTCATCAAAAAGTAAATTACTTCCTGAGAATATTTTCGCATACTGCTGGACTGAGAAGAGTTATCCCAAAGCTGCGAATGAAATTGCTTCAGCCGTATATCACAGGCTGAAAAATACAGACTTATCTACCATCACAAAAGTACGTCTTATGGCAGATGGATATGCGGGTCAAAATAAAAATACCATTATGCTGGCCATGTTATCAAAATGGTTAACCGAAGCACCAAAAAAGGTCAAAGAAATTGAATTTGTAGTTCCAGTAGTGGGCCATTCGTATATACCTCCCGACAGAGTTTTTGCTCAAATAGAAAAAGAAGCACGAAAACATGAAGTCATAAACAGCCCTCAAAAGTACCTGGATATTATATCGCGGTTCAGCACAGTGACGAATCTAGGAGTTGATTGTGAAGTTTTTGATTGGAAGACTACTTCACAAGAAGTATTTAAGCCGGTAGGTAACTGGCATTTCCAGTTTAAATTGTGTAAACGTTTTATTCTAAGACGTTCTAAAAGGGCGGGAAATGTTTTGATTGGTGGAAATCTCCACAATAAAACTGATGATGGAGTCTGCAAAAATGTCTGCAAAAGAGGAAAATCAAGCTCCATGCTAAATCCATCATGTACTTTATCTGATGCAAAGAAAAAGGACATTTTAACACTGTTAAAAAGCCATTGGGGCAATGATTGGCAACAAAACGAAGAATATTTTTTTTTTAAGACCCTGTAAATGACGCTGAAACTCAAGTTGAATGCGCTGGGGACAGTGAAGAGTTATGTGAACTGCAGGAAGAAATAGGTGACATGCATGTGTGATTTTTTTTATAAGTTTGATTTACCTAATTACTCATATATAAAAGTTTTAAGTGTTATCTTATTGCATTCAATTACAATTTATTCTCTTTATTTAATTTTACTTATCATTCCTAATATTTCGTAAGTATCAAGATTATTTACATTTCTTTTACCCAAAATACAGCCACTGCAAAAACAGCAACATCCTAACCGAATTAAAGCAAAAGTAGCAATATCCATGTATTGTTCGCAAAAACAGCATTATCCAAAATGAATTGGCATTTTCTGGAAGCGTGCTGGTTTATAATGAAGTTCTATTCTAGTTTTCATAATTTTAAGATTATTCTTCAAATATAAACATACAGAACATAAGTTAAAAAGTTGCAATTATTACGTGATCTAAAAAAACAGTTCCTTGCATTTCAATCAAACTGGATGTTGCTGCCTTTGCTTTTATATGACTCAAATATCAAAGATGTTCCGGAAATGTATGGAGCCTGGGCCAGCTCTGTGTACACTATATGTAAATATGGCTATATAATATAGTAACTGATTTTTTATGTTAATTTGATATAATATTACTTCGTTTAATTGTAAAGTAAAATTATCTCTGTTAAGGAGAGTAACACTACGTAAATATGGTGGATCAGCAAATCTAAGAATTATGTCATTTTGACAATGACATTTGACGTTTGATTGATGCTACTCAATGGTCTTATGTAATGAGTGATGACCACAGAGTACATTATGGTGATGACTGACAGCGATAAAATAACAACTTACGATTTCAGAAAATACTCCAGTTTAGGTATATTAAGTATAATAAAACTGGACTACAGGATATTCTACTCAATTGCGGCAGCACCTAATGTTCGAGCAGCTAGAGATTGGTTAAATCGCACAGTGTTCCAAAAGCCTCAAAAAATTTCCCACTTGGGTTTATTGCATTTATAAGTCAAGGATCGTATTTATAAAGCACGAGTAGAACTCCCACGTATTTATCTCTTTTAGTTTTTTTTATATAAATTCATGAAAAAGACGTGACCTTTCCATGAAAAAAATGAATATCAGTTCTCAAAAAGTAGTTGTTCAAGATAATAATTTGAAACTAATATTATTAATAGAGCTCATTTGAGAGTATATTTACACGTTTTTATTTTTTTTAAATCTCTTTTATTTTCTGAGTAAAAAAATATTTTCTTATTTTTGTTTTTATTTTTTTCTCCGCAAAGACGCAAAAGTGCGACTTGAGACTAGAACTGAGATATTGTTCTCAATAAGGTCTATTACTCATAAAAAAATAGAGTCGCACTATTGCGGCGTTTAGGAGAAATAGAATTTTGAAAATTAATGCTAGGGCTGTCACTTTGTTTGACCTTTTATATATAGCTTTTGTAGAACTTTTATTGAGAGTATTTTCAATGAAGGGTTGCACGTAGCATGGGAAGGGGTCCACCCTCGTGAGGCATAGGCTAAAACCCCATGCTATACTTGCAACCTGGAGAAACGGGGGTGAGGCACCATGGAGCCGTTACAGACCCATGGCGCCACTTTGCCTCAGCAGGGGCTTACCCAACCTGCTGGGGGATGTCCTTCCGAGCCCCGATCGGAGGACTTATTGCAAGGGGGGCATGAGGGCGCCAACCCTCATGTTGGTACACGAGTGGCAAGTGATGCTGTGAATTGCGCCACAGCCGGTACTTCTAAAACTCCGGAAGTATCCGCAAATACACGAGGAGGTTGTACACGTTTAAAGATTTTCGAATCTTTTTATGCGGAGAGCAAAAAATATAAGAAAAATGGTTCACCAGAAGATCTCACATCCTCAGACTTGATGATCATAGTTTACAGAGAAGTAGGTGAACACCTTAAAGATCTTACATTCAGCGAAAAGGACAGACTTGTGAATGAAATCGTTAAACCCTTTCTCCAAAAAGCTACTAATTATTACAAAGGATGTAAAAGAAATAAAAAGAGGTTTACAGACAAACATGGCATTTTTTTAAATAAATTGTTCATCGACGATGTACCAGAAGACCTCAAGAAGTCCACTGGGGCCGATACGACTCTTGGCGCGCCGTGCAGTACATTGATGGATAATTCTTCTAATGTAAGCTATAAACAAGACCTTAAAGTTAGGAAACGCATTATGGAGTCGTTAGAGAGTGAACCTCAAAAAAAAGTAATAAAGGCTTTTACTTCTATAGCTTCTTCTGATAAAGGATCTAAAATAACACCCAAAGCTTCTAAAGATTTAGAAGAAATCATAAATACATGTTTAGTATCACCAAAACGAGCTTCAACTGTAAGGCAAAGAATTTCTGTGGTGCAAGAACCTTACACACCAGATGAAGCCTTAGGTGTTATTATTGACAGAAAGTTGAGTGTGGAAACATACAGGGGACTACGTAAGGACTTAAACAACCGAGGATTCCCTGCATATCCCGCTTACAATAAAGTCCTTATTGCTAGAAAAGCATGCTATCCAACAGAGGAAATAAAAGTGTCTGAAATGGAAGCATCAGTGTCACTACAAGGTTTACTCACTCACACAATTCAAAGAATTGTCCTAAGCTGCGAGGCTGCTTTTATTGCATATTGCCATAGAAAAGGTAGTCAGGAGGTTAAGTGTGAATTTCAGGGGTCCTGGGGATTTGATGGTTGCACTGGGCATTCATTTTATAAGCAGAGCTTCCAACAAGAAACCGAAGAAACGCTTATAAATGAAAACAGTCTTTTTGCCACAACCCTTATTCCCATACGCATAGTAATGGATAACGATTTTACTGCCTGGTTAAATCCTACACCCCAATCGTACAGATTTTGTCGCCCACTGCACATCCAGTTTAAAAAAGAAACAAGTGACCTTATTCTTTACGAAAAAAACTGGGTTGAAGAACAAATTAAAAGTTTGTTACCAATAAATATACAAACTTCAGAAGGTCACAACTTAACGTTTTCTTATAATTTAACATTGAGCGTAATAGATGGCAAAGTCCTAAATATAATTACCGGAACTACTTCACAGTTAAGATGCCCGTTTTGTAAAGTTACAGCTACCCAATTCAATCATTTGGAAATGTCTTATACAAAACAAACTATAAAAGAAAATATGCGATATGGTATCAATCCCCTTCATGCGTGGATACGTATTTTTGAGTTTTTATTGCACCTTAGCTATAAAAATGATCCATTTGTACAAAAATGGCGAATCATTAAAGGCAGCAACGAAAGCCATATTGTTGAAGCAAGAAAAAAAAGAATCCAGGCAGAGATTAGGGAGAAGATTGGATTATTAGTAGACGTAGTGAAGCCGAATGCGGGCACTACGAATGATGGAAACTCGGCTACGACTGCACTTTCAGACAAGTACCGTGGCATATTTGGTGGGATTTTAGGTCTACCTTCATGGTTACTTGATGGATTTCATACTATTCTAGTGACAATATCTAGCGAGTATTCTATTGACGCCAAAAAATTCGGGCATTTTTGCCGGTCTCTCGCAGAGCGGTACGTTCAATCATATAATTGGCACCCAATGACGGTGACAGTTCATAAAATACTTGTACACGGTGAAGAGATTATTGATTCCTGTTCACTGCCTGTTGGGATGCTTTCAGAACAAGCAGCTGAGTCACGAAACAAATTCTGGCGCTCAGATAGAGAACATCACTGTCGTAAAATGAACAGGATTAGTACAATGACCGACCTTTTTCATCGTGCACTAGAATCGTCTGATCCACTAACTTCTATGGCTCATCTCAGTGATCGTCGAAGATTCTCAAAACGGCCTCCTTTGCCGTCTGCTGTTTGTGAACTTTTAAAAGCAATTGATGTGGAGACATTACAGTCCGCAGAGGAGGACGACGAAAATCCTTCGAATGATGTTGATGATTTAAATGATCTAACATTAACACTAACTAATGAGTGCGATTTATATGAGTAATGTTTCTTTTTTGTTGTTTTACTAGCTGACCCGGCGAACTTTGTTCCGCCTTAGAGGCAATAAATAAGCAGATTTTATTATTTTATTAAATTTATTAGAATGAGGATTAATACGGTATTGTTAAAAATAGGTTCGTAAACAACCGATCATTTTACTGTTTTAAGTAAACGCAAAAAATGGTTACTGCGGGTTTTCCTTATAAGATAGACATATACCATATACCACCACGGACTTTTTTGTAGATCTATTAAAGAGGTACAATCCTACCATACATTGTTTTGTTATAACTCAAAAGGTCGTTAGTTTGTATAAAACTTAAACTTACTATACACAAAAACCTTCCACAAGAATTGCTCTATCTATTGTTGAAAACCGTATGAAAATCCGTGCAGTACTTTCCGAGTTTATCGCGAACAGACAGACAGACAGACAGAGGCGGCGAGAGACTTTGTTTTATAATATGTAGTGATACTGGGAAATTTACATATATATTTATAATACAGGTTTTTAAAACGGGTCTAAATAGTAATCGTTACACAACGTGGAAAGCCTTTCGACACGGTCAAACTATTAACCACCGCAGCACGGTAGGTAGTACTCGTATAGTCTGTCTATCTGTTCTAATCTGTTTTGTATGGAAAAATATTTTCATTAGATTTGACTAACTTCCGTTGTCCTGATTTTTTTCTTCCGATACAATCATCAAAACATTTTTTCATCAAAATTACTCAATGGCCAACTCGCGGTTGACCAAAAATTTTTTTATGCCATTTTTTTCCAAATCAAAAATAAATGTTTCCTAAGACAGTCTCTCTGTATCTCATATGGTTATGAATTTCCTTATGTCCCAAATAAAAAAAAAACACTATATATGTATATAATTATTATATGCTCTGTAAATCTAGTTTGAGCGAGACGTCCATGCAATACACATTTCATAATAAAATATGTATTTATTTATTTGACCTCAGAGTGACAATCCTTTTTTTTTTTTTGAGGGTGGGAAATCATCAAATAACTTCTCCCGCTCTGGGCGGAGCGGGAGGGCGTGTCAGACTCTTACTGACTAAAACCCACCCGTGTTCCTTCGGTTGCCCTGTTGCCGGGGGCCACGATCTCCCTTTCGGTTTTCTTCGCAACCCCGGCAGGCATCGGCCCTAGTGGACCCCTTCGAATCTGCTGACATCTCTTTGAGGCGCGCGTGGAACACAACGCGCCGTCGACCCGGGCCTGGTCCTTATCGGACGGTGAGCCACCCATTGCTCACCGCCCGCAAGCCCGCGCCTACGGTGGCCGGAAATCGCCCCGCGATTCCCGACGCCCTGGGCGTCTCCTCCTGCGGCGGTTAGGGGCGTGAGGGCGCGAAATTTGCCTTTCCCTCACGCGTTCCGCCTCCTCCTTCGCGAGCATTACAGCTTCGCAGAAGGAGGTGACGGCCTCCCATTTCCTCTCGCTCCGTACCATGGCCTGAACCAGGGCCGGACGCGAGAGATCACCGCCGCCGATCGCCTCCACGAGGACACGGCGATGCTCCGCCCAAGCTGGGCAGACCTCCACCGTATGCTCCACCGTGTCCTCCGGGCGATCCACACAATGGCGACACCCGGGCGTTTCCTCCCGCCTTATCCTGTGCAGGAACCTCCCGAAACAGAGTGACAACCCTGGAGTGTATTATTTGACCTTAAGATTTAAACACCTGTTTCTCCTAAACGCCGCAATAGTGCGACTTGATTTTTTTATGAGTAATAGACCTTATTGTGGACAATATCTCAGTTCTAGTCCCAAGTCGCACTTTTGTGTCTTTGCGGAGAAAAAAAATAAAAACAAAAATAAGAAAATATTTTTTTACTCCGAAACTAAAAGAGATAAAAAAAAAAAAACGTAAATATGCTCTCAAATGAGCTCTATTAATAATATTAATTTCAAATTATTATCTTGAACAACTACTTTTTGAGAACTGATATTCATTTTTTTCATGGAAAAGTCACGTCTTTTTCGTGAATTTATATAAAAAAAACTAAAAGAGATAAATACGTGGGAGTTCTACTCGTGCTTTTTAAATACGTTTCTTGACTTATAAATGCAATAAACCCAAGTGGGAAATTTTTTGAGGCTTTTGGAACACTGTGAATCGGTGTCAAGAGCAAGAAACGAATGCTTGAACGTTATTTTGTAAAACAAACTGTCCTGCTCATCGAGATAATAAGTACTAACGTATTAGAGAAGACACCGAAAATTCCTACTTTGTCTCGTTCAACTGCGGCGATCGCGCCGCACCGTCGCGTTGCCGTCGCCGCACCTCACTCAGTCGCTCTCTAGCTCTTTCGCGCCTAATACTTCCGACAATAATTTAATTAATTCATAGAAAAAATCGACGAAAATGCCTTGGTGTGTGTTGAGATATTGTACTAATAATTCAAGGAACACGGCAAAGTGCAAAGGAATTACTTTTCATCGGTAAGTAAACTAATTTCCTTGTTTTACATATTAAATAATTACCACGCGCCATATTGTATTGTTTGTCATAGACTAATCAAACAGAGTGCAATGTAGGTAGATTGGACTGACATTACGGTGAAAATATCGTATCTTGTGTTTTTAATGTTGATATTAATATTTAGTTTTATAAACTATCGCACTTTAAACAGATAATTATTAGTCTTGCGCAACCACAGTGGATGTAACTACATCGAAACTTCAGATCCGATTTGTTCAAAACAATCGCTGTGAAGAGACCTGGCTACCATCCGATCATAGTTACATATGTTCGTTGCATTTTCGTGAGGATGATAAGTATGTTACGAAAGGGAGAAGGCATTTTCTAAAGAAGTCTGCTGTGCCCTATGATGATGTGAGTATCAATATAATTTTAAATATTTGATGCTCCGTTTGTATTAATTCCGGGTATGGTGACAACATTTCATTTAGCCGCCACTAACATTGTGTTGTTTGTTTTAGCAAGACACTTTGTGTCATGGAGCCATTGAGCCGATTTCAGAACCTGTCAGTGAGTCCGAATCGGTTTTTGATACCCCAAGAAAAATCATCCTGAGACGTCAAATTCGGACCTTGACGTCGGCTAAAAAAAAATTATCAGAAAAATTTAAGAAAGTTCAACGCCAAAATAGAAATCTTAAGAAAAAATGTGAGTCATTGAAGCTTCTTGTAAAATCATTAAAAACAAAATTTCCACTCGGTGAGGTAGCTGAGAATAATTTACTGGCAAAGGCAGAATTACTCGAAATCTATAAAAGAATGTCAAAGTGTAAAAAGAATAGTAAAATCTCTTTAAAATAACCTCCATTATTACGTAAATTTGCATTAACCCTTCATTACTATTCGCCAGCTGCATACAAATATGTGAGAGATATGTACGGCAATCTTCTACCACACACAAGAACTCTCTGTCGCTGGTATGGAACAATTAATGCTGAGCCAGGATTTACAAATGAATCGTTTGAAGCTCTAAAAAAGAAAAGTACTTTAAGTCAGCAACCTCTTATATGCAATCTAGTATTCGACGAGATGGCTATTAGACGCCAAAAGCTTTTTCACAATCAACAGAAGCTTGGTGCTGTGAATTTTGGTGCTGGTCCTCAAGAAGGTAATGGAGATGATCATGTTGCGTCACAGGCGTTAGTATTTATGTTGGTGTCAGTGACTGAAAATTTGAAACTTTCTGTAGGCTATTTTTTAATATCAGGTATAACTGCAGAAACAAAAGCTAATTTAATCACTACATGCTTGCATAAATGTCATGACGCCGGAGTTACAGTAGATGGATGCCCTGCAAATTTGTCAGCTGCAGAAATTTTAGGGTGTAAACTGACGAACCCAAATGATTTGGTGACCCATTTTCCACATCCATCTACACAGGAGAAAGTGTGTATATTTCTTGATCCATGTCACGTCATCAAACTTATAAGAAACTCATTTGAGAAAAAAAAAAATATTATTTGACCGAGATTGTAAGAAAATAAAGTGGCAGCTAATGATTAATCTAAATAAACTGCAAATGAAAGATGGTCTTAGGTTTGCCAACAAACTTACACCACGGCATGTGTACTTCCGTAACCAAATTATGAAGGTCCGTCTTGCTACTCAACTCTTAAGTAAGAGTGTAGCCAAGGCATTGCAGCTATGTGACGAGGATTTGAAGTATACACAATTCGCAGACTCGTCGGCTACAATACAATTTTTGGAAACGTTTAATGATTTTTTTGACACAATGAATTCAAGAAAGTGTCATTTTTATGGGTTCAAGCGACCAATTGACGCCATAAATAAGTCAGAAGTACTGATTTTTTTGTCAAAAGTAAAAAGATACATATTAAGTTTAGAATTTCATATAAAATGCAGAAGAGTCGTTAAAAGAAAAGATTTAGATCCACGTTTTACTTTGTCGATTTCAAAAAAGAAAATTGTTGAATCGGCTAATAAAACAGGATATATATAGGAGCTTTGATTTGTATAGAATCTCTAAAAACTTTATATCAACATGAAGAAAAAAATATATGACATATATTTCTACATACCGTCTAAGTCAAGATCATCTAGAGCTTTTCTTTGGGGTCATAAGAAAGCACGGCGGGTACAATAATAACCCCAACGTCTTACGATTTCGAGCTGCCTACAAGAAAACCCTGAACCATTTGGAACTTCGTTCATCATTCACGGGGATTGTATACCTATAGATAATATAAACATTCTATGTAATTCTTCAACAAATGTTATTAATAGTACGACGCCCTTAAACAGACACGACGATGAGGAATACGAAATATTGTCAGCAACTAGATGTTTAGAACCTGATATAGAAGCTGAACACAACTGTTATATTTTTTCCGATACTCTCAGTTCCCAACAAATACCATTTGGTTCTCAATTGATAGTCGGTTACATATCTGGCTACATTGCTCGAAATCTCACAAAATCATTAAAATGTGAAGAATGCGTGGACGCATTAACAACAGCAGAAAGGCTGCCACACCATTAACTTATAACTATTAAAGACATGGGCGGATTGTTATATTCTTCAGAAGACGTATACAAAATATGTGTGATCACGGAAACTATCATACGAAAACTTATAAACCAAAGTGGTGGAATTAGCCTCTCCACGAAATACTACTACAGTTACATTACTGTAAATACTTTGGAGCATTTTATTCACACGGAGGTATTTACGTCTTCGGTTCAGCATTCGTTTTGCCAACCAAGTACACTGAATCATAGAATTCATTTGATTCGGGCGATTATTAATAAATATACTACTATTCGTTTAAAACATGAAGCAGAAACAGATCAAAGCGTTGATTATGCAACAAAAAGATGACTAAACTCATATTATTTAAGGGTAACTAAACAAAACATATCAAAAAAAAAATTGTCTATTATTTATGAAATAAACCCTGAAGGCAAAATACCTACGTTGTCCATTCTGTAGTACTCCTGTCATAGTCTATAGGGAAGACATGTTGTTGCACTTTGTTGAAGAAAACGCGTAAGTGCCGTGATTTTTTGCCGAGAATAAATACACTTCCGCAGCAAATCTAGCGATGTGGTAAATTAGTTACGGTTTAGACGAATTGTTATTATTTTAGCGCTGCAGCGAACTAGAGATTCAATTTACGAAGAATAGGACAATTCAGTTATTTGACGTAGCTTCTCTAGTACGTTAGTACTTACTTATATCTCGATGGTCCTGCTGCTTCATTTTTTAGTGCCTATCAGTACAATCTGGACCTCGATAATTCATAGAAGAGCAGTGAGCTGTGCAAAACCTAACAACTGCAAGTTATTTTTAAAGAAGTTAACTATTTCTATTACACAGTAACAGCTGGGAAGAAACCCCAACTATTTTTAGGCAGCAAGTACATATTTCTCAAACAAGTTCTATGTTATTTAGTTCCTAGTATTAGCGACATTAAGGCTATCTGTACATTTGCTAGCATCTCTTCTTTGGGAAAAGAAAAAAAACCTTATTACACCGCCTTTTTTACTTCTGTTTTTACAGTTTAGTATGGAACAATTAACCATTTTTATTGTGTATCTTTCACAGTTTACACAGTTTTTCTTTTTACAGTAACCAATGTTTGGGAACCACAGTATTTTGCTCACCGAGCGAAACAACGCTATAGATATGAGCGACACGACAATAGCGATGAAATGGCGAGCTATCAGTATGACACTTGTCAATTATATGTGTGGCCACTGTGTGTGATTGAATTACCCGTGCAAAAGGCATTTGTAACTTAACAAAGCAATTATGAACTAATAATTCAATATGTTCCTTAATTTAAAACTAAATAGATGAATCACACGAGTTACTAAATAGTTAAGCTAGTTAGTAATTTACTTTATTTTCATTAACTAAATGAGAAAGTTCCTAAATTTACTGAAAAGGACAATCAATGGCAACACTTATCGTGACGTAGTCTTAGGCCATCGTGGGAAGAGAATACCAGGCGAAGTATATTATTATACCATGTTACCATGCAACTGAGCGAAAACAATGATACCAAATTGAAAGAGCACCGTCATCTAGTCCACAAATCCTGCTATGAATGCCTTTTTAATTTTGTTGTATTATAAAACCATGTATTTCCCGTTTGTAGGCACAGATGTCGCTTCATGCTGCTAACCGACTAAATTGAAAATAAGGTTTCCGTTTAATACAGCTATAGTGACGAAGTGACTATTGTATTCTTGAATCGGTGGATGCTAAATGTTACCATTAGAAAAAAAAAAAACTTTTTAGTAGTTTTATTTTTCATCATTGAATTAATTAAATTACCAATTTTATTTTAATATTTTAAAATAAGGTTTTAACAAATGAATTATAAAAACTGCCATAAATTTTAATGTAATTTAAACTCTAAAACCGGATCTAAACAATTAACAACATTCGTGTCGTAGTAGTTATTTTGTACTTTTTACTTGCAGTAATGAAGCAAGCTGTCAACAATCAATGGCGGTCCGTCTGTCGTTAGTGACAGTGTTGCCGTTTGTACGGCAATTGCCGTTTCGTACGGCAATCAGGCTCTTTTAAGACGAATTTTACGGTATACGGCAGAGTGGTCATTGCCGTACGCAAAAATACGACAATCAGGCAAACTAGCATCCGCCATGGGATCTGGAGGCACAGGTCCTCGCGCACATTTGGGAGTGGCGCGAGGAGGCGAAACGCCGGGGCTTAACTCCGCTGCCGCGAGAAATCGCGGCACAGCGGACAGAGCTCCGGCGGGATCTCATGGCGTCATGGAGAGTGCGATTGTCGCAACCCAGCGCTGGGCACGCCACAATTGCGGCGATAAGACCCCTCTTTGAAGAGTGGCTAGAGAGGCGCCACGGCGTCCTCACCTTCCGCCTGACGCAGGTCCTCACCGGACACGGCTGTTTCGGGAGGTTCCTGCACAGGATAAGGCGGGAGGAAACGCCCGGGTGTCACCATTGTGTGGATCGCCCGGAGTCTGCCCAGCTTGGGCGGAGCATCGCCGTGTCCTCGTGGAAGCGATCGGCGGCGGTGATTTCTCGCGTCCGGCCCTGGTTCAGGCCATGGTACCACAGAACATATTATATGTTCTGTGCATGGTACGGAGCGAGAGGAAATGGGAGGCCGTCACCTCCTTCTGTGAAGCGGTAATGCTCGCGAAGGAGGAGGCGGAACGCGTGAGGGAGAGGCAAATTTCGCGCCCTCACGCCCCTAACCGCCGCAGGAGGAGACGCCCAGGGCGTCGGGAATCGCGAGGCGATTTCCGGCCACCGTAGGCGCGGGCTTGCGGGCGGTGAGCAATGGGTGGTTCACCGTCCGATAAGGACCAGGTCCGGGTCGACGGCGCGTTGTGTTCCACGCGCACCTCAAAGAGATGTCAGCAGATTTGAAGGGGTCCACTAGGGCCGGTGCCTGCCGGGGTTGCGAAGAAAACCGAAAGGGAGATCGTGGCCCCCGGCAACAAGGCAACCGAAGGAACACGGGTAGGTTTTAGTCAGTAAGAGTCTGACACGCCCTCCCGCTCCGCCCAGAGCGGGAGAAGTTATTTGATGATTTCCCACCCAAAAAAAAAGGCAAACTAGCATGAAAACGAAATTAAATAAATTGTACGAAATTAAATAAGATGAAACGTAATCAGCGTTTGCGTAAAAATGAACGCAACTCTACTTATTGTATTTATTGTCTTTGGTATTCGGCGAATTCCGAAGGGCAATTCCCTAATCCTATTCTATTCATTTTGCCTTGCTCGCCGCTCGGCTCGTCACTACTTGTTAGTTCTTAGTATCAAATCAATTCGAATCAAGATAGAACTTAGTTTTTACTTAGTGAACAGAGTTTTCGCAGTGCAGTGGTCGGTTATATTTAGAAAATGACCTCAGATTCAGAAGAAGATGCCACAGGTTCGTCAACACCTAAGAAATGTAAGAAAACCAAACACAGAACCCAAAAGTATAGAAACCAATGGGAAACTGAAGGTGAGTTTAAAGATTGGATTCGCCCTGTTGTAAATAATACTTATAAAGCATATTGTAAACTATGTGATGTGAAAATCTCTTGTGAAATTTCCACTTTAAAGTGACATAAGTCCAACGCTGAACATTCGCGGAAAATAAAAAATAAAAAACTTGCCAAGCCGACTCCATTATTTTTAAAAAAGCAGATGTTAATTGCCCTCATGAAAATTCTGTTGCTGAACTTGAATTAAAACTTTGTTCATTTATGGCTGAGCATAACGTTTCGTTTCAAACCATGGATCATTTAAGTGAAATTATAAAGAGTAACCCGATTCGAAAATTGCACCCGATATTAAATTGAAAAGAACAAAATGTACAGGAGTAATAAAAAACGTTATTGGGGAATGTCACAAAAGCGATTTACAAACTTTGTTAAAATCAACAAAATTCAGTGTGCTAGTGGACGAGTCGACTGACATTTCATCATTTAAAACAATGTGCATCGTAGTGCGTCTTTATGACCCTGAAACACAAAAAAAATCGAGCCTTCTATGGGAATTGCGACCTTTGTTTGAGAAGAACGATTTTGACGCTGCAAATCAAGGTGCAACTGGAGAAGCCATTTATAATTCGATTATCAGAAGCTTTCAAGACCGAAATGTTCCTACAGATAATATAATTGGGTATGCATCAGACGGTGCAAGCGTTATGATGGGCCAGCACAACTCAGTAGCTAGTCGATTTATGTCAAACAATCCCGGCATAATCATTCTTAAATGCATCTGCCACTTATTACACCTGTGTGCAAGCGAAGCGTGTAAGAAATTGCCAAGGCGTTGTGAGGATCTAGCCCGAAACGTGTATGGATACTTTAAACACAGCTCAAAACGTCAATCTGAATTTGTCGAATTCCAGGTGTTCACTAATACTAAAATGCACAAGCTACTGCACCCCTCCCAGACACGATGGCTCTCCTTATTAGCAGTTGTCGATTACTGGAACAGTGGGAACCTTAACTGTTTTTTACGAGAAAGTGGCTAGATGAGCGTATTGTGTCTGCAGAGCATACATTCAATGACTTGAATGATCCATTCATGAAGCTATATTTTATATTCTTGCAATGGGTGCTGCCTAAGTTCGTGAATATAAACGAATATTTCCAAAAAAGCGGTGTCGCAATAACAGATTTAGATAGAAAACTGAGAGCAACTTACCAAGAGCTTCTGTTGTGTTATATTTGCAGTGAGTTCTTGCCGTACAAATGCAGGCTTGCGAGCACCCCTACGCCGCCTAACTAATCAATATAACGAGATCTTTGAAGACAATGACTTCTTTTCTGTCACCGCTCATAAATTTAAAAGTCAAATCTACAAGATAATTTTAGATTATAATACCTAGTTAGTTTAATACTTACTCATTCTCTCTTCCTCTCTCTTTTCCCTAATTGTTGTATGTTAGTTATTGTCTTATTAATTCTACTATATTATCTGTGGGTCCAACACGCACTTGGCCGGTTTTTTACCGATAACACAAGCAATTTGCCGCTCCATAATACGCTTTAGATACTAGTAAACCTCTTCCTACCTACCTTATAAAGCGTAATACAACAAATACTCTGGCTGGACGAATAACATATTTCTTCGAATGCGGATCCCGCATGTGTAGTCCTGCAAAAATGGTGAGGGATCCCGCGTATGCGGAATTGAATTTCCTAAATGTGACAATGTATGTAAACTGATAATGATAATTATATTTGTATTGTTTCAGGTGTGGCGTCTGTGATCTGCACTGTGCCTCAATTTAATTTCATCATATTGGCAACACTGCCACGCCACTTCCACTTCCGACTACGGGGTTCTCAGAAGAGGAGAGAAAAGTTTTGTAAATGTTATACGCGGCCATTTGTGCGCTCGGTCGGTTTTCTCATTCCAATGTTCAACAGAATAGTCATTTAAGGTGTTTGAAAGGTGTACGTGTGCCGTAAACAAAAATATACGTAGTGTTTTACAACAACGTCGTTTTTATACACCCTGGCGCCTTCGTGCACCTAAACAGGTGTAGCCAAATGGAGTCACATTGTAAAATTTTATGAACTGGACTACTCAAATACAAACTTTGTATTTGCACCCGGCCTCAGAGAAGAACATCTGAATCCGAATACGAAACAAAAGATGAGGGTAAAACTAGCCGTTCAAGTGCTGAGTTACACAGTTGCTGCTGGTCTATTAGCTAAAATAGCACAAGGTAATTTGGTTTATTGAAATTTATGCATGTGTAAAGGATGCCTAGATAGTTTTAGGGTTCCGTCGCTCTAAACGGCTAAAATGGAGTTTCATGTCGGCTCTTCTCCATAGGAAGCGACCAATTGGAACCGTGCACCTAGCTTCTGACGTTTCATAAGTGCCCTTGTAGGTTTATGTGAAATCAAATATTTTGAATTTGAATGGAACCCTATAATTTCGTTCTGTCCATCTGTCCGTAAGTCACAGCCTGATACTATTGGCCCTATATCATTTGAAAAGCCTTTTATTCTAAAAATCCATAGTACATCATAATATTACAAATGTGAAAAATATCTGTCTCTGTGTGACTGTTACGTTTTCTACGCACGGCTAAAACATTGCTGAACCGATTTCATTACATACAACAAATACACATTTTTTTTAAATTTTGTCCTTCCTTCTGTCTGTCTGTTTGTTCCGGCTAATTTCCGAAACGGCCGAACCAATTTTTACGGGACTTTCACTGGCAGCTGTACATACAATTAAATAAAATTGATTTATAGAATACCACGCGGACGAAGTCGCGGGTAACAACTAGTAGTAAACTAGTAAATAAATTGATACATTCTTATATTTTGGTTCGTTGGTCTAGTTGCTGGTCTGCCTCGTTGGTTTAGTGGTCGCAAGCGTTACTGCTGAGCATGAGGTCCTTTTTTTTTTTTTTTTTTTGAGTGTGGGAAATCATCAAATAACTTCTCCCGCTCTGGGCGGAGCGGGAGGGCGTGTCAGACTCTTACTGACTAAAACCCACCCGTGTTCCTTCGGCTGCCCTGTTGCCGGGGGCCACGATCTCCCTTTCGGTTTTCTTCGCAACCCCGGCAGGCATCGGCCCTAGTGGACCCCTTCGAATCTGCTGACATCTCTTTGAGGCGCGCGTGGAACACAACGCGCCGTCGACCCGGGCCTGGTCCTTATCGGACGGTGAGCCACCCATTGCTCACCGCCCGCAAGCCCGCGCCTACGGTGGCCGGAAATCGCCTCGCGATTCCCGACGCCCTGGGCGTCTCCTCCTGCGGCGGTTAGGGGCATGAGGGCGCGAAATTTGCCTCTCCCTCACGCGTTCCGCCTCCTCCTTCGCGAGCATTACCGCTTCGCAGAAGGAGGTGACGGCCTCCCATTTCCTTTCGCTCCGTACCATGGCCTGAACCAGGGCCGGACGCGAGAGATCACCGCCGCCGATCGCCTCCACGAGGACACGGCGATGCTCCGCCCAAGCTGGGCAGACCTCCACCGTATGCTCCACCGTGTCCTCCGGGCGATCCACACAATGGTGACACCCGGACGTTTCCTCCCGCCTTATCCTGTGCAGGAACCTCCCGAAACTGCCGTGTCCGGTGAGGACCTGCGTCAGGCGGAAGGTGAGGACGCCGTGGCGCCTCTCTAGCCACTCCTCAAAGAGGGGTCTTATCGCCGCAATTGTGGCGTGCCCAGAGCATGAGGTCCTGGGTTCGATTCCCGGGTCGGGCAGTGTTATTGGGTTTTTCTATCTGAAATTTCTCAGTAGCAGCTCGGAGTCTGGATTTGTGCCCGGTTGTTGGCAAAAGGTTCGCCCCCTATTACATGGGACTTAAACAACTGGCGAAATGTGGGTGTGCCTGCTACAGGGACACCTCTGCCCAACCCTTCGGGAAAACAAGGCGTGATGTTATATTGATGGTATTCTTATATTTTAAATCATCATCATAATAAAATGAAATATTTTGTGATTACAGGTGAATTAACTGCTGACGCGGCTGTAACGGCGGATATTGTAGACAGAATGGACAAGCTGTTCGACACGCTGAATAGCGACACGGCGGATCTACGGAGAGGAAAACCTTTCTCGACAAATTTGAAAATTTCATCACCTCAGATTAAATTTATAAGTAAAATGAAGCTATTTTTACAGTCACTCAAATTTCTAGGCTCAAACTGACACCACCATCGCAAATAGGTTGGCTGTGGACGCTTAATGGGGTAGAAATTTTGTGGGAGAGTTTGCGCCAAAAACACAAAACAATAAAAAGTCTAGCGACTCGAAGGCTACAACAAGATCCTTTGGAAAATTTATTTGGGTGTATTCGAGGAAATTGTGGTTCAAACTGTAGTCCTACCACTGGACAGTTTGTCGCAGGCTTAAAAACGGCTATTATAAGTAACCTTTCTCACATTGGTGGTGGAAACTGTGAGCTCGATACGAATGATGTCATTATTGACAATTTTAATATGTTTTTTGGAAACAATAATTTGCCTGAAAACCGTACCGAAGAAACTTCATCTTCGGTATGGAGATTAAATGACGACAACATTCACCAGGAAGTATTTGAGGAGAGTGGTGAATCCCAAGCATGTGCTTATGTGTGTGGATTTTTAATTAAAAATTTAAGAAATAAAAAACTGTGAGAATTGTAAAACAATATTTACGACATCGGATCGTACAGTTATGCATTCTTTTATACAATTTAAAGAATATAATGATTTTAAAGAATCTCTAAATTATGCAAGTAAAAACTTTGTTCAGTGTGTGGAATTTTGTGCCACCTCTATAAATGCTTATTTGTCAACGAATAAAAATAAAAAATAACATAAAAAATCATTAATGCGTGATATAACAAACATTTTAAAACTTTCCGTCAATTTTAACTATTTAAACGATTACGAGGAGCACAAAGAGCAAAATATAAATTATATTATTAAAAGTGTCTTTCATATAACAATCATTTTGATTTTGTACAATAAAAAATAGATCTTTTTCGCAAGAATCCGCCACAGTAGCACTTAAGAAAAAAATTAATTTATTGAAACATGTGTAGGTAGTTTTTTCTTAGTGCTCTTAATTATATAATTTATATTTTGCTCTTTCTTGGTAACTATTGTGTTACCGTTTTTTTTAGACATGATCAAAGATCAATCTTTAAAGAAGGCCTCTGTAAATGTTATATAATATAATTTATGTACGAGTTCCTCTTATACAATTTGGTCTGCATTGTAAACAGAGCTCATTCATTTAAAGGAGGAATTTTACTTATATATTATGTAAATTTATGATGTTGGTGATGTATATATTCGACTGCCCATTTTCATAGTTCCTATCTATGCAACCTATTGTGTAATTTGTAATAAAGTACTTCTGACATAAAAGACCTACTGTTTTTAATTCAAAGTTTTCTACAAGCAAGAATTGTTTCCTATTCACCTTTTATGTCAGATATTTATTTAATTTAAACAATAAGACTGCTTGACCATCAAAGCGGAACTGGAAAATTGCACATCAGTTATAGTTTCCTAGTTCTGCTTTCGTGGTCAAACAGCCTTATTCTTTAAATTAAATAAACATCTCAAATAAATTAGCTTTTGAATTTCCCGCAGAATTTTAAGTTTTCGGGGGCATCCACCAGGTGGCACCAAAAACCGTACCATTTTATTTGTACGTAGTTGTCATTCTTCTAGAGTAAGTATGTTCCTTGGTACAGCCTGCATAAACATTGTTGTGTTCCTCAGTGTGTGGAAATCGAAGGTACGTAACCACTGTTTGAAACCGGACACCAAATCAGTTTATACGCCCTGTCTTTGCACTGGTGCAATTTGAAAGTTAAACGTAGCCTTTTGAAAGGTATGTGCGTACAGACAGGCTTATTTCATACTCATGTAATGCAAAAATAATAAATACATTACTAGCCAACCATGCCCTCTTCTCTGGGCGACATAATTATTTTTTAAGAAAGAGGGGTTTGGGGTATGTATATAGAAATATACCTGCGACGTATGTTTAGAAAAATACATGAATAGTCTCTGTGCATTCAAACTATCATATAGAAATATAATGGAGAAAATGATCTTAAAAATAAGAATTGAAGTAATTCTATATGCTTAAACTCCTTTTTTGCAGGCTCTAACAGAGATCTTCATTGGTTTCCAAACCCTGATAAGGACATCGCTCGTTTCCGAACATGGGTTCATGCTATTGGAGGAGAAATTTTGAGTCTGAGCAATGAAAATATTTATAAACTTCGTCGAGTATGTCATGCTCATTTCGAAGAGAAATATGATTGCCGTAACAACAAAATTTCTAACATAGCTGTACCAACATTACTTATGCCAGGTTGGTAAACTATGTAATTTGTCTAATAAATGTATAGTAGCTATAAGCTTTTAATGTGTCATAATTATGGCACCATAATATGTTATTGTCATATAACATTAAATTGTTAATAAATATTGCATATATTGTATTTAGTAAAACATTTACTATAATTTAGCATTTTGCTTATATGTAAAAAGTTTCATCAGAATTAACCTGTTCCTTTCAGGAAATTTGAATTAGAATTTCGAATGGAAGATAATATTTGTTACCCTTATGATTTAGAGATATTATTCAGTTTGTTCTTGAATTAATTCAATGTGTTATTTAACAGAGAGGTTGTTTCTTTCGTTTCCACAGTTTGGTAGGGTGTTTGTATCAATCTTATTAAATTTGCCTACATTATTGTTGCAGGACCACTATCTATATCAAAATTTATCTACACTGATAGAAAATCATTCAGGGAAGTTGGAAATTTACCTTCTGCATCAAAAAGTCAGTATACCTAAACTTCACATAAAGGTGCTCCACACAGCAGTTATGTAAGATTATAGAATGTTTCATAACATTTGTTGTTTGAAAGTTTCAAGTTGTTTTGTAAGAAAATCTTGAAAATGATGTACATTGTAACATAATTATTGTCATGGTACACAATGTTTGATAACATTATCTAACTGATGTGTCAGCACTTCAAGGAGATTCATTAATATTACTTAGCATGTCTATCTTACACTTGTAATTTGACCAGAACTGCCACAGTGACTGAAATAATGCTCAGCCAAAGTAATATTATGTACCTATTTGTAAGGCCTCAGGGAGCATATACTATTTTTGCATTTTTTGTTTTACTATGACCTCTACAACTTTTAACCCAGCTGATAATAACTTGGCTTAGGCCCGTACTATCAGTTCCTCGCTACCTAGTTAGCCGAGCAAAAGCAATACACACAAAAAATAATTATTATTTCTTAGCCATACACTTCACTTTTGATGTAAAGTAACTATGTGAATAAGTTTTTCTATAAATTGGCATTTATCCTCTATTATTGATGGTGCCTATGTACAAAAAGACATGTCAAAAACCGAGGTTTACAGAAAAGCGTTTTTAATGTTCAAACTGCTCTAAAAATTATTCTATGTACACATAGAATTATTTTTAGAGCGGTTATATATGTATATATTTAACGCATATTTATTTCATGCAGAAGCAACATATATTCAGTTACAACAATTTGTCCTATTATTTTTGTTTCAGGACCACTATCTCTATGAGATTCCCAAAAGCCATTAAAAGAAAATGAGGCACCAGCACAAGGTTGATATATAAATAAAATCCAATTTTTTCTTACTACAAGTTTGCTGATTGCAAATTTTTGTTGCTAATTAATAATGTTATAACAATTGTTTTGCTTTATATCAGTTCAGCAGCAAAAACATATTAAAATTTATAAGTAATTAGTAGCAATAGTATATAGTTTTAAAACAATAAACTTAATTATAACTTTTGTATTCCAGCCATTATTGAACCTGATACAACTGTTGAGAATCTTAAAATACAAGAATACAAATTGCAGGATAAATACGGTGAGTGGCACTTACTTAAATTTAAAGAAAAAAAAATAGAAACCTGAAGATAGAGTACTACGTTCATGTCCACTGCCTTTATCTTTCACTCTACAACTCTTAAGAACGGTTGAAGCCATGGGGCACAGCAGTATTTATCACATTTGATCTGCTGGAAAGTACTTCTGTTTAAATAATAATTTTAATAAAAGAATAGCTAAGGTAGCTTGTTTTTAAAAGCTTCATTTTATTAGCAGGTCCAAACACTTCTAAAAAAGTAGTTACTCATGTGAAAATGGCCAAAAAGGAGCACAACTTATAAAGGGTGTCCAGCGGAAAATTTTGTTTTTTAAACTTAAATAAAAAACATATTATTACATTCAAAATATTTATTCTATTTTTAAAACAAAGAACGTTTCTGCGGATTTTATTTTTTTTAAATAATGTCTTCCAAGTGACGTCCGTTTCGCGCAACACACTCTTGTAAGCGAACCCTCATATTGGCGAATACGCGCGAACACAGTGCTTGGGGGATTGCATCAATTTCACGCCGGATATTTTCTTGTAGGGCAGATATGGTGCGGGGATTATTACAGTACACTTTAGACTTGAGGTATCCCCACAAGAAAAAATCACAAGGCGTCAAGTCAGGCGATCGTGGTGGCCAGGCTATGTCTCCGTACTTGCTTATTAATTTTCCAGGGAAAATATCCCTTAACTTCGACATGGATACCCTAGAAGTGTGCGGGGTTGCCCCATCTTGCTGGAAATGTGTCCTATTGTTGCGCCCTGGAAAAACTTGCAATTGCGGCACCAAAAACTCATCAATCATGCGGCAGTATACAGAGGAATTCACAGTTTCCCCCTCATTAAAAAAATACGGTCCGATTATTCCATGAGCTGAGATGGCGCACCATACTGTGGTTTTAGGGCAGTGCAAACTTTTCTGATGACGTTCTCTTGGGTTGTTGGGATTCCAGTAACGCATATTTTGCTTGTTTACGTAACCCCCGATGTGAAAATGTGCCTCATCGCTGAACAATATGTTTCCAAGTGTTCTCGGGGTTCGAAATCGTTCCAAAGCCGTTCTGGCGTACCTTTCCCTTGAAACATAATCGTTCTCATTTAATTTTTGGACAATTTGCATTTTATAGGGATGAAGCTTTAGTTTTTTTTTCAAAATCGTATGCACAGTTGACTTCTTAATGCCTGTAGAGGCGGCAATCTTTCTTACTGATTTCCTTGGATTTCTTAGAATTTCTTGACGCACCTGTGTCACTCGTTCTGGTGTTGCTGCCGACGTAGACGGTCCTGGCGGCGGCCTATTGATCATTGTCCCTTCTTCTCGAAATCTTTGCACCCACGTTCTGATAAGCTGCGTACTCGGACCATCGCTTAATCGCCGAATGTTGTAATGCAAACAAAAAGCACGACGCGATCGAATAGGCGAATTGCCGTTCATTAAATATTGCTCCACCGCGTACGCGACCAATGACTCATGGCGACTGACAAATCCGCAGAAACGTAGCTTCTAGCGCCACCCCCTCCGCGGCCCTAACCCCGCTAACAAATGAGTAACGTTGATTTAAAGTTGAAAAATTCCCGCTGGACACCCTTTACCAAAAATTGGTAAACATAAGGATTAAATTATCTAAATGCCGGAACAGAACACAAAAACAATCCCTACAGTTAAAAGCAGCCAAAAACTTTATGAAGAATAGCAACTTCCTGCTAAAATTTTAACCATGTTGCAGTTCAGAGAATACAAAAAGAAAGGAAAAGGCAGAAGATTTTCCACGGAAGAAAAAATATTAGCTTTAGCAATGCTGAAGCAAAGCCCCAAAGGCTATCGCTTTCTGCAATGTTGGTTTTGCCTTCAAAGCAAATACTGACTACATTTTTGAACCAAGCCAACATAAAGTCTGGTATTAATAATGACATTCATAGACCCAATTGTTCAGTAAAAGTAATAACGCAAAAATGAAATTTGGGAGTGGAAACTCCCAAATTTCATTTTCAATTTTACGATTTCAGTTCTCTGAAATCGTAAAATTGTGAGATTCCTATCTAAATGTAATCTATTCTAAATGATACATTCGTACATATTATTATTATATTATACAGAAAGTGTGTCAGTATGAGATTTTTTTTTTCTACTAACTTGTAAAAAAATTATCTGCACCTAATTTCATCACATGCCAAATTACAAAGGTGTGAGAATTTTTCGGAAAAATATACTCGTTGATTACTAGAATTAAATATTCTATGATGAGTTGACATAGGACGACTACTAAGTAGTATATAATGCAAAATAAATGAAAAAGATTATTAAACACGACATGCAAAAGAACTGAAACAGTTATTCGCCAGTTTATTAAACAAGATTTTCTAATGACAAGTGCTAATTATTCCAAAATAGTATCTACTGTAATGAAAAACTTTGTAGGTGGCGTTAATTATTTTGCAGTAGAAACGGCTCATGTTTGCGGTGTTCTACATCAAGTAAATTTAATGAGGCTGGTAGTGGAAAAGTATTTTTGTTGAAACTATTTGGTTTACCTTTTTTTTTAATAGAAACACCCTGGCCACTTGTTAAAGTAATTTCAGGTACCTAGGTACTTATTTTGAATTTAAAAAAAAAATATTGTTGTTGTCATTCTTTGTGTCAATCCAAATGTGCTCCATAATATAAGCGTTGTAACATAAAATCGTATTTTATTCCAAAAGGTTATGGGCAATTAATCGATTTTAAAAAAGTGGACGCTCTACATATATTCCTATTCAAAAATGGCAAGTGGCGATTCTTCCCTGGTAAGCCCAATACAATCCACAATGACATTCTCAAAACGTCGTGGAAAAGAAAATTTTCACACCTGGTCGTTCGCAATGGAATGCTACCTAGTAGATCAGGATCTTTGGGACATAGTGTCAAAACCGGCAGATCTTACAACAGCAGCAAATGCTAGAAAAGATGCCAGAGCGAGGTCTAAAATATGTTTAGCATGCCACGAAAATGTTTATCCTGTGATTCAAAATGTACAGACGGCATGCGATACTTGGAACAATTTAAAAAAGGCCTATGCAGATTGTGGTCTTGTCAGAAGACTATCTCTAATGAAAAAGCTACTAGCTGTGAAATATGAAGGAAATATGGAAAAGTACGTGAACTTAATGTTGACTACTCAGCAGGAACTGCGCGGCATGAACGCTGCCATAGAAGATGAGTTTTTAGCCATCATTCTACTAGCAAATCTTCCTGAAAGCTACAAACCACTTGTTATGACCCTGGAGCACTCTAACACGAAGATAACATCTGAAGCTGTAGTCTCAGCACTTCTTAAGGAAGATAGCCGACCATCACCGACTACAAGTCTTACTGTACCTGATGCAGCATTACAATGCACCGTGACTAAGAAAAAGTCTTTTCATTCGAAGAAATGTACATACTGCAAGAGATTTGGACACTATAAAAATGAATGTAAAATCTTAAAGAAGAAGCAAGAAACTCCTAGTATTAATACTACTAATTACACTTCACACATTACACTTTCATCTTGTTTTAATGTGTCTCATTCCTCTTCCTCAGATTCTTGGTACATAGACTCCGGTGCTACTTCTCATATGTGTAACAGAAAGGAATACTTTCGTGAAATAACCCCTGTAATTAAGCCTGTCACTGTGGCCAACAATGACCAAATTCTATGTGAAGGTGAAGGTACAGTCGTCATTAATAATATTAATACAATTAAAGATGTTCTTTATGTTCCCCAACTAGCTGCAAACTTATTATCAGTTAGTAACTTAGTTAAAAAAGGCTTTATTGTTTTATTTTCCCTAAAAGGTGCCACTATTCTTCAAAAAGAAGGATGTAAAGTCTCAGGTTCTATTATTGCAACCGCCTCAAACTTCAATGGCATGTATAAACTTAATGTTCCTGATTCGCAAGCTCTTTTAACTACTTCCACAGAGTCTGCATTATTATGGCATAGACGCCTTGGTCACCTTAATACTAAAGCCATGAGTATTTTAAAAAATAAGTTTGTGGGCATTAACTATAATGACACACTGAACAAAATCTGTGTGCCTTGTCTACAAGGCAAACTAGCAAAGAAACCGTTCAATAATTCTTCAAGCAGGTCAAAAAATGTTCTAGAAATAGTGCATTCTGATGTTTGTGGACCCATGAGTACTCAATCTTGGGGCAAAGCTCTCTATGTACTCACATTCACTGACGATTTTTCTCGCAAAACTTTTGGATATTTTCTAAAACACAAAAGTGAAGTGTTCTCTAAGTTTGTAGAATTCAAAAGTATGGTAGAAAATCAAACGGGTCACAAAATAAAAAAGTTTAGGTCCGATTGCGGCTCTGAATATATTAATCGCAATATGACTGCCTTTTTGAAAGAGAACGGAATTTTGCATCAAACTTCTGTTCCCTATAATCCACAACAAAACGGTATTTCTGAGCGAGTCAATAGAACTATTATTGAAAAAGCTAGGTCCATGCTTCAAGATGCTAACTTATCAAAAGCATACTGGGCAGAAGCAGTAAATACTGCAATTTATCTCAAAAATCATTCACCTACTCAAGCGTTAAATAATAAAATTCCAGAAGAGATTTGGACTGGAAAGAAAATTAATCTTTCACATTTACGTGTCTTTGGCTGTGAAGCACATGCACTTATACCCGTAGAAAAACGTACAAAACTAGAGTCAAAAACTCGAAAGTACATATTTGTTGGGTATTCCAGTCAAAGTAAAGGCTTTCGTTTAATTGATCCCCAAAATCCTCGAGTGGTTTTGACCGCGAGAGATGTTGTCTTCATTGAGGATAAGCCTTCTACTAGCGACACTCAAGATGTGTCTCAGTCACAGACAAGTGACATAATTCAAGTACAAGATACTGAAACAGGTTTAGACATGGAAATACCTAAAGTTTCACAAACTGAAACAACTGAAGTTCCAAATACGGAAATACAAGAAATCTCAGAAATAGAAACACCTGAAGTGTTTTTTGACTCCGAAAGTGAGACTATTGTGGAACATCCCCATGTTAATGTTGAAAGCGAAAGGAGATATTCCCTTAGAGACCGACGTCCACCAATAAGATATCCCGACAATGACACCCTAGCAAACTTGACTTCTACGAACTTTGAACCTGAAACGTTTAAAGAAGCCATGGAAGATGTTCATAAAGACAACTGGCTTAAGTCAATGGAAGTCGAATATGATTCACTAATTAAGCACGGTACCTGGATTTTGGTGGACAGACCAAGTGACCGTAAAATTGTGAAATGTAAATGGGTATATAAAATAAAAAGGGATACATCGGGAAATATAATAAAATATAAAGCCAGATTGGTAGCCAAAGGGTTCACCCAGATTTACGGGGTGGACTATCATGAAACTTTCTCACCTGTAACTAGACTATCAACTGTCAGATTGCTAATAGCTTACGCTGTTCAGCATAACTTAGAAGTCGATCACTTAGATGTTGAAACTGCCTTCCTTTATGGGACCTTAGACGAAGAAATTTATATGACTCAGCCAGAAGGATTTATAAAAGAGGACAGCAAAAACAAAGTATGTCTTTTAAAGAGAGCTTTGTATGGATTAAAACAATCCCCTAGACAGTGGCATAAAAAAGTTTGCGAAGCAATGGCAAAGTTTGGTTTAATGAAATCACAAAATGATAATTGTGTATATTATCATAAAAACCAAAATAAGCTTCTTATCGTCGCCATATTTGTGGACGATTTTTTCATATTTTCTAATGATAAGGAAATGAAACAAAAGTTTAAAAGCGCTATTAGCAAAGAATTCTGTGTCAAAGACTTAGGTTCCTTAAAAGACTGTCTTGGTATGAGAGTTTTGTATACCAAAAACGGCATTACTCTTGACCAAACCAAATACATAGATAAGCTTATTTCTAAATTTGGAATGAGTGATGCCATATCAGTTTCCACACCCATGGAACCTGGTCAAAAACTCACTTACAGAGACATTAATGACGATCAGCCAGATTTACCTTACCAGCAGCTCATTGGATCACTAATGTATGTTTCCATTGGCACTAGACCCGACATCTCACATGCAGTGTCATTTTTAAGTCAATTCAACACACATTACGGGGAGGTGCACTGGAGAGCTGCCAAGCGGGTACTGAGGTATCTTAAGGGTACCAAGGACCTGAAACTTCACTATCATAAAGTCATGCCAGACTATCCCATCGGTTATGTAGATGCAGACCATGGAAGTAATATCATCGATCGTCGTTCATTCACAGGTTTCTTTTTCATTATGAGTGGAGCACCAATTAGTTGGGAGTCACGCAAACAAAAAACAGTCGCACTCTCAACTACAGAAGCTGAGTATATGGCTCTTAGTGAAGCGTGCAAAGAAGCCATATACCTCAAGGCGTTTTTTAAAGAAATATTTTCTTTGGATCGCCCAATCAAAATTTATACAGATAATCAAAGTTCATTAAAATTATCTCATAACGACACCTTTCACGCACGCACCAAACACATCGATATAAGGCACCATTTTATTCGCGATTCACTTAATCAACAAAACCTTGTCTTAAATTACATTAACACACGTAATATGCCAGCCGATGTCCTTACTAAACCTTTAACAAAACTTCGACATTTCATGTGTCTTAAAGGTTTAGGTATAACCGAGGCCATAAGCTAGCTTGCTTTTGTTTTTTGTATTCATTGTTTTGTTAAGTGTTCGTGATTATTGTTTATAGTGTTTGTTATTAATTTATTAGGGTGTATATATTTTTTGTATATCTGTATGTACAGGATGTTTCCATTACGGGGAGGTGTTGAAACTATTTGGTTTACCTTTTTTTTAATAGAAACACCCTGGCCACTTGTTAAAGTAATTTCAGGTACCTAGGTACTTATTTTGAATTTAAAAAAAAAATATTGTTGTTGTCATTCTTTGTGTCAATCCAAATGTGCTCCATAATATAAGCGTTGTAACATAAAATCGTATTTTATTCCAAAAATTTTGCGATAAGGTACTTTTGTTTTCAGATTAACTAGTGCTAGTCCTGTTGTAATTGCATTAGAAACTAAAAGATTTATACAATATGGGAATCAAGATAGATATTGATAAAGTTTTGACGCATCACGATTTTATATTATTTTATGATAACAGACTATAATGGCCATGGAAAGAGACCCATTTTATTTTATCTAAATATTGTTATGGATGCAAGGAGAGAGTAGACATGGCAAAATCAAGATTAATACACTTCTTTCTACCTATGTCTAGACAAAATATCGAGTTCTTGCTAAAAACACCATTTTTTTGGTGTACTTATTGTGATTTTAGTGTCTATGATCCCTACTGATGAATGTCAGTATCGTGTAAATTGATTTTGTTTTTTTTTTTACTACATTTTTTAGTCTTTTAACCGCCACAAAGAGATGACAAGCTGATTTTGCTCAGCACACCAGGTTCACGACTAAATGACAAGGCCATGGTGTGCCGGGCACAATTTGACTTCTCATTTATTTGTGAGTGTGGTGGGAAAAGGTCAAAATGTTTTCTATGAAACGCTTTTTACTATATGATTTTTAAATTATGTATGTAACCAATATATGACTAAATAATTGTTTCGTTCCTATACTTAGTCTGAAGGTATTTTTAAGTAACTTAAACGTAAAGACTTAACGCAGTTCCTACTTTTATAATTTAATATATGTATATTTAATTTAGTTTGATACATATTTAATAATATGCTCAATCTTAAAATACAACTAACTGTGGTTATTATTAATATTGTTTGATGATACCAAATATTAGAATATGCATAGAGTTAAATGTTCAATAATTTATAAAAATTTATATAAGATGTATAGATAGTGTTTCGCTAGGGCTTACCGACTACGTAAGCGTGAAATTACTATTCGTTATTGTTATTAATAATGTAAAAATACCTATACTTACTATTTATCGTGTAAAATGTGCATCATTGGTTATTAATAACAAGATGATTTGATGTTTAAGTTTCAATTGTGTTTGATTTGAAAAAAAAGCTCAATAAGTACCTCATTAGTATAAGAAAACTTAACCAAGTTTAAATGCTTCGTAACAATTTTGTTACCATCAGCTTTGTTACTGTGCCCCTAATTTTCAAGACAAAATCTTTTTTTATTGATAATTTAAATCATTAATTACTTAAATTCCGATGTTAATTAAATGACAAATTTTAATAACAAGATACGTTTTATATTCATTTTGTGTACTTTCGTATTTTAATCTGAATAATAGAATATCGTAATGTTCGAATGTCATCACTGGTAACAAAATTGTAATAAGGAGGCATTTTTCTTGGTTATATTATAATATATCGTATTTTTTCAAATTGATTTAGTTGATCCAACGTGTGCTCTTTTATTTCGTATTAAAGAAAATTTGATGGTTTTGATTGTTTATTTTTTAATCGCATTTAATTTAAGTAACAAACCTGACGAAATATCCTTGACTTACCCTCTATTTTATTTTATTTCTCATAATTACGTGATTAATTATTGGTTTTAAGCTAAAAATCGTAAAATATAGAGTTTAATGAAATGCAAACAAGTACAATCTCACATAAAAAATATAGTTGAAATTACATCTTACTACTTTTAATACCTATATTTTTTTGTGAAAATGCTCTTATATTCAATTTATGTCACGTTTTACTTAAATATAATTTTATATACGATATACTAATTTGGTGTGTAATAAGTGTGCACAATAATTGTTGTATTATGCAATTACATTAACCTTTTTACACACAAATTAACGAATTTTTGTGTTTACATTAGGTGGAACGAAACGTGTAGCGACGCCATTTTGTTTTAGAGCGTCTTTTTTATCTGTCAGTCATCGTTTGTTGCCCTTGCAGTTGAGATCGTTTTACGTATTCACACAGATTATTGGAGACCGTATCTCGGCCTTTCTCAGCAGGGTTATATTCATAAGAGAGTAAATCACAGTGACCCAACAAATAAATTTGTGGCACCAGACAGGACACACACCCAGCGTATAGAGAGCCAGTGGAGAGGATTGAAAAAACAATTTCGACAACAACAAAACAAACACAACTTTACAGACTGGTTGTGCGAATATTCATGGAGGCGTAGAATCATGATAAACCACCATCTGGATCCATACGAAGAATTATTAAAAGCAATAAAATATGTTTATAAATTAGATTGAATAAAAAATATTTATAAAATTCCTTGTGTTTTATTCTCACTATATGAAAATCCGTTATTTTTCTATCCGGTTATTTTTTTATAAACCACCCAGAAGTAGGAGCCTCGCGCAGCGGGGCTCCGTCAACCTGGCTCCCCCCGACTCTTTCCTTCAATAAATTAGGTTTATTTTTATGTCCAAAACATTACGAAAGCCCGGAAAACATAACCTCAAAATTCATTCTAGCCTAAAAACTTCAAGCATGGATATCTCCATAACCATGGGGCTCCGAGATGTGGGGATGGTGCAGGGGGCAGCCCCTCCCCCCCACCCTCACCCTCCCATAAATCAATGGTCCATACTGGAATTTTTAACCCAGATTTTGAATTTAAAAATCTGTTAAATTCAACGCTAATTTCTTCCCAGCAGTTTTTACGTCTTCCATGTATTAGCATCACTTTTTTATTTTCTATTATATGTGCTTTACTCAAGACTATATCTTTCAGCAGATTTATCTCGACTGCACTGAAGTTGGTGCATCGTTTTTTCTCCATTCTGAAATTATTCCGAACAAGAAACAATACCGAATCGAAACAAATAATACTAAAATCACTACACAAACAAATCACACGCGACCACAACAGACTCAAAACGCAATACTTCAATTTTGACATTTTACTATCAACCTACAAATGTTGCTATTCTCTAAAAGCGACATAAAAAACAAATTGGCAAATCAGTAAAAAAAAACTGTTTATGCTTCGCTAAAGACTCCTATTAATTCGCGTGCTTGCGTAAGAAAATTATTATTTAACAAGCAAACGGCCATTATTTCATTACCTACCTTATGATGTTGATTTTTGCGGGTCAAAAAAAAATTACCCTGAAGCAACTTTTTTTTGAGGTAGCCACACGCCAATCTCAGATCGGAAGTTAAGCGAAAGAAATGCTCCACTTAGAGTAAGGCTAGTTAGGGTGGACTTTATTTGCCGCTTAACTTCAATCCTATATTGAAATACACTTAAGGCGTTCTTATCTTCAATCCTGGATCACTTCGAGATAAGCTATTATTGAAATACCGGCCCTTAGTTTTAGGCTGGGTTGCACCATCTTACTTTAACTTTAACAAACATCGAAACTTCAGTTAAAGTAACAGTTAGGCCAAAAATGAGTTGCACCATTTGACAAATAGTTTAATGTATGTCATAACTTTAATAATTTAATTTAATAATTTAATTTAATATATGTCATAACTTTAACCGTAACGGTAACCGCTCACTTTTCGCTGGTTAGTGCTATTGTTTGTGTTAAATTAACCGTCAACTGTCAAACGCGTTGAATATAACCTCTAAACATCATGTCCCTACTCCAAGAAATACTCGCGGAAACCAGTTCTGAAGACGAAATCGATGATCTTGTCATTGTAAATAGAAAAAGAAAAGTCTACTTACCTAGACCCGATAGTTTTTCCACATGGGACGAAGAATGTGTTTCTTGGCGAGATTTCGAGCTTCTAAAAACGTAGCTAGGTGGCTGAGTTTACGATTGCACCGCTGTTTAGAGCATCCTACGATGAAGTAAGTTTCCTTTTCTAGCATAGTATTTACTTTTTACTTACTTATTTAGTGACTGTCTATAATATTTTTGAAATGCTCTCAATTAAGTTTATTAATTACTATAGGTATGGTATCTTTATTTTTCAGAAATAAAGCAGTAACTCCAGTACAGCAAGTACTCATCGCATTAGAATACTATGCCTGTGGTTCATTCCAAAGATGCGTTGGCGATACAGCTGGTGTTCATAAGTCTACAGTATCACGCATAATATATAGGGTGAGCCGGGCAATTGCAAGCATGCGAGCAGAGTGGATATCCATGCCACAGACCATTGAGGAGATGGAGAGGACAGCGACAGAATTCTATGATTTAAGTGCTTTTCCGAAAGTAATCGGAGCAATTGATTGCACTCATATACCGATAAAGTCTCCAAGTATATTATTAACACATTAACAACCTAGTCCATGAGGCATATATGCTAAGGAATCAATTAGAAGAGATGACACATAATTAATTTTATTTGCAGGTGGCCCAGATGCAGAAAATTACAGAAATAGAAAATTGACTTTTTCTATGAATGTTCAAGTTATTTGCGATGCAAAAATGTACATTACTAATATTGTTGCACGTTGGCCTGGTAGCAGCCATGACAGTCATATATTTAACTCCAGTGTCATCAAGGTAGAAACATTTAATCATTAATACATACTTACCATAATGTCGGTTAGAAACAAAACTGGTCAAATCCAAAAATAAAGGTTTTGGAACACAGTACGCCATTTTTTTCAGTGAAAAATCTTGTTTTTGCTACCGGTTTCAAAAAGAGTCAAATCTAAACCAATTCGTAGAAAAATCGATTCGAAATGACTGCTCAGTATCAAAAAGAGTCAAATCCTTTAGAGCTTAGAAACGAAATCGGTCTAATCCGCGTAGCCAATCAGAAGCCAGAACCATGTATGAAAATGACAGCCGACCGGCGGCCATTTTGCGGAGTGATGAGCGCATGGATCGTGGTTTTGTGTATTCGTCGCCGTTTTTTATTTAAAGTTAGTGTTAAATTACAATAAAATGGATAATTTAATAAAGGAAACTACTCCCCAGTTGTCACGGAAAAGGACACAGCAAAAAGCTGATTGGAAATGCAACAAATTGAAGAAGGAAAGGTATGTTTGTACTGCTTTGATTACTCACGCTGCCTTTCGTGGTGCTAAACATGTGGTGGTTTTATTTTGGATCATCTACTGAATAATTTACTACCTATTTTCTTGCAATTTGTTTGTTTTTTTACTTAGATGGCATGAACTATTTTTTATCTGACTACGGTGAAGCCCAAAAGGAGGGTTTGGTGTAGTCAGTATAATAATTGTATGTGTGTTCATTTCTATCTTACCTCGTAACTATTAAACGGTTGAACCAATTCCGGTAAATTATGCGTCGTTACATTTGTCTTGATAACGCAAGTGTCCATATTATGTAAACCTAAACTTACAATACTATAGAAAAAGCATGTGGGAGTGTGGGACCCATTGAAAGTGCTTAATATACTTTTTTTTGTAATATTTACTTATTTATGATTGTTTTTATTTTAGATACACTCCAAAAGAGCCACCAAATTTAAGACTTCCATGTGACCACTACACCAAAGCATACAGGTGCACTTCATTGAGTCATGCTGATATAATAGCATTTAATAAAGCTTTCTACAAAAAACCGGACAAAATTTATCAGGAAAACGAAAATTACTAGAGAAAGGGGTGGTAATTTGGAACCCCTTAATATCTCAGAAACAGACAGCGACATCTGTTAAAAATCTATGCAATTACGTTGAACTGGTATCATAGAATGTATTCACTGCCACTAGCGCCAGTTTGGATCAAGTTTGAACCTGTCATTCAAAGTTGAAATTTGTGAGTGGTTGACCAAAAAGGGACCTGGAGGGATTGGAAACCGTTAATTTTTTTTTTTGAATTTTTTAATCTGTGGTCTTTTAGCTTTGTTTTGGTCTAACCAGAATATTTTTAGGTGCTGTAGTGTTTTTTTTATGATTTTTTTTGTGAGCCGAGGCAGTTTTGGAAAAATTACACCTTGCACACAGCGCACACTAGTTTTTGTGATGTCAGGTAAGTGGATACAATCAGTTTTATTGTACTTTTAAGGTTATCTCTAGTGCAACGAAGTCTCTATATCGTGTGCAGGTCCAAAAAGACGTTCGTACTTGTCAGAAAGTGACGACGACGCTACTCAAATGGACAGTCCTAAAAGTTTAAAGGTCTCCAATGATACCCAAGGTAATTAAAACAACTTATTTTTGTTTCAAAGTCTATAATGGAGCTCACACTTCAATATTAAATAATCTGCGAGTAGAAACTTAACAATTTTTCTGTGTTTCAGAAGTCAAAGAAAACTTAAATCCTAATAAAATTAATGATGATAATATTTTGTTTGAACAATACGGTCAAGCTTGGGATGACACAATAAATGAAGCAATTCCGAAGATGTTGGATGCTCCTACTCAAACGGAAAAAGATGTTGAAGATTTTTTTAAAAAAAAAGAGGCGTCTAATGAGGCTTTCGGAGTATTTGTCGGCAAGGAACTATCCACTGTTCCACAAATAAAGAGGCGCTTCGTGATGTATGAAATAATAAAAATAATCGAGCACAGTAGTAAATAATTGACAATAGTAATAATTATGAAGTCTCATCACAAACATTACAATCACAAATAAAAAATTATAATAATGAATAGTCTTTACTTTTTGTTTTGTTTGCATGAACGTATGGTGTGCCCTGGTTCTTTACAACGCCCACAGGTAGTAACTTTCCTGGGTTTTTTAGCAGAAGGACCTGGCTGATCTTCTTTAGCCGTCTGTTTTTTAGCAGAAGGTCCTGGCTGATCCACTTTAGCCATCTGGCTTGTAGGTTTCGCTTCTTGTGGTTTTGGGCATGTTAGGTTAGCTGCGTCTTTCGAAGTGCAAAGGGGTGCTATTTCCTCGAATAAATACCATTGTCTTGCAAGTGAAAGCCCTGGTGGAACTAATAAATTTGGCATACCAGTGATATCATCTAAAGTCACTCCCTTCTTAACAATATTAAATTTTTGAGCTGAACTGTTAGCTAGAACTTTACATTCCACTGTAAATGGATCATCCGATTTAATAGTGAAGTGGTGATATCGTGTTATTCCTGGAATAGTTGTGAAGAATTCGCTGAGGTAGGCGTTCCACTCATACCACTGAACATTTATTATTCCGTTCACGTAGTCATTCGTACAGATAGCCTTATTTTTTCCCGAAACTGTCGAGTTAGCCACACATTCTTCGATATCATGCAAAGTATCTACTGTAGATTTAGAAAACTTCTGTTTAAAAAGTCCAAACATTCTGTCTGGGGAAAACTTAGTGTGGCCCACCAATAAGAAGTTAAGATGCACTGTCTTGTTTAAATCCCTTGCTACCCTCCATGCACAGTAATGCACAACAGCATTGTTTTTATTTTGACCCACGCAGTTATCTGCACAAATATGCTGAATATCTTGGTCACAAATATTGGATTCTAAATGGTGATGAATGAGATTAATCACACTGTTTGCCCCTTTTCCTATGTTGTCACATTCATCTATGAGATAATTCGTCTGTGTGTTGTCTGCTTCATCATTTATTCCAAAAAGGCCACATTTTCTTGCAGTTTTAAAAAAGGCAGGTCCAACTTGCATTTCAGATGAGGGATAATGGATATTCTGTGCATAATCGATACTGAAGACACGCATTCCAGGTTTCTGCTCCAGTTGTTTGGCTTGAGTTAGAGCTACACTTGCATCTTTCCTTATATCATTGTAGAATTTTCTTTGAATATCAGCTTCTTCTAAATGATTAATTGCTTGCTTCAGTTTTTCAGTCTTCGTCTGATCGGGCATGTTAATATTACGCATGATGGCTATATTATTATCTCGACATACTGGACAGAGATCAGAGCTTGGTTTCATGGATGTTATGTAAGGCACATATGTATTCCAACATTGTATGAAAGTCGTCCAGCCGACATGATCAATATTGCTATCATTGCATGACTCCACATAGTTTCTATACATACGCCTTTTTGTTAAATTAGCAGGCAATTTCATGACTCTAAAGTCCCAAAACTGCGGAAGTCGACCAGGTAGTGGAATAGATACTTTTTCAGCTGTATTTTTAATAAATTTAACTATCATATCCAAATGTTCTGTGGGAGTTGCATTATGAATAGGTTTGCCTTTTAGACCATGAACTTTATCAGCCACTCCTTTCTCATCAAAATGTTTGAGAATATTTTTGAAGGCCTTGATGCCTATTGCATGAAGAAATAAAAACGTTGACTGGCATATTTCTATATCGGCATGAAAATATTTGTTCCGCAATATGGGTTTGGTGTAAGAAATTTTTTTGTACTTATCTCCCAGCTGTGTGCTTCTTCTATGACACTCCAACTTACTCAAAATCGCTGTACACTTTGTAGATTTATCCATATCCATGTATTGCTGCCGAACACGTGATAGATATTGTCGAGAAAATATGCCTGAGCATGGGCCACCATTTGGGCCTTTACTACAATTACATGTATCATCCATGAATTTAGTAATAATTTCGACCTCTCGTATATCTTCAGTGCTTCGCTCCATAATGTTGTCATTTTCTCCTTCATTTACAGTTTTAGCACCAGTATACATGTCCTCCAAACTTATTGCATCGAAATCTAAAATTTCCACTTCAAGGTCGTGCAATTCCAACTCATCATTTTCAGTCATCCCATAATAATCGTCCAACTGACGTAATTCGTCCTCTAACAAAACAGACGTGGCTTTAATCATAGCTCACACTTAGTTACGCACATAAAGACAAGAAACTGACACTAAATAAGTCGCCAATAACGTAGTAACCGCAAACACGTGTTGACACTCACTAACGAAGTCGCATACTGACATAAAACATGCCGCGCCCCCCGCCCGCGCACGAGTCGAAACTTGTTTCTACACGAAATTTCAAACGCGATTTACTCGAAATCAATTATTTTCCCTTGAGGTCCCTTTTTGGTCAACCACTCACATTTTATGTCACCGGCAAACGTTTTTTCTTTTATTCGTTTATATTGTCAAAAGTTTTTATTTTAGTCTAAAACTAATACAGTGGGTGTTAAGGGAAGTACTTTACGCATAAGTTCAAATTGTCACAGGTAAGTTTGAAGGTTTGTTTTAACGAGTTTTAGTTTTCTTAATTATTTGATAACATAGTAAGGCTTGAATTTAGAACCCCATAGGTGCGGGTAATATGGAACCGGGTTCCAAATTACCCGCAGTGCATTAACATCACTTTTTTCCTGATTCCAGTCATGCCTCGAACTCAATTGTCACCAAAGCCGAAGTCGAAAAGAAAAACTTGGGCCAGGAATAATATGATTGAAGCTGTAAAAGCAGTAAGAGAAAAGAAAATGGGTTTGAAAAAAGCGGTCAAGCTTTATAATGTTCCAAAAACTACTCTGCAAAGGTTTGTACACAGTGACCAGCCTCCCGATGAGGTTGTAAATACTACTATAGGAAGAAGACCTGTCCTGCCATCTCACCTTGAAGAAAGCCTTGTGTCATACCTTCTCGTTATGGAAATTAAATTCTATGGCTTGACCCGTCAGGATGTTCGTAAAATGGCCTATCAGTTGGCTGTGAAAAATAATGTCGAACATTCGTTTAGAAATAACATAGCCGGTCGAGCTTGGCTTGATCATTTCTTATTACGCCACAAAGATAAGCTTTCTATTCGATCACCAACAGGAACTTCCAATGCTCGGGCTCAAGGTTTCAATAAAGAAGCAGTGGATAAGTTCTTTGACATCCTTGAAGAAGAATTCCAAAAACATAATTATCCACCAGAGAGAATCTTTAATGTCGACGAAACCGGGCTATCTATCGTGCAGAGTAAAATGGTTAAAGTAATTGGTCTGCGAGGGAAAAGACAAGTAGGTAGCATTACTGCGGCTGAACGTGGATCATTGGTGACAGTGGTATCAGCGATGAGCGCAAGTGGCATATTTATTCCACCGCTTCTGATATTCCCACGCAAAAACATGACGCAAACGTTGATGAAAGGAGCTCCGCCAGGTTCTATCGGAAGATGCCATCCATCAGGATGGATTCAGGCAAATCTGTTTACGGACTGGTTCCATCATTTTATTGAAAAGACCCACCCAACAGAAGCATCACCTGTTCTGTTAATTCTTGATGGGCATTATTCACACACACGCAATTTGGATATTTTGATGGCAGCTAGAGCTAATAATGTCACAATTATTAGTTTACCTCCACATTCAACACACAAGATGCAACCTCTTGACCGGTCTTTTATGGGTCCCGTGAAAACTTATTACAGCGAAGAAATTAGACAGTGGTTACTCAATTCTAACCGGATGTTGACTCCATACGAAATAGCTGAATTGCTGGGACGTGCTTATCTCAGGTGCCAAACTGGAGCTATAGCTGTGAATGGGTTCAGAGTAACTGGTATTTACCCGATGAACAGAAACGTATTTACTGAAGCCGACTACATAGCAAGCTCAAGTGGGACCACTCCTCAAGCTACTGATGATGACCCTCATCTACCGTCTACCAGTACGCCTGTTGCTGTACAAATGCCACAGGCACAACCTCGACCAGGCGCTAGTGGACAGGCAAATCGAGCTTCCCAGCAAGTGATCAGCAACCCTGTTGTTTTCCCTGAAGATATCTTACCGGTACCGACACCAAAGAATAAAAAATCTAACAGAGGCCGCAAGTCATCTGCCGCTACTTTATTGACCGGATCTCCCTTTAAACAGCAACTCGAGGAGTCAATCAAGTCTATAGCGCAGAGAGGAAGAGGCCGGGGAAGAGCTCGTGGACGTAGTGGTAGGCAGAAAACAGAAAACTCTTCTAGAACTCCTCCGAGCAGACAGGAATCTACATCATCGGATTCTCAATCATCAGTTTCTTCAGGTGACACTGTAGTGTCAGAAAATGCTACCGCACATGCCCAGCCCACAAACGAAGATGACGCTTGTTGCATTTTTTGCTTTGAAAATTACTCCAACGATCGACGTGGTGAAACTTGGATTCAGTGCCAATCATGTGGGTTGTGGGCACATATTGAATGCTCAGGATGCGACGCAGAATATTATATTTGTGATTTTTGTAAATAAATTTATTCCATACTTGTCATTTGGAACCCGGGTTCCATAATACCAGCACCAGAGCTCCGAACACATTTTTTTCAATTTTTCAATAAAGCAAATTATTTCCCTTAATGAGTGGTTTTATTTCGTTAATTCGTTCCTAATATAAAAGTTAATAAGTTTTTTAGTATATAATTTTTCGAAATGATTAGTTAAATAGTTTTGCTAAAATACTTAAGAAACAAAGTAGGGTTCCAAATTACCACCCCTTCCTCTACTACTCAGCGACATAGGCCAGTAAATCAACGTGGGAATAAAAAAGAAATGGCGGTAACGTACTTTGCACGACTACGACACAATGTCCTGATTCCAATATGCAAACGCACCTTTCTCTCCATTTTAGCTTTAAAGAAAGGAAGAGTGACAGGCGTAATTAATCGACATTTCAAAGCCATGGGTGAATCTGCAAAAGAGAATAGAGGAGGCCGGCGTAAAACTCAAAAATATGCACCTAAGAGGGAAGCTGTCAAAGACTTTATCAAAAAGCTCGAGCCCTTAGAAATACATTACTGTAGAAGTAAAATTAAAAGTAGACAGTATTAGTCATCGGAGCTCAGCATTAGTAAACTTTATAAAATGTTTATCGCAGAAACCGCGGATGAACATAAAGATATTAAGGCATCTTACTTCAGAGAAATTTTCAAAACCGAATTTAACATAGGTTTTGGATCCCCTCGCACAGACATGTGCTCCACTTGCATAGTTTTACAAGAACGACTAAAACATGAAAAAACCAATGAGGTAAAAAATCAATTAATGATTGAGAGCAGAATTCACAAATTGAGAGCCAAAGCGTTTTATGGTTTTTAAAAGACAGCACCGAAAATATTTTAATTCTAAGTTTTGACTACCAAAAGAACCAACCTTGTCCAAAAGTTCCCGATCAAAGTGCATATTACTCGAGGCAGTTATATGTGTACAATTTTACGGTGGTAATCGGAAATTCAAAATCTCCATTAACTATTAACAACACGTTCATCTACACCTGGACAGAAGATATTTTGCCGAAAGCATCGAATGAAATTGCTAGCGCTGTTTTTCATTGCTTGAACACCATCTTTATGAGTCTCGGATTAAACCATATCAAACAGGTTCGTTTAGTAGCAGATGGGTGCAGCGACCAAAATAAAAACCAATCTCTGCTTGGTATGACAGCTAAATGGTTACAAGACTATGCACCTGTACACGTTATGGGCCTAGAAATTATGTTTCCAGTTGTTGGCCATTCATTTTTGCCACCAGATAGTTTTCGCAAAAATTGAAAAAGAGATTAAAAGTCGAGAGGTAATGACTAACCCTGATGATTATTACGAAATTTTCACCCGTCATGGAACCGTGTATTACTTGGGAATTGATATAAAAGTTTACGATTGGAAACGATCAACATCTGAAGTCTTAAAAACTACAACCAATATGCACTTTTTAATAAAAAAATCGAAAAGATTTTTTCTTAAAAGGACTCGTGACAAGAAAAATGTGTATATTCGAGCGGAAGAGTCTTACCAAAATACTTTAAATAAGTACCAAAATATCTGCAAAGGAAAAAAGAAGGTTTCTACTATAAACCCAGATGTGATTAAATTATACGTTGATGTTAAACAAGAAAAATTAAATGATGTGAAGAAATTATTAATCACACATTTTGGAGAGAAGTGGGATGAAATCTTAGATTTAAATTATTATAAACAAGTCCTGTCAAGACCTAAATCATCTACTACTCATGAACAGGTTGCTGAAGACTGTGATTTCTCTGAAGAATTACCAGCTATAGTTATATATATAGGTATAAGAAATTAAAAATATAATTTAGCTTTGATTATACAAAGTGGAGCAGGACGATTGACATTCCTTTAAACCACGTAAAGTACTTTAGCCACAGGAAATTATTTTTCATTTTCTTATTTTTCAACATGATGTAGATCTGAGTCCGTAATAATAGGTAAACATTGTAAGGTCAGGAACCTGTGCAAAAACGTACGATTCTATTCTCTACGTCTCAATATGCTTTAAAGACAGAGAAAGGTGTCATACCATTCCACTCTTACGCGCCCCGCCCACTCCCACAAAATACTACAATTAGAAAGAAAAATAAATATTACTTCCGCAAATAATGCATTAGTGGTGCATAGAAAACTGCGAGTGTGTGTGTGAGCGGATTTTTTTCGGCAAAAAGACTTTTATGGACTCGGTAAGTAACGTAATGTCAGTCAGTGCTAGGGATGATGAATATAACCATCAACCATTAAATTTAACTAATATTTAAAATTAACTATGATATTCAACATACAAAATTAACATTAACGAATAAAAATATCAATATCAAATTCTTCGGTGCAAAATTGGCAACGTCGAAGTAACCATAACAACGCACTTTCTCTGTCTGGCTTTCTCTCGTTCGTTCGGGTCGATCTTCGGTCGGAGCGACCAACGCGGTGTCGTCAGTGTCTTATTACATTACGTGCATTCAATTGTATGCTCTATCTTTCTTGTGGTAAAACACATTTACTGTTGGGGATATTTTATTATAAACAAAGGAAGTGATATTTTTAACAAATATTTCGTACGGTTATTGGTTGATTTAAGTTGATCAGTTAGTTTTGTTGTTTTACTCGCATAACGAAGTCGCGTCGTCCTATTGTTGTTGTTGTTTTCGGTTAATGTGAAGTTGTCTGTCTGTTGAACACAACATTGAATTGTCCTGTGTTGAGCTTGATAAGCATGTTATAGTATGCGTATACAGACCTCCAAGTTACCAGAATCTATCTGTGTTTGATTCTGTAATGGAAGATGTATTAAAAAAACTTAGTACTAGTAGTAAGTCAATAATCATATGTGGTGATTTTAATATTAACTTATTAGAAAATACCTCGAACACTGTCAGATTATTAAGTCTTTTTAGGTCATTTGATTTGTCAAATGTTTTTATTGAACCAACCCGAGTGACAGCTTCTTCTGCCACTTGTATAGATAATGTTTTTTGTAACTGTGATTACCTACACAAACAAATTGTAAATAAGTTACCATCAGATCACAGTGGACAAACAATAACATTTTGCTCCTACATACCTTTACAAAAAATTCAAATAAGGGTTAGGCCAATTACATGTAAAAGTTTAGAGAAATTAAATAATTCTTTGGCCAATAAATTATGTGTTCAGAGTTTTAATAATATAGATGACCTAAATGAGTTCTACGCCGAGTTCTTTTCACTATTACACACGCAATTCAATGACACTTTTCCACTAAAGACTAAAAGCATTTACACAAAGTTCTTATTTAGTGATTGGGCGACTCCAGGTATTCGTAAAAGCAGGGAAAAACTATTTGAACTTTATGGCCTAAAGCAACATATGAATAATATAAGCTTTCATAAGTATGTTGCAAAATATTCAAAAACTTTTAAAAGTGTGTGCAAAATAGCCAAAGCTCTTTATATTAGCAATAAAATCAAATCAGCTGATGATAAAATAAAAACTACTTGGCAAATAATAAATAATGAAACAGGTAGGAAAAAACAGCGAAATACAGAATTTAATTTAGAGACTGCACATGGCCCCGTTAACTCAAATATAGAAATAGCTCAAAAATTTGAAAACTTTTTTGCTAATATTCCCCTTAAAACTACTCAAGCTTTAAATTCCTCACCCGCGCTTTCTGCTGCCATACTTAGACAGAATGTGAAGGCTTGCCCTTTGGAGTTTAGGTTTCAGCATACAAACCCCCGGCTGTTATAAAAGCTTTTAAAGATCTTAAAATTAAATCAACAGAAGATCTCTGGGGCATGTCTGTAAAAGTATGTAGATCTATAATCGAAACCATTGCGCCCTATTTAGCTTACATATTTAACACCAGTATAGACCAAGGAGTCTTTCCGGATCTCATAAAACACAGTAAAGTAGTTCCATTGTTCAAATCTGGTGATAGTAAAGAACCCAACAATTATAGGCCTGTATCAATTCTACCAGTGCTCAGTAAGGTGTTTGAAATTTGATGCTCAATCAAATGTTACCTCACTTTAATAAAAATTCCATCTTTCATGAACAACAGTACGGTTTCACCAAAGGGCGTTGTACCACCGACGCCGGTGTCACCCTAATAAAGCACATTTTTAATGCCTGGGATGAAGCACAAGATGCCATTGGAATCTTTTGCGACCTCTCGAAGGCGTTCGATTGTGTAGACCATGAGACACTTCTGCTGAAACTAGAGCACTATGGGATTAGGAATACAGCTCTTGATTTACTTAAATCATACCTGAAAGATAGAAAGGTTAAAGTTCAGGTAAACGGCGTAAACTCATTAGGGTCTGAAATGGCAATGGGCGTTCCTCAAGGTTCGATATTGGGTCCATTCCTCTTTTTAGTGTACATTAATGATTTACTCCAATTATTTCAAAATCAACCGAAGATGGTGTTATTTGCAGATGACACATCATTAATCTTTAAAATAAACCGACGGTCACAAAATCTTGAAGACGTGAATAGTTCTATTCTGCAAGTCCAAGATTGGTTTACGGTAAACAATTTGGTACTAAATAAAACAAAAACCAAATGCATTAGATTTGAATTACCTAATGTTAGAAGTAGCGAATGTGACATCATATTGAATGGGGAAAAACTGGAATTTATTAATCAAACGGTTTTCCTAGGAATCACGCTAGACGAGAAATTACAATGGGGACCTCATATAACATCTCTTGCGGGGCGGCTAAGCTCGGCCGCTTATGCTGTTAGAAAGATAAGACAGTTAACAGATGTAGAAACCGCGCGATTGGTCTATTTTAGCTACTTCCACAGCATTATGTCGTATGGCATTTTACTGTGGGGTCAGGCTGCTGACATTGAATCCATCTTTATTTTACAAAAGAGAGCTGTCAGAGCCATTTATAATCTACGTCGCCGCGAATCTCTCAGGAAACTATTTAAAAGGATTAATATTATGACGGTACCTTGCCAATTCATTTATGAAAATATTATGTATGTAAGGAAAAATCCACATCTTTTTAAATTTTGTATTATAATTTTGTATTATATGACATTGATTTTAAATTCTGTGATTACTTCCTCACACACTGACTTATTAATTTTAAAAACATTAGGAAAATCGTCTACTTTTACAATGTTTGTAAATATGTGAGCACCATGTATCTATCACATAATTAAATTATCTGTCGTTGCTTCATTTTTAATTCTTTTTACCTATTGTGGTATAGTAATTTTATTCTAGGTGCATCGTCTTCACATATAATTATTTAAGTAATGTACGTACTAATACAAACTATTGTAAAACATTTTAAAAGAGTAACGGTGGAGTTTCTTGCCCATTCTTCTCAATACGAAAACTACCTTTTGGAAGGGGCGACTAGAATCAATTATATTAGTCTGTAAATTTTGACGTTCAAAAGTGCCATACATGGGCCTATTTGAAATAAATGATTTGACTTTGACTTTGACTTTGTTGTTTTACAAAATGCCGAGACGAAATAATGATACATGGAACCATTATGTCTTTAAATGTAAATAAAATACAATAAACAAAAAAAAACAAAAAAGCACGAAAAACAAAAAAAAAACAAAAATAACAAAAAGAATGCATAAAAAACCATAAAAAAATAAAAGTAATACCAAAACAATGTACATAGACAATCAATGAACTTTTAAATACGTCTAGCTATTCTCACCTGTTAAAGATATTCGACTAACTAATCAAGATAAATGCTAGTCAGTCCTAAGCCTGTTAAAGTATGAAGGGAAGTTTAATTTAACAATTTCAACATGCATTAGTTAATAGAATATTCAACTATTCAACATGTTGCAGATACCTGAATAAAAATATTAACTAATATTTTCAACTAATAAAAATATCGATATTCTTTTTTAACAGTTAACTATTAACCAATAAACAATTTCAACCAATATTCTCATCCTTAGTCAGTGCATAGCGGAGCCCTTTGATGAGAGCACACGCCTACTTTTGTTATGACAAGACGAGCCGCGCGCGCATTGTTGTGATTTTATGAAAAGTTTTAGTTGTTATTGTGTTAAAGACGATTTATCATAGTTAGATTAGTGCACAGGTTATTGTGACATATTGTTAAGTGTTAGTGTATTATTAGTTAGTTAATCAGGCATTTATTAGTTAATTTTTGGATTTAGGTTAGGTTTGTAAGTTTTTTATTTTAGGTAATATTATGACTCAAATAAGGTACACAGCTGCCGAGTACACTGACATGGTACTTATGTACGGAGAATGTCACCAAAATGCGGCTTTAGCATTGCGTACATATCGGGAGAGATATGGTGACACACGAACGTACCAACAGCCGTGTTTTTACCCTGGCCGTTCAGAGGTTACGAGAGAATCGGCCTTTGGTTCCTCAAGGAGAAGGCGTATCTTCAAATTCAAATATCGAGGAGCGGATATTACAACATTTTGAAAATAACCCGACGCCTAGCCTCCGGAACGCAGCGCGGCGGTTTCAAGTGAGTCACAGAACTGTCCATAGATATTTGAAACGGCATGCACGGCGACCTTACAAGTAGGGATGAGACGTATTTACCATACGAGGTTTGTAAACCAGGGCTTTGCTTCAAAGTACGGCGCCCTGGTACGGGCAGGAAAAACTTGCAAGTGTGAAAGTATTTGCTACCTAGCATTGAGCGCAGGCAGGGCTTGAAAATACTTGCATATGAAATCGATCCATGTTCCTATATAAATAAGGAGCACAATCGTATTTGCAAATAAAAAAACTTTTAACTTCCAAGTACTTTTATCTTGACACGATTATGCTCTTTATTTGTAAGGCAACACGAATCAATTTCCTATGAAAGTATTTTGGCGGCGACGCGCGCGGAAGCCAACGCCGCGAGTCCCTCGCTGCCCGCGGCCGCGCCTTTAGCGTCCGAGTTAAAAATACTTGTACAGGAAATTGATTCGTGTGGTCTTACGAATAAGGAGCATAATCGAATCAGCGAAAAATACTTGATAGTTCAGTTTTTTATTTGCAAATACGATTATGATTCTTATTTTTATATCATCACAGACCGATTTCCTATGCAAGTATTTCCAACTGTGGGTACTGACTCGCTGAGGCGAAGCAAGTTCGGGGCTCATCGGTGGCCTTGGCAGCCATGCGAAATATTCCGATGCTTTCCGAATCCGAGTGCTGTAACAATGGCCGCATTCCGAGTTACGCTATAAGTGATAATATCGTAAATCCGACCAAAGTCCAAAGTCACAATTATTAATCAATAACCCTTATATTTAGTGACTTTAGTTTTGCTCGAATTCGCGATATTATCACTTTTAGCGTAACTCGGAATGCGGCTTTTATAATTTCCTTTGACTTGTTCGCGCCGCGCTCCATTCGTCTTTACGGCTATAAACAAAAGACACATTATTGCGTGAACGAAAGTATTTATGTATCTATTTTGTATGTCATGTTTACGTTTTTTACTTTTCTTTCGTCAGTTGCGGTTTGAGTGCAAGCTTGTTACGTCATCGACTGACCGTGACCTAATTAACGATAACTTATTTCGCGAGTTTAGTGAATTAAAGACAATTTTTGAACTAAGTACTTATTAACATTTAAATAAAACTGAACATTTTGTTGTGTAGATTCTTCGTTTATTAGTTAGGGATGTAAATACGAAATAAGTTAATGCAGGGAGTTATTTCGCGAGTTTATAAAATAGAATAGACGATTTTTTGAACTGAAAATAATGTGTAAATAAAACTGTGTTAAAAAAAATAGATAATTTAGTTAGAAAGGTACTTGTTGTACATAATAATATAGTCACACACCTATAAACATGGCTTCTAAGAAAAGTTTGGCTTGGGATCATTTTGTGGACAAAGGTGAAAATAAAGCTGAATGCAAAATGTGCAAAGTAATTATCTCATACAAATCGGGAGTGTCAAACCTTACCAAGCATGTACAAAGAAAACATATTTCCGTTAATTTAGTGAGAAGGGAGCAAGAAGTGGAGCCTCAAGAGGTACAGGTGCATTCTTCACAAACTTCACAAATTACGGCAGCCAATACTGCTATACAAACTGTTGCATCTAGTACGATTAGGTCAAATTCGAATCCGTCCAGTATTTCAGCATTCCTTCGGCGCGATTGCCAAAAAATAAAAAAAACAAATTGATGATCATTTAATGAATTTGTTCATATGGGACTTACAGCCTTTTTCAATAGTTGAAGACAAGGGGTTTCGAGAATTAATCAAGTTTGCTTTCCCAAATTACACAATACCATCGCGAAAGTATTTCGCTAATAATTTATTGCCAGGGCTTTATGAAGAGATAAAAACGAATACAAAAGCAGCTTTGAATGAAGATGTAAAAAGTATATGCCTAACAACCGATATGTGGACGTCACGCAATAATGACTCTTACCTAGCGGTTACGGGTCATTACATAGATAGAAATGTTATCCTTCAGTCAGTTTTACTGGAATGTAAAGTATTCGAGGAGAGTCACACGGGACCTCATTTAGCTGAAGAGTTAAGAAATGTAGCTCGAGAATGGAACATTTTAGACAAGGTTCTTCTTGCAGTATCGGACAATGGGGCTAATATAAAAAATGCCATAATTCAATTAGAGTGGAAACATTTTGGCTGCTATGCGCATACTCTTAACCTGGCAGTCCAAAAAGTGTTATCCCAGTCAAACATAAATGGTATAATAAGCAAAGTGAAAGCTATAGTTTCACACTTCAAAAAAAGTAATTTAGCCTGGAATAAATAAAAAAAATATCAGGAGCAGGCCAACAAAGTAGTGAAGAGGCCAATTCAAGATGTAACTACAAGGTGGAACTCCACATTTTACATGATAGAGAGGTTTGTTGAACTAAAAGACGAAATTAAATGTGCACTGAGTAATTTAGCCACAGGCAATTTAATTAGTTTAACGACTTATGAATGGGACATTTGCTAGTCGTTGATCATCGTATTACAACCATGCGAAGAAGTAACAAGAGAGATGAGCGGCCAGAAGTATGTTAGTGGAAGCTCGGTCATCCCTTTAACGATTGGTCTTACCAACGCTCTCAACGAGATCGTAAATCCGACATATCGGGAAGAAAATAATATTGAAATTTTTCCGGATGAAGTTGAAATGTGCCGACAGGATCTGCTCTCAGTAATAGGCACGCGGTTTTCTAATTTGGAACAGAGCCGAACTTATACCGTCGCTACATTTTTAGACCCAAGATACAAGTTATTCTTTCAGAGTGAAAATGTTGCAGTCAGTATAAAAAAGTATATCGTGGGCTTAGTAACTGCAATGATCAACGAAAGCGAAAGAAATCAATCTTCGGCATCAACTTCAGATGTGCCGGATAGCCAGGGCAAAAAATCTAACAGCCTATTATGGAAACACTATAATAAACAAATGCACAATGTATAACCAACTGGAACAGCCAATAGCAGGGCGATTATTGAGACCCTAAAATATTTAGACGACACAGTTTTGTCTCCAGAACTAAACCCTTTGGAATGGTGGCGTATTAATCAATCAATTTACCCAAATTTAGCAAAACTGGCCAAAATAAAATTAAACGCAATGGCCTCTAGCGTGCCTTGTGAACGGCTGTTTTCTGTAGCAGGGAACATATTGACGGAGAGGAGATCCCGACTGGGGAGTCGAAAGGTAGAACAATTATTGTTTCTCCAACAAAATAAAAAATAATAATTAAAAAGATTAAATTAAAAAAACACAAAAAAAACTTAAAAAACAAAAAAAAAAACACAAAATCATATTCATAAATTAATTAAATGAAATCTTTTAACTACGCCTGCTAATACTAAGTTTCTAAAACCAGCTCATGACAAAATACCATACATAAATAATTCTCTTAGCAGACAGTCCTAAGCCTGTGATTAACGAAGTAGGAAGGAAAGATTTCATTTCATCTACAAAAAACTCTACAAGATTGTGGAACGGTACGAAAGACTATACCCTATACCGAATGCTACTAAATACTTTAAAGTATTTTTATACCTGGTTTTCGACCCTGGTATTTTTACATACTCGTACTTGGAAGCCCTGGTATTGAATTTTGCAAGTATATCCCATCCCTACTTACAAGTTCAGAAAAGTACAACAACTGTTATCCAGAGATATGCCAGTCAGAGTGTTATTTTGCCAATGGCTTCTCGACAAAATATCAGACGACCCTGACTTCACACTTAATTAAAAAAAAAATTAGTGGGGGGCCGTAAAAACCGAGGTGTATGCACGAGAAGTGAACACTGTGGATGATCTAAAAATTAGAATAAGTAATGCCTTCGACAAACTTAAAAGAACAGATGGGGACTTTGTTAAGGCGAAAGCGCCAGGGTAGCCCGCGAAATTCAATTTTTTTTAGGTTTTTTGCAATTTGCTGGTCAGTATTAAGTTGTACGTTGATTAATATACGATTCGCGGCCGTAACAAATATGTATTTACAGAATTATAATCATTAAAGTCATCAACACAACTCTCTAAGACCACGTAAGTCCAAAGAATAACTGTTTCATGAAATCATCATTCTTTGGACTTACGTGGTCTTGGAGAGTTGTGTTGATGACTTTAATGATTATAATTCTGTAAATACATATTTGTTACGGCCGCGAATCATATTTTGATCGATGTACAACTTAATACTGACCAGCAAATTGCAAAAAACGTAAGAAAATTTGAATTTCGCGGGCTACCTTAGCGCTTCCCCCTTAAGACGAGTCCGTGAAAATTTAATAAGACGATGTCGCTTGTGCATAATGAACAACGGTGGACACTTTGAAAATTTAAAAATTTGACTTGATGATTTAAATTCTGATTGTGATGTGATAATATGTGATTAATTATTCAATTAGTTATCTTTTATTAATTAACAACGCGCAACTTAGTGAGTTTATGCCGCGGATTTGTTGTTCTCCGACTAAATTACCTACAGGTCGTACCATTAAAGATGAGACTTGACCGCGCCTCACGCCGCTCCTTCCGCCGCCCCGATGACGCCCCAGCGGGGACCTCATACCGCTAAAGAGACCCATAAATCGTCTACTGCGCAAGTCAAACCACGTGGTGCATCAAGTCTCATCTTTAATGGCACGACTTGTAATTACGTCCACCTACGTCCCGCACCCCCGCCCGCTGCATCCCGCACCACACCGCGCAACAGGTCAGTGACTTTTCGTAGATAAAGCGTGTTTACATTTTATGCAGTTGATTTTGTTATTAATTTTGTTTGAAAATTGCAATTCTTAAATTTTCCATTAACTAATAATCTTCGTGTTTTAAAATGTTTCGATGGACTAGTACTGTGCTCGTTTTAATTTAATGTCGTAAGTCCAGATCCACATTGTATACGTATAGTGATGATGAACGAAGGTTGTTTTTCAAATAAAGCAAGATTGTAAAGTACTAAATTGAATATATTTATTGTTACTAACCAACCAACCCAAAATATTGAGAACCCCTGACATATTGTTTTAGCATCAAAATCAGTCATATCTATGGTGATAAGAATCAAAGATGGTCAAATCCAACTACATCAGTAACAAAACTAGTCAAATCCATAGCTTGGTTTCGAAATAGGTCAAATCCAAAATAATATCCCAATTATTTTGATTTTTCAGTTTTATGGTTATGAATGTTTTCTTTTTAATCAGAAATACTAGCCTAAGTGAAGCCATATGGATTCAAACTCTTTATACAGCTTGTGCAGGGAGATCAGAACGAAAAGTCGTTGATTCCCATAAATACACCCGAATGGATTTGACCACTTTTGTTTCTAAACGACACTTCTATGCATTAAAATGTTTTGCCATATTGCAGTAGATGTCGCTGTTTTAAATTTTTATACTCGCACATGTATATATACCTTTATATAGCTTAAATCCAAATCCACGACAATACCGTTCCGTATTAAGCAGATTATTATTATGAATGTAATTACTTGAAAAGAAGATTTAAATATAACAGAGTATTTGTGGTCTCTTTACTAAAATATGTTTTACATAATTACGTTGTCATTTTCTACCAATTTGCTTATTCTTTTATTTAAAATATTGAGAAAAGAAACGGTGCGCCGCCATATTTATGTCATGTGTAAACTGTCAATGTCATTCCGTTTCCGTTTGTGATCCGTGAATGTGCTCCGTCTGTGTTTTTATGATTTTTTCAACAACTTTGCTTCATCCCTGGACCCCGACGACTTCGCTTGATACCTTGGACTTACGCCTGTTACCCTGGACCCTGATTTGCCTGACGATTTGTACACTGTTGACCTGGATTATGGCCGCTTCCGAGAGAGGTTGTTGTGTGCCGCGGTGCGATAAAACTCGTAATTAAATATTGATGAAGATCCATGACATTAAGTTCAAAATACAGTTAGATATAATGGTACTTATGTGTGCAAAGTTGAATTATAATAATAACTAAAATGACCGCTTGCAAATTTCACTAACCACCATAGATGTGAGCATTCTCTTCTAATTAAATCATCTGTTTTTTGGGCAAAGATGGTACAGTTCTCCATTCATTCCCTAATCCTGACAAGGACATGGAGCGATATATTGAATGGACTCGAGCAGTTGGAATAAGTATATTGTCTTTGGATCCCTATTATGTGTACAGAAGCCGTCGAGTGCGCCATGTCCATTTTGAAACAAAATATTTGACATGGACTAGAAGACTGAGCCCTGATGCATTTCCCACTTTATTCTTGCCAGGTAAGAATGTATATGTAATGTTATAATGGGGAGCTCTACTACCACTTCGTACTCTAAAGCACCCTCACATGCATGAGCAGGTGCCATGAGTCACAGTCTGCTGATCAGCAAACAAAGTTCTGACAAATGACAAATCATGGTTAAGTTATTTCAAATACTTGAATAGCCTATTATTGCATACCAGTAGCAAGCAGCAGCTCAGAAATCAGAAAATCTACAGAAAATATCAATAACAATGAAATACAGAGCCTCAGGAATATTTAACACACCGGCAATGGTCATGCATTTATCTAGAGAGAACGTATGATAAAAGACCAACATTTTAACAACCAAACCGTAAGTAAAAACATGCAACATTACAGCAGTTGCATTAAATTGTTCCTTTTTTTCTGTCAATATTTGTTTCAATACACAACAGGCACATAGCAAGTATTGTTGGAACAATAATAACATCTATCTGGTTTCTAAATGATTTGACTTTATTTGTTGTGTCACTGTCCTCAACTTTAAGTTTTATGTGATTGAGTATTCTTATATTGTTTTTAGAGAAATTTAGGGTAAGTCCGGTAGAGTTGGCCATACGGGAGAGATGACTCGCGGTCGTAGTTCGAGCTAGTAATCACAGATGGCACCGTACGCACGCTAGTACGTCTCTCTGTGTTGACAAGGTCAAACGTAAGCTCGTGTTGTCCCGATAAAAAAACAAAAAAGTGAGTAATTAAGACTTTTATTTTGTGTGACACTATATTATAGTCAATTCTAGTTACCAGACATCTAGTTTACCATATATTTTTGTAAAGTGCGTGTGTTTTAACCACTTTTTGTGAACCTGTATAGTTTGTAGTGTTTCTAACCTAAAAATTGACAGCGTCGTTGTAATATTTGATTGAATTATAAGGATGGCCATCTCTCCCGTACAATCAGGTGAGATGGCCCACTTTTTTCAAGGTGTGATGGCCATAGTTGATTTATCATTATTTTGTCCTTTTTGCAACTATAATATTATTTTTTCTTTTATTAGATGCCTAACACATACAAACGCATATCTCTGGATCTTCGTGGTAAATGGACGGAGGACCAGTTACGATCTGCAATGAATGCTGTTCAGAACGACAAGATTTCCGTACGTATGGCTGCAACCACATTCAGTATTCCCAGAAAAACATTAGAAAGGAGACTCAAATCTAACAATGACAAGAAAGGTAGCATGGGACCTTCTTGTGTTCTTGGCAACGATAATGAACTGCGCCTGGTTAAATACATTAAAAAGATGCAATCACATGGGTTTCCATTGACAATTGATGATGTTCGGAGTATTGCCTATCGATTTGCAATTCAACTCGGAATAAAGCACAAGTTTAATACCACTACTGAAAAAGCTGGCTATGACTGGCTAAATAAGTTCTTAACTAGGAACCCCACTATATCACTAAGAAAGTCAGAAGGTGTTTCCTTAGCCAGAGCACAAGGCATGAATCACGTAGAGGTAAATAATTACTTTCAACTGATGGAAAATATCATGCAGGACCATAATCTGTTTGACAAACCGGGAAATATTTTTAATATGGATGAGACCGGCCTTCAACTCAACAATCGACCGAGTCACGTGCTTGCTGAGAAGGGGTCAAAAGCTGTATCAACTATCACCTCTACGGAAAAGGGTGAAACCATTACTGTCATTGCCTGTTGCAACGCAGAAGGTGTCTTCATACCCCCAGCAAGCATTATGAAAGGCAAAAGGAAGAAACCCGAATTCCAAGATGGTATGCCACCCGGCTCCTGTCTATTCATGTCGCAAAAGTCGGCATACATAAACTCAGAAATCTTCTTCGAATGGCTTAAAGATCATTTTTACCCACGAAAACCTTCAGGAAAAACATTATTATTCCTGGACGGTCATTCAACTCATTGTAATTCCGTTGAAATGCTAGAATTTGCCATCACTCATGACATTATTCTTGTCTCCATGCCAAGTCACACTTCCCACTATTTGCAGCCGTTAGATAGAGCTGTTTTTAAATCACTGAAAAGCTACTTCTATGAAGCTTGCAGAATGTGGCTGAAGCGAAACCCTGGACGTCGTATAACAAGATTGCAATTTGGCGAACTGCTTACTGAAGGTTGGGGCAAAGCGGCAACCCCACAAAACGCAATTTCAGCGTTTAAAGCAACGGGAGTATTCCCATTAAAACCTTCTGTAATACCCGAGTACGCATTTTCTTTGTCATCTGGCTCACACGACGAAAATCAACCCCCTTCATCTGCAATGTCAAATAATCAAACACCAGTTACTCCTGTACCGTCAGTCAACCTGCTTAGCATCTCAAACAGCCCATTTATTACTTCAGCAACAAATATGGAACTGTCTAGCAACTCGCAAAGCCTACATGAATCAAACAATATGAAAGCTGTTCCTCCAGAATTATCAAGACGTGATACCTCGCAAGACTTGCTTGAAGACACTGCGCAACCCAGCACTTCGGTGGCATCCGAAGGCAATTTTAAAGAAACACCATCCAAGATATTATATGAGCTTAAACCTATTCCACTTCAAGCATCTCAGTTACGAAAGAGAGCTAAACAAGTTGGTATTTTGTTAACATCTCCTGTTCACCTAGAAAAAAGAAAACAAAAAGAAAAACAAAAAGTACAAAAAGAAGAGAAGAAAGTAAAAGTAAAAGTTGAAGGACGTCAAAAGTGGGCAAAATTACCATTCAAAAGAACCCAGAAAACCAGTAGAAAAAGAAAATTGCATGAAAACGTTGAATCGACATCTAGTAGCGAAGCTGAATTTATTCCTGACAGTGGCGAATCTGATTTGGATGGCTACAGTGACGATATTGATTGCAAAAACAACTGCAAAGGATGTGGAGAAAATTACTATGAAACTCAAAAAACGGAAGACTGGATACAATGCAAGTTGTGCCACAATTGGTTGCATGAAAATTGCACAGAGTTTCCGGATATGTGCCACCCATGCGGCCGTAAGGACTTGGCATTACAACGAAATGCAGACTGCAATGAAAAAGGCAAGGGAAAGGGCAAGAAGACTGTGAAATAGGTGTGGCCATCACTCCCTTAGTACTATGGCCATCTGTACCAGACATTCCGGGTGAGATGGCCAATTTATTTATTTTTTAAATTTTTTTTTCACCCTTTATCTCTTTTCAGAATTGTATTACGATTGAAAAATAATGTGTAGAAGTAAATAAAGTTTTGATTACTGTTAAAACTGACTTTAATTTGCTCTAAATAGAAAAGTAAAATGTCCTTAAAATAACTATGGCCAACTCTACCGGACTTACCCTATAGTTTTTTATTTTTTTATTCTCTTACAGGATCTGAATTGGTTAGAGTTCCACTGATGGAAAAAACAAATAGGAGTGATACTGCTTTATTGGATGCTGTACTGCCGTCCACTTCTACAGGTATTTATAATTTATGTAATGTAACATATTTTTATTTCTAATATTGGTATCTCCTTTACATTATTTTGACATAGAGAAAAGGACCTGGGGACCCTTAGTGTGGAAAACATACCCGCAGTAGACAAAAGGAGGATGTGGTTTCATTATGTTACATGTTGTATTGTATATGTAACATAATTAACCTACACTGCAGGCCAAAAGTTTGAGACTGCACTTAAACAGTATAATTATCTATCAATTGTAATAAAGTCCCATAAGATAAATAAAAGAAATGCACACCAGCATATTCTATTGTTAATGTAGAATATTTAAAGAAGTCATTCTTTTGTTTACTTTCAAGTTATTGGACAATAAACATCAATTGTTTTCAATCACCGTCAAACGCTGCGCTAGAGCCAGGTGGTAGAGTCCTAATAATATGTTTATTGTATGCTCATTACTTATTACTTTGCTTTTGTTTGGCATTGGTCAATATTAAGGATTATTTAGCTTCTGAAAACACGTAGTTTCAATTTATTCTTATCTGAGTTTACTTGGGTTGTTCACAAACAATCTCAGTTAGTCTAAACTTGTAGTTTCTACAGTGAAGTCGTCGTAAAATGGGAAAAGCACGCGAAATTAGCAGTGAAGTGCGTTCTGCCATCGTTGTTTTGCATAATGAAGGCAAATCCGAACGTGAGATTGCTTCACAACTGAAGTTATCGAAGACTTGTGTTCATAGCACAATCAGAGGCGGTACCTTCATAGAAGCCGAAAAGCCCAGCTTGCCGTAATAAAATCATAATTCACAAGAACAAACCTAAGCCTACCAATAAAAAAAAAAAATTAAAAAAAACAGTCAATGAACTCGAACTCAATCATGCATGTCATAGGAATAATCAAATTTCGAGCCTTCTCGCTCACACTCGTGGGCTTCTTAGATAAGAAGCCCACGAGTGCGAGACAAAGAAAGGTGAGGCAAGCCATCTGGCTTGCCTCACCTTTCTTTGTCTCGCAGTTTTCGCTTACAAATTGCTATAGAAACGTTTACATTTGTTGATATATTGGTAAGTAAATATACGCAGATTTCTATGAAATGAAAAGCCCGGCTTTTGAGCGCACATGCGCACAGAGTACTTTTTATTTTGAGAGGCATTAAGTTCGCGCAAACGACGCAAATGCACTATCCGCTTTGTTGACCCGCGTAAAGTGAGTTGCAAGTCCGTGCGACGCGACGACGAATTTGTTATTGTATATGTTTTGAAATCAATATTTTGAGACTAGTATTTTATTTTCCACGTGCTGAAGTAATGAATTAGTTTTATTGTTTAAAATGATGTGATAGTTATTGCGGCGATGTCATTCCGCGCTTTTTTGTAAGTGATTATAGTGCTATTTTTATCAACAAATTCGGAGACTGTGTTCGTAAAGGTATTTTGAGTTAGGCATATTGAAGTTTCTGACATAGGTAAGTAACTCTTTACTTCACCGTAACCAACATCAAATTACTGTAACTATTTCTCGGAAATAAAAAACAGTATTTTTGTTAGTCGAAGAATATATTGGAATACTCGTAGGCATTCGATTGTCTATTATACAAAGGGAACTATATTTTCTATCACCAAAATTTATATTTGTCATCAAGTTGTATCACCTAATAAATAGATCTATCGCCACGAAATATTTTCGTTCTCAGATAAACAAAAATTGTTCCCAGGTATGAATTATCAAATTAATGTTAATATATGTGTAAAATAAGAGATCGATAACCAATAAAATTATATTGCATTACATGAATATAAACTTCGTTCTTATAATAACAGTTTTGTTACTTAAATAATAGCTCTGTGCTCAGAATGGTAGATCTGTCACCAAATAAATCGATTATCGATCCCTGACTGCGACTCCTTTTTATTTGATATTTTGTCACCAATACAGTAGTAACATTTTATTTCGTTCAGATATTAAATTAGTAGTATTCGTTACCAATTTAATACATCAATTTACAGTGGCGTGCCTAGGGTTTCAAAATAACGCAAGCCCAATAAAATTTCCTGTTGTGCTAAATGACAAACAATATCGACTAATCTTTGAAAAACACTACGGTTGTTTTCAACGCGCGTTATATTTTGAAATTTCCTCAGATAACTGGCGTGATATAGATGTCTCAATTCGTTGTTTACCAAAATTACCGAAAGAAACCATTGCACACAGGTATTTATGGGAATTTGCGTGCCTTTTAATGGCGCCAGATATGTTATTTAAATCATTATAACCAGATGTATTCCAAACGGAATCTTCATTCGAAAAAAATATGCAGCACCAGCAATACAACTTATTAGTATGCGAACAGCCAACAATCCAACTAGTTTTATACACTGATCTAGTTTTATAAATTTTCGTTTATGCGATTTACTAGTCTGAGAAATACACAGATTAAGCGTCGGTTTTAATGAAGAAATTAACTGTTTTTTCTGAGCAAAGTTTAAAGATTTTACTTTATCTTCGCCAATCAAAACTTGAACGCATTTTAAATCCTCACAAGGATACAATTACCTCCATTGTTGTAGGTAAGTCACCAAAACAATTGTATCACGAGGAAATCTAAGAAAACACACAAAAAACTTTAACAAGAAAACCTTTTTCCACTCAAGCAAATGAAACTGAAGTTAGTTGCACCCTCGGATGTCGGGAACTACTCAGTGTTGTCATTTAGGCAAAAAAAGTCGCCAGGTATATGAAAAATCTAGCTAGATGTCGCAAATTTTTTATTTTTAAGATATTGCTTGAATATTTAATTTCGTTATTTTAAAAAGTCGCTAGTTTTTATTGTTGCTAAATGTTAAAAAAGTTTCCAAACTGGTTAAAAATCTCCAAGATCTCACAACGTGGCTAAAACGGCAACACTGCAGAGTTGGCAAGCTGACAAGGTCACGCATACGCGTGCAACTTCATACCGAAAAAGCCCGGCTTAATTCTGCCATAGTGATCGATTTGTTCTATGCACAAGGTCTAACTCGTTATACGGCACATCGCTATAACTGCGAAAGTGACAGATATAGTATTTGAAAGCCCGGTATAAGCCGGTGCGTGTAAGCGAGATAGCTATATGTAGATGCTACAAATGCGAAACTCTGCGCGCGAACAATCGCGATGTGTAGTAGTGTAGCATAGGTAGATACTTTGTGTTATTTTGATAAGAATTAAGCACGCGAACTTTTAAATAGTTCGGGTTTGATATTGATCCTCTATCGAGCATTTTAGTAAGGCATGCCGGGCTTTTGGGCTTATATGAAGGTACCGCCACTGTCAATTTATAATTTTAATGAAAAAATGATCAAAGGGGCGGAGACAAATTGGCGCGCTTTAAAAATTGACCAATCCGGCCTCAACGATGGGTTGTAGGTAACTAGGTTCGATCACACGATGCGCGACGCGGGCGGCGTGCGAGAGAGATGCAAGTTTACTTCATTCGCGATTTCACGTTCATTGTTGTAGGTGCATTTTATTATCGTTGTGGATAATTTGTTGTTTTAGTTAATTTCTTAAATGTTTATTTTTGATTATGGCATCAAGTAGTGGTGAAGGTAATGCAAGTCATTCAAAAAGTTTATCGTCGTTTGTCGAGCAAGTGCCGATATTGGTGGAGAAAGTGCCGATATTGGAGTGTGATGAGGAAAATGAGGAAGGTACTGACACTGATGAAGGCACCATACCAAAGAAGAAACGGTCGCAAAGCAAGGATTGGATTTTCGTTAAAAAATTTGAAGACAAACACAGTGCTGAGGAGTATATAAAGGCTGAAAAAATTTGGTCTTTTCTGCGAACGCATGATCCCCTTCCCTTCCTCTACGAAGGGAGGAAAAAGTACTTTAGATGTAATAAAGTGGTGCGGAAGGGACCACAGTGTTCAGCTCAGTTGTATTTACTCATGTACTCATTCTCGGATGAAGTATTGTTGTTTCGGACAGATTCTGATCATCACCACGATTCAAAAACGCTCGCTTGTTATGGGCTTAGTGACAGAGTAAAGGAAGAAATAAACAAATTATACGACTTACATCTCAAACCAAAAGCCATACTTGCAAATTTGACTAAAATTGATGGTATTAAAGTGCCAAAATTGTCCCAAGTAAGGACGTATTTAATTGACAGACGCCGTTGTAAATACGGACAGCCCACGATCAGCCTAGGCGAATTGGAAGCTTGGCTAAGGTCTCATTCACCAATTCCTGACAACGAACATGAAGTTTATGTTATTGGGTATGAAGTGATTGAAGAAACTAGTTCACCACGCTTTAGATTTGTACTATCAACAAAATATTTGCTGCAAAAAGCACGTGACGTAAAAGTTATTCATGCTGATGCTACATACAAGTTGGTGTGGCAAGGATTCCCCGTTCTTGTCGTTGGAAGTACAGACAAAAATAAACGATTTCATCCATTCGGGCTTGGGGTTGCCACTAATGAGGCAAAAAAAGACTTTAAGTTGTTGTTCGATGCCATCGAGACTAATATCTTTAACTTGTACTCACAAACCTTCAAACCAGAAGTTCTAGTATGTGACGCAGCAAAATGCATTTATAGAGGTATTTGGTGAAGATGTCACAATTCGAATGTGTTGGGCACATGCTAAAAAAAAAAATTCAGGCTCATGTAGAGAAAGATACGCGAAAAAATGTTCACAAAGATTTGTTGACAGATGTGGATTCTCTCCAAGCAGTGACTGATTCAGAAACGTTCGAGTTAGCTTCACAAGCATTCTTGAAGAAATGGGAGGATGAGACAACTTTCATCCAGTATTTTAAGGAGCAATGGCTCATACAAAACCGTAACTGGTATTTGGGGGCTCACATGGGTTCACCAGCGACTAATAATGCACTAGAATCACATAACCGAGTAATCAAAGATGAATACACGCTCCGTGAACGTTTGCCACTGTCTCGTTTTTTGACAGTTGCTTCAGAGTTTGTAAATGGATGGTCGTTAGCTGTTGATGAAGTATTTGCGACATTACCAACTATGACTCTGAAAGACTGGACAGAAGCCTACCAATGGGCTAAGTTGCCTAAAGAAGTAATACTGACGTATAGTGACGATGCTTTTAAACACTACGAAGTACCGGCTGGTAAGGCAAACGAAATACAAAACTTTGAAAATACATGGACTGATTTTGATGAATACAAAGTCCAATGGTTCAGCAAATGGAGTGGATCTACCGCACAATATTGATTGGATGCATGGGAAATGCAACTGCCCTGCGTTTTACAAGAAATATATGTGCAAACATATTATCGGATTAGCCATACGCTTAAAGCTGGCCAACCCCCCACCAGAAGCAAAAAATGTGCTTATCGGCCAGAAAAGAAAAAGGGGGCGCCCTTCGAAATCCAAACCAGCGCTGATTATTCAGTGATTATTGTTTTTTAAGAATAAATATTGATTATTTTAACTTTAATTAAGTGTTTTATCTATTATTCTGCTAGCCATAAGCCAGCTATTTTAAACCAGCGCTGATTGTTCAGTGGTAATTATTTTAAACAATAAATATTGATTATTTTGACTTTAATTGTTTTATTTACTACTCTGCTAAAAATTTTATTTAAATATAATTTATACTACCAGTGGAAATTTAAAACCTTGGGAGTCTAGTTAAGTAGCAGAATCTTTTGGTTGAAACGATGATGACAACCCTAATTTTTTATTTGAACTTAATGCAATTTTCTAGTAACATTATATGATTTATTGATGATCTCTTTAAATTAGTTTGCTTAAATACTTATTAGGACACACCTATTATAATACATACAAAAACATTTATTTGGTACTAGACCTTATATCTCAGGATTTTAGGTGATTTATTGTGGAACTGATTTTGCATTGTTTGGTGACTACATTTTGGTGACAGATCTACTATTTGGAGGACAAACCCTATTATTTAAGAAACACAAAACTAATTAAATTGGTAATAGCTTAAATGATACCCTTATACAAATTTATGTAGGTGAATAGCTGGTGCCATGAAAGCACATGACTACGGTTGTTTTTATGGAATTCGTAGTTTTAGTAAACCACTGAAAAATAAACCATCTTATGTATTACATCTTGAGATCATAAAACACAATAATGTTCGTATCTAAGAGATTCTTCATAGGTGTTTTGAAGGAAAGATTACAATTGGCTATTGTCATTAAAATAAATTATAAAAAAATATTTAAGTAGGTAATATCTCATTTTAACATTTTCAATCGACATTAAATTTTAAACTCGTAAAATTATGCGTACGGCAGTAGAACAACAAATCGATAATGTGGGATCCATCTAGTGGCTTCTGATTGAAAAATTTTGCATTTGACAAGCGAATATGAATTATGGTAAAAAGGTTCGGCTAAGCGGTGTGATTACGCGCAGTCATTAATGTAGATGGCGCTTATGACAATTACATACTAATGCCAGACCTCTTCGAATTTTAAAGGTTTTCTAACCAAAATTATAATAATGTTGTACCATGAACAACATATGAAAATCAGTCAATCCCTCACTTGGCTGTTTTTTTTTATCGTAAAAAATCTGGCAGCTTGCCCTAATTTTGACCCCTAGGCACGCCACTGAGCACAATAACTCGATACAGGGAGACAGGCAGTTTTCAAGATCGTCCACACTCGGGGAGGCCGAGAGCTACCACGTCTAGTGAAGATAATTTCATTGTTGTTACCAGCAAGCGAAATAGACGCTTAACAGCACCAGAAATCCGCGTTGAAGTAAACAAAACCCGAGTTAAACCTTTATCATTGACTACAGTAAAACGGCGACTGAGATGCAAAGTTGTATGGTCGCGTCGCCGTTCGAAAACCTCTGCTAAGGCCACAAAACAAGAAAAAGCGGATGCAGTGGGCTCTTGCCCATCGAGATTGGACTGAAGAAGATTTTTAAAAAGTTCTTTGGACCGATGAATCCAAGTTTGAACTATTCGGTTCAAAACGAAGAATTTACGTGAGACGCAATGCTCAAGAAAAGATGGTGCCGGACTGTGTAGTCCCAACAGTCAAGCATGGCGGTGGCTCAATTATGGTCTGGGGTTGCTTTTCTAGCCAAGGAACTGGCGATTTGGTCAAAATTGAAGGAATTAAGGCTCTTTCAATCAGACGCGACACGCGACGCGACACAAAGACACCGCTCATCGCGCGACAAGCGGTGTCTTTGTGTCGCGTCGCGTGTCGCGCCTGTTTGAAAGAGCCTTTATGAAAAAGGAACAGTACAAAACATTTCAGAACAAAATGCCGTTCCTTCCGGGTTGCGATTAATTGGAGACGCATTCATATTCCAACAAGATAATGATCCAAAGCATAGCTCCAAATTATGCAGAGGATATTTAGAAGAGAAAGAGGCGCAAGGGGTGTTAAAAAACATGGTTTGGCCTCCTCAGAGCCCGGATCTCAATCCAATTGAACTTTTGTGGGAAGAGCTTGACAGGAACGTCCGTAATCGTGGCCCATCCTCGCAAGAAGAAATGTGGAATGCTTTATGCGAAAGTTGGAGCAATATATCACAAGACACCATCAACAAATTGATTGCTCGTATGCCGAGACTTGTGAAAAAAGTCATACAATGTAAAGGAGGATTTTTTGATGAAACATCAGTTTAGTTAACTATAGCCTTTTTTCGCATGGACTGTTAATATTTCCTTATGTTTTTAAATTTCAATTTGTCAATAAACACTAATTAGTGACTAATTGATTAGATAGTTAAACTGGTTAATTAAAAATTTAATATTTTATTGCTGTTTTACTTTATTTTCCTACTTCAATTAAGGTCGTCTTAAATTTTTGGCCTGCAGTGTACATCCTTATTCTATCATAGAACAAGTGAATAATCAAGGCACTATGTATAATGCCCGCTCCTTTCTTAATTATATATTTAATGTTAATTGGTATTGTATTTATGTAGTTTATATTATTATGTCTAATTAGAATTTGAAAACTGAAGAATGTTTGTACACTGAAAACCCTAAATATATCTACTTTTGTGCAGTCCATCAAACTTGTGCGATAAGACCACCCATTGTACACTTGTTTGTCCTGTTGTTATTATGAGGTGTACAATAAAAAATATAATAAAATAAATATTAAATAAATAAATATGATAGTATGTATATTGATTTAAAATTCATTATTTATCATAGATACATACTATACAGTGTTGTATTATATTACAGGTGAACCTGCAGCTCAAGTAGAGGAACTAAAATTAACAGTAAAAAAAACAAAATTGCCTAAGAAAACGCATATATTTGACGAAAAAGAATTAATAAAGGCTGTTAATAAGCTGCAAATAAAGAGAGACAAGTATGCAACAAGATTAAAGAAGGCATTAAACTTGTCGGAAAACAAAAGTTTTCAGAAAACAATAAAAAAAATTACTGCCTTGGCTGCGATGTTCACATCGTGAAACTGGGAAAAATAAATAGGACACAGAGCCTGAGAAAATAATGGCATTGAGCCTGTACAAAAGGAGCCCTAGGACTTACAGGTGGCTTCAAAACATTTTTGTTTTGCCATCGGCTATGACCCTAAGCAGGTTATTAGCGCGAGCAAATTTAAAACCCGGGATTAATGAAAAACTCTTTGACCAATTAAAAAAAAAAGTGGATAAGATGAAAGCAGATGACAAACTTTGTATATTATTACTTGACGAAATGTCCATTGCACCACATTTTGATTACAATCAAAGAAGAGACGAAATTTCAGGCTTCGTAAATAATGGGGAGTCAAGACAAAACAAACTAGCTGACCATGCTTTTGATAAGAGGAGTTCAAAGAAATTATAAACAACCCATTTCCTACACATTTTGTTCAGGTAGCACAAACTCAGCTGAACTAGCAAAACAAATAAAAGTAGTGATAAGGGAACTGCATAGTGTAGGACTACATGTCCTAGCTACTGTATGTGACCAAGGTGCATCTAACGTCAGTGCGATAAACTCTTTCATTCAGGAGACAAGAGCAAATTACTTAAGGGAAAATAAAGAGTTGCGAGGAAATATCTTTGCTGTAGATGATAAAGAGGTCATTCCTTTATATGACCCGCCTCATTTAATTAAGGGAATCAGGAAAAATTTGATGAGCAAAAATTTTGTATGTTCCATAAATGGCTGTACAAAAGTGGCAAAATGGGAACACGTAGCCCAATTATATGAAGAAGACCCAGCATATAAAGGGATACGACTTGTTAACAAACTAACTGATCGACATATTAATCCAGATAAATTTCAAAAAATGAAAGTAAAATATGCAACACAAGTTTTGAGCCAAAAAGTTGCAGTTACTATGGGATTTTTAACAGGTAATTAAAGAAGAAGGGCCGAATTTTGTCTGGTTTTAATTTAAGCGACCGTAAATATCACAAAAACGAAACAAATTGAATTATTTTTTTATGATTTTTCACTTTATTTCGTAAAAGCCGGAGTTAATTTATAATATTAAAAGTATATCAACTGCTTCCGAACGAGATACGCTTTTTTTTAAATGTTTATAGCATAGCCACGAGGCCTTTATGCCAAAATGAGATACATACGTGAATTGTTTTCATCTATAGTGGTGTTACACATACTCGTACAATCAGTATGAATGTTATTATCTTTATCGATTATTAAATGAACGATCGATTCAATTGATCATTCTAGGGTTGGTTGAATTATTAAAATAATTATTGAAATGCAGTTATGATTTGATCTTTATGTAATATTACTTTTAAATCCAAAAAAAAGGAACATAGGATCGATTAAACGTTGTATCGATTTTACATTAAATCGATTTTAATTGCACAGCTCTACTTTTGTCTTTGACAGTGACCGATTGACAGTTGGATGCTACAGGATTCCTCTGCGTATTCCGTTTCGTTCGTGTTTTGTGTGTTTATTCGGTTTTCTATTTATTTCTACCCGACCTGGACTGTTTATGGACTAATTGATATTGCCCCGTGTGACTACTGCTTGCCCATAGGACTCCGATATTGCTTTTGCGTGACTTTGTGCTAATTCTTAACTGGACCCCGATTGTGCCGAGTGATTTGGATTTAGTTTGCAAAATGGCAGATTCCAATAGAAATCAGCGCCGCACTTGCATTTTATGCGTAAACTGTCTGAACACATTGCGCCTGTACCAAGTCTTAGCATTTGACTCGAGAGTTGCTGGCTCACTTTGCAGCTGGGCATACCCAAGAGTTGTAAGTAACTATTTGTTCTATTCTTTAATGGAAAAACTTAAAAAAAAATGCCGTTAGTAGTATCTATGACAACTTACTAATATTGTTGTCAGGTTTTAGAAGAAGACGTTGTGTGTGAAGAGTGCAGAGATCTGGCAATGTTCGCAGTAAATGAGAATTTACAACAACAGGACTCTGGCAATGATAATCAACAAGCTGGTCCAAGCCAGCAAGGCCACAAAAATGTGTGTCTATTGTGTGGATTATCAACTTTAAGGAGACGGAGTGAAAGAATATTACGAAACAATCCCTCTGAATTACAACTGTCCATGATTGCTATAATAGAAAGCAGAGTAGCACCACGAGAGGTATGACTTATTTTAAATAAAGTAATATCTTAGAATTTAAGAGTAGTGATAGCAAGCTACAGATATCAGCATGGATCTTGAGCGGTTGGTGGTAGAGTGGGAATGGCTCTGCACATTGTAATCTCACATTAAAACAGAATAATTATTCACTTCTCTGCCGAAGCCAGTGCTCAAGATCCAAGCCGGTAACTATAGATAGGTTAACACTAACAAGCATAGTCTTAAGTTCTCCAGCACGCACCTCTTGACTTTATACAAGTCATGTGCATATTCTAAATAAATCATAACTTGATTGTTTTGGTGAAAGAAAAGTAAGCAAACCAGTATCATGTCTGTAAGATATTTCAAGGATATGTATATTCAACCTATTTAGACTGGGCAAGTAGACTTATGCCAAATTAAAACTAATCCAATTTAAATTATTAGAATTGGAATTTTATTTATAAACAGCAAATATAAAAAAATCTAATTAATTTCAGATTACACAAAATGATTGTGTGCCATCCTTTTGCTGGCTGCGAGTACAAAGAGAAGCTCATCGCAGAACTACTGTTGATGCTACTAGATCTTAGTCGAGTGCATCACCACAGCAAGAGGAGCCTCAAGTGTTGGAGCAATTGCAAGTTACGCAGTCTGATGAAACAACATATTCAGTCAATTAAGTGACTTTACCAGATTACAGAAGAGCCGCCAATACTAATCCTCACTGTGTATTTCCCAATTGTGAAAGCACAACATTGTGCAGTATTTCAGATAAATTAAGAGCGATAATTTAATCAAATTATAAATATTATCTGCCCAGGGAAGCTCGAGTTTGTGATGACCATATGACAGGCAATATGTGGGATACGCTGTTTGACTCCCCAAATAGTTACTCAACATTTACTGTTCAGCATATACAACATATGCTTTCATTTGTAAATGCTTTTAATGCATCAATTGATTTTGAAAATGTTGAAGAAATGGATGATAGGGTATTTGAGTTCTGGATAGGGCGTACAAAACAAAACTTTAACTTATTATTAGATGAAGTACCTCAAATAAGAAATGTTCATAGAGGCACATTAGGCCTCCTAGTATATTTACTCAAATTAAGAACGGGAGATTCAGATGAGAGAATTGCCACATTAGTGAATGGTCCACGGAGAACGTTAGAAGTTTTAATGGACAAAGTAAGGGAAATACTTCTCCAAGATTTTGTCCCACTTAATGTGGGAATTAATCATTTATCCAGAGACGAATTATTAAATCATAGTTTAATGATCCCAAATGGACTCGTATGGAAATGGAACAAATGCTATAGTCATTTGCGATGGTACCTATGTTTATATACATGTCCCATCTGTATTCATTTGTGGTAGTACTCAGACGAATTAAAAACATCGTTCCGTTTCTGTCCATCGTTTGAAAATGATAGAGACGGAATGAGGATTTTAAATGTTACGTTTATCACGAAACTCACAGGCACAATTAACCGCATAACTACATCATTCGTCACCCTGTTTGTTTACGTTAACTATGGCTTATCAACTGTTTTGTTTTTTGTTAAGTGGGTACTTTAGCAATAAATCAAACACTTATAACCTTATTTCGTTTCTTAAATTTGTGTCGGTGAAGGGTTTTTGGAATTTAGTCGTCGTTTGACATTGTTGCTGTTGTGTTACCGTGTTAAGATTTCCTGTTCTGTTCTGCCATAGTGTGCGAATATTGTTTAATTTGAGATTGTAGTGTTTGCTCATTGTTTGTGACTGTAAAAAATGCCACTCGATGCAACTGGTGCAGCTAGGGCAGTGGCTTTATCTGACGCTGGGTACAGCCAACGTCGCATCGCTCGTACACTCGGTGTACCTCGAACTACGATACGAGATGCCATCAGACGATTTCGGGAGACAGGTTTATACACCCGCAGGCCAGGTCAAGGCCGACATCGATGCACTTCAACTCGAGATGACCGCTTCGTTGTCAGCAACGTGTTGAGAAATCGCTTTTCGACCGCTTCTGAAGTTCGTACGCGTCTTTTTGAGGTGAGAAATGTCAGTATAAGTGAACGTACCATTAGAAGAAGACTGGCAGAAAGAAATCTGAGGGCTTTTCGTCCAGCTCGCGCCCCACAACTGCTCCCACAACACCTTAGAGCTAGACTTTGTTTTGCGCGAGAATATGCTGACTGGACTGTGGAGGAATGGAAGGACGTACTGTTCTCAGATGAGAGCAGAATAGCCTTAAGAGGTCCAGATGGACGTCAGCGCGTCTACAGGCGTCAAAATGAAAGGTTTGCTCCATGCGCTATAACCGAAACAGTGGGTTACCAAGGAGGGTCCATAATGGTTTGGGGAGGTATCTCTTACGAGGCTCGTACTGATCTTGTTTTATTCGATAGAGGCAGTGTGAACGCTCAAAGGTACGTGGAAGAAGTTCTTCAAGACCATGTCATACCTTTCGCACCGTTTATTGGTGGAAACTTCAGATTAATGCATGATAATGCACGTTGCCATACCGCAAGATCCGTCAGTGAGTACCTTAATGAGGTCGGGATTCAAGTTTTACCATGGCCGGCACGCAGTCCCGATCTTAACCCAATTGAACACATTTGGGACAACCTCAAAAGACGTATCCGAGCAAGAGTACCAGCCCCTACGACCTTAGGAGAGCTCAAAACGGCTGCGATAGAGGAGTGGCACAATATCCCCCAATCGGATATCCAAGATATCATGGATGGATTGCCAAACCGGCTCCAAGAAGTCATAAGGGCCAGAGGCGGCAACACCCATTATTAATTTAAATTTTTTCTTGTAATTGAGCCACTATTTATGAAATCAAAACTTTTCAATTTTCATCGAAGATTTTCAGAAAATCGATTTTTGGTAAGCATCCTTTAATAAACGACATGTTTTCCAATACTTTTGTTATTTCTTTTTCCATAAAGGTAGCTTTTTTACGTACCTTTCATAAAATGTGGTCTAAGTTTGACAATTTCTGAAAATTTAAATAAATACAAGGTGGGCGGTTAATTATGCCTGTGAGTGTACATAAGAGTTCAAACTACTCATTTCAAAAACAAACATACTCGCTTCATAAGTATATAAATCTGGTAAAACCTTTTTTGATTGTTGCTTGTGATGGATATATTCTTGATTGTTTTGGACCCTATAAAGCAACTAAGTCAGATGCTGAAATCATGAATAATTTTTTTTGTGATGGTTCTGCTTTAAGAGAATATTTTGTACGTGACGATGTGTTCATATTAGATAGAGGATTTAGACACAGCATAAGCTTCTTAGAGGGATGTGGCTATAGAGCATGTATGCCAGAATCTTTATCACAAGTTGAACACCAATTGATAACTGCTCAAGCGAATAGAAGCCGATGCGTTACAATATGCAGGTGGGTGGTAGAGGCCGTTAATGGGCATTTTAAAAGAGATTTTAAGCTTCTCAGACAAGAATATTTTCATCGGTGTCTACCACACATGATGCAGAATTTCAAAATAGCTGCAGCATTGTTAAATAGATTTGGTGTCCGCTTTACGAACAATATATACAGTTCTGAAATACTTCAAATCATTCGAGAGCGAATGGGTTTGGAAAATAACTTGGCAAATATGGTAGAGGCTCTTAATATGAATAGACGATCATCCCACTTTGAAAATATATATGCTGGTCAAAATAATATATCATTTTTTCCAACATTGGAATATAGGGACTTGATTCTGTTCGCCTTGGGAACGTACCAAATAAGACAAGCTCGTTCTTATTACGGCGAACATATCGCACCTTTAAAGACAAACCGTTACTAAACGAAATTTTCAAGAAACTGAGTAGCTAATGCCATCTTTCTTAAAATTACGTAAACTATACGATGAATTTGACACTTTCATCAAAAAAACACTTTTAGAGGTAGTTGGCGCCAATTTTGACCGTTACAAAACTAAATAATATTTGCATGCTAAATGCAATAACGTGATTATACTAGTTGTGAATTGTTCGTTGAAGAGTAATGACGGAAGTTTGACGGAAAAGTGTGATTATTTGGATAACCCCGGCTGCACGTCAAGATAAAGGTATTTTGTTTAGTCACTTTAATTGGTAAAGTGTAACATTTTGTTTAGTCACAGTTTTCCTTTTATCAAATTATGCACTTCTTAATGTAATTTTATTGGTAAAATGTTACATTTAGTATAGTTACCGTTTACTGCTAAGTTTATAGATATTTATGCAATCATATTTATCTATAAAGAGTAATCATTAGTTTAGTCACAGTATTTCTTTACTGTAAAAGTAAATAAGTAAATACATTTCAATACAATAATGGGACATTTAGGTTAGTTGCAGTTTGCCACTTTACGTAGGGCACATTTGCATTAGAATGTTAGTGGTAAAATATTAAATTTTATTTAAATACTGTTTACTCTTAATATTCACTTGATAATATAATGAAAAGTTAATGTCAGATAGTTTTATTACAATTGAGTGTCACTTTTATACTTTTAATTATGGTTTTGGAGTGTAATTTATAGTAATAACAGTTGTTTTTACTATTCTTGGTAATAATAAAAGTAACTTTGCTTCAGACAATGTCATATTTACGGAACCCGCGCATGAAGCGAATCGTGGCCGCTATGGAAACAGTAAAAGAATCGTTATCGATCGAAGCCCCTAAAAATCTATCTATGGATGAGTTGAATCATATCCCCGATGCAGATGAGACTTTTTCGCTAAATCGAACTACAGACTTATGTTCAGTATTAGAAACTGGTACTTCAAGTTTTTTTTCTGTGGATGAATTAACTACAGAAACTAGATCTCCCCCTGTATTGCAAGCACAGACGTTACCTCAATCAGTTGGCCATGTAACAGTGGATGGGTGTAATATGCATCCAGTTAATGACAGCATGAACATTTCATGTTTGGGCAATTCAGGTTTTCCGATGTTAACTGCAGATAAAGAAATACGTGCACCTGGCTCAAGCAAAAGGGAAAGATCTAGTTCATCTAGCTCAGAATCTTCAAGTTCTTCATCATCAAGTTCAACTTCGTCGTCTTCATCTAGTACGTCTACGTCGGTTAAGGATTTTTCACCAGATGAAGCAGATCGTGATCCGGACTACATATTGCCAACACCACCTAGACGTGTATCATTCAGTCCATGTCCTCAAAGTGACCACAGCGTACAACAAGTTCAAGATTTAAACAACGAAGTTATGCAAGAAAATGATACAAATCAGCTTACAGACAATAATGTATCTATCAAACGAAGGCGTAAAGGATTTAATAATTTATCTAAAAAACAAGAAGCTAAAAGGCTCCGCAACACTGGACAACAATATACTTCTGTGTCCAAGTTAAGAATGATTATACCTAAGAAGCAGATAGGACCTCCATGCGGCGAAAAATGTCGACTAAAGTGCAGCGAAAGAATTAAACCAGATGAACGAGAAATTATATTTAACGAATATTGGAAAATGAGCGACTTAGCCAGACAAAGAGATTTTATTTCCAAGTGTATTTCTGTTATTCAACCTAAATATCAATATAAAGTTCACAACAGCAATAGAGGACCTAAACATTCATTTTCATTCGATATTAATAGTTGTAAACACCGTGTCTGTAAAATTTTCTTTAAAAACACATTGTCTATCAATAACCGACCTATTGCAACGGTCATAACAAAAAAGAGTAAGTCAGGATTTGTTGAAGAAGAAAAGAGGGGCAAACATGGGAAACAAAATAAATTGAGTCCAGATACTATACAGGGAATAAAAAATCATATAGACTCAATTCCCAGGATAGAATCCCACTATCTAAGACAACAAACGACTCGCGAGTTTATTGATAGGGGTAAAAATCTTACAGATCTTTTTACAGATTACCAAACCGAATGCCAGAATAGTGATGTCGTACCTGCCAAGATTCATACTTACAGAAGAGTGTTTAATGAGGATTACAACATTAGTTTCCACATACCTAAAAAAGATCAGTGTGAATTATGCACTGCCTTCAAAAATGCAGTTGATCAAAATACAGAATTGCAGACGAGGTATGACCAACACCAGCTTGAAAAGGAGTTATGTCGCCAGGAAAAGGCAAATGACAAAACTATGGTCCAGAGAAACTACATTGTTGCCTGTTACGACCTCCAAACAGTGTTGCCTCTGCCTAAAGGTGATATATCTACGTTATATTATAAGTGCAAGCTAAATGTCTGTAACTTCACTATAAGTGAATTGGCAAAGGACTATTGCGATTGCTTTGTTTGGAGCGAAGTTGAAGCGTTAAGAGGAGCTAACGAAATTGCAACGTGCGTTTTAAAATATTTGGTAAAGCGGGCATCAGAAGTTGATGATAATAATTTAGAAATTATATTTTATTCTGACAATTGCTGTGGTCAGCAAAAAAATCAGTTTATGTTCTCCATGTATGTTTATGCCATATCCGTTCTTAAAATTAAATCTATCACCCACAAATTTTTAATTAGTGGGCATACTCAGAATGAAAACGATTCTGTTCATTCTGTGATCGAAAAGGCCGTTAAAAAATGTTTACGTTCAGGACCCATATACACACCGGACCAATACGTTACTATAATAAGAACTGCACGAAAGAAAGGCAACCCCTATAAAGTAAATGAAATGTGTTTTTCAGATTTTATAGATATCAAAAATCTCACAGAGGTGTGTGGAGGACGATTTTCAAAAAATACTTCAGGTGAAACAGTCAAATTAAGTGACATTAAAATAATTAAATTTGAAAACCATCAAGAATCAGAGCATGTTGCCGTCTATTATAAAACTTCCTATACGGATACGGTGTTTAAAGAAATACAATACTTAAAAAACAATCGTCCATCGCGCACACGTTCAAACACTTCCAGTCTTCAAGATTACCGATTGATGCCACTGTATCAGTCTAGATTGAAATTAACTGAGAGAAAAAGCAGTGATTTAAAGAGTTTAATTGCAAGTAATATTATTCCACAGAATTACGCAGTTTCTTACTATAATAACATCTTCTAGGCCTTACAAAATCCTACACACACAAAATAATTGTAGCTTAATAAGTTTATTCATAAAATAAATTTTTAAAAGGTTTATTTATGTTTGTCATTAGGACTTTTTGTTTTTTTTTTTACATTTTTATAAGCGACCTTACGCTTGCCTCTGTTATGTGAAACGGGTTATACAACTCTGGCTAGCTTATCCCTGCCTAGGCACCGTGATGCTGTGATTGTTACCCATGTTTTTTTAAATGATTTTTATTTTGATAATGTTATTATTTTCAGTTAGTCTCATAAGGGGTTATTAGTTTAACTGATTCCGAAGATAACTGTAAGTTTACTGATAACTTGCTTTGTATTAAAAGTAGGTACAGAATAATTATAATGAAAAAGACTGATTATTAAGACATCCTAGCAATCTCAAAGATTTAAGTGCCATAATGTCAGAGAAATGTATGGATCTCGCTTTTTGAATTTGAATAAAACATTGATTAGAACGTGTTATTTTATTTGTCTGTCCAGTTAAAATTATATTGAATGTTAACTATATTATTTTCAATTTGATAGTATTGTAAAATCATTGATATAATGGGTTTTTAAATATTTTTATATTTAGTTACATTATTTATATGGGGATTTTACAGTAATTCATCATAATCGAAAAAAATATAATGGAAAAGTGTTACTATAAAGATTAAAAATCATAATTAACAATGTTCTATTTAAAAAAAATAACTTTTCTTAATTTTATGTTATTGTGTAAATAAATATCCATCATTAAGACGTCAAAAGATGGCTCAAAGCACCATGATCTTAGATTCTATTGCGAAAAAGCCGTGCATTTTTTTATTTAAGCCTCCTGTGTAAAATTTAATATTTTCATTTAGTAACGGTTTGTCTTTAAAGGTGCGATATACGTTCCCAAGGCAGGTATTTAATCGAGGTGAACAGGGGCGAAGCCATTACTCAAAATGAATATAAGAAAAAAATGAAAATGAATAAAATGAAAATAAGCAATATTATGTATATTTATTAATTGAAAATAATATTCCTGGCAGAACTGGCATAATAGAATATTGCTGTAGTTGCTTGGTTGGTCGGCGCACTATAGGCTGCTGCGCCCACATAATGACGTTAGTTTGGTATTTGGGATGGGCCAGACATCAAGAATATATCTCAGCACCAGCAGAATTTCTTGACGAGATATTTGAAGGTGAAGTATAAATTGTTTTACAAAATGTTTTTATTTTTCCTAATATTCGGTATAGTTACCTACCTACCAGCACGGATCTTGATTCTTCGGCAGAAGTGAGTGTAAGTATTACTTCGGGTTTATGATGTGCAAAGCTATCCCCACTCTACCTCCGTATCATAGCGTGATGTCATACAGCTAGGTTTCTTCCTCAATAAATGGGCCACGACATGCAAAAATAAGTTTCAAAATCAGACTGGAAAATCCAGAGATAAGTGCGTCCAAACAAACTTCATAATAGTAAAAAATCAATTACTTTTACTTCATTTGTGCGTAATATTAGTTTTTGTTTGGCTCATTGTTTGGTATCATTTTATCATATTAAGTTACAAATCCTATAATAGTCGTGTTCACTTCATTCATAACCTAAAAATTCAAACTCCGATGTCTTTGTTTTCCGGCTTTTCTGAATCAAAATAGACTCGCTTGTAGATTCTGCTACTAACGCCGAATCTTTAGACATATTTTTTACTACGGGATGCTTCAATTTAATTCCAGACAATTTAAAGCAAGGAGATTTGCCATTGTTCTTTCGAAACATTCCATAAACGCTAGAGTTTAGTTATGCTGTAATGCTAAATTTAAATTATATTTTGTGTTTTTCAGAAAGGAACATACTGCCATCTGAGTGTACACAGACTGCTGATGTCATCCTTTTTTTTGATGAATTGTTCGATTCTATAAATGGGAGTTATGATAATTCGAAGAAAAGGTCTGGAAAAACTTTACTGACACAAGTAACACCAAAATCAGACCATGGCACCGTTGGGTCGAAAGCTAAACTAGTGTTAAGCTCAAGGAAATTCGTAAATAATGATGGTAAAAGACAGGACAAGCAGGTCACAGTTCCAACAATAATTAATTGGTTACATACTATAAATAATGTGGAGTACCTCATAGAAATACTTTTAAAAAAATACAACATTAAATCTGTGTGGATGAGGCATTTCAATCAGGACCCTCTTGAGAATTTCTTTGGGTCGATTCGAAGCCATGGGTGCAGAAACACTAATCTTACTGTAGCTGGCTTCGAATCGTCCTTCGCGGCATAATTAATAAAAAACTTAAGTGGCCAGCACTCATCTGGTTCCAACTGTGAGGAAGATAGTTGCCAATCAATTTTTAAATCAATGGAATCGTTATTTAGAAATGCTGAGAGGCAATCTATGCCCATGCCCACAGTTACGATCGATTTGGAGAATGAAGTAGAATATGTAGACTTTGAGGTGAAAAAAAATAACCCCAGAATATTAGCCACATTACAGTATGTAACTGGTTATTTATTAAGAAAAGCAAAAATAAACGTTTTCAAAAAATGTAAAGATTGTTTTTATGACAGAAATAATATAAGTGATTTTTTGAAAATAAGAGAATACAAAAAGGGAAAATCATATCTTACATATCCAAACAATGATTTAGTAATGCTTTTTTCAAAAATACAAGATTTAATCACATATTATCTTAAAAACAAATCTATAACTGGAAACATAAAAACAACTTTAAAAACTTTGATTTATGTAGATCTTGATTTTAAATTATTTGATTGTGAAAAACACAAGTCGCGAACAATTGAGTATATGTTGGAGCTGTGCTGCAAATTTTTCATTTGTAACTGGTGCCGAGATATTAATAAAATCATTAATGGCATCAGATTAACTGTAGACAAAAATGACATGATGAAAATGTATGCTTTTAATTATTACAATAAAAGAAAACATTATAAAAAGGCAGTCAACCGCTAAACTGTTGTTTGATTTACCTCCCTGAATTCCATCTCTCTATCAAAGAGAGAATTTTTTTACCTTAACCTTTTTTATTCCTCAAAGTAATTTCCATAAGTTAATGTTAAAGTTATCAATTTATAAAGATTTGGCTTTTGGAAATTACTTTGAGGAATAGGCAATGTAGATATTAATAAGAACCCACCCGACCAATTTACTACACGGGTGTCGTATACCGATAGATGTCGCTAGTATCATAATTCTAAGTGATGACTTTATGTCCGTATATATAATGTATTCTGTGCACACAATACAGTTGTCTCTGAACTCAAATACTCTTGTTGTGCTTTTGTGTCTTCTACTGTATTTTCTCAAATCTCAACGTTTTGGCTTTTGTTTTTGGATTCCGACTCAAGTATTTCTGTAAGATTGTGGCACTGTATATTGGACTACGATGATTTAGTTATTTCTGTATGATTTTGGCATTCGTTTACTGGACTCTTGATTTACTTCATTATCTTGCGATACGGAATTATTTAAGATAGCTAACAAAATCTGTTGTGTTCCTGGATGTGGAAAGTCGCGTAAGTATCTTTTAAGTATTATTCTTGTATTTCATTCTATAATAATAATCTAATGTTTATAGAAATGTACAAACTATTACGCAAGGGTGCATATCTTCACTATTTTTTTGTACTAAATGTTGTGATAATCATAACATTTTAATAGAAATGCGTACCTAACAACTCAGACCAAATAAAAAACAAAGACAGATTGCTGCAAACAATACAGTGGCTTCACTGTATTTTTTGCAGCAAACTGTCTTTTTTGCAATAACTAGATCTCCACTCTGTGCATACACGCTCACATTCGCACATTTACAATGACACTACAATCAAACTACACATCACTTCATGCACACTTTTTTATGAAACTGGCTTCATGTGACAGCGCTGTGTTTTGGTTTGTTATTTGGTCTGAGCCTAACAATAATACTAAACATTCTACAAATTCATATTTTGAAGACTGATTCAATAGTAAAAATTGAAATAGTTGTAATTTAGGAACATCCTGTAAAGTCTGTGTCGGAACTTAGATCTACGCGACGGTGCGGTGCGGCTCCAGGGCGGCGCCTGAGCGGTGCCGCAACGGTTTTCTACATATAAAAATGTATGGTATGCCATACGGTACGTCCGGCACCGCTCCGGCGCCGCACCGCAGGCGCACCGGACAACGGCGCGAGGCAGACGAGGCGGGGAGGGGTGCAAGCAGTGTGTTGTTTTCAGTTGTTTATACGGCATAGGCAAGAGTGCACGCTCGTTGATGATTTACGTGTTTATCATACAAAAAAATGAGTACCGGTGTGGAATCTATAGACGTGGACTACCTCAATTCGTTGATACAGGAACGGGAAATACTGTGGGACAAGTCTCATGATAATTTTAAAAACAAAAATTTGAAAGCAAAGGCACGGGAAGATGTTACAAAAAAATTATTTACTGAATACGATACATACACTCCTGACAAAAAGAACCAAATTGGTGAGAGTATTTTTCTTCATATAGGTAAGATGACTAAATTTTTTTTAATTGCCAATTCAAAGATCCTGTGCTGCTTAAAAAATAGTTTGCTAATTCATCTCTTATACCATTTGCTGCTGTCAATTCATCATTTTGAGGTTGAAGCGAGTGAAATTCATCACAAATTATCGGCAATTTATCACTTGGGCGAAGACCGTCCCGATCGGCCACAAAATTGTGAAGAACACAACAGGCTTTTATAATGGCAGTTGCAAAATTATAGGACACGTTTATCGGTCTGTGAAAAATGCGCCATTTATTTGCTAGGATTCCAAAAGCGCATTCAACATATCTCCTTGCCCTGCTAAGACGATATTTGAATATCTTTTGTTGTACATTGAGATTTTTACCACCATATGGACGCATAACATGTTTACTCAATCCAAAAGCTTCGTCACCCACTAACACCTATGGTATTGGTCTATTGTAACCACATAGTGGCTGGGGAGTAGGCAATGAGAGGTTCTCGTTAATCAGTAACTGGTATAGTTTTGAATTTTGGAAAACAGTTGAATCGCACTCTTTGCCGTATGCGCCAATACCAACAAAAGTAAATTTGTAGTTGGAGTCCACTACAGCTAGCAACACCACAGAAAAAAAAGATTTGTAATTAAAAAATAACGAGCCACTATTAGCTGGATTACATAGGCGTATATGTTTTCCATCGATTGCCCCTATACATTGAGGAAAATTTGCTTTGACGTCAAAATCAGATGCAATCATTTGCAAACGGTCTGTTGTCAGTTCAGGAATGTGGTCTCGACGAAGATGTTTCCATATTGCTTCACATACTCTCAATATCATACAAGCAATTGTAGATTTCCCACGTTTGAATTTGAATTCTAAATCTTTTATCGAATTTCCGCTTCCCAGCTACCTGTAACAAAAATAAACTATACTTATGTATTAAGATAAAATATTTGTATTTTCAGGTAATTCAGTAGTGAAAAAGTGGAGAAATGTGAAAGACTCCTTTTATAAATATTTAAAAAAAAAGAAAGATGCTTCCAGATCCGGCTCAGCATCTAAAAACCTTTCAAAATAACATTACTATAATAAAATTTTATTTCTAACCAAAGTAGCACAGAATGCCACGGACGGTAGTTTAGACGTACCCGAAGAATCTAACGCGAGCATGACTTCTACAAACGATGATATAATACCTGAATCGTCCCGCTATGTTTACTTTTTTAAAGGTATTTTGCCATCTATAGAGGATTTTACCGATCTTCAGACTCTCACGTTTCAGAGTAAAATATTGCAAATAATCACAGATATGCGTTATGGACAAATTTATCCACAATCTTCGTCCTATCAGCATGAAGAAGCATCATCGCATGGGTATCAAACCAAAAATTATCAAAGTACAAGTTCGTTTAGTACAGTACAATCAAACGCTAATTTTATTCCATCTCCAAGTCAAGTGTCTCAAGAAAGCGATCAGACGGAGTTTGATTTTACAAGGTTATAAGTAATAATGTTTCCCTGACATTGATTTGAAAATTAATAATAAAGAAGTGCAAATAATAAAAGTTTTTTATTACTTACCTTAAAGTGATTCCCAGCATTTCTATTGGCTCCACAGGATTCCTCATATTAGTATACTGTTTCCGTATATGTGGCTCTAAGGCTTCCAATAAACTTTCGAAAGTTGGCACACTCATTCGAAAAAAATTATAAAACCTCTTTTCGTCTAAGACCAACTCTCGATATTCTTTAAGAAAAAAAAGGCCGTCACTATTCCTTAAGGTAATAAATGGACTGATCCAGTATCTTCGTGTGCTTCTACGTCGATTTCGTCGATGGCGAAGTAATAATAGCAGCAACACACGTCTTTTTCGATCCATTGTTTATTGTAGACTGTAGGCATGGGTTCGATATATCAAAACATAACTTATATCGGATATGTGTTTATTATCATACCATATCGATATCTAAATACACATAACCGTTTTCACAAAAACTTCATCGAGCTATGGCTTATCCAAAGCGCAACAACGAGAGCGAACTACGAATAATGTCGAATAAGTAATAGGGCATTTTCATTTTAAGGTGGATCCAGACTTGGCGAGGCATGCGCTCCGCACGGCGCACAACGCATGCCTCGCAAGGTGTGTACCTTTATATTCGTGGCGAGGCATGAGCTACGAAGTCAAAATCGGTTGAACGGACTGTAAAAACGTTTGTTTAAATGTCAAATCTTATTTCAAATGGAGTATTTGAAGTACAAAATGCACGTAAGCATGCGTTGTGCGCCGTGCGGAGCGCATGCCTCGCCAAGTCTGGATTCACCCTTAAACGGCGCAGGTCGTTTTTCGGTTGTCTCATGACAACAATATTATTAAGAAAATATTTGGATACAATAAAAAAAAAAAAAAAACGTATGTGCACTGAAAGTAATTTTATAAACTTATGGACTTGATTTATTGGTTTCTGATAGAACATATTTTCAATTAAAGGGGTTTGGGTAAAAGTGGCATGTTTTTTTAAATACGCGGCCACTAATGAAAAGTGTTTTGTTAAAAAGAACACATTAAGTCGTTAATTTTTTTCAATGAACGTTACTTTCCCACGTTCATCGAAGCCGAGATATTTAAAATAAATAATCTATAAAATCAAATTGCCATTTGCTATAAATTGTGTTTATTTCATTGTAGTGTTACTTGTATTTCTCTTTGTAACTCGTAATTAGCGATAAACAACACAAAAGCCGTCCATGAGCCCACTAAAAGCACCGATCTCCTCGCCCAATCATAGCACAGGATTCGTTTACCTGAGTCTCCGAGTCACACTCCGGCGCGCGCGGCGGCGCACCGACCCTCACTCCCCGTTTGGCGACAGTGTTGAGTGCAAGTGTGTTTATTTGTATCCGTTTTAAATCACAACGACTTGGCTTACTTACTGGACTTTGTTATTTTCTTACTTTGTGATTTGGCATTAAGAACATGGATATTACAAGTACAATATGTGTCTGTTGCCGACGAAGTTTAAACCGTATTGGTGGGGCTCGCAGGCGATCGATGATCTTAACAGCAGAGCTTATACAAAACCACCCATTTTTAATGTCGTACTGTTTAGAAGTGATCAACATACATCAGGTAAGAATATTATTGGTGTAATTAAGTTCAAGTTATTTATTTCATAACAAAAATACGTTTGTGTCAAAATATTTGCACAGTATTATGATCCGCGTATTATCTTATTTTGTTTCGAAATACTCTTATCGAAATATTTATAACATTAAGGGCTCTGAGAGTCTATTACGTGAGTAAGAATATTCCAGACTTGTGTTAGAAAAGACTTTAAATTATGTATCTGAGGTTCTATTACGAGTTTCTTTTACAATAACCCGATCGCCGATGGCGAGAGCGTTAGGTGTTGCCATTGGTGAAGAGCTCAGAGCGACCCAAAGCGGGCTAATCGCAACGCCGAACGTTCTCGCCATCGGCAATCGGGTTAGTGTAAAAGAAACTCGTACCCCTCAGATATTCCTGCGATAGAGCGATAAGAATTAATTAATTTATTTTTAATCAACTAACAATTGCTTACATGTTTTACATAATAAATACTTACAATTTTATAATAATCAAATGTGTTAATTGTCTAATGTTTACTACTAAAAAAATAACGACGTTCATAACGCGAATAATTGTGTTGTTGCTGATGTATAATAAATTATAGTTTATCTTATATTTTCCAGTTTGATCAAAATGATCGAATATGTCGTCCATGTTTTCAACGAGCTCAGCGTTATGCTGAAAGTAATCCATCTCCACGAGACATACTGGACCAACCAGAAGAAAATACGTCAGGTCAACCTGCTCAAGAGATCCAAGATGTATCGATGCGAGAAGTTGTAATTGGCGACAATCCCGTACCAGAACCACCTAATCTTCTCGTAAATGAAAATATGCGTGATCAAGAAGTGCAAGTAAGTAGACCGCAGATGATAGAAATATCTGGGTATACGCGAGCACCATTTAATTCGCAATTATGTGTTTTTGCTGACTGTGCCAACAGTAATCTTCAGAGAATTCACGTTGATTTAAGGGCTACAATCCTTCAAGAAAAATGTTTCTATTTACCACGTGGGATACGTGTATGTGAGGAGCACTCAGAGTTGTGGCAAAATATTGAAACGAGTACACGCCGAGTATTTAGTACTTTCTCGGCTGCACAAGTTAAAGACATGATGGATATTTTGAGGAAACGTAAGGTTTTTTTAGACTTTGAAAAACTATCATCAATAAATAATGGCGTATTTCACTATTACATAGGATTTTCAAAAGAACATTTTGAACAAATCATTCATAGAACACCAAGTATCACACAGCGGTACAGAAAAAAGCCGAGAACAGCCCTTGCGACAGTCCTTGCTAAACTTCACACTGGGGACTCAAATGAGAGACTGTCTAAGGTATTTAATATGACCAGAAAGACGTTTGAGAAGACAATGCGACTGGTTAGACAAGATTTAATCGCAGAATTCGTGGCACAGAACTTGGGTTTTAACCACATGACCCGTGAAGAGGTTATATCCCGATGTCTATCCATTCCAAATGTTCTATTTGGAAATCCAGATGCCCCTATAGGTGATCGTAGAGCCATTATTATACTAGACGGCACATACGTTTACTTGCAAAAAAGCAGTAACTATTATTTTCAAAGAAAATCTTATAGCCTTCATAAATTCCGTCACCTACTGAAACCATTTCTGTTAGTTTGCCCCGATGGTCATATAATTGATATCTATGGATTATACGAAGCAACTAAGTCTGATGCTATCATTCTCTCGGAGATTATGAACAATCACACTGATCCGTTTCATTGGTACTTCCACACAAACGATGTGCTAATCTTGGTCAGAGGCTTCAGAGACTGCATAGAAACAGTGGAGTCCCGTGGGTACCGAACACATATGCCAGCCACAAAAGATGAAGCAGAACATCAGTTGACTGTACAGCAGGCTAATGAGTCTAGGAAAGTTACAATGTGTCGCTGGGTCGTAGAAACAGTAAACGGTAGATTAAAAAATCAATTTCGTCAACTACGATATCAAAACTTTAATGTCGCTGCGTCGCACTTATTTGATGAAATTAAAATTGCAGGAGCCCTACTAAATGCTTTCGGTGCGCCTTTGACTGATCACAGACTAGTCAATGAAATAATAAGTAGACTAACAGAAAATAATTATGATCAAAATCGGCTAGGTGAATATGTCTTAGATAATAATCTTAATCGAAGACGAGCTCATTTTCAGCCTATAAATGCTGTAATCCCTGATGGCGATGAATTTCCAGTATTGAGTGCGGATGACCTCATCATATATGCTTTGGGTACTTACCAAATTCATCAAGCTCGCAGCTATTATGGTGAGCATATTAAAAACGGAACGTATTTAATAGAAATATATAAGGAGCCCCATATAAATGAGTTTAGAAGACGGAATCCCGAGTATCAGGACCCATGGCTGCTGAGGGGAAGGATACAATCCCGTCATGTATCTAGCAGAATATACTATGTGTATATTTTGATACAACGAGGGTGCCAGGGAATAAATGCCATAATAGGACATTATTGTTCGTGTATTGTAGGGAAACGCACACTAGGTTGTTGTTCCCACATCATGGCTATCATATGGTATTTAGGGTGGGGGAGATATCAAGAAAATCTGTCTCCTCCAGCGCAGTTCCTCGACCTAATAATCAGGCATGATATAGAAGAAGAACCATAAAACACCCGAAAAGTCGTTTTATATCTATTTAAGTAATTGAGGTTTGTGTAAAAATATAGTGATTTTATAGTAATCATGTTTTTTATTTAATTGTCGTATAATAATGCCGTACATACTCCTCCAATAACATGCGTAAGTTTATGAATGTATGTATTGTGCCATGCGTGCTGTTTTTTTTCACAATACATATACGTGGTTACGTCTTTATTTAGACGACATGATGTTGAAATTCTTCCTACTTCGATATCATATATTTCAGCTCCGATATTACTTAGGGCAAAGTTATTTTATGAGTCATTATTATTATATATATCACTATACGTTAGCAACAATAAATTAAGTGGCCGCTAAAAAAAAAAAACATGCCACTGGTTCATACAAAATTACCCAAACCCCTTTAAATTAATAAAGTTTCGGAAATGTTTAAAATCATGATGTCCCAGTGACAGTATGCATCATTGCATTTAATTTTTTATGTTTTTTTTGTACTACAGCTAACGTAGCGACAATTCAATTTTATTGTTATATAGTTAATTTATCATTAAAACTAAGCATTTAATCTCAGTCAGTAAAGAAAATATAAAATAAATTAATAAAAAGCTTGTCTCACGAATTCGCGGATACCGGACATGTCCGGATAACACGCTTTTTACTACTAAAATACACATTTATCGTGCAAATTCGGTTTTCCTTGCAACCCCGGGTACAAATGTCAAAGTATGAAATGCCATTTTGAAGTTAGTCACGCAAGGTGTTCCAGCGGGTGCGGTACTTTTCGCGGTGCAAAAAGTTGGTCAAGAAAAATCTATTGAGGTTAGTAACGTTTTTTTTCGTGAATATTAAGTTTGTCTTTATTTCTTTTTTAGCTGTACATAACTTAAACACTGCTGAAAGCATAAAAGTAGAATTTGATTGATTTCTGATAATATTGTTTGAGTATTTCAATTTAGTTTGAAAACGATCTACATTCGTCACGTCCTGTTAGTAACCGTTACTATAGGATGGACAAAAAATGTTACGAAACAGACATGTAAAGCTGAGAACTCACGAATTAAACTTACGAAAATTATTATTGATGACAGCGCGGCAGCGGTTAGATCCTTTATTAATATTTTAAATGTCAGTTTATATGTTTGGATGTTTGTTACTCAATCAGGCAAAAGCGGCTGTTCGGATTTGGATGAAATTGGACACACTGATAGATAGTTCATTAAAAAAATTTATTAATAATATAGGATACTTTTTAGGAATATCTGATTTAACGTGGGCAAAGCGGTGGAAAGCTAGTAGAGAAATAATGTAGTACCAATATATTTTTTCTTACCTTTACAGGTAGTGGTGAAATCACTTTTCAAAATGGTGATATACTTTGACATTGATAAATTTTTGGAAAAGAAAGATTTTTATACTTGTTTGAACGACAATCTTGACTGACCTTGGCAGTCGACTCATTTTATATTAGCAGAACGCTTTCATGGCTGTGGAAATGTTAATATGTTTCATAATTTACCATTACATTTTGTCCTGTAAATCCTATGACTAAAGAAGATATTAGATTATTGTTGGAAAGTACTTTCTTCTGGTGTTATTCATGCAACTTGTTTGCTGTATACGATCATTACCCATTAGATGAGTGTTATTGTTGTACCTAATACTCGTTTCCATAATAATTTTATTGTGATAGTTGATTTCATTTGATTAGGTCATTATTCGACGTAAGAGGCGTTACATTTAATTGGATTTTTTTAAGCAGTTGTTGTATTATAGCTGTAGCCAAATAGGTACTTAATATTTGCAAAAACTACAGTCATAACGGACTCAATATTAATTCAATATTTTTAGATAATAATGGCGTTAACACCTGCTGAAAAAGCCAAGAGGTATCGAGATAAATTAAAAAACAACCCGGAGAAGGCTGAAGAAGTTAGAAAAAAACAGTTAGCGCGAATGAAAGCCAAAAGAAAGAAGGTATCTGAAATGAACGAAGAAGAAAAAATTAGTCATCGTAATAAATGGAAAATAGAAAAAAGACAGCAAAGAGCTGGTAAACTGAAAACAAAAGTCCAGATCGACGGAACACCGAAAAAAGAAACCCCTGTCACCTCTTCTCTCAAAAAACGGCGGATGTTAAGGTATCTTAACCTTCAAATTCAGAAAAAGCTGGATAAGATTACACAGCTAACCAAGCAACTTAACACACAAAGAAAACGCTATTTTAGAAAACTGGTGAAATCTAACAAGATAATTGAAAAACAACAAAAAATAATTGATAAATATAAAGCTAGAGAAGAGTATTTAGAATATACACTGCGAAAGACATATGAAAATTGTGAGAAAAGAGTTGAAAAGGAAGTCTTGAAACGAATAATGAAAAACTGTAAATCCGGAAATAAGACCTACGTTGCAAAATTAATGGGCTTTCAAAGAACGACTCGGATGAAACAGAAAAGAGTTAGGCTCACGTGTTGCAAAGAAATTGAGGAGTTTTGGTTGAGAGATGATGTTACTAGAGCGACAGCAGAAAAAAAAAATGCAGGGTTCGTGGAAAAGAAAACCGTCAAATAAGATACACAGTCGATACATTACACAATTTATATAAAAAATATAAAGAGTTAGGTGGACATTATGGGATTACAACGTTCTGGAAGTACAAGCCTTTTTATGTCATGTACCCGAAGCTGAACTCAAGGAATACATGTTTATGTATAAAACATGCTAATATTGATCTAAAATATAAAGCCTTGCAACTCTATGGACCATTAAAAGAAAAATCTCTGGATGATATTATAAATGAAGTTACTTGTGACCGCCAATCCTACTCTTGCGCGACTAACCGATGCACTCAATGCAAAAATTACAAAGTACAATATAAAGAAAGTAGTAATGACGAGAAACAAAATGTAACCAGGGTCCTTAGACAAAGTAACATCGCTTCGTAGCGAAACGATACCTAAATTCGTCATCGTCTCTGAGATAACGATAAACATTTCCTAGCCAATGTAACACTATTGTCGCGATCGTTGTGTCGAATTGTTTATTCGTTAAGAAACAAAAATATTGGTTATGGTATCGAAAATTTAGCTGTCAGTGTCTGTCAAAAAGTGTCAAATCGGTTAAAGCCGCGAAAATTTTTGTTGTTTTTAAAGTTTTACGTTAAGAATAAGTGAGTGTTGCGTTTAATCGTTTTCAAATTATAATAAAAACAATATTTTGACAGTGGTAAGGGAATAGAGTGTTATTACTTTTAGATAGTCTCCAAAATTTAATGATATTCAAAATAGATTCATTTTTTTATGTGACTGATGACAAACGATGATAGAGTAATCTCATTTTAATTTTTAGTGGTAAAAAACATGGAATCAAGAGTGCGAGCAAGTCCCGAACAATTGTCAACGCTGCTTGAATATAATGGAAAAATTGTCAACGCTGCTTGAATATCCTCAATTGTTTCCAATTGCCGTCGCTGTCTTAATCGCTTTTGGCGCCTCTCCCAGGTGTTTTCATTGTGTGCAGCCCACAATAAACGTAAAGAATGCATTATTTATTCGCAATAATACCTCTAGTACAGAATAAATATCTAAGAGTATGTAATCACTCGTGTCAAAAATCTGCTGCTGAATGAAATCCGGCCGTATTGTTTCAATAACCTCAACGTTTAGACATTCGTTTCGTTATCTTTTTTGGCGATCACGATCGAGGCGAAGGCGAACACGGAAAGGGCTGCTTGGCTACGCATTTGTATGTATTAAACATGCTAACAATTTGTTACTCTATGGTTTCGTTACGAAATAGAACATTGTCTACCAACTTGCGATAACGATGTCGATTGACCACGTGACTTAACGCGGCATATGTCAATCCCATACATTTTAGTCTTGTCTAACTTCGTTATCGTTTTTAAATTGTTACTTTGTCTAAGCCCCCTGGTGGCAGTGGGAACGCGTTGATCACGAATATGTCAAACAAGAAGGAAATGCATCCAAAACAGTTAAGACGAAAAAGACAGTCAAATCTTTAAAAAAATACATCGATTACCGAGCTTAAACGTGAATTCGATTCTGATATAATTAAATTGAAGAAACATGTATTTGTTATGAAGCACCAGCACAATCAATATCAAACAGACATTAACAATTTACAAGAGAATGAGGCTCTAGTGATTTGTGACTTCAGTGAAAATTACGAATGCAAAATGAGAGAAGAGGTGCAAGCTCTTCATTTTGGAGCATCAAAAAACCAGGTATGCCTACATACTGGAGCTATTTTTTATAAAGACTGTATGCAATCATTTTGCACAATATCCGAAAATACGAACCATAGACCAGAAAATATATGGACACATTTAAATCCCATTTTGAAAGAAATCAAATACACCAAACCGATTGTCAAAATTATACATTTTTACTCTGATGGCCCCACCTCTCAGTATCGACAAAAGGGAAACTTTCATTTACTTAATACTCTGCCAAAAGAAATGGGATTTGAACGTGGTCATTTTCCGAGAGCGGGCATGGCAAGAGCATTGCGGACGGCATTGGTGGTTCCGTAAAACGAAATATAGATAAACATGTTGCTTATGGTACCGATGCAACAAATGCCTCTCAAATATATTACAGTCCCAGTCTTGGTCGTCGTTTGATGATGAGTGTTGTCTTGTCCTTATTTGGTCGATATGCCTGGTGACTTCGCATCTCAAATGTGGCACGTATACCACGTACATTATATTGCCGAATTTTTTCTTATTATTCCTTGTATCCAACTGTATTTTTTATTATTTGTGTTTTTGGTTATCCATAATTTATCGTTTTCTGTGAAGTCTGTTCTGTGTTTTCCATGGTAATATTTAGCCTGTAAGGACTGATTGCGTGCGACGGTTTGTGTTAGGTCTGTGGACGACGGTGACGGCGCGGTCGGGTTTAACAGATCCAGCCGCGAGCGCAACGCTCGCCCGAATACTATCTCCGCGGGTGTTTTATCAGTTGTACTATTTTTAGAGTTCCTGTAGTCGAATAAAAATTTTGCAATTTTTCCTTGAATTGTTTTTTATTACAACCTTCTAAAATTATACCCTTTAGCCCTTTTTTTACAATTTTCACAAAACTCTCTGCTTGCCCATTACTGGCCGGGTGATAAACAGGAGGTAGGACATGCTCGATACCGTTAAGTTTACAAAACTCCCTAAATTCTAATGAAGTAAAAGATGTACCATTGTCACTCACCAACGTGTGTGGAACCCCAAACCGTGACATAAAATCATATAATTTACCTATAACTGCCTTTGAATTATACGTTGAGGACATATCATACAGTCCACTCATTTACTATACGCGTCTACAATAATTAAAAACATGTAATCGTGGAACGGGCCCAAGCAGTCTATGTGTATACGGTAAAATGGGTGCGGCGGCAGCGGCCATGGAGCGAGCGTGGCGTGCGGGGGCGCGGGGCGCAGCGCACAGCACACTCCACATGCACCCGCTACTCGCTCCAGCGCCGCGTCTACGCCAGGAAACCACAGCCGCTTGCGAGCCTCTGCCTTCATCTTCACTATCCCGAAATGCGAACTATGTAGTTCCGTACATACTTTTTCTTGCAAAGATGAGGGAATAACGACTTTATGTCCACGCATTACGATATCCTTTTCGTAAGATAGCTGTGTACGACACTTGTAAAATGGTTTTGGGCCTGCGTTATTAACTGTCCTTGGCCAGCCGTTTAAAATATAATGCTTGATAGTAGCCAAATGACTGTCGCGAGCCGTCTCGCGACGCATGTCGGTTAGGGTCACCGGTAGTTCTCCCTCCACTACAAAGTTGACGTAGGTCGCGCGATCCTCGTAGTCCACGAGTTCGTCCTGCGCCTTCGTTCTGCTCTGTTCCCCGTTACCCCCGCACGCCCGAGATAAATAGTCCGCGCTGTTATGCTTGCTGCTGATATACTCGATGGTATAGTTATACGCTGCTAGAAATATAGCATATCTCTGCAGGCGGTTGGCGGATACTTCGGGAATGCCTTTGTGGGGCCCGAATATAGCGAGCAGGGGTTTATGGTCCGTGCGTAGTACGAAGGGCTCGCATCGACCATATAGGTACTGATGATATCGTCTTACCCCAAAAATTATCGCAGTTGCTTCCTTTTGTATTTGCGCGTAATTTTTTTCCACTGACGACAGCGTCCGCGAAGCGTAAGATATTGGCCTCTCAAACCCTTCAACACCTATTTGAGATAGTACTGCTCCTAGCCCCGTTGGTGATGCGTCTACAGTTAATATAAACTTGGCGTTCGGGTCGAAATGCGCTAATGTTTTATCGGAGGCTAAAATGTTTTTTATTCGCATAAACGCGTCATCGTGATTGCGAGTCCATTCCTACTTTGTATTTTTGTTTAATAAATTATATAATGGTCTTAATACAGATGACGCATCCGGCACGAAATTCCGGTAATAATTAGTTGACCTAGAAACGACTGTAACTGTGCTACGTTTGTTGGCTTAGGAGATTGTAAAATAAATTTAGACTTTCTCTGGAGACTTCCTAACTCCATGTTTATCTATGACGTGCCCTAGATACGAAATTTCGTCTTTAAAGAATTCACATTTACTTAACTGAACCGTTAATTCGGCATCATCTAAGCGTTGTAAAACCGTGATGAGTCTCTGCCTATGCTGTTCTTTATTTGCACCTGTTATTAGAATGTCATCTAGTAAAAATATGATTCCGTCAATACCCGACAGCAAACATTCCATTGCGCGCTGGAAAATGGCGGGTGCGCTGGCCAAACCAAATACTAATCGAGTGAAATTAAAAAGGCCGCGGTGCGTATTAATGCAGGATAACCTCTGTGATTCCTCTTTTAAAATGAATTGGTTATATGCCATTGATAAATCAATTTTACTGAAGTGTATGCCCCCGTGTAACTTGGCCAACAAATCGTGTACCGTAGGCAAAGGATATTGATCGATTATTAATTGTTTATTGATTGTCACTGAGTAATCTGCACATAATCTGATGGTACCGTTCTTTTTCAAAACAGGCACAATTGGTGATGCGTATTCTGAGTGTTCCACAGGCTTTAAAATGCCTAGCGATAATAATCGGTCGAGCTCCCTGTCTATCCGTTCTTTTAGCGCGTACGGTACCGGTCTTGCTTTAAAAAAAATCGGTTTAGCGTTGGTTTTTAAATGTAAATCAATTTTATGTTTGTTAAAAGATCCGAGGTTGCCTGAGAAAACTTTAGGGAACATGCTAAGGAGTTGTTTGTCAATATTGGCATAATTAGGAGACTCGCATACCGCTTGCGCTTGGTCGAGCACGGCCTTTACGTGTATACGTGCAGGCGCCAACTCAAGGTCAAACTCACGAATGAAGTCGCGTCTAAGCAGCGGCGGTCCGCCTGCGCGCACTACGTACACATTCATCGTATGCGTTCGGCCGAGATACGATACAGGCAAATAAACAACTCCAATCGTTTTAATATTTTCCCCCGTATAACTAAATAACTTTTTGTTGGTGACTGACAATGGTAATCGTTTAAAATTCGATTTGTAGGTTTTCTCTGAGATTACGCTTACTGCTGACCCACTATCGATTTCGAACTCTAAAGCTAGACCACTGATCATTACACGCTCCGTCATTGGTTTCCCCTTCACGCACCGAATATTGTAAAAACACTCACCGTCGTCGTCGCCTCCGTCGTCCACAGTCCCTTCCTTCAGGAACTTTACTTTACCCTTGTTTGGGCACATTTTACGCAAATGGCCCTTATCTCCGCACTTTTTACACTTATAGGTTTTATAACGACACTGATTTGCTTTGTGATTATTGAATCCACACACACTGCACTTTTCCTTTTTGGAAATGTTGAAGACGCCGTCCGGGCTCGCGGCGCCGATGCCGTTAGTGCCCGACGCTGCCAGCGACGAGGCATCGCGTGCGCAGCGCATGCTTTCTGCCAAGTCGATGGCCTTTGCGAGGGTCAGCTCCCGCTGATCCTGCATGAAAAGTTTGTCCCGCTCTCGTCCTGCCGCCATGCCCATGATAAATTTGTCTAGCAAGGCCTCCTCCAAATTCTTGAACGCACAGTGAGCCGCTAAATCTCTTATTCTGGCCGCCCATTGAGTGTGCGTTTCTCCTGGTCGCTGTGTTGCCGAATAGAAGATTGACTTCTCTGCAAACCCGAACCTTTTTGGTGTGAAGTGCTCGTCGAGGAGTTTTACTATTTCCTCGTAACGTAATTCTTCCACCTTGCTGGGTAACGCCAGGTCACTAGCTAGCTTGAACGTTGATTCACATAATGACGTTAACAATATCGCCCTCCGTTTGATCGTTGCTTTGTCCGTTTCTGAGGTTATGTCGTTAGCGATAAACCACTGATTTAATCGCAACTTGTAACTATTCCACTCTTGCGACTGGTGGTCAAAAGTGGAAAGAACCCCATAAGTCGCCCCCGTAGACATTTTACTATAAATGTGAGTCCACTCGTCGCCACGTGTTAGATATGGAAGTATATATGCGGAAGGACGGTGACACTTGTCAATCAAACTCGCTAGTCTGTTGCACACTGGTTTAATCCTTGGAAGTTACTCCCCGGCGCGGGGAGGGGCGGGGCGCAGCCCGCTCGCCTACATAGCACTAGTCACATACATAACACTTTTGACCAACTGCTTTAAGGACTACTAAGTTTTTTCTTGTAGATGACAGTCAAATCGAAAACTATTCGAAAAGACTTCAAAACCTCAAAACGTTGACTGGTACATTAAATTTACATCGGGTGATCACGTTAAATAACAGTGAGAGAAATGAGATCAAATATAGAGATTTAAGCTGCTATTGTGGTGATATAAAAGGACACTGTTTGTGCTTTTCACCTCAGTATCATTCGCTGATTAATACCACTGCTCGTCAAGCCACTAATCTCCATTCCGTTCGCCGTAATAAACCTGTAGAATCAGAAATAAATCCCATTCATTTAAAACCAGAGTATTTGAAACCAGAATTCAATCGAAAAACGAATAATTTACCTACCGTACAAATTTTTAAACACGACGATGTTAAACAATCGATAAACCAACAAGAAAAAAGGTCAGTTGCCTGTGTGGAAATGGAGAGCGTCGATTTTAGTCCAATTAGACAACCAGATTTCCTGGAATATGACACAGATACTATCATTATTCCTCTTGAAACAACAAAGACTTCCAGTCCAACCCTTCAATTAATGGATTTGACACAATCTGAATCCGAAAATATGCCACCTTTAAGTCTTTGTCTTCAGGCTCTAAGTTATGATCCAATTTCGTCATCTAGTCTAGGAAATTAAAAGGACAATGACAGTATCGTAGGTGATAAAGATAGGGGCTTTAATAAAGAAAATGAACCTAATGATATTAAAAAGGAGTTAAAAAGAAAATCAAAAGAAAAAATCGGTAACTCTACTTGGCAAGCTATGCACAAGCAGGTTTTGAAATGTATTGCGTGTGATAGTAAAACTCGACAGTTAGCTAAATGTGTAATGTGTAAGTTATGGTATTGCTCGATATGTTCAGGTGGTCAGATAACAATAGATCTCATTTGTGACAAATGTGTAAACGAATATATCGCTGACTGAATGCAATAGTGGCAAAGACAAAATTCATCAATTTAAGAAATCAAATTTTCGTAGACGAAGTTTGAATGTGCGATTTTTCAAATTGATGAATTTTGTCTTGTACCTCTATTGAATTCAGTCAACGATATTATGATACCTTGATTTATTTACTAATTTTACTTAAATTGCCAAAAATAAATAAAAAGAGTTTTTTTTAATAATATGGTGGTGGTTATGTTGTATTGTATTGTTTGTATTGTTGTGTGTGTCATTTGTTAATAGTGATAAATAAGTAATGAAGAAAAATTATAAAAAATGTAAAAGACTGAAGACCGCATAAGGCTTATTTTACGAATCTAAACTAGATTGTGCTCAATTTAAACATCGCTACAAAATTTTATTCAAATCTGTTATGGTTTTGATTAAGGAAAACGGAAACGGCGAAAACTGTTTTACCTAGGGGTAACAGTTTTCTCCATTTCTATGAAAACCTGTAACAAGACATTTCTGTATTCTGTGAACAGGATGATGAGAGTAAAAGACTTGATGCGCCAAGGTTGCCAGCGAAATCCAAAATTTCTTACGTTTTTTGAAATTTGCAGCTTAGTATAAATGGTAATAAAAAACTTAGACTTATATGCATAATGATAATAAAAAAACTTTGACGTATACAGGGTGTTTGGCAGAACGTTGAACATACGAAAATGGTGGGTAGGTGGGGTCATCTGCTACTTACTCAGCCCTAATTTATTTGGCCCTGGCCGACTGGGTATTTAAAAAAAAAAAAAGTTTTTTTCTTGTTTCACCACTTTCCTAACTTTAAAGTGTATTTTTTTTATTAAAAATGGGCAATAAAACAGGCAATTTTTTTTTTTTTTAATCTTTGATGTTGGCAGATTCTTATAAAATTATTGCTTTGTTCAGATGTTAGCTAGAAAAAAAGTTATGAGTCCTCAAACTTACAGAAAGATGTAAAAAATACTTGAATGTTAATTTCAACTTGCATTTAAAAAAAAACAAAAAATGATTGAGGAGTTCCAATTCTAGCAAAACATCCCTAGTGTGTGAGCTTTCTAATGGTATGTAATTTGCTTTTATAAAAAAAAAACTTTAAGAGTTATTTCATAATTTTATCAAGCAGGAAATTTTTGACGAAACTCTACCTTTACGGAAAGTTAAATGTTTTGCGAAATTTAATACTGCAAAGTTGGTAAAAATTATGGATCGACGGCTTGCCAGTAGCAGTGGTGCAAATTGACATTCACTATTCCCTTGAGATGGTTACACAAAGCAGGTAGAAATTTTGTTTCACTCTTGCGCAGTCATAGCGTATTTTTGCTCTCTTTCGCTCTCGTGGCACCGTGACGCCTCAGAATGAATTCTTTTCTTTTATTCAGTCGAGACTTAACTGCCTCTGCGATCTCACGTGCCCGTTACGCTTACGTTTGTTTTTGTTCACTTCGTTTTCTTTTATTGTTATCACTAGTTAAGTTTAAGTTTAAGTTTGTTAAGTTTTTTGTTATTACTGTTACCTGTTGTTATTGGTAAAGAAATGGCTGCTTTTACCAGTGAGGAATACGCGGACATGTTGTTAGCGTATGGAAGCGCTAATACAAATTCGCGTGAAGCGCGAAGAATTTATCAAGAGCGTTATCCCAACCGCCGAGTACCCAGTCATCAGACGTTTGCGAGTACTTACCGACGTTTACGACAAACCGGTAACCTGAACTTACAAGAACCACGAGTGAACGCAGCACGACCCGATGCTACCATTGACGAACAAGTTCTTGCCGAGTTTGACGCGGATCCTACCAAAAGCATTAGACAGATAGCTTCAATACTTGGCTTAAGCATATGGAAAGTGTGGTCTGTTCTCCGGCAAGATGGTAGACATGCTTTTCACTACACTCCAGTGCAAGGTAAGATTAAGCCGTTTATGCACTGCATCTGATACGATTTTGTGGAATGTAGTAAATTATGAGACAGTTCAATTGATCGTTCCATTTAACCTTGATTTCGTCACTTTCTTTATTAGTTATTTTGCCTCATGTTGTTTTTAGCGCATTCAATTCTAATTTCAAATTAAATTCAATAAACTATTCCTATTCGGCCGCATTCACGTAACAATCAGGCGGCCAGCGCTTACAGGATTCGGATTTCGGATTCGGTTTGCGCAGGTGGTCAGCGTAGGTAAACTTGCCAGCACTTATGGGTCCTTTTTAGAACAAAATTGGAAAGTCGCACGCCCTTTTGTGAATTTGGTCTTACGTCTTTATGGCTAAGCCATAAAGCCAATTAGTGTACTTAAAAATTGAAGATGAAAAATTTGGATAATTGTAGAGTTTGAACTCGGAGGAAGAAAAGATTCAGTATTGAAATCAATTCTTAGACATGTTTTGTTTGTTCTAGGTCTCGATGACAGTGATTTTGGGAGACGTGTGCAATTTTGTCGCCATTTGCTGCATACCGATGTGGACGACGTTAACTTTTTAAAAAGTATTTTGTGGACAGACGAGTCCAAATTTGACAAAGAAGGGATTGTCAATTATCACAATCTTCACCATTGGGCACTTAAAAATCAAAACCCACACGTGAAGAGACAAAGAGGCTTCCAGAGGAGATTCAGTGTGAATGTCTGGGCAGGAGTGATTGGCGATAAGCTAATAGGGCCTCATTATTTGCCCGACAACATCAACGCGAACAACTACTTGGATTTTTTGATAAATGATTTACCACCATTAGTGGAAGAAGTGTTCCAAGTAGACATAAACAGGCCTATTGTCTTTCAACACGATGGTTGCCCAGCTCACTTTAGTCTAGTTGTACGTGAGCATTTGGATAATTGTTTCCCAAATTCGTGGATTGGCAGGGGAGGACCAATTCCCTGGCCTCCGCGATCGCCCGACCTCACTCCGCTCGATTTTCACGTGTGGGGAAGGGCAAAGGAACTAGTTTACACTACAGAAGTAGAAAGTCGGGAAGATTTGATAAATCGAATTAATGCTGCTTTCGAAGTTATGCGACAGGAGATGCTGCTGCGCACAACAACTGTAGAAATCAGACGTAGATGCCGCACCTGTATTGCGAATGAAGGGCGTCAATTTGAACATCTAATATGATTTATTATTTAAATAAATTATTTAATTGTTTCATTAACGCACCTAACTGGTACAGCATAATTTCAATCGATCATTTAATTTTTACCAACTTTGCAGTATTAAATTTCGCAAAACATTTAACTTTCCGTAAAGGTAGAGTTTCGTCAAAAATTTCCTACTTGATAAAATTATGAAATAACTCTTAAAGTTTTTTTTTTATAAAAGCAAATTACATACCATTAGAAAGCTCACACACTAGGGATGTTTTGCTAGAATTGGAACTCCTCAATCATTTTTTTTTTTTTTTAAATGCAAGTTGAAATTAACATTCAAGTATTTTTTACATCTTTCTGTAAGTTTGAGGACTCATAACTTTTTTTCTAGCTAACATCTGAACAAAGCAATAATTTTATAAGAATCTGCCAACATCAAAGATTAAAAAAAAACAAATTGCCTGTTTTATTGCCCATTTTTAATAAAAAAAATACACTTTAAAGTTAGGAAAGTGGTGAAACAAGAAAAAAACTTTTTTTTTTTTTAAAAATACCCAGTCGGCCAGGGCCAAATAAATTAGGGCTGAGTAAGTAGCAGATGACCCCACCTACCCACCATTTTCGTATGTTCAACGTTCTGCCAAACACCCTGTATGTATTTGCATAATTAAAATCATTAACATAAATCTCCAAGTTAGCATAATCCATAATGTTCTTGTTTATTAACAACATGACATTTACAGATTAAACTATCAAGTTTAATGATAATAATGGTGTAAATGTATATATTTTTACTGTCGCATCTATGTTTTTATTATTACAGAACCAGATAATGAGCTGCAAATTGCTGAAACGACAACAATATTTGAATTTCGCGATCAATGCGACGCTTCCACCTTAACTGATGAGCAATTTTGACTGATTAAAAATATTTATTAAGTTAGAAATTATACTAATTGAAAGTTTAAGTTTAATGTTATTTTATTAAAATTTTATAATAAAGATAACGTGTGTTGATTGATTTATAGTTTGTTAGTTTATAGTTAATTAGTTGTTAAAAGATGATTAAGATACTCGATACGTACCAAATAAATATTTTAAAAACTTTAACAAAATGTTTTATTAAAATACATATTTAATACATATGCATTTCTGTTTAATTTAGTATGTATTAATATTTCTCTACTTCTACCCTCATAAGAAAACTAACAATTTGTAAGATTTTAACATCACAGTGAGTTCTATGCCTAATAATTCTGTTTCGTCACGTCACAAGTCCATTTAGTAACTGTCCCAAAATATATTTGCCTTTTTTATTTAAAAAAAACTTAAAACATTATCCGGAATAATATTTTAGAATATTATAAATAAAGAAAAATAAACTATATTAAGATTATATTCCAACTTTATCATTCCTTGACCGATCAAATAAGTTACACGAAAATTAAAACTTGCATTTGGACAATATGTTACGACACTGACCAAATTGTTGAAATTTTTATAAAAAATAAGTATCTTATAACCAAGTATTAATATTTAATTTCATTAATCGATATACTAAAACGTATTAATAGCGATTTTCTCATTTCATTTCCAGCAGTTTAATTTTTATCGCGGTTTTATTTTTGTTACTAACAAGACATCTTTAGCCATATCTACTTTAGAAAAATAATTATAGATAATTAAATACTTATTTCTGTACGGAATTTTTACATAAATCACATAAATTATATATTTTTTTTACAGTAATTCAAAGTTCAAAGTCCTAAATCAACAATAAATTTTTAAAGGCTATTTATTATAACCTGCGCCATTTAAAATGAAAATGCCCAAATTTAACGAACAAAACGCAAACTTCACATCACGAGCGATATGACATCGACGGTTTTTATTCGCTTTGTCTCTGTCTTACCATTCAATGTTTTACTGGCGTAAAAGTGATGAAGCGAATATTACGTAACTTCGGCTAGTGATGTTATTTGGTTAATAATAGTGCGTGCGTAATATCTATATCCTAACGCGCTAGCAATAAGGTCTAGTTTCTATTTATTTAGTTACAACAAATATTCCATAAGTTAGCAACTTTCCGGCGGCTACTCGATATCAGGGAGAAATTCATTCTTTAAACTAGCCCTACGTTCAATAGATTTAAGGTTGAATTTATGTTGTTGGAATAAGAAATTGCATCGAATGAATTTTGATTTGTATTTTTAGACAGTTTTGTTTTGAGTTGCACTTGACCTTGGTGACACGTGCCCTACTTAACGATAATTCTTTGCCTTTTTTTAGTTTTATAGTTTGTATTTAGGTACTTATTGTAAATAAAAAGTAATATAAAACTTTTAATGTGTGTATAAAACATTTAAATTAATACCTATCGGTCTAAGCAGTGTACATTTGTGTTAAGTGTAAATAAATTAAAGATTTTTTAGGAGATTTTGGATATTAAGATTAATTAGGTATAAACAATGTCGCGTAAAGCCAGTGAGATATGGACTTATTTTGATAAAAAAGACAATGCTGTTGGTGTAGCTGTGTGTAAATATTGCAATAACAAATTTTCATTTAAATCAACCACCGGGAATTTGAACTCTCATTTAAAAAGAGCACATGCTTCTGTTTATTTGGCGAGGCAAAATATCTCGGAACTTAACGAAAATGCCGTGCCAAGTACATCTACTGCAGAAGCAACCCAGGTAGCAAGATGACGTCTGTGACGAAATAATGACGTCCCACTTTAGTCATTTTAGGGTCCGTCCTTTATTCGTCGAACATGTACGTAAAAATGACGTTATTTTAGGGTCGATTCATAACCAACCCGTGGTAGTCATAAACGATACGTCGTAGCAACGTCTATTTAAGGTCAATTTTGTGACGTCCGGTATTAGTCACGAATGGTACGTCCTGATGACGTCTAGTTAGGGTCACCAGGGTGACGTTCTGTGTCCCATTTATTTCAGCCCGTGTTGGTCATGAATGGTACGTCCTAGCTACGTGTGTTTAAAATCATTCTGTGACGTCCGGTATTAGTCATGAATGGTACGTCCTTATGACGTCTATTCAGAGACACTAGTGTGACGTTTTGTGTCTGATTTATTTCATTCCGTGTTAGTCACGAATGGTACGTCCTGATGACGTCTATTTAGGGTCACCAGTGAGACATTCTGTGTCCGATTTATTTCAGCCCATGTTGTTCATGAATGGTACGTCCTAGCTACGTCTATTTAAGATCATTCTGTGACGTCCCGTATTAGTCACGAATGGTACGTCCTGATGACGTCTATTTAGGGTCACCAGTGTGACGTTTTGTGTCCAATTTATTTCGGCCCGTGCTGGTCATGAATGGTACGTCCAAGCAACGTCTATTTAAGATCATTATGTGACGACCGGTATTAGGCACGCATGGTACGTCCTGATGACGTCTATTTAGGGTCATCAGTGAGAAGTTCTGTGTCTGATTTATTTCAGCCCGTGTTGATCATGAATGGTACGTCCTAGCTACGTCTATTTAAGATCATTCTGTGACGTCCGGTATTAGTCACGAATGCTACGTCGTGTTGACGTCTATTTAGGGTCTATTGTGACATCAAAATCATAGTCATGTAAATTAAGGCCACTTCAAAAATCTCGCACACTATCTTAAACAAACACAAACAGTTTTATACTTTTAATGGCCAAGTAGCGCCAAGTGACCAACAGGGGACGCCCCGCGTTAACATCTCTATTGGTCTATGCTCGAAGAAGCCCGAAATAAATAAAAATACTCCGGCTGGGCGCTGCTAAGTCAGTGCTTCCAACTAGTTTTAGATTTTGGCATTATTTTCACTCGCCCAGCACTGATATTTTATTTTATTTATTTAGATAATAAAAACTAGTTCAAACTGGATCTACCCTACTCAAGAAAAATGCTAACTGATGACTAGGCAGCATGGTCTCAGACCTTAGCCTGTTCCGTCAGGAATTAATTTATTTACAAAAAAAAGTGAAGCTAAGCTAGTTTGCGCCAGTGTTGCCAACCGTACGATTTAAATCGTATTTATGCGACCTTTTTGGCGCTTGTACGATGTACGATCGAGTAATCGAAGTCGTACGCAAAATATACGATCTTTTCAAATTTATACCCATCATCATAACGAAGTAAAACTAGATGACATATTAAGTAAATTTTTGATATTATAAAAAAAAACAAGTAGAAGACTTGAACGAGCTAAACAATTACTATCAATGTGTTATTGTTATTGCTGTAAGAAACTGAAACTGTCAAATTGTACATAATACACAAAAGTTACGATTTCAATCAACTGAAATCGAGAATTGTTAGCATCAGAGCTTACATAATCAAGGTAGAGGACAACTTTTATCCGTATACAAATTCGAGATTTTGAACCTGTATCTATGGAAATGACACCTAATCAGATGAAACCGTGGTTTCATCTGAGTTTTAGAATATACTTATGTACTTTTCTCATATCTAAAAATATAAAAATTCAGTTAAATCTTAATACTAAATGTTGATTCATGTCCCTTAAATGATAAATATCAATTAAAAATTATAAATTACGTTGTTTTAAAATTATTTACATTGTTTTATTGAAATTTCATTACGTACTATTTTTTTCCTTGATATGTTACGATCTTCTAAAAATTAAATTGGCAGCACTGGTTCGCGGGTTCGCGCCACAGACGCGCTGACATTTTGTTTTGTACAACATAACGGTCTTTACGAGTATTCCTGCAGTCGATAACTTGCTCGTTTAGTACAAATTGATTGAATTATCTTTGTTCTAAATAAAATTTCTAAGTTCTGTGCATCATACTCTCTCAGTAGACAATATGTATTCAGTCATTCAGTTTTCTGATCCTTCTACTGGTGGCGAAGGAAGTGTGTCAATTGTAAATCGCCAGTGGATGACACCACATAAATGTGAAGTGTATTGCCCCCCTGTACGGGAATCCAAGGCCGTTAATCGTTTAGTTATAGAACATGCTGAACCTGACGTGGATACATGGAAGCTATATGGTGTACGGAGAGTTTTTTATGAGACTGGTAAGTACGACATGGTATTAACTACGTTTAATGGTCGTATCTGTCTGCATGAAATTTCGGTCAAGGAAGCTGCGGTTTTCTCATCTTTACAATACTTGTTCTTCCTGTGAGTTATCAATTGGCAATTTTGACATGTCTTACCAACGTCACTTTTCACTCGTGATAGGTATAGGTACACAGCTTCTATTCTTCTTCTATTATCACTTGTTACTTGAACTGCTTAAATTAAACATATTCGTAATTACCTACAATTAATTGGAATATGCCCCACCCCCAGAGTGACGAACGCACTGTTAGAGTATTGCAGCGACAGAGAAAAGCTCCTGTTGGGTAATTTCTTTTGTTATGTATTAGGAAGAGGTAAATGTTAACCCGGCTTGGTTTCAAAAGTTGTTGAATGAAAACTTTTTTGTACCTATTCTTTTTTCAAACTATGATTCTTGTGCTTGTAAAAATGCAAACACAACATTTCAATGTTACAATACCTAAAAATTAACTGATGATAACACCCGCAGTCAAATTCATAATCGGGAACTCCTGACACTAGGATCTACAAGGACAAAGGAACATGACTCAAATTTGGGCAGACGCTAAAATCTAAGCAGGTAGGTACGTATTTATTATTTTAATTTGCTTGTTTACTTTCAGATATATCATGGATGACCCCAACAAGAAGAACAGAAAATACTCGGAGACCGATCTCAAAACCGCTGTTGAAAATGTTTTGAGTTCAACAATGACAGTTTACAGAGCTTCGAAGGAGTTTAAGATTCCATGGTCGACATTAAAAGAGAATGTGACGAAGTACAAAACTCTACGAGAGGGTAATCAAGATGCACAGATCGTAATGTCCAAGATAGGAAGGCCGTTTGCGTTACCTGTTGAAATAGAACAAAAGTTACTGGCCTATATTATTGAGATGCAAGAACGTGGATTTGGTCTTACAGTTACCAAAATAAAGCAAATAGCATTATCTTTAGCAAAAGCTGCGAACATTTGCTGCACATTCAATGACAAAAAGGGATCTGCAGGTTGGTATTGGTGGGTGAAGTATAAAGAACGCTACGGGTTGTCTTTGCGAACACCGGAAAATCTTTCAGCAGGTAGAGCGATTTGTTCAAACCCGGTTATTTTAGAAGATTTTTATGAAAAATTATAAAAACAGTTAAATGAACATGACATTCCACCCGAAAGAATATGGAACTGCGATGAAACTGATCTGATGTTTGTCAACAAACCCAACAAAATTGTGACAAGCATTGGAAAAAATATGTTTACAACAGAACATACGCAGAAAAGGGTACGACAACCACATTATTGGCGTGCATAGATGCGACAGGATGTTACATCCCCCCATTTATTATATTCAAAGGTGTAAGAATCATACCATAACTGACAAAAGGATTTATGCCAAACACCCAAGTACGATTTTCTCGAAAGGGATGGATCACGGGTGAACTATTCCTAGATTGGTTAAAATTCTTTGTTCGATGTATCCCTCCAGCAAGACCCGTTCTATTGATAATGGACTCACACGCCAGTCACGTTACGCCACCTGTACTGGATGTTACGTACTTTTTCTTTATTATTTCAAATTTAAATTGTTTTTTTTTTTTACATTCTGTCTTGTTGCGGTTCTGTGTTGCTGTCAAAAGGTGTGATTTTCTTTATATTCATTAAAATAATAAAATATATTCATTTATATTTATTCCACTTTCGGATAACAGCCCACACCTCATCCTTTTCATTGGTCCTTCGATTTAGTTTTCAGTGCCTATTTTTCATCACAACATAGTCACCCACTTACTTTCATTTTATTCCATTAGCTTTCATCCACGTAGTTAGATATGATCACCCGTAGCAAAAGCAAAATTATGTCGGCCAATCCCGGCCCCGGCACAGTTATTCCTCAGCCTCATAGCTCCGGTTTGCCGACCAAAAGCGTACGCAGTGAACACACCGCGCAAAGCCGCTCATCACATTCGTCGGCAACTGTGAGAGCACAAAAAGCAGCGGCAGAAGCGCTCGTCCTAAGTCGCCGCCTGGAGCGCGAGCAGGAGCTCGCCGCCCATGAGCGCGACCGCGAGCAGGTACTCGCCGAACGTGAACTTGCCGCGTTACAGCACCAGGTCGAGGAGTGCGAGCTGCAAGCAGAGCTAGCGGCTATCGATGCCGACGCTACAAGCGCAGGAAGCCGAGCGAGCCATCGGAACTCTACACGGGTGAGCGTAGATAGAACTAAAAAATGGATAGAAAATCACAATCTTGACAGCTGTGTTGATAGAGACGTCACTGCAGTAGGATGTGATCAAGGTTCTCCTGGTACATCCCCCGGTCACTCGGTACACCCACCGATGACCACGCGGACAACTGCACTCCCTATTAACCCTCTCACTAGACAAACACAACTCTTACGTAATGTCACTAAAGCATCCGAGGCGGTTGGCTGTACGGCCCCGCTCATTTCCACGGAGCTTGACCAACCTGCCACATTTTTACAAGCTGTAGCTGATACCGCGGCCGCCGCAAAGGCTCTCGCCTCTGCCGCCGGTGTAAAGAAACTAGAATTTCCTCAGTTCTACGGCAATACTTTGCATTGGCTACAGTTCAAACGTACCTACAATGTTACAAAAGCTAATTTTTCTCCGCTAGATAACATAAATCGACTTGACATTGCGCTGCGTGGGCCCGCGCGTGAGGCCGTGGCGGCGCTGTTGATGTCGACAAGTGACCCGGAGGAAGTCATGCGCGCCCTCGAAGTTAACTTCGCGCGCCCCGAGCTCATCGTTTACAAGGAGGTTAATTCGTTAAAAAAACCTTCCACGCCTAGGTAACGATCTTAAAGAACTCGGAATCCTTTCTAATCGGGTACGTAATTCGATATCCACAATAAAGTTATTGAACCACTTAGAATATCTGAGTTCACCTGAGTTGTTCCACGCTGTTCTTGGGAAACTTAACCCCACTATGAAAATTCGGTGGACAGATTTTGCGGCACAGGACACTACAGGACGCCCGAAACTAGAAATTCTGTCCGATTTTTTAAAGCGTGAGTTAGATCAACACATTCGTTTTGGTATGTCACCCGAGTTTAGTGCGACACAACAGCAACTCAATATTTCTTTTGAAAAACCATTAAAGCGTGAAAATGTTCATAATGCTGTTATGAAGTCAAAACATACTCCTAAAGCCGGGTCTACAACAAAACGAGAGTGTGTATTTTGCAATTATTGTAATATTAAGGAGTGTACACAATTTAAATCTTTGTCCATCGACGATAGATGGCAGTGGTTACGTGAAGCAAAGGTTTGCTATAGATGCTTAAAGGCTAGTTCACACCTGTGGAAAACGTGCAAAGTGAATCCGTGTGGCGTTGATGGCTGCCCTTTCCGGCATAACGCGCTTCTTCTTCACCGGCAGCCATCACCGCCCCTCGTCAATACACTTAACGAGCAAGTCACAGATACCGTTACACACCCGATAACTGTTGAACATAATACACACCCTACGTCAAATGCTTCTGAACCGACCGGTGAAAAAGTGATTGTGTCTACAACCTCGACAGGTGCACAAAAACCGAATACTATATTAGCTCTTCGCCCTCGTGCTTATTTAAAAATAATACCAGTAACAGTCTCGGGCCCTGCTGGAACCTGCGACGTGTACGGGCTCCTTGACGACGGAAGCACCGCGACCATCATAGATTCCAGCATCGCCAAACTGATAGGGGCGACCGGGCCACAACAGATCATAACGGTAAATGGCATTGGTGGTCTCGAGCGAAATACCACAAAATCATATGTAGACTTTTTCCTTAACCTTTCGTGTGTTTTAGACGTGGATCCACGTTCGAAAAATCTTTAACCTCGTGTGCCTAAGCGTGGATCCATGTCCTTACTTAACAATTTTTTTAAATGCGATTTTGTTCACTATTCTTTGGACTTTTGGGTCAACTTTTTTATGCATCGAAAGTGTACTGAATGAATCTGTCACGGGCGGCCATTAGACTTATGGATTTCGTCATGGGAATGGGATCGACAAGTAAAAACAAGTTCATTCAGGTGACACGTGCGACCGGTGAAATTCCTTTTGTGTGATTCTCACGAAAATAAACATCTGTAAGTATTTCTGTCTATTTTGCTTTTGTTTATATTATGTAGAACATAAAACAATTGAAAATAAATGTATTATTAACTTGATTTGTGATATTTCTATGATCAAATGTCTCGCGATGTTTTTTCTGTCAATGTTTTGATTTTCATATCGATTTATATTTGTATCTATCTTAAAAAAATGACGTTATTATATATCATTATAAAGGGAATTTCATTAACTTTCGAATTACGTAAAGGTTTTAGTACACTTTTTATCAGAATATGAAAAATAATTGACATTTTCTAAGGTCATGCAAAATGCACGCACACATTCTCATATTTAGGGCTTGCATTTACGTGAGACTGATTACGCAATCGAATGGCGTCATGTTACGTCAGTCTTGGTGTTTGTGTACAGTATGTTGTTTTGTTTGAATTCATTAATATTTTCAACTATACATTATAAATGCAGTGTAAACTGTATATAGCGACAATGAAATGGATTGCGCATTTTATGGCGTTATTGAGGCTTGTTGTTAAATAAATGGCGAGATGAAAAAACAATATTATTTTACTATTTCAATATTTTTTACTAATAAACGATACTATACATGATAAAAAAAATAACTGGTGTTGTTATTCGATTTCGCTCACGCAAAACTACTAGCGTTTCATACCGTTTCGTCCTAGTTTTTAAAACTATTTTTCTGCACACGGTTTTTCTCGCGTTCCTAGTATCTATCTTAATTTTATAATATTATAAAAGCGAAAGCAATAAGTATTAATAAGTCATTAGTGGTTTTCTCTTCTTTTTAGGAAATCATCATGGTTGTGGTCCTGGATATTGACCGGTTTTTGCATAAACGCGACTATATTTCCTGCTATAAGGGAGAGTGTATGTGGCCATGGGAGGAAACCCATTTCTTGCGGGAAAATATTTGCCATATTTGCCACACGGAAGTTAATAACTCGATAAGGCACTTCCGTGTCATCATGAGTAGGAATACGATTCGTCGGCTTCTACTATCAAATTTTTTTTGGTGTAAATGTGGTTATAGTGTGTATGATCACTATCCCCGAGACGAATGTTGCTCATAAATTCTTATTTTTAATTTGATTCTTTTTTTAAATTAATTGATCAGATCATTCCAAGAAGAATATGGTTTTATTTTCAAAATTAAAGATTTCTTAATCAAATTAACACATTTTCCCTGCGTACACACAAGAAGGTACTAGGCAGGATCTACGTCGTCCAATAACCTATATGGCATAATTAACTGGTACAAAATTTTGTTTTTATTTATTTCAGTCTATCATAATTTAAATAAATAAATAAAAAAAAAACTAACCCATCCAAAATAACCGTAGATAATGGAGCCAGATCGAATTATTGACGACGTCGGGCTTCCCGAAGCCAGCACTTCAAAAAGTGTGGTATGTTGCTAATAAATATTTGTATCAAATATTTTTGTTAAACAGGGAATTCTAATATGTAAATATTTTTTTAAATTTTCATCTTTGTAGGGTCACGGAAGGCATTTTCCCGATGACGACGATTATGATTGGCAGCCTAATCAAAGGCCTCATGACCTTGATATGTCTTATTCCGAGGTAGATATAAACTATTTTTTTTTACTTTTTATTTTTAGAATTTTGCACGCATTCTCCCTCTGATTAATTATAAATTAATACGATTATACTTGTCACATTATCAAAGCGAATTATCATAAATGGCGATTTACTCTTGTAGATACTCAGTGGGCCATTATGCGAGGAGCTAAGAGTGGATTCGGGCAGTGAGGAAGAGGAGGAACCTATGTCGCTGGAGGACCTTCGAGCTACCCTGGAAGAGACAGCCGAACATGTTGAGGAAGATCCCGAAGAACACGAGAGGCTGTCTGAATCTTTCAATTGGTCAAGCGATTATAGTACATTTAGAGGTCAACCGCAAGTTTATTCCCAGGCAGGGGAGTGCAGTCCCAATATTGAGGAAACAGATCCTCTGAAGCTATTCACTCATGTTTGGGATCACGATATAATGAACAGTATTGTGACACAGACCAACGAGTATGCCTGGCAAACAATAGCGCAAGCATCTGAGTCTCCGGATGGTATCTCGGCCCATTCTCGATTGAACGATTGGGTAGAAACCTCTACTGATGAGCTGTACAAGCTCTTTGCGGTGATGATTTTTATGTCGCTGATAGTCGCAGGACGTGTGAGTGAATACTGGAGCACGGGTACCCTGGCCATGCCAGGTTTTCGTAAGCTTATGAGTATAAAACGGTACTGGCTACTCATGCGTTTCCTGCACTTTGTCGATAACAATACTATCAGTGTTCGTGGTTCCGATCGTAAAGTTGCCAAGATACAACCCATCATTGACCATTGTAATAAAAAGTTTAATAGCATGTACACGCCTCGCAAAGAAATAACTATTGACGAATCGTTGCTGCTATTTAAAGGACGCTTAAGTTGGATTCAGTGCATCCGTACAAAAGCAGCACGGTTTGGTATAAAATTTTATGAACTTTGCGAGGCGGTTACAGGCTATCTGCTGAAATTTGAGGTTTACACGGGCAAAAAATATCCACAGACAGGGGACTCTGAGGAGGACTCCTTGTATGGCTTTACGAGCGCAAGTGCGAAAGTGGTTCTAAGGCTCATGCAAGGGTTTCTTAACAAAGGTCACTGTCTTGTAATGGATAACTTTTATAATTCAGTTACTTTGACACGATTTTTAAAGTTGAATAAGACCGATGTCATCGGAACTCTGAACAGGCGAAGAATGGGGACACCGAGCGACATACAAACTCTCAACGAAAGGAGACTTCAAAAAGCAGCAGTGGTAAGTAGACACTGTGGTGACGTATCTGTTTTATCTTGGAAAGACGTTAAATTAGTAACCACAGTGTCGACTTATCACAATGCGGACATGTTGCCTGGAAGAAGAGCAGGACAACAAATACTGAAGCCTGTGGTTGTGCACGACTACAATAAGTACATGGGCGGTGTAGATTTAAAAGATCAAATGCTGTCCATGTACTTAATGGAGCGCAAAAGGGGGATGAAATGGTACTTGAAAGTGTTCAAACGGCTAATGAATGTTAGCATTTTGAACATTTTCATCATACATCGCGAGAACAGCACAAATCCCCTCAGCCACAGGCAATTCAGATATAAATTGGCGGAGCAACTCGCACAGAAATACCCAAATTTGACCTTACCTCGGGTAATAAATCCTCCTGCTCTTCTCCGCTTAGATGGTGATAATCACTTCCCAATCTACGCAAATTCATTAGAAGATCGAGTGGGGAGCAAGAGAAACAAAATTAAAAGAAACCGCTGCGTTCGTTGCTCCTTAAAAAAAATACGGAAAGAAGTAAACACCATTTGCCAGAAGTGTCAGAAGTTCCTTTGTCTCGGTCAATGCTGGATTGATTATCACACTGTCGAAAATTTATAAATCTTCGACAGTGTGATGATCAATTTTATTTTTTTAAACGTTGCCCCACACTAAACATTTCTCCTGTATCGTGGGTGCGTTTATCTACTAGGTTAAATGTGCAAATCATATTTAAAAAATATATATATATAACTTCCCTTCTTTTTGAAGTCGGTTAAAAATATAAATTGGTTTATTTTCATTTAGAAATTTTCCTTTCTTTTTTCTTTTTATTGTCGTTTTAAGTCTTTTCCTTTCCATTCCTTCAATTATAAATTTTGCAAGATCAGATTTTGAATAGATGGAGGCGACGTAAATTAAAATTGATCTTGAAAAATTCATAATTCATAATCTATTAAAAAAAAACTGCATCAAAATCCGTTGAGTAGTTTTAAAGAAGCGGGAAGCTACTTTGCTTTATACTATGTAGTGATTATAAGGAACAACTTCAATTGTTTGTTAATAATTATTTAATAAATAAAAAGATACAATTTTGTACACGTTCTTTTATTTCTAATCCAGCATTTAAAGATTTTTCAACAATCAAAAATAAACATCCTGTATCACCGGTCTATGTTATGGCGCGATATTTAAAATGCTTACACACACATACAAAGGAACGCTCGCCGCTTCCTCGCGCCATTTCATTTCAGCCGTGCATACGACGGTAATTATTACGAGCGTGGGTCAATCACACGAAGGGTTAAAGGTAAACACACACAGGAAACATTTTTAGTAAAAAATGCTCGATCTATGGAGTCTTTGTGTTTGCGTCCGCAGTCGGTCAAACGTAAAACGATTGAGTCTTTTTCACATTTGTCCGATCTGGTTGACGTTCTGACATACGACGACGCAACTCCAACTATCCTCATTGGAGCTGAACATTGGCATTTGTCAATCAACCGCGAAGTTCGAGTTGGTAGAAGGAACGAACCCGTTGCCTGTTTGACAGCTTTGGGCTGGACTTTACACGGCGTTGCTTCTAGCAAAACGAAGTTGATTGAGTTCGTTAATCATACACACATGGATACAAACAATGATGACAATTTGGAATCGTTGATTAAGGAACAGTATAAACTCGACTCTATAGGCATCACTAAAACCGAAACTCTGCATAGTAAACAAGACCAGCGCGCAGTCAACATTTTAGAAGCGACTTCCAAACGATTGCCTACTGGTCGGTTTGAAGTAGGCATGCCGTGGCGCGACGATATACAGCGTGTTCCAGACAGCTACCCACAGGCGTCACGTTTTTTAAGTTTAGAACGACGTATGGCTAAAGAGTCCGAGTTTGCTAAAGCATACAATGCGTTCATGGACAACATGATCACGAAGGGTTATGCAGAGGAATGTGCTCCAGATACATACTACACACACTGTGACAGCAAATCTGGCGGCTTTCGTCTTTATCTACCACATTTTGGTGTGTACCACCCTCAAAAACGAAAAGTCAGGGTAGTTCATGATGCAGCAGCCAGGAATGAAGGTGTCAGCCTGAATTCTTTACTGCTCTCCGGTCCTGACCTACGCCAGCCGCTACTTAAGGTTCTATTTCGTTTCCTGGAGGGCCGCATCGGAATAACCGCGGATATCAAAGAGATGTTTCCTCAGATTCGGGTTAGAGAGCAGGACAGAGACGCTCTTCGGTATCTGTGGAGACCTGATAAATCACATGTCATAAAGGAGTTTAGGATGACATCTGTCATATTCGGTGCTTGTTGTAGCCCCTTTATAGCACAGTTTATAAAAAACAAAAATGCTCAAGAGCACGCACATACACATCCAAGTGCCGTGGACGCTATTTTGTTCAGTCATTATATGGACGACTACATCCACTCACAAGATAGCGTTGACGAAGTAGCCCAGTTAGCGGCAGATATTGTGACAGTGCACAATGCAGCTTGCTTTGAGATGCGAGGATGGATTTCCAATGAGCCAGGGGCACTAAACCTTGTCGCTGAGGAGCTCAGGGCCACTCAACCGTTGGAAATTGATCTTGGCGAATCTAATAACAGCATCCGAGCCCTAGGTATTGCATGGAACCCTACCGCCGATGTTTTGGGTTTTCGAACAGGCTTAATTGAAACAGTGTCTAATTCACTGACAAAACGCAAGGTGCTGTCACACGTTATGCGCGTTTACGATCCTTTAGGTTTATTAGGACCCACAGTCGTCAAAGGACGGATACTGTTTCAACAAACCTGGAGATCTAATATCGACTGGGACACAGAGCTCCCACAAACAGAAGCATCCAAGTGGTTCGAATGGTTTCAAGACCTGAAAAAAGTCTCTTTACTGAAAATACCGCGTTGGTATGCAAATGCGAAAGGCTACGAGCCTTCCCACAGAGAACTTCAAGTCTTCGCAGATGCAAGTGAGCTTGCTTACGCCTGTGTTGCCTATTGGCGTTTGATATACCCTGACGGCAGCATCAAGCTCGCTCGCATCGCAAGCAAAGCCAGAGTCTCGCCCTTGAAACCAACGTCGATCCCACGTTTGGAACTTCAAGCCGCTTTGATAGCTTCTCGATTGGCACTTGTCATTAAGGAGAGCCATCGAAAAAAGTCAGTGCGTACATTCTTCTGGACTGATTCGATGACTGTCCTCCAATGGTTGCGCAGTGATGCGCGAGCGTTTAGACCTTTCGTTGCCCATCGGCTAGGTGAAATTTTAGAAAATTCTTCGGTCAAAAATTGGCGATGGGTACCGACAGATCTGAATGTCGCTGATGATGCAACCAGATTGCGCCCAATTCATTTGGAACCTTCACATAGATGGTTTTGCGGCACATCATTTCTTTTAAAATCCCCTGAGGACTGGCCCATGGAGCCACTTAGCGTCGCATCAGTTCGGGAAGAGCTTAAGTGTCAACGGAACGAGCTGGTGGGACTGACTTCACTAAGCACAGCCTTACCTACTCCTGTCACGGCGCATTTAGCTCGCTTCAGTGACTGGCTACGATTGTTGCGCGCCACAGCCCGGGTTCACCAAGCTGCGGCTGTTTTTAGAAAAATTTTGGCAACCATTCGAAATTTTAAATCAAACATTGGGATAGCTCACCCTCGCTCCCACTCTTCACCAACGTCGACTACTCTTACACCCTTGAATGCCGACCTAATAAAAGCCGCTGAAAGGCACATATTGCAGCGGGTTCAACAAGACAGTTTTTTGCTAGAAATTCTCTGCATTTTGAACAAGAAACCAATTCCTCCAAGCAGCCGCCTCATCAAACTATCGCCCTCTCTGGGAGAAGATAATCTTTTGCGTTTGGCTGAAAGGATAAAGGCTGTAGAAGGCATCGATCCCGACTCCCGTTTCCCGATCCTACTTGACGGTCGCCACCCAGTCGCACGGTTATTGGTAGAATATTACCATCGCAAAGCAGGTCACGCAAATCATGAGTCCGTGATAAATGAGATAAGGCAAAGATTTTGGTTGTTGAGACTTCGCGACACGGTCAGAGCTGTAGCAAACCAATGCCTCTTCTGCAGAATTCGTAAATCACAGCCGCTAAATCCAACCACTGGAGATCTTCCACCACAAATACTAGCTCATCACCAGCGAGCGTTTACCTTCACTGGTGTAGATTATTTCGGTCCTGTCAACATAACCGTTGGACGCCGCCATGAAAAGCGATATGTGGCCCTTTTTACGACCAGGGCCCTCCACTTGGAACTGGTACACAGCCTATCCGCGGACTCTGCAATCATGGGTCTCAGGCGCTTCTTTGCCAGACGCGGGATCCCGCAGATTATATATTCGGATAATGGAACCGCATTCGTTGGCGCAAACAGGATTCTACGCGAATTTTACACAAATGATGTGCAAGATTTTGCCGCCACAAAGGGCATTAAGTGGAGTTTCATCCCAGCGGCGGCGCCTACTTTCGGAGGATGCTGGGAACGCCTCGTCAGGAAGGTAAAAGTAGCGCTGAACGCTACATTGAACGAAAGATATCCCAAAGAGGAAACATTTTTGACTTTGTTAGCAGAAGCCGAGGCGATCGTAAATTCACGCCCACTCTCGCATGTGTCCACAGATCCAGATGACCCAACCACGTTAACACCGTTCCACTTTCTCATCGGGTCTTCATCGAACCAAACCCTGCCAAAGACATTGGAAGACCGTGACCTGATAGGACGCTCTGAATGGAAGAAAGCATTAAAGTTATCGGATCACTTTTGGAACCGCTGGGTGCGCGAAGTGCTGCCGACTATGCAAACACAAACCCAGGTTAAGGGAGATCGTGGTCAAGACCTCCTGATAGGAGACGTGGTTATTATCGTCGAAGAATCGCTACCACGAGGGACATGGCCACGAGGCCGTATAGTGAAGGTGTCCCCTGGAAAAGACGGCGTTAATAGGGTGGTGAATGTTGCGACTGCCGGAGGTACGTTACGCCGGCCCCTCAAAAAACTTGTAAAGCTTGCCACATAAGGCTTTTTTAACCCTTGACTGTTGGTGCAGTGCTGCACGAGGGGCAGGATGTTACGTACTCTTTGGTGTTTTATACTTTTTCTTTATTATTTCAAATTTAAATTGTTTTTTTTTTACATTCTGTCTTGTTGCGGTTCTGTGTTGCTGTCAAAAGGTGTGATTTTCTTTATATTCATTAAAATAATAAAATATATTCATTTATATTTATTCCACTTTCGGATAACAGCCCACACCTCATCCTTTTCACTGGATTACACTCGATCACAACAAATAATATTGTTTACAATACCTTCTCACACGAGTGCGATTCTTCAACCACTTGATGTGTGTTCATCGACCTCTGAAAGTAGCCTGGAGGACAATAATCGAAACCCACAAAATGGAAAATCCTTGCCACATCCCAAACCACTAAGATTTTCATAAATTTTTTACCCCTGCATTTGAAAAAAGCTTCACGCCATCAAACATACGAGCTGGGTTCAAAAAAGCGGGTATCTATCCGTTAAACAGAACAGCTGTGAATCCACTGGCACTTGCTCCATCAAAGTTGACAGACAAACCATTTCCAGAATCGGCAGAAGAGGTCACACTTCATAAAGATGAACAAACTCAAATTTTAGAGGAAATCGTATATTGCAACATTGACCAAGAAAATGGGTCCCTGGAGACAGATTACCTTGTAGATCTTCATTCAGCGTATTCTCCATTAGAATGTGAAGAAAATGGATGTCTAAGAACAGGTGACTCTCTACGTGATCCTCTTCATTCAGCGGGTTTTCAATTTGAATGTGAAGAAAATGGGTCTTTCAAGATAGATGATCCTGTGTGTTATCCTCCTCATCCAGCGGATTCTTAATTTGAATATGCCAAGCTACCTGTCCAGCTTGAAGAAGACGTAATTATGGATGATGTTCCGGGTCAGAATTCGCCTATCATTTATCAACAAAAAATTAAAATAACTGATAGTACAGATATATTTGAGAACGACAATTCTGCAAAAAAAGAATCCAGCAGGCTCAGAAAAGTGAGAATTCCCTCAAAACGTCCTCTTTGTAATGACACGATCTCAACTGCAACTGAATTGGGAATTTCAGACTCTTCCGAACACTGTCCTAAAATTACCCCCATTCAAGAAGTTTCATTTGAAAAAGTTGAACCACTTAAACTAAATAAAACATTTAAAATTCGAATTTTAAATGAAGTTATAATTCCAGCTCCGGTACCTAAACAAAACTTCACAGTTCATTTAGATAAGATTTTAAAAGTGCCCAAGTTAGAGCAGAATCAAAATAAAAAAAAAGAAGGACCGTCCCTCATGCACGATGTTTAACTCCTATGGCTGACAAGGACCTAAACGAAGCTGCTGTTCCTAGCACGTCAAAATCTGAATCAAAAGTGAAACGAAGTAAGAGAGCAAATAAAAATAATACTGCACCTGCGAAGAAGAAAAATAGAACTGAAGACGACGATTGGCTATGTGAAATATGTAAGAGATGGTACTCAGAAGATGCAGCTTCTAAAAATGGAGCAGACTGGATTTCTTGTTCCTTCTGCTCTAAAACGTACCACGTACATTGCCAAAGTCAAGAATTTGAGGCTATTGAGACGATTTTTAAGTGTGTTATGTGTTGCGCCGAAGAATAATTCTAGAAGATGTTACTAAAATGTTTATCTTGTTTTTTTTTATGTTTATGTTAATTTTATTATAATATTAATATTGTACTACTTAAATAAAATTAACTTGCCTAATTCCGTTATATCAGAATTAAAGTATTAGCTATCACGGACTTAAAGAGGTCACCACGGAATTAGGCAAGTTGACTTGGTTTAGTAAATTTGGTATAACTCTTAGGTTTCTAAAAAAAAATCTGATTATTTGTGCTAATATTCCTCATAAAAGACTGATTAAAACTCATGCTGAGACTGAATTAAATTAATTAATAATTTTTTGGTATTTTATTACTCAAATGCCTTTGTCACGAAGTTAGATGAGTTCACCCTATGTCTTTTCTCAAGACTTTTCTCAATATAATCTTAGAGGAAGTGGTGATAAAACACTAATAAGAGAAAAAATCAAGTCCAGGCACATTTCAAGATAACAATATTATGTTTATATTTTAGTAGAAAATAATGTGCTTGGCAGAAACGGGATAGTTGAATATTGTTGCAATTGTTTGGTCGGTCGACGAACTATCGGATGTTGCGCTCACGTGATGCGGTAGTGTGGTACAGGACGTGCCATTAAAGATGAGACTTGATGCACCACGTGGTTTGACTTGCGCAGTAGACGATTTATGGGTCTCTAGCGGTATGAGGTCCCCGCTTGGGCGTCATCGGGGCGGGGGAAAGAGCGGCGGGAGGCGCGGTCAAGTCTCATCTTTAATAGCACGACCTGTACCTTGGATGGGCTAGGTACGAAAACAATATATCTGCTCCAGCAGAATTTCTGGATTACGTAGTTATAAGAGATTTGGATGAAAATGATGAATATAAATAAACTATTCCACTGTAACATAGTGTTTTATTTATTTTCCCCGTTTCATTCAACAGATATGAGAGGGTTGGTATCAAAATCGGCCAAATCCAAAAAACTTACTTTTTAAACTGAATATGCAGCTAAATTAAGAACGTTCCATTTTGTAGTTCTGTGTCATTCAAAATTGGCCAAATCCATGTTTTTTATATGAAATTTCATTGCAAATCATGACTCTGGGATCAAAAGTAGACAAATCGAGTACTATTTCAAAACAAAATGAGCCAAATCCATAACAGCCAATCAGATTCAAGGATTTAGTACGGCATGTCAGCCATTTTGTTTTTACGTCGAAGTGCTTTGCGTCGTGATCGAATTCCTAGCGTTTTTACATAAAAATAAATAGAAAAAATGTATGAATCAACTGAAGAAATAAAAGAAACTGCTCCAGAAATGTCTAGGAAACGGCTGACACAAAAAACAAGTGGAAGCGTAATGAACAAAAAGTTTCTAGGTTAGTAAAGTTTGTTGCATCAACTCGAGTCCTACTGACGAACATTTGACAGGCAGGGGTGCTAAACACAGCTGGACCGGGAGCTCCTCCTGGAAGCCTCAATCGTGCAGGCCTGGGTGTCATCACCGGACAGGCCTGCTGACATCAACGACGAGGTGGAGTGGTTCCGGGAGGCCATGTCCAATATATGTGACGTGGCTATGCCCCGGGTCCGTTGGAGAGATATCTGGCAAAAGTCGTGGAAAGCAGGCAGAGGGATTGGGACAAGCACATACAGCCGTTTCTGCTGTCCTACCGCAGCGCAGTCCACGAAAGTACGACTGTGACGCCAGCCTTCGCGAACTTTGGAAGGGAATTGCGGTTGCCTGCAGATTTAATCACTGGAACTTCCGCTGATGCTCCACGTGGTGTAACAGATTACGCAAATGATTTGCGTAACAAGTTGAATGATGTTTATGAGCATATCCGACAATCCGGCCAACAGATCTCTGAGAAGATGAAGACCCGTTATGACCGCAAGGCAAACAGTAGGGGTTTCGACGAGGGTTCACTGGGGTGGTTACATAACCCAGTGCGGAGCAAGGGGAAGTCTCCGAAATTGCAAGCAAAATGGGATGGACCATACCGAGTCGTGACTAGGGTCAACGATGTCACCTACCGAATACAGAAGTGTCTACGAGGTGCGCCTAAGATTGTTCATGTAGACCGATTGGCCCGATACTACGGGGCTAATGATGCTCGGGACGAGCATGTCTAAGGAGGGGGCAGTGTTACGTCGTACGTACGAGATCTTTAGAGAAAGCACGGATTACAGTGTGTTTGCGCTAAAAACTTCGAGAAGCATTCCATTATTATTAGTTTGAAGTTAAGTAGGTAACTACTTATAAAAAATATTAGGACTTGTCATTGTAATTTCGACCGTACGCCGAGGGCATAAAGTACCTATTTCTTTATTCGGTACAAGTAGGTTATTATTTTTTATACCTACTACTTTTGTATTTCCTGGTAATGTTTATTTGTTGATGTCTTCGGAACCGTTCTACACATAGCCAGAATGTTCGTGAATATTGGCGGTATAAAAGCAGAGCGCCGACACACGATGCAGTCAGTCTGATTTAGGCGATACAACAAAGCGAATCGAAGTGAACTAGAAGTGCGATATCTAAGCGAATAGTGATCAGTAGTGTATTTGTGATTAAGTTTTGAGTGTTTTGTGTTTAATAAAGTTATTTAATTGTCTGATTGGTAATAATTAATTTATCCCATACCCAGCTCGTAACATTATTGTCGAAGAAGAAATAACTTGATTCCCGTGTGCAGAAAAACATTTCTTGAAATTTTAGGAATTAAAAAAGGACAAGTGAATGGTGCGATTGCTCGTAATTTTAAAAGTGGTGGAGCTTCAGCTAGTGAGTCTCGGGGAGGCAATCACAAAGAACATAAATAATCAGAAAAAGTCCATACAAAAATTCATTAAGCGTTTTAAACCACTCGAGATCCACTACTGTCGAGGAAGTATCAAATGCAGACAGTATCTTTCATCTGATTTGAACATTAATAAACTATACAAAATGTATAAAGAGCAAGCAGAGGCACAATTTCGAATTATTCCCAATAGTCCGCTCTAGCCCTGTCCTCCGGGGTGACAGCTGGGAATTGTCTTCCCAGTTGTCACCGGGGTGACAATTTGTGCCGACTGTTCTCTTTGAAAACTGACTAGGGCGGACAAATGGGAAGTCTGTTTCTCAGTTGTCACCGGGGGGTGACTTTTGCTACGATTCCAAAAAAAAATGTAATTACCATAGATTTCAGCTTTTTTATTTCTTATGCTACATAGAATCAAATAAAAAAAAAACAACATTATGTTTTCTTTAATAGTTACAATCACAGATTATTAACTTATTTAACACCAATCGTTTTTTTTTAATTTTATATAATTTTTACATATTGCGGAATTTATTTTGTACGGCAACACCGAGGTTAGAATTTTTTTTTCAAAATGTAGGTAGAAACATATTTTTTAAACTGACGTTACATTTCCTACCATAAACTTCGTTATTTCCGCCCGTTGTGTCACTCACTGTTGTTAAAATACTATAAATAATGTCTGGGAATAGTGCATGTTCCAGTTCGGGTGAATCGACTTTTGTGATAATACAAAGAGGAGTTGGAAACATTCTGCTTCGAGCAGGACATCAATTTTATAAGAAAAAACAGTACAATACTGGTCTTTCAATATGGGAGTGTAGTCAGAGAAGGAAAATGTGTAAAGGGCGTATTAGGATAAAAGTGAGTATTTAAGTATAGATTTCTTTAACTACTTACTATATACATGACGTGTCAATATGTCAATAAAGTTTCTGGATATAAAGTAGGTATTAGAAAGTACTAATAACTTGTTAATTAGGTTGATAGGTATGGGGTGAACGTTTATTAGTAAGTAATTAAGTATACGATAACTAGAGGGTAATCTTCTTCTTCTTATATATATAAAAGTTGTGTTAGTTACACTATTTATAACTCAAGAACAGCTGAACCGATTTGGCTGAAAATTGGTGAGGAGGTAGCTTAGAATCAGGAAAAGGACATAGGACACATTTTATGTAGGGACCACGCGGACGATGTCGCGGCCAACAGCTAGTTATATATATAAGATGCTATAGAAAGAATTTTTAATTTTCAGGACGGAAATATTGTAGAAGAAACTGCTCACACATGCACACCCAACTTTGCCAAAAACGAAATCGACGAACACCTCTACCGATGCAAGCAAGATTTGACTACACAAAATTACCCAGCAGTTCCTCAAACTTATAATGCTATGGTAGCTTCGTACGAAAATAGAGGACTGCAACTTATTGCTCAAATGCCAAGTTTTAAATCTGTCAAATCATCGTTGTATAGATATAGAAATAAGGTAGCAGGAGTTGATAAAATCCAATGCGACAAAATAGAAGAAGTGCAAATTCCCGGATATGAAGATTTCTTAATGGCAGATTATTACTACTATAATAAACGAATCATTATCTTTTGTTCACAAAGAGCAAGAGAGTTATTACTTACAGTTGAGGATTATTACAGCGATGGAACCTTTAAAATTTGTCCAAGACCGTTTGATCAGCTATACACCATACATGGTGATATTGGAAGTACTGTGAACAGTACAAACATCGTGCCACTTGTGTACGCTCTAATGAGTGATAGACAACAGTCGGCCTACGTGGCTTTATTTTCTTTAATTAAATCCCAAGTACCTGGATGGAATCCCACAAAATACAAAACTGATTATGAAAAACCAGCTATGAGCGCCATCGCTAAAGTTTTTCCATCTGTAATAGTGAGCGGATGTTACTATCATTTTAACAAGGCTATTTGGCGTAAAGGGCGCGAGCTCGAAATCACTAAGTCGAGCAATCCAGCAAAAATCCGGGAAGTGGCATTGAGCGCTGTACTCCCTTTAGTACCACCATCCGAAGTTATGAACGGTTGGTCATATATCACACGGAAGCAAACAGAAGACGAGAACATGATAAAGTTTCGAGCCTATATGACAAAGCAATGGTTAAAAGAAGATTTTATACAAACTTGGAATGTATTCGGAAGTCAGCATCGAACCACTAACTGTTTGGAGGGCTGGCACAACAAATTGAATCGGGAAGTAGGGAAAAAGAAGCCCAATATCGTACATTTTCTTAATATTATACAAAAGGATGCATCATTGGTCACAGTCCGACACACGATGATAAAAAACAAATTATTATTTTTTAAAGAAAGGCAGAAAAAATATGTACTCAAGGACGAATTCATCCAAGAAATGCAGATGTAATTTCTGCATGGGAATATGTCTGTTGGACATTTTTTGGAAACACTTAGACAATAAATTTGTTTATAGTATAGTACATAATTAGTAGGTATATAATTCTTAGTGTTTCAAAAAACATCATTGTAAATATTAGGGTAAAGTTACACGTGCTAATTTAGTAGCATGCTTGTTTGTAAACTTGCTCATTGATTTTGTGCCTTACGCCGCAGGAGGCATGACACAAAATCGAACGACTCGAATCGATCTCATTCCTCCATCTCTCTCTAAGCACTCTTGAAATAAGCAAGTACAAATGAGATCGACGGACGTTCTATTTTGTGTCATGACATCTGCGGCGCAAGGCACAAAATCAATGAGCAAGATTTCAAATAATAAGCATGCGACTAAAACACGTGTAACTTTACCCTTAGTGATTATCTGTGATTATACGATTAATATTAATTAAAGTTAATAATCTGTGATTGTACCTATTAAAGGAAACATAATGTTGTTTTTTTCATAATGTTGTAAGCGTGTTGACATTGTGTTAATTTTTTTATTTGATTCTATGTAGCATAAGAAATAAAAAAGCTGAAATCTATGGTAATTACATTTTTTTTGGAATCGTAGCAAAAGTCACCCCCCGGTGACAACCGAGAAACAGACTTCCCATTTGTCCCCTCTAGTCAGTTTTCAAAGGGAACAGTCGGCACAAATTGTCACCCCGGTGACAACTGGGAAGACAATTCCCAGCTGTCACCCCGGAGGACAGGGCTAGAGGGGACTATTGGGAATAATTCACAATTTGAATACAATTTCAGACTGTTAAAGCATCTTACTTTCGAAGAATTTTTAATACTACATTTAATATTGGTTTCGGAAGCCCACGGACTGACGTTTGTTCTACATGCCTGCAATTACAAGAACAGATCAAATATGAGAAGACAGCAATAAAAAGAAGGATTTTATGATTAAAAAAAGAGTACACAGTTTAAGAGCCAAAGCATTTTACAACTTATTAAAAGAAAATGATGAAAGTTTGCTGATTCTTAGTTTCGACTGCCAAAAAAATCAACCTATGCCGAAAGTGCCAGATCAAATTACTTATTACTCGCGTCAACTCTACATTTATAACTTCACTATCGTTGTTGGTCACTCAAAGTCCCAACTAAATAGCGAGAATGTGTTTGCATACACTTGGACCGAGGACTTATTGCCAAAAGCATCAAACGAAATTGCCAGTGCCGTGTTTCACTGCCTGTATACTGTTGTCGAGAAACATGAAAAAGTGACTTCGATACGCTTAGCCGCAGATGGCTGCAGTGGCCAGAATAAAAATTCTTCTGTACTTGGTATGGCCTCTAAGTACCTTATGGATCATGCTCCGGATAGGATTAAGATGATCGAGATTGTTTTCCCTATCGTAGGCCATTCTTTTCTGCCCCCAGACAGAGCCTTTGCACAAATCGAAAAGAAAATTAAAAAAGTGGAATCAATACCTGGACCAGATGGTTATGAAAACTTTTTTAAAGAACAGGCTACTGTGCTCCATTTAGGTACTGACGTGCAAGCTATGCAATGGAAAGAAGCAACTGGAAAAATATTAAAAACTACAACTGCAATGCACTTCTCAATTAAAAAATGTAAGATATTTTTTATTAAAAAAAAAAACAAACAAAAGACAAACGTCGTGGTGCGTGCCGAAGAAAGTTACCACAACCGTCTGGGAGATTTTAAGAACATTTGCAAGAAAGGAAAATCTGCTAGTCAGATTAACCCAGACCCTGTACCTCTGTACGTCAAAGTTAAAGACGCGAAACTAGGAGACGTTAAAAATCTACTCACTACTCATTATGGTGAACGATAGAATGAACTACCAGAGTTAAAATATTTCAGCGATGTGTTGTCAAGGCCAGTTGAATCATTACATTCTTATGAAGAAGAAGATTGTGAAGCTTTGGAAGAGTTGCCAAATTTAATTGTTTAATTTTAATTGTGTAGTTGCACAAAGTTTTAATTTTAGTTCTAAATAAACAAATAAAGTGTTCTTATATTATGTATTCTTTACTTTCTTTATTGAATATCTGAATATTTGAAACCAAAATTTACCACCCCTGACCTCCCGTACACGACAAATACAAAAATGGCCAAATCCATAAATAACCAATCAAAAACAGTCAAATCCAAAGCCATGACAATCAAATTCGGCCAAATCCGCCCCTCACTATCAAATTTGGTCAAATCCGGCAATTTTATTTGAAATCCGACTTTTTTTGTTTGAGACTAAGGTAGATATTTGTTTAGTTTAGTTTTAAAAGACTCGTTTGAATCACCCGCCTTGAGCTGAGTTGTCAAAAATATTGCCAATAACAAAAATTAGTTTATGCACTATAATGACAAATTGGGTGAATTGGACTTGACTGATTTTGATACCAAACGTCTCATATGTAGGTTGGTAAATAAGTGATCATTTTTGAAAACATGAATTAAGTTAGGCATTTTAGAGGTAAGTATATATAGAAACTATCTGACTAGTGTCGTTTTTATACTAAAAATATAGGTTAGTAAGTACTTATGACAAGGTACCTGCTACTATTTTATACTGCTGTGTTATTATCCATTAGAACGCCACTGGGAAGTTATATAATATACTATACTGTTATATTATACTGGGAAGATAAATAAATTAATCTAGTTAGTATATACCTAGGTATACTTAATTAAATTAAAAGCAATTATTATTGTGATAACAATGTACTTATTTAACCACAAATTGTACATATTATGTGGTGTTAGCCAGTAGGTAGGTAACCAAATGTTAGTCTTAGAAAATAAATAATTTGTACTAGAGAATGCAGTTTTCAACTCGACACTCATTTTATAGTGACAATCATGGAGTCTTAGCATTCACTTAGGGGCAGTTAGTTTCAATTAATTAACTGAGTAAAAAAGATGTTTTAGACCATAGTTAGCTAAGGGAACTATATTTTCTATCACCAAAATTTATATTTGTCATCAAGTTGTATCACCTAATAAATAGATCTATCGCCACGAAATATTTTCGTTCTCAGATAAACAAAAATTGTTCCCAGGTATGAATTATCAAATTAATGTTAATATATGTGTAAAATAAGAGATCGATAACCAATAAAATTATATTGCATTACATGAATATAAACTTCGTTCTTATAATAACAGTTTTGTTACTTAAATAATAGCTCTGTGCTCAGAATGGTAGATCTGTCACCAAATAAATCGATTATCGATCCCTGACTGCGACTCCTTTTTATTTGATATTTTGTCACCAATACAGTAGTAACATTTTATTTCGTTCAGATATTAAATTAGTAGTATTCGTTACCAATTTAATACATCAATTTATAATTTTAATGAAAAAATGATCAAAGGGGCGGAGACAAATGGGCGCGCTTTAAAAATTGACCAATCCGGCCTCAACGATGGGTTGTAGGTAACTAGGTTCGATCACACGATGCACGACGCGGGCGGCGTGCGAGAGAGATGCAAGTTTACTTCATTCGCGATTTCACGTTCATTGTTGTAGGTGCATTTTATTATCGTTGTGGATAATTTGTTGTTTTAGTTAATTTCTTAAATATTTATTTTTGATTATGGCATCAAGTAGTGGTGAAGGTAATGCAAGTCATTCAAAAAGTTTATCGTCGTTTGTCGAGCAATCATTCGTGGAGAAAGTGCCGATATTGGAGTCTGATGAGGAAAATGAGGAAGGTACTGACACTGATGAAGGCACCATACCAAAGAAGAAACGGTCGCAAAGCAAGGATTGGATTTTCGTTAAAAAATTTGAAGACAAACACAGTGCTGAGGAGTATATAAAGGCTGAAAAAAATTGGTCTTTTCTGCGAACGCATGATGTAGAGGAAGGGAGAAAAAAGTACTTTAGATGTAATAAAGTGGTGCGGAAGGGACCACAGTGTTCAGCTCAGTTGTATTTACTCATGTACTCATTCTCGGATGAAGTATTGTTGTTTCGGACAGATTCTGATCATGACCACGATTCAAAAACGCTCGCTTGTTATGGGCTTAGTGACAGAGTAAAGGAAGAAATAAACAAATTATACGACTTACATCTCAAACCAAAAGCCATACTTGCAAATTTGACTAAAATTGATGGTATTAAAGTGCCAAAATTGTCCCAAGTAAGGACGTATTTAATTGACAGACGCCGTTGTAAATACGGACAGCCCACGATCAGCCTAGGCGAATTGGAAGCTTGGCTAAGGTCTCATTCACCAATTCCTGACAACGAACATGAAGTTTATGTTATTGGGTATGAAGTGATTGAAGAAACTAGTTCACCACGCTTTAGATTTGTACTATCAACAAAATATTTGCTGCAAAAAGCACGTGACGTAAAAGTTATTCATGCTGATGCTACATACAAGTTGGTGTGGCAAGGATTCCCCGTTCTTGTCGTTGGAAGTACAGACAAAAATAAACGATTTCATCCATTCGGGCTTGGGGTTGCCACTAATGAGGCAAAAGAAGACTAAGTTGTTGTTCGATGCCATCAAGACTAATATCTTTAACTTGTACTCACAAACCTTCAAACCAGAAGTTCTAGTATGTGACGCAGCGAAAGCAATACAAAATGCATTTATAGAGGTATTTGGTGAAGATGTCACAATTCGAATGTGTTGGGCACATGCTAAAAAAAAAATTCAGGCTCATGTAGAGAAAGATACGCGAAAAAATGTTCACAAAGATTTGTTGACAGATGTGGATTCTCTCCAAGCAGTGACTGATTCAGAAACGTTCGAGTTAGCTTCACAAGCATTCTTGAAGAAATGGGAGGATGAGACAACTTTCATCCAGTATTTTAAGGAGCAATGGCTCATACAAAACCGTAACTGGTATTTGGGGGCTCACATGGGTTCACCAGCGACTAATAATGCACTAGAATCACATAACCGAGTAATCAAAGATGAATACACGCTCCGTGAACGTTTGCCACTGTCTCGTTTTTTGACAGTTGCTTCAGAGTTTGTAAATGGATGGTCGTTAGCTGTCGATGAAGTATTTGCGACATTACCAACTATGACTCTGAAAGACTGGACAGAAGCCTACCAATGGGCTAAGTTGCCTAAAGAAGTAATACTGACGTATAGTGACGATGCTTTTAAACACTACGAAGTACCGGCTGGTAAGGCAAACGAAATACAAAACTTTGAAAATACATGGACTGATTTTGATGAATACAAAGTCCAATGGTTCAGCAAATGGAGAGTGGATCTACCGCACAATATTGATTGGATGCATGGGAAATGCAACTGCCCTGCGTTTTACAAGAAATATATGTGCAAACATATTATCGGATTAGACATACGCTTAAAGCTGGCCAACCAGAAGCAAAAAATGTGCTTATCGGCCAGAAAAGAAAAAGGGGGCGCCCTTCGAAATCCAAACCAGCGCTGATTATTCAGTGATTATTGTTTTTTAAGAATAAATATTGATTATTTTAACTTTAATTAAGTGTTTTATCTATTATTCTGCTAGCCATAAGCCAGCTATTTTAAACCAGCGCTGATTGTTCAGTGGTAATTATTTTAAACAATAAATATTGATTATTTTGACTTTAATTGTTTTATTTACTACTCTGCTAAAAATTTTATTTAAATATAATTTATACTACCAGTGGAAATTTAAAACCTTGGGAGTCTAGTTAAGTAGCAGAATCTTTTGGTTGAAACGATGATGACAACCCTAATTTTTTATTTGAACTTAATGCAATTTTCTAGTAACATTATATGATTTATTGGTGATCTCTTTAAATTAGTTTGCTTAAATACTTATTAGGACACACCTATTATAATACATACAAAAACATTTATTTGGTACTAGACCTTATATCTCAGGATTTTAGGTGATTTATTGTGGAACTGATTTTGCATTGTTTGGTGACTACATTTTGGTGACAGATCTACTATTTGGAGGACAAACCCTATTATTTAAGAAACACAAAACTAATTAAACTGGTAATAGCTTAAATGATACCCGTTAGCTAAATATTCCTATTTTAGAGTAAACTACGAATGTTATTAATTAGTTCATGCACGTTTGTTTCATTATTTCTGGTGACGGCAAATCCTAACCTAAAAAGAAACATTAATACCTCTTTTTTGAAGTTCGTGGCGTTTAAATTGCCGAAATGACTATTAGACATACTTTCATCATCAGGTTTTGAAATGTATGGAAGGTGGGCATTTTTCTTTACATGTATCTAATATACTTGAAGAAAAACCAAGAACAGATCCCAATTATGATAAATTATGCTAAGTAAGACCAATTATGGACAAATTGAATGAAACTTTTGGAAAAAAATGCTCTCCTTCTCAATATAACTCAATTGATGAAAGTATGATAAAATTTAAAGGTAGGTCAACAATGAAACAATACATGCCAAAAAAACCGATTAAAAGAGGCTACAAGTGCTGGTGTAGATGTGATTCCAAGTCAGGGTATCTTCATTGCTTTCAAATATATACAAGTAAAACTAATAATTCAAATGAAGAGAGTCTTGGATGCAGAGTAGTAACCTATATATTTGATTAAGGGTTAATCTTTAGTTAGTGGGCAAATTAGGTGTAAACCCACTAGAGAACTCCTAGCAAGAGTTAGGACAGTTTGCTCCAAGACTGACATGGCAAATTTTTGGATATTTTATGTTTTTAATCCCCTAAGATAGCACTAACAAGAAACTCACTGACCTTACGTGACTGTTTCAATTTCAAAATAGCATTCAGCACCACAAGTCACATTAATGCAACTTGTTAGTTATATTTTTACTACAAATAGATCATCAACTACATGACAACAGAAATGTTAATGACAGACAGATTATATCCTTGTTAATGCATCATAAAGTATAATAACAGGGAAAAAAACAACCACCGCAGCAACAACAACAACCAAATACTACAAATACTAGAACCTGCCCCTAAGATAATCCTCGGTCAGTGGGTCATCCTAGGGGCTCTGACCAACATGTGTTTGAGTTTCAAGAAAACGTCATTTTACAAACAAATTCCTTCAACCATAGGGATTTTCCATTTTCACCGATTTTCCTGTTTAACACACAGGATTGCTGCGAACACACGATTGTCGAACCTCCACATACCAACGACACCAACAAAAATTCAAACGAAATGCAAATTTGCTGGCGATCTAATAGTGTATAAATTAAAGGTGTATTACCATCCACAAGTTCGTGCGATTGTTAAGTTTTGCACACAGTATCATTATTACGAAATACTCGAAGCTCAAGGTATACACGGGTAAATAGAAATCCAATGAAATAAATCTCTAGCGGTGGCACAGACTACATTTTCCCTATATATTACTATACTCTTTGATTACAACTAATAAGTAGAGCGAACGACACAATCACGGAACAACAGCAATGACATGCACAGAGCACTACTTAGCAGTGGTCTCGAACGCCACAGAGTGAGATCGGTAGAATTGCCAGCTAAAATCAGTATATTTGTACCCAAAATCGGTATTTGACAAAAAAAAAAAACAATATTCAATAAAATACGTTTATTTATTAAAAAAAAAAACTTACAGACTAATTTGTAACAATCATAATTATTTTTTATACCAATATACATGGAAATCAATTCGAAGATGACCGCGGCTATGGCCAAAGGCCAAAGGCCATAGCCGCGGTCATCTTCGAATTAATTTCAAAATCGTAACAATTAGCTGTATTAAAGAGTCGTTTTGAATGTATTAGACCAGTGATTGATTCAGTAGACAGCCTATTTCGCTGCTTTGTTTTTAAAAGATTAATATGTGAAAATATGCGTTCAACGTTAGCGGATGAATGGGGAAGTGATAAAATATTAAAGATGAAATTAGACAACAATGGAAACATTTGAGTTTCATCACCACGCTTTAGTAAATTTACTTCATCCCAAACTAGTTCTACATCATCAGGGAATGTTTTGATTTGTTCACAATTTCTTAAAATGCGCCACTCTGTATCAATTTCCTGGAAATCATTGCTGTTTCCTGAAAATCGGTAGAAAAATCGGGAGAATTTCCATGTATACTGTGAAATCGTAGAAAAATCGTTATATTTCGGTATTTCGGTAGAACAGAGCCCATATCGGTAGAAATACCGAAAAATCGGTAGGTTCGAGACCACTGCTACTTAGACTGTGTGCTTTTTTTTTTTTTTAGAACATGGCAACTCGCAGTTTTGACCACTAAGGTCTTGGCTGCTTAACCGGACTTTCCTGTGGGTGCCTTAAGCTGCTACACTCAAAGCCTCCAGCCAGGGGCAAAAAACTAAACTAAATTAAAACTAGGCGAACGCTCGCTAAGGGCACCCCCTGTGGGGTACGGACCTCGGCTTAGGGCGTCGCTGAGGGGAGGAAGAAGGGACAGGCTGGATCAAAATTGGTTTAGATCATGATTATTATTCGGGGTAGTTTAAAGCTACGTGCTCAGCGGCAACAACTTGCTGGCACCTCGTTTTCGAGCAAGGGTCGGGGAGGAGTATCATTTACTCAGGGACACGGTCGCGGTCGCAAAGGACCTCGGCGGCGAGGTCGGAATGACGGGAGGCGTCTGTGTTTGTATATAGTGCTGGTGGCACTATTCTGCTCTTGGAGGAGTGTAATGGGATCATCAGGGTCGGAAAGGACATGCCTCGGACGGCGGATCTGACTAATTCTGGAAGGGACATAATTGGCTGTTTCGACAACCAAGGGGTTGCGATGTCTAGGAGCACAGACTAAGTACCTATAATAGTTAGTACTATGATTTCAGTGTTGTTATCGTAAAAATCTGAGCTGCCGTATGTTACAGTCTGGTTTGCCGAGGGCAAAATACTAAATTGCCGTATTTATTTTAAAAATGTATATTCCTCGTTTGTTTCTTCTCCATACAGGTTTCTGACCGTTTCTATTACTTTAGATTCATATTTATCTAATGTGTACTTATCCTTGCTTCTCGCACATGTCGCGCGACACCAGTGTACAGTGTCCTTGATTTTTGCCTTGATTTTGAATCAGTTGTGATCGATTTTTTTAAGGTAGTTTTTGATTTTGACAATTCGTGGTAGTTCTGCGTTGCCATATGCACCGCTTTTCCGCATTCTACCCCGCCTTTTTGACAAAGCATCCGCTTTAAACCTACGCGGTTCCGCTTTTTTCGAATCTGCTAGAACAATCCTTATTTTTCTCACTCACAGTGGCAGTTACTCGTCTAAGCCGACAAGGATTAAAAGCCGAGTTCAGTTGGATCGCCAGGCGACGACTTCCGTCTATCATGCCATGTCTTTTGCACGCGTTGAATTTGTATATACTTGTTCGTATCTTCAACTGTCCTAATTTTGCCTGGCGTCCTCTCTTTGAAAACTCAGTTTCGATTGTCATGCAAGTAAAATGAAAAAGATATTACAGCTTTTTCATTATAGGCAAACACAGACTAGTTAACTTAGTTAGCGAAGTTAGAGCAGTTTACCAGTATCGTGTTACAGCAAAACACACGCGAAGTTGTGTCAATTTGGCGTAATATTTATTTAAAAATTCTAAAAGTTTATTGAGTTGCTATAAGCGAACACATCGTTTTAATATAATACGGTGTGGTACATTAAGTCCTTTTAGTCATTAAGCGTATAAATTGAACGAAAAAAAATCGATGTAAATGTTAAAACAAGTAATTCCGCAACACTATTTTATGCAACACTACCGCATGTTCAATTTCCGCATCTGGCAACACTGTGGTAGTTTCTGGGCTAGTGGCAATATTAACGAAAAAAAATCTCTAGCAATGTGGCGCACAGCATCTTCAGGTGACAGATATTTGAATTTCGTTTTCATTTCATTCAATATGCTAGTGAAAAAACGTTTCATATTAATTATACAGCATTCCACGATTTTTTTTCGGAAAATACCGTATCTATAACAACGCTATATGACATGACACTTCTAGATCTAGGCATGGTCTAAATAAACAAGGTCTGGCATTCCGGGAGTGCCACATGCTTACGTCACTATTCAGTTGCCACTTTATTGCAACAAAACACTAAATTATGGAAACATTTTCGGCCACCATTCTATTTTAAAAAATATATAAAGCATTTAAATAGTTGTTTTCGATTGCCTGATCAAACGAAAAAATTAAATTTAATCATATACTAAAGTAATTGTAATTTAAAACTTTAATGTTTGATCGGATTCGCACAGATAATAAAGGTGGTTAGGGAGTTATTATTTCACACTACTGGTAACACAGAAACGAGCTGTCTCATTGACATTCCGCCATTTCGCCGTGTATCGCTATTCTTTTTTAACACGTATGCCTGTCTCGCTCAGTGCCAGTGTAAATAGTGATTCCCAAACTTTTATTTGTGGACGTACTTCAAAGAGTATAATAGACGTACTTATAACAAGTTTGTTTGGTAAATCTTCTTTGACTACTATCAAAATGGTTGGTTGTTCTATTCGGAACTGTAAGAGTAGAAGTGTAAAAGGCGGTACATCAAGGTTTTTTTCATTTCCCTTAAAAGAGTCAGTGGCCAATGAATGGCTGCGCTATTCTGGACATAAAACAACCACTAAAAATGGTAAGTACCTATGTAAATTAATAATGTATTTAATTTATATTTGGTGGTGATTTTAAACTGCATGCTCGAATGCTAAATCGTGGTAAGATTATTGCTGTTTCATACTCCTGTTGGATAATTACGAGAGCAAATTGAAAATGTGATTTGTTGAGATATCCTAACGATGTTGATGTCAAATAAAAGGTCTAGGTCTAAAACCATTTTTTCCGTTTGAATCATGTTAATCGGTCCAAGCGTATGGGAGATAATTAAGAATAAAATTAGTATAGTGAAAATATAAACAACTAGAATGTTGGTTTTGCATGTTACATTGCTGTACCTATGGGCCAATTATTTTATTTTTCAGGGAGAGTATGTTCAAACCATTTTTTATCTTCTGACTATTTCAAGCCGCTGCAGCACATTCTCTTAAATAAATCGCCAAGAAAAGTGAGAAAATTAAAGCCAGACGCATTACCTACATTACTAATTGATGATTTAGGCAAACAAAATACGCTTAGTAATAGTATGCCAATAGAAGTAGACAGCCAAATTGTAGATACTTCAGACAACATGAAGTATTTTCCGGAATGTAATACAACACCAGATAATGAGGTTGCGGGCTCTTCAAAGATTGTTGAGAATCGGTATGTACATTGAACACTTATTTATTTTAATCATGAGAAATTCAAAGTTTCTGTTAATAATATTACTTATTTAGAGATAAACTACGATAACATGGCGCGCCCCTCCAAAATTCTACACGGTTGAAAGTATTTGTGAAATGTATTTACAAAGCGCCACCAAGACTCACAACGCATTGTGTGCGTACTGAGACGACCATCAAACAAAAATAAATCCGAGGATTTATTTATTCGTGAGTCTAGTCACTAGACCCATTGAAACAGTAAAGTAGAGGGGCGCGCCATGTTATCGTAGTTTATCTCTACCTTGTAACTGTAGTCATTCCCTACGGCAGCCAAATATTTTTATTTTTGGTTTCAGTGACGAAAATATCACGATTCCTCTGGCTGAATATAAGCTATATAAAAGGAGTTTCAACGAATATGATGTATTAAAAAAAAAATGGAGAAAATTTTTACCCCCGGTCAAATTCGTTGCTTCACGAAGCCTAGTAAGCGTCGCGTCAGATGGTCCGCGGAAGATATTGCTCCAGCTATTTCATTAAGAAGTATAAGTCCAAAGGGCTATCGTCACTTGAGAGCCACTGTAGGGATTCCTTTGCCGGCTTTTTCGACTCTCCTCAAATGGGCGTCCAAGTATGAGATTAAAGGCCTATTAGAAAACGTTGTTACTTTGATGAAATTCAAAGCCAAGAGTTTTAATGCGCTTGAAAAACTTGTAACGTTGGCGTTTGATGAGATTTATCTCTCAAATAAAATTGAAATAGATAAAAAATATGAACAAAAAGTTGGACCTCATAACAGCTGTCAATGTCTTATGGCCCGTGGCCTTTGCGGTAAGTGGAAGCAGCCTATATATTTTAAATGTGACTAGAAGATGACCAAAGACATATTATTTGACATAATAAAACAAATATATGAGGCTGGTCTCACAGTGATTACAGTAACATGTGATATGGGTCCTGGGAAACAGGGACTGATAAAGTCATTAAATATTGGCGTTGAAGATGGCAAGCAGACCTATTTTAATCATCGTAGTGACAGCGATTTGAAAGTCTAGGTAGTACGAGCGAGCATGGACTTATTATACAAACTGTTAACAGGACTGAGCACTCGTCCCGAAAAAACGTGCCAACAGAGATGGCAAATACCGAGGCTGTTTGTCTCTTTCTAACAGGGTGACCAAACAATTTTTACACACAGGAGACTTCAAGGACTGACATTTTGTTTTTTAACGTGGTAAAATCATCAAATGAGTCCTCCCACCCCGGGCAAGGCGGGAGGGACTGTCAGACTTGACTGACTAAAATCCACGGTGTCCTTCAATAGCCCTTTATGTTCCGGGGTCACGGTAATGAGATAAGTCCCGCGACCCCAGCAGGCTTTGGCCGTCTAGAGGGTGGACCCCGTCATCTTGCTGACTCTCTTTGAGGCGCGCGTGGAACACAACGCGCCGTCGACCCGGGCATTCAAGGACTGACATTCAATACATTTGAATTTTAATACAATATGCGTGCTTTGTATCACACAGACATGTTAATTTTTCAGTTTGAGTACAATATTTCCAGCTAATATTATCGATTCATATTTCAGTTACGTGAACGATACTTATTTACCATGCCATCCCTACCGCCTTAATCAGTGCTAGGGCTAATGGTGTAGGATAAAATTCGCTTTTTTGATACCATATCGCTAGCTAAGTGTTCTAGCCAGCGACATGGTATCAAAACGCGTCATATGAATACCTAGGTCATAATCATAAGAGTAGTACAAGCAACCTTATTGCGTTACAACCTCTGAATGAGAATCTCTTTCACTTTGGCGATTATATATACCTATCCGTGGTGCTTCGTAAAAAAAATGTCGTATTTGACAGGTATTTTTAATTAATAACACAGTTTAAAAATAAAATGCAGCTGAAAACAAATTTAAATACAACAAAAACGATTACATGATCAATTAAACAATTTGTTTAAACAGTATAATTAATAAACGTTTATGTAAAAAGACTTGTCAAGATTGTTTACCTTTAGTTAACTACCTACTCGGATGGAGTATAAGGTCTTAGCAACCAGGCCATAAAACTATTTCAGAAAAATGTCTTAACAATGAGTACCTACCTATGATCGATTAGTTTGTCTGAGATTGGTGGGATCGGTAGGTAGCGCAATTATGGTGCGTGCAGGTGATACAGGGTTCTCTCCTTCCAGCATTCACCCTTGAGAGCAGGTTTTAGGGCATTTAATTAGAGAAAAAATGGAAATAAAAGCAAGCCATATATATATTATACACATATATATTTAATAAAATCAAACATGGCTAAACAAAATTGTTCTATGGAGCTTCTGCCGTTGGCCAATCTTAGTGCCTAAGTTTCTTTTCATCATATGTTCCACTTCATCATAATTATTATGCTTACGTTTTTTTAACATTGTCAAGATTGACTCAAAAATTTTTAATTTAGATTCGCGTCTGTTTAGCCTTAGAGACAGTATTTTCACTTTACGCTTTAAATGATCTTCTGCGGGGCTGCTATGCCTGTACATTTCTGTTTGGACAGCTACATCCTTATTGCTTGAACAGATTTTTTTTTGCTGGAGGTGGGTCCAAAGAACTTGTAGAAGGGCTCGGTAAAGATTTTTCCATACTACACTCTTGAGAAGTTGAAGTATTAGGATTAAAAATGTGTTGATATGGAAGTTTCACATCACTAAGTACAGCAACTTGTTTATTATTTGTCTGCAAAAGAAAAGAAAAACAACTTTATTACAAAAAGTATATACAAAAAATACTCATACACAAATGTTATAAATTAGATCAATCAATAATGTATCTATTATACACAATAAGTGTCCATAAATACACAATCATTACGGCTGATTGTTGTGGTACCTACATTACTTAACAAGGTTTGTCATATCAACGCTCATGCTTGGTAAGCACAGATATTTATAAAAATACCCCGAGTTGGACAACAGATCACCATAGACTAATAAATAGTAAGTTTAAGGTAAATAGTTATTATAATAAAAAGTGATAAATGTAACTTGCTTACCACTGGAAAAATGGATGGTACTGCATTCGCTTTTAACAAATTTCGTGAGTTTCTTATATAAAAGTCTGCCGGACTAAAGTGAAGGCTGCACACAACTGAGTTTTTTGTAATTTTTTGGAAATTGCATCCAACCATTTTTGAGTCATTTCATCAATCTTCGGAAAGCTAATAGAAACAAAAAAATAATGCTGTTTTAATCATACACATGGTACAAAATATAATCATTATAAATATGTCACAGCCAACTAGTTTAATCTGCGAAATAAGTAATAAGAGACCCTATGTGACATGGCCGAGTCAATTGAACCAAAGATGTCACTTTGGCCGCTGAAAAATCAACACAGCTAAATGTAAAGGCTAGGCCATCAATTAAACGGTTAGTTAGCTGCAACATGCACGTAATATTAGTAGGTAATTATAGTATATAATCACAAATAAACAAAGCTATTAATTGTGGTCTTAAGTTAACAAAACGTCTGCAGCATGGTCACTCTAGTCATGTGAGTAAACAAAATCTTTATTATTGCTTACCTGTGAAACGATATGCAACATCCACTACTTATAGGATTCACTTTTGCACAATTTTACGCAACATTTTATGACCATTTTGGCAAAAAAATGCTAAAACAACGTAGTATTATACTGCTCGCCTTCACAAAACAATATTCAACGTTAACAAGAAAAGTCGCCATGACACATAACAGGGTTACCATAGTAGTTTTTACGAAACTTCTAAAGCCGTCATAAAGAAGGTTTTTGTTGACCGACCGATCAAATAGTTTACATCTAAGTCGCGAACGTAGCAATTAAGAAAATAATTACTTTATTAATACTCATTCTTGGTTACAAGGCTAGGAAACTCACTTATTTATTTTTTCTTTTTTCACCAATCTTAACATTTTTATCTCCTGGCAATTGAGGAAAAGGGACAAACGGCCTCGGTACCGGCTATCTCTCTCGACACGTTTTGCCTCGGCTACGACAATGTATATAAAATAAACCCAAAATTTAACTCTTTATGGTTCATTTTTCAATGACGCGATTTTTCTAGTGCTCAGTCCTGTTTTTATAATAAGTCCATGCGAGCGAGTCCGAGCAGTGTTACCAACTCCAAAAGTTCAAATTATCGGATCTCGATAATTTTAATACGTCGAAATTATCGTTTTTTGGACAAACGTATCTTACAAAAGAAAAATTTAAACAAAAAAAAACCTAAAACGTTAATTCAAATTCCTATCAAAAACTAATGAATAATTTTCTAATAGAGTCAAAGGGGAAGTATACAAGCTAAGTTTTAATCACTAATGGCGCCAGTAGCACAAACCGTAAACATGGTTTATCATATTTATGTGTTTTAACTGGAAAATTAAATAACTAACTAGGGAAAGAGAGAGAGTCACTTATTTGTTGATGTTGATATATTTGACAATTGACATTAAGGTGAAAGCGCTGAAGCGGTGAAACCCTGCCCGCGAAATTCAATTTTTTTTTACGTTTTTTGTATTTTTTAGGTCGGTCTCAGATCTCATGTTAATGATTGATTGATTTGCGGTCGTAAAAATAATAAATATATATTTACAGAATGTTAATAATTAAAATCGTAGATACAATTCTCAGTGATGGTGTATAATGTCATAAATTCACGAAATTGACATTCTTAGCAGCAAATAATTTGATATGTTATTTAGGTAACCGTGAGATGTGGAAGAAATGGAGGGAGGCCATCTTTTATGACCGCCAATCAATCATTCATTAACATGAGATCTGAGACTGGCCTACAAAATGAAAAAACATAAGAAAATTTGAATTTCGCGGGTATGGTCGAAGGTTCCACCTTAACATTTTTTATTTCTGCGTTTAATTTTGTCTGACAATTTATACGTTTTGTTAATGGAACTTGTTTATTCAACAAATCGCAAAATTATCGAACATTAGACATTCATTATCGTACATTGTACCATTGGCCAAATTATCGTATGCCCCTGTTGGCAATACTGAGTCCGAGCGACCGCGACAGCAATGTTTCCATTTACTTTTTTGGTTTTCCCCTTAATGAATGATACTTAAAATTCCATTAAAAAAAAAAAACTTGATTTAGGGAGAATGATGATAATAAATACATACTAAAAATAATTCCACATATTTAATAGCATTAAATACCTACAAAACATTCACATATACAAAAAAAAATACAAAATATTCATTTATGAATCGAAAGAGATGAAACGAACCAACTCTATAATGTGACTTTGTTTCGATGTCGTCTTTATACATGGTAATAGTACACACGGCTACATACCAAGCTAAAATTAGACGGATTACACTCATTACGAGTTTGACGGAATCTCCTTTAATGAATGAGTGGTGCCATAGAGTGAAGTAATATATTGGGTGCTGCCTACTATAATTAGCAGGATTACCAACTCAAGTTTAATTTTTCCCCGTTATTCCCTAAATCCCCGTCAAAATTAAATATCCTTAAACCATGCATAATATTGGTAATTTTCCCTAAAAAGGGAAAAATCCCTAAAAGTGAAAACACTACGCAACAGAGCGACCATTAAGATAGAAAAATTGGATGTCTATGAGTGCGACACAACTATTGTCACACAGTCACATTGAGGCAGTGTGTACTGTCAGTGCTGCCAGATCAAAATACCCATTCAGCGCTCACCGATTCAAAAACCGCTAGATTTTATAAAATCAGCGTATACCACAGGCGTAACCAAAAAGCGCAAAGTTTCGCGCTAAATTTAAATGTTAATTGTAAAAAAAAACATAGTTAAAGAAATATTAGGTATCGTACACATTGGTATATACATCTTAGAAATCGACAAAAAAGTCATATATTATCTAATAAAGCTTGAAAAAATATCTGAAATTAGTCTGGAAAAAATGAGGACGCCACTATCGTGCTTAGGTCACTTCGAAAAATTGTTAATAAAAGAAAACAGTGGCACTTCGACAGTGCCGACAGAAGTGAAAACTAAACAAAAATACTTCGAAAACTTTTAAAATAGTTGCATAGAACATTGAACCGTAACGTAATATAAGTAAAGAGCACAATCGCGTTTACAAAAATGAGGTGTCGTTAACGGTGTCACGAATTCAATTATTTTTGCCCATCTCAAAAATGCTAACGTGCCTTAAGAAGTTTTCACTTTAAACAGTGCAGCTTGTGGGGGACTCAAATCAAACCTTCTAGCACTTCTTGGTAAAATAGTCTCAACATCATAGGTCTGCATTAAGTAAAATATTTAGTACCAAATGTCACCACGTCAGACTCTTTTATTTCGACCCTGTACAGTTGAACAATATTTATTTCTCTTAAATTTTTTGGATTATATTTTTCTGAGTTTCCAATCATGCATAGGACATCACTTAGAAGCTGATAATAGCAGGTGCTATTGACAGCAGTAAGTTCAGTTCTTATCCGCAGAAGTGTTAGTTTTAGGATCTTACCTCGAATAGGTTAAGTTCTCTATTATTGTGTTAGGCGTTCTAAGAGATTTTTATGTCAGGGGGATGCAAGTGCATCCCCTTGCATCCCGCTCCCGGTGTGGCGCCCATGCTCATCTCTAAGCCGACGTTCGCACAGACGTAATAAAATCCGGCGGGATTTTATTGCGCACTCGATTTGCTACTCTGGATTTTAAGCCGAACGTTGAGAATTCAACGCTCTGGGGTGATCCAGACTGCCAGGCACTTTTTCTCTTCCATCCGAGTGGGTGGGCATGCTGCGGTTAGCCCAACTCCAGCTGCGGGACCGACCACTGACGTTTACATTGACCGTTACTGGGCGATCCCGCACTTAGAGCATCTTCTAAAGAGATCCCGGACAAGAGAAGTTCCCGAAGGCCAAATCCCACACTTAGGGTAACCCATATACCCCTTTCTATGTACCCATCACCAAACCAAGCCATCCCTTCCTATCCATACAAATCCCGTCGATCCTAAATCCCTAGGCCAACTTCCAGGCCTAGGGTGACCCCCAAGGAACCCACACGCTCCATCCACCGAATGCCTTCCTTCCTATCCCTTTATCCCGTCGGTCCTAGAGCAAGGGTAACCTCGATTCCAAAAATGGCCACCCCCAAAACCATGAATATGTAGGATGTAGAAAAACTACTCAGGTGGGTCACGGCCAAGCCGGAGAATCCCACACCACTTCGGTGGTTACCCCTATCGTATTATGGGGGGGGGGGGGGCACAAATTGCTCAATGGATACATTGATACCGCGCTTTCTAGCGGCTGCTGAATTAGCGCCCACAATACAGGGTGCGACTAACGCGTCCATATACCCGACCTCGGCTACAACCAATGTGCCACTATATATGTATTACCCCGGTTGCGACCGAAGCGCCAACACCCACTACACAGGCTATGCCTCCCACGAGTCTCTGGCAACAGAGCATCATACGGAACAGCTATTCGAACCCGGACAAAGACTCCGGATAAGCACAGACCGACAGAGTCGGGGAAAGATGACGGACCTGGCAACTGTAACCTTCCGGTTGCCTGTGATGAAGTACGCTCGCAGACAAGCGTGAAAAAATCCAGGCCTGCAAGAGAATTGGCGAACGAAAGCGTAAAATCCGTGAAGGCACTAGTCAGCGCGATGCGCGATCGGACGCCGCAGGGGAGGTGCGCGACCGGCCTCAAGTCCGCGAAGGGGGGGGGGGGGACCTAGCGCAAATAGCCTCCGCACGTGACAGAGTCTGCCGGGACCAATAGCCGACCCCAAGACACAGACAGATCCCACGAGCAACTTCGTCCTAAGCACAGTAGGGGTAGGCGGGGTGTACTTCACACCTGGCATCGCCGGCAAAAGTCAAGCAGCCTGGCACCTCCAAGCCACAGCCTGGACCGAGCGGTACAGGGCCGGTGAAGAGGAGACGCCCTGATGATATAGCTTCACCGAGCATGCTCCAGGGGGACGCCAAATGGGTGAGGATCCACTCCACTCAAGGGGAGCAGAGGACTTACGCGCAAGCCACGAAGGACATCTCTGCACGGCTGGCTGTTGCAATCTCTTTCTAAGATGTATATTCCAATGTGTACGATACCTATTATTTCTTGGACTATTTCTTTTTTACAATTAAATTTTAAATTTAGCATGATACAGGTCGTGCCATTAAAGATGAGACTTGACCGCGCCTCCCGCCGCTCTTTCCCCCGCCCCGATGACGCCCCAGCGGGGACCTCATACCGCTAAAGAGACCCATAAATCGTCTACTGCGCAAGTCAAACCACGTGGTGCGTCAAGTCTCATCTTTAATGGCACGACCTGTACTTAGAGCTTTTTGGATACGCCAGTGGGATACGCAAATTTTATAAAAATCTAGCGCTTTTCAAATCGCTGAGCCATGACTGGTTATTTTGATCTGGCAGCACTGACACTACACACTGACAGTACTACTTAGTCTGTGACACTGACTGTCCGACCTGTCCGTAGAGTAAGTACTACTTATTCTGTGGTAGGGCATATTCTGTGGACTCAGTTACCATATCTGTGGTTACCATTGTGACTGGGTGACATTAGATTGCCTTTATTAATGTTTTTTTTCGAGTTCTGTTTTCTTTGCTGCACTGAGCCGTCACCAATCATCGTCTTTTCCAAAATTTCACTACATTATTGATTTATTTTTAGACGAAACTCGTAATATCCAGCAATCACCGATGTCTAATAGTCTTCAAAATTGTTTATAATCGTATGACGTGTTCTTTTGTCGTGAAGAGCGGGCAGCGAGTTATTCATCTCGTTAAAACGTTCGTCCAATGAAGTGTTTGTATGCAAAGGTATTAGGTACTGCCGAAACGCTTTCGCCCTAAGACGACCTATTGACCCTTTATTGTGCCTCGTTTGTTCATAATTTCAACTTCAGGACCTTGGCGTATGGTGTATGTACACGGCTCCAGCTTGATAAGAACTCGTGTACCAGGAAAATATTGTTTTAAATATTCCAACTACTACTAAAAAGAAGTAAGTACCTGCCAAATCAAATTCAGAGAATGATCTTGATCTTTTGAAGTCCAGATATTTCTTGAAATTATCAAATTACTTGTAATCTGTACACACTAAGCCAAAGATGAGTCAGTGGGTCGTCTTGATGAAATAAGAACTCGTACAACTCCTTGACCCTTAAGTTCCTTTGTAGGAAATTAGCAGCTAAGTTTCTGTGTATTTATTTATCCTTATAGTCTTTTAAAAACCTTGATGTAGTTGTTTTTGTAAATAATTCAGCTAAAAGTTCTTTTTGAATTTTTCAGTTCTCTGTTGGGAATGGCTCTTCATGTCTTTTCTTTGTTTATGCATTTTTTATTGGACACACAATGAGACTTTACATATTTAATATGGTGACTGTTGAAGTCAAAGTCAAATCATTTATTTCAAATAGGCTCTTAAGACGTTAGCTGTACAGTGTACCGAATATAGTACATGCCAAGTGGGTCCATCACGTCTGTGTACCATAAACGGTACACTCGCCCCTGTCTATCTCTATGCGCTCTAACTTCATGGACTTGTGTGTTATGTTGCTCTATTTATCAGGACTATATCAGCTATGTTATGCAATAACGTGTCAACCCTAAAAAACCTAAACCGGAGAAATCTCAGCTCAAAGAAATTTACAGCTACAAAAAATACTCCTAAGCTATTCTGATTGTATCCAAAACTTATCAAATAGGTCATCATTTGTGTTGTAGTGATATAAACACAGCTTAATAGAGTGAGATTATAGGTACAATAAAAATAAATGAAATAATGATGAATTGTTTATTGCAAAATTACAATCGAGATATTAAGATTTTTGAAACAAACATTTAAGCCCAAATAGTTTATTGCAAAATTTAACCAGAGCATTTTTAAGTGCTAAATTGTTTTGCAAGCCCTTGACATATTATTGTTAATTAATAAAAATAATTAAGACATGGGGGGGGGCTTTTTCCAGCAGTGCGATAGAACAAGGTAACAAAAAAATGCAGAAAAAAATCAACAAAATTGAGATTGATAAGAGATCACATCGGTAAATAATCAAAAATAAGAGATCAGTTTTCTACATCCTCTGATAGCTGTTCAATATCTTCAACATGATATCCATCTATATCTTCGTCAATAGAAACACCTGGAGTATGTTTTAGGAAATCATAAAATGGTTTAGCGTCTTTCGGTATCAGTTTCATTAATTCTTTTAGATCTTTGAATTTTTCTGCACTCAGACTTTCCCTTTGGCCAGCATTCGGGCAAATTAATATTCTTTAGCACAGGCTTACGGCCTTTCCCTGCCTTCTCAAGATTTACTATCTGAGCATCTTCTTGTGCAATTTCAGTTTTGACTTTCAAAATATAAGGAAATGGTTTTTCTATCCCAATCTCATGCAGTTTCAACCAATTAACTTTGTTTTTAGCACTGTCAACTTTTCTATTTGTTATAGCCTGTTCTAGTGGCCTGACAGAGAGCATATTGGAGGGTATCATTCTCGAAACCTCGAACTTCTTTTTCTTCTTTGACTTCTGAATACTTTTTGCATAATCTTCTAGAGTGTAAAGCCTTTGTTGCGTTTTCAAATGTGATTCTATAACACCAAAATTGGCATCATTTGGTAAGAAGCTATGCCCCGACAAAAGAAACCGCAATGTAATCGATTTTAAGGATGTGTGATGTTGCATGGTATGTATTAGGGCATTTCTCTGTAAGCTCGTACAGGTCCCATACAAATGCTGTCCTGGTAATTATTTTTGCCATTTGCCAAAAAACCGCATACTATTTCGAAGAAAATTAACTATTATTTTAGTTAGATAAGGAAGCCCACTGAATTTATACGTATTTTCCGAGTTATAAGCGATTCTTGAAAAAATCATGTCAGAGGACTGTTTGAGGCATCAGGGGACTGTTTTGAACGTGACAGGGGGCTGTTAAGTGAGACAGAGGACTGTTGTACTTCAAAAAAAAATCTTTTACCATTAATCAAACATTTATTGTTTTTATGACATATTTTCGCATCAATAATCAACAAAGTTTCTTTATAAAAAAAGGATCCAAAATATAACTTTCTTTAAACATTCATATCAAAAATTCAACCCTAAGTGCTAGAAACATTTTGTACTCACTGAGATCAACATAAAGTCTTATTATTATAATATTAATCATTAAATGAAATACTTACTATTATTAATGTAATTATTCGAATTTAAACATTCATAACAAAAATTAAGCTTAAGTGCTAAAAACATTTTGTATTCACTGAGATAAACATAGTCTTATTATAATAATATCAATCATTAAATGCTTTATGCAGTATTCATTGAAATACTTAGTATTATCAATATAATGATTAGAAAAGTCTTTTCTCTTAAATATATGATATTCCAACTGAGATCTTCAATCAAATCCTAAGGATTTTTCTAAATCAAATAAGGCACATACAATTTTTAATCACAATGAACTTAACATTTTTAAAAGTTAGCGCTCGAAAACGTTTACTTGAGTAGAAAACTGATAAAATATTCTATTTCCCTTCAAAATCAAGTTAGGATTATCCAACTTTTGGACCAGTTGATCAAATGACACGTCCGAAATGTCATTATCATCCATTCTAAAGGACTGCACTTTTTGTTTACAAATCTTGAGAAAAGTAACACGTACGCCGTCTTCATCGTCATCAATCTCATTAATTACGGCTGCATAACGATATTCTACATTTTTAGCTGGATATTTAACAATGACGTAATCTCCAGTATTGTAATATGAATTCCGAATGCCACTCGTTCCTGCTATAACATCATCCAATCTTTGAGGGGACTTGTTTGGTGTAGGTGTCAATTCAGGCTTAGCAGATTCAAGATCTTCCGGTTCAGACTCTGTAAACACTTCTACTGTCCATCTAGGTTTTACAGGAAAGTTGATACTGCCAATCTTATAATGCTCACAAGATTTACTGCTGAGTTTGGTTGCCATTATAAAAAACATAGTTTTATTACGATATTGCGTTACAGGGCCATCGCTCAAGAAATGCACTCGTTTGATGCCACGTGGAAGAGTCGTGAAAATTGATCGTAGATGTGTCCAAATGGCAGCAGGTGAATGGGCTATGTTCTCGGAGACTGTACAAAAAGAAAGGATGGAATTTCGTAGGTAAACTACTACGGTATGCAGGCTCAGTTGTACTCGAGATCCACCGAAATGAAAGACCTGTATTTTGTTTGCGTATTTAGTGCAATAATTCTCGCTAAAATCTACGTGGATCAGGACTTCATCATCTTGTAGGTTTGACTTCAAATCATTCATCGTTTTATATTGGTGAACAATATTTCGCTGGTGATCCAAAAATTTGTGTAAATCTTTCTCTAAATGTGTTATGAGCTGTCTTGGACGTACTTCAAATATTTTTTTCAAATATTTAGTCACCAGTCGGGGCTTTTTAGTCTTATTAAAATCTTGGATTTGTTGCCTTTCGGAAACCCACATTTTATATTTTATAACCTTTCTGTCATCAAATTCGTTATATTTCGGGTTTTTATCAAGGCAAGTATGACATGATCTCGCCAAACAATTGACATTATACCGGTCGCAACATAGATCTTCCAGCAACTTCTGGTGATTGTTGTAAGTCAATATGTTATTAGTATGAAGTGCGCTGAGCTTCATGTCTACGTTACTGTGTACTATGCAAAGACACGTATCGCGGTTTTGAGCGTTTGGTTTCACAACCCAAAATGGACGGAGTCGGCAAAATGTTTGGTAGCTAATTTTTAAGTGCCCAGTAATAAACTTTTTATAAAGATTAAAAATTGTGTTAAGAAGATATCTCTTCTGCTTCTTCACAGTTTTTCTAGTTATAAATTCTTTTTTACCGGCTCCCATACGGCTATTACTATCATCTTCGAAGAAATTTTGAACAGCTCTTTTATAATTATCAGGTATTTTACATCGTTTAGCTACAGGTACATCTAATCCGTTGAGATTACATTTTTTTCCAGGTCTAGACATCGACTTCATTTCTTTAGGTATCCAGTGCCTATACTTTTGTATAATACTGCCAGTAACAACTTTTTTAAAGATTTTTCTATCTTTGGTATGTTTCAATGTGGAATAATTTTCTTTCAACTGCTTACTAATGACGTCGCCAAACAAGGCTTTCTTGACTACTTCTTTTCTTTGATTAGGCTCCTCTATCATTTTCAAAATCTTTGTCTTAGGTGTATCTTCAACGATCTTTTGATTTTTACTATTAAATCTCGCTAATCTTTTTTTGTACTTCTCAAGTTTTTTCTCTAAACGTGCGATCTTTTCATTTCTTTCTCTGTTAAACTTCTTTCGTCGCTTTGTGGCTTCTTTTCTCCTTTGCTGTAGACTAGTGCTGGAGACTGCTGGTCTTCGGGTTGGAGATATATGTACTGGAACTGGAGTGGCGGGTCTTAAAGGCGGAGTATCTGCTTCTGGATCTGATAATGGCGTATTTTCTCGTACGAAAGTATTAGTGATGCTTTTCAGTCTTAATTTTTTGGATCGGTATACAGTACAATGTTCTTTCCACTTCTTTAAGGCAGCTCTGTGCTCACGAGGTGTCATGTCTTTTACTAATTTTCGCAAACCTTTTTCTTTCTTCTTTTGGTACTTCAACTTTTCCTTTTCTCTCATTTGTTCTCTCTTTTCAGGGTCATTTTTTCTTCTTTCGTATCGTAGTCGCTCTGCTTCTCTCTTTTTCTGTAGTAATTCCTCTCGGGATAACTTTTTCTTTTTAGGAGCCATATCATGTGTGTTCAATCGGCCTGTGTAAAATAATATAAGTTTATAAAGGAAAATAATACGAAGCAATGATACTTTGATGATTCTTACAATAATAAAACAGACAAGCGGATAAATTTACACCAACAATACATAAAAACAATAACAAATACGCAAAATACACAGTCCCCTGTTGTGTAAAACAGTCCCCTGCTGCATTTTCAGGCAGAGGACTGTTGCCAGGGGACTGTGTATTTAGGTTAGATTTCACAATATTTACAAAACTGATGTAAAATAGTTTTTTAAGAACCTACCAATCAATTTAGACATAAATAATAAAACTATACAGCGATAATTAAAGTAATTAACAAATTATGTCGGTCGAGCAGGCAGGTTGCAAGAAAACTCGATGTACTGAAACAGGTTTATTGGGACTTTACAATTTTGATCTAAAAATAGGGTTATGGTGACAATCGTTCGATGTGTGAAACGAAAGTGAGTCCTCCTCGGAGCGCGGTGCCCGCCGTCCGCCGCCGGTGTACGTCACGTTGCGCTGACTCGGCGCTAGACTTTGTGTCGCCAGACTGTTGCGAGGCTGATGCAATCGTTCGAGTTATTGGGTCAGTTCCGGTGGAATGCATGATTCGTGGATGATTGGTTGGTAGGCTTAACAAACATATAAATATTATTACTTACCAGAGGACTGTGTGTGGTACCGGACCAAACGCGTGTTCGCCTCACAAACGACGCCCTGACACTAAACAAAATGGCGTCTCGTCGCCGATTTCGGCAAGGATGCCAACTACACAATAATTGCGTTTCGTTTCTCCCTAAAAAAACGTTTGCAAATATTACAGTTTTTTTATGGATTTATATTTTTGGCAGGGGACTGTATGGAAATTCTGGGGACAAAGTTTACAGGTGTTTACGAATATAATAAAATTCGTAATGAGACCTTGTTTTACGAAAATAATATTAATTTTATTCTTTTTCTTATTATATTAACTGCCAAATGTATGTAGTTTCAATAACTTCTTTGTAAATCTCGTTTCTAGGCGGGAATGCAGTGATGGGGACAGCCAGGGGACTGTATTTTTAGAGCTTCTATCACGTCTAGAATTTTTTTTAAATAGTTATGGTTCTAAAAACGATAGGCCCGTAAAGTTTTGGGGTTAAAGTTTCATTAAGGGTGATTAAAAAAAAAAAATATATTACTTTTTGAAAAAAACGGTCGGGACAGCCGATTACGAGGTTACAGAGAATCGCCCATTATTAACATGAGAACTAACTTAATACTACGATTTTGCCCTCCACAAGAATCCGCCCATAAGATTAGATCCGTTACTGGTGATTGTATGATATTCAAAATGTACTTTCGCAAGCAGGATCCAACTTCTTGAGTACCCTTTCCATCTTCATTTTCAAGCCATCAGTTAAAAATTGAGCATTTGCTCCTATATAAATCCCTAAATTTATAAATTTAACTGCCTTTTGTAATAAGCTATATTAGTGGGTATTTTTGGAAGTGGATGGGTTTTTTGCATATCAAAAGTAAGTGTTTCTACAGTATCTTTTTCTGACGCCAAATTCAGATCTGCATTCATTTGCTTTCTAAGCTCTGATGCTTTATTAATTTGCAAATCTCGTTGCTTTTTAGCTTCTTCAGCTTCTGTGCCTGTTAATGATTTAATATTAGCTGCAAAAGTGTCACAAGTTTTACATGTGTCACTTTTTGGGGCTTTAAATCTGAGGTTAAATTTTTCATAAAATATTTTCTTATATCAGGAGGTAATTTTCAATAGCAGTCAAATCCATTTTATGCCAAATTGAGAAAAGTGAACTTTTGTATGCCGTCATGACGTACGCTGTTGTGACGCTTTGGAATGGTAAGTTTAGTTTACTATGGAGTTCAAGATTATTAAACAATAACAGAAATAAAGTTAATGCTTCTATTTACAGAGAAAACTGTGATTAAAAAACGGATTTGACTTCCTTTGTTCCTAAGGTGTGGATTTGACTAATTTTGTTAAAAAGCTGTCAGGATTTGACAAATTTTGTTAGGAAGCTGTCAGGATTTGACTACTTTTAAACAATTCAACTAAACAATTCAAATAGGGTTGTCATTGGTTCTATGCTATAAGGAAATTGCTTAAATAATAAATGAAACAGTTGACATGAAAATAAAGTAATTATTTATTTAAACAAGATTTAAGACGTATCTTAATGAACTTAGTACCTATTAACATGGAACAGAATAATCTTAATTCAAGATCGGTTTTCATTATACTTAGTAATATTTTTATCTCACAATCATATGACACAACATAGTATAAACAACAAGTATTTATATCAAATTAAAATTAAAATCAATTAATGTTTGATCAATTTATGTTTATAAACAAGAACATTTTGTGAACATGAAATAAATAAATAATTATTAAACTTAATTAAATTATTAAAAAAAATGGTTTAGCACCTTGTGCTAGTGATATCTATATCATATCGCCAACACAAGGTTCTTCAACATGTTCTTCGCACATTACCTCCTCATCATCATCCACATCATTAATATTAGCATTATTCCTGTGACAGTCTATAACAGTTTTGTAATAGTCGAGGTCCTCTCTTTGCATCCAGTCTTTGCCAAAATGTTTCGTTAGTAGCTTATCTACATCATTAATTTTTTATTTTTTTATTTTGGGTGAGGTGGTGATAGGTTCTGGTAATATGTCTGAAGCATATTTGCCTGGTTTAGTTATGGAACGTCGAGAACCGGTATCATTGTGGTAAAAAGGTTCACCTCTCACTATAATTCCTCGGGAATCTCCTTTCATTCTTGTGAATACGAACCTTTTACAAGACATCATTTTGAAGTGGAAAGCTTGGGTTCCCTTATGGATTTGTTGGCTTGCTGTCTTCCAATCACATACTTCAATGTCCTTCAGATGAAAAACAGTTGCATGCTTTTTTATTATATCAACATACTCATTAGGTTGTACAATGGTATTTCTGTTGTGATTGTAATAGGTATGATAATAGATATGAAGAATCACGTTCGTGGAAATAGGGAAATAAGAAAGGAAAAGAAAAACTCAGAAAACATTGTACGATGGTTGCTGTTCAAACGTCAAGTTACAAGCATATTAAATTTCGAATATCTTTTTATCGACATTATTAATGACATAAAACCTAACAAAAAGTATCTTCCAAATAGATTTTACAACAATTTCTCTTCCTGATCTCTTTTTCAGCAACACCAAACACCCTATCGGGGGGAATAAATGAATGCCCCGTAACGGGAAAAATAAGTTAGTTCCACCTTTTTTAGTGATCTCGGTGCACTACTGCTGAACCATTTGGAAACCATTCCTATAGTAGTGGAGTTCTTATTTTGTCCAGAGCATCCATCAGCCATTAGTCGGAGTACTTCTACCCCAGTGAAATCTACATTGTTTTGTAGGCAGTGATATAGTGCACTAGATAGTTCGTTTGACCCCTTTGCATGAACATCTTCGGTCCATACATAAGAAAATACATTTTCTTTTGTCAGTTCTGCGTGGGAATGACCTACAACTATTGTATAGTTGTAAATGTACAACTGACGGGAATAATATGTGCTTTGGTCAGGGACTTTTGGTAACGGTTGGTTTTTGCCACAGTCAAAAGATAATATTTTTACTGTGGGATCAATGTCTGCCAGGAATGTGAAAAATGATTTGCTTCTTTTTTCGTGAACTGTCAGTTCAACTTGGATTTGGGCCTTGTTTGAATTGTCCTTCTCAATTTTGATTTTTTCCTTCAATTCTATACATGTGGAACACATGTCACTTCTTGGATGACTGAAACTTAAGTTAAATTTTGTGTTAAAAATTCTTCTAAAATATGACTCTTTACAATGAGAGAACTGTGATTTTTCTTCGATGAACATTTTGAACATTGATGCAATGCTTAACTCTGATGGCAGATAGGTACGCCGACTTTTAGATCGGCAGTAGTGCGATTCAACACCCTTAAATTTCTTTATAAATGAGACAATTGCATCTCTCAATCCTACGTTTTTGATCGACTTTCTATCCCCACCACGTCTTTCTATAGCCATCAAACCGGTATCTTGGTGTCTCATTAACACTCCTCTCACTCGACCCTTTTTAATCGATAGAGCATTCAAAAAAAAATTACGGCACACTGGTATCATCACCCCCTTAGAATCTCTTATATTGTAAACGATGCTCATATGTTTGGCATTGCCTCTTCCATTTACTAATCTTTTACGGACAGGGATAACAGTTTTGCAGGCTTTTATAATAAAATCATCTTGATACCGTTTATCAGGGTGAGCGTAGAACTGATCATGAAATCGTTTGATATCTTGCATTGATATATTAATACATCTATATGCCTCACTGTTATGTCTACACGGGTATCTCGACGGCAAGTTGGAACACGAATACCTGAAAAAGAAAAAAAAGCCTACATTAAAAACATTTTTTTGCTTGAAAAAATATTATTAGAAATAACATTAGATATTAGTGAAAACTTTGCACAACCCTAACTTCGGTAAACAAACCAAATGTTCGACAAATTACTGACCTCTTCTTCTTCTTTTCTCCGCGACTATTTGGTCCTGCAACAGATTTTCTCTTATTGGCCTGATGGCTAGGCGCTTCCTCAATACTTTTCTCCATTTTATTCACGTATTTATTCGGGTTTTCTAATAGAAATTCACTAATTAACACGACACAAAAAAGAAACGTTAGGCGCCCACGCGTCGCCTCAATGTATGGGGATCGCAAGATGGCGGTTGGGGTTTGGAGCGACGTGATTGGCTCATACGGATTTGACCATGTTTGAAAGTAAGCTGGTCTGGAATAGGCTAATTTTGAAAGTAAGGTTAGTTTTTTTTTGTATTTTTATGGGCTTTAAGCTGGATTTAGCTAGTTATGAACGTTATAAGGCAATGAAGATTTCTGTAAAGAAAAATGTTGTGTTTTTACTTTTGAATCTATGGATTTGGATTTGACCACTTTTGGAAATTACCTCCTGATATGTTGTAAGACTCAGTAGGTTTTCATTTGTTGGATAAATATATATATAGAGATAGCTTTGAATAAATCGTACATTTTTAATAGGTTGAGTTCAGTATTCAAATAACGACTATCAGTCTTACCTCTACAATAATGCCTAATATATTTGGGAAACGAATCAATATGGCCAACTATTAGATTAATGTCATCTTCATTGATTTTATTTTTGCCACCACTAGCTGTTCCTCTATTGTCTTTGAAATTAGATGATCTATTATTTTTCTGCATCGCTACATCGATTCTACTTTGACAAATACCTAAGGTTTTCAAAAACGTTTTCTTGCATATTTCGGTACCACAAAAGCATATATTTTCGTGAATATATTCTCTTTGAATTTGACGAAGTATAAGTCCTAGCTTTATGAGTTTGTGTTACTTTACCACAAATAAAAGCACATCGACCTTCGAATGACCCAAGAGACCAAAATTGGTCAAATACTTGTTTCCGGCTATCAATTGACAAGATTGTTGTGCATTTCTTTTTGCAATCACAATGGTATGTGTTGTCGAATTCTTTTGGTAATACTTCTTTTCCTTTCGCACTGTTTAAACGAAAAGTATATCTTTTCGTTTAAATTGGCTCTTCGTTTTCGCTCTTTTCTAGGCTGGTCTTCTACTTTTCTTTTTCTTCCGCGCTTGGGTCTACCTATATTATTTCTCTCTAATTGATGCTCATCCTCATGATTTGATTGTGGTTGTTCGTAAAGTTTAAAATGCTTGATTGATTATTATCATTTTCAGTCAGTTGTGTTGCAGACATATCGATACAATCTTGAACAACGTTATCAGTATTAGAAGTTGAAGCTACTACTTCTATTTCCGCGATAATTTCGTTTCCTTCGTCATCGTAATCATTTAACATACTGGAAAGGCTGTTAGGGACAATATTCAAATCATCCAGATGTATTAACTGAGAAGTATCTATAGACTCTTCTATATTACTTATATTTAAATCATTATAGCTTAAGTCACGCTCAAAATATTTATCAGTCGACCATGAAGCAGTATTATGACGCTTAAGATGTTAATCCTGTTTCAACTGTGCTAAAGTTGTTACATCTCCACTGTTGGAAGATTCTTCTTCTTCAGATTCTTCTTTGTCGTCGTTTTTATTACATAAATGCTCGTCACGAGCCATTGCGACAAGCTTCTGTGCTCTAGAGTTCATGTTAAATACCTGAAAATAATTTATTATTGGCTTTAGTTTCGTAATATGAAAATGTTATACGATGCATGGTTGTAGCAAATACCTAAAACTTTTCATATCAATTTCGCAATAACCTATTAAAAAATTAAATATTTTAATGTTTTTATAAATTACTATCATCTGCCTACAACGAGTATATATGTATATACATTCTTATAGGGTAAACAATACAAGGTGCAGTTTTGAACCTGCAAAACGTTTCAGGAGGTTGTTATGAGACTCGTTAATAATCATATAACAATACGATACCAAGTCAATAATCAATAATACTTTTCTTTTCGATTTTTCAATTTTATTGTTTTTCAGAATAATAATAATCCTCTTCAAAAAAACAGAATCACCCATTGCGATGTATCGCGCGTCATGTCACTGTGCGTGAATGCGATGACCAGTGACGTCAGCCTGTACGAGTCTCCGCCCACATTTTTATGAAACGAACGCGGCACGTACGTTAAACTAAAATGAAGGTCGTTGCTATGGTTACGGGGAGCCCCCGCGATGCTCGTCATACCGCATTTCGATTAAGACTCGAAAATCTGTTACTTTACTGCGCATCGAAGGTTCAACCAACGTGCCGCGATCTGTACAAGTTGTTGTAGCTACAGCAACTTATAGCAAATAATTTTACCTTAGATGTAGTTCGAATTTGAAAATCACAATGTACCTACATTATTGTTTTAAATTTCGCTAAATAATAACTCATTTTTAAGCATCATTACAATGCCGTGGCCAATCTGCCGAGCCTGTTCCCAACTATGTTAGAGTTGGCTTTCAGTTTAACTGTATGCAGCTCACTACATGGAGTGCCAGTGAATCACGTAGGGCGACTGCGTATCAGACCTCAACAAACCAGTTACTTGATAACACGATACCCATTTGTTAGACTAATTGTCTGACTTTTGACTACCCGTACCAACGACCATACGGCAGGGCTGTAAGGTCGTTGACCCGTACCGACCCGTGTGGTACCTAACGACCGTCCGAGAGCTACAAATCAATTCGAACCAAAGGCTTTAATTAAGTGCTTACCGAAACACGGGATTTCAATGATGTCCTAGATAAATTTAAAAAGTTCTTACATCATTATGAATTAAAAAAATAACACAATGGTACTTGCTCAGTTGCGAACCCGCAACCTCATGCATGAGAGGAGAAAGCCTTAACCACTGGGCTATTACGATAAATAATAATAGTAGGAAGTAGATACAACTGCGCCAAAAAAAGATCACGTTGGCGTCGTTAGTTACCTATCAGCTGATGAATAAAATGATAGGCGGAGATAAATAAACCTTACAAAGCACGTAAGCAGTTCCTGTTGCACAATTGTGAAACTACGATCGCGAGCGCGTGCGCGGGATTTAGGTAGGCACCTAATAATAATAATAAGGCATGTAGGTACTCGGCGCAGTCGGCGCGCTCTGTAGGTAAATTCAGCCCCAAGGACGGTTTTTATTTGTAGATTAAATTGGTTGATTTAAGATTTTCCTTCCTACTTTTTAACGGGCTGAGGACCGACAGAAATACATCAAGATAATTTGTGCTAGTTAAGTAGGTAGGTACCCATGTGTTAGGGATATTAGGCGTAGTTAAAAATTTTAAATCAACTTATTTACACTAATCAAGTTGATTTAGCTAACATCGTATTTACAAATTATTGTCTATGTACAAATAAATAAATAAATTACCTACTTATGTTACTTGGAGATATTGTTCAAAGTTTCCACCGTCACACTCCAGGCACAGTCTAGCACGACGTTGCTGATTTTCCTTCAGCTTACGTAACACAAACACATTCGTTTTTATTGTGTCGAAAGCACTGATCACTTTTGCACGTAGTTAGGTAACACTGGTGATTTCGTCTGTGTACACCAATCTTTTAACGTCTCCCCACAGATAAAACTCCAGGGGCGTGAGGTCCGAAGAACGCGGAGGCCAAGCCACTGGACCACCGCGACCAATCCAGTGGGTGCCAAACCTGTCACTCAAGTACTCACGTACTTGCCTACCGTAGTGAGGAGGTGCACCGTCCTGCTGGTAGTACATGTTGCGTTCCACTCCCAGGGGAACTTCTTCCAACATTTCCTCGACGACGTATTGAAACATCTCCAGATATGTGGCACTAGTGAGGTGACCATCGATAAAATGGGGTCCAAGCAATTGGTCTCCTATTATGCCAGCCCACACATTTAAACTGAACCTCACTTGAAAAGAATGCCTTTTAGTCACGTGCGGGTTGTGTTCGCGGTGAGCCCACCAGTGTTCGTTATGAACATTGTAGACGCCAACTCGAGTAAATAAACACTCGTCCGTCCACAGGATGTTGGCGTCTTGGTGTTCCAGCAACCAGCGACAAAATGTAACTCGCGCGGCGTTATCACTTTGGTGGAGATCCTGTACCTTGCGGTAATGAAAAGGATGCTGCATTTCTTTGTGCAGTAGCCGCCACACTGTGGAGTGGTGCACTCCAAACCGTCGACCAGCCTCCCGCGTGCTTGCACGTGGCTCTCGCCGGAAGAATTCCAGGATATCTTCCTGCAAGGCGACAGGCAGGCCTTCGTTGCCGCGACCTTCAGCATGCTGGGGAACGTCGAACTGCCGATGATCGCGCAGTCTCTGCGTAGCAGCCAGCATTACCCTGTGTGAGGGACGTTGCCGATTGGGCAATAACTCCGCGAACATTTCGATGGCTCGAGATACATTGTCTCCACTGATGGCATACAAGCGGACCATCTCCACCAACTCTACATTGGAGTATTGGTCCGTCATTTTTACAACTAGGTAGTAGGTACCTATCCCGACCGTTAATCGAAGGCGCACTTGAGGGGCGGAGTTTGCAAGCGTATGCACATACCGGCGTCATCAAATACACTAATAAATTGACCCGATTTATGCATTTGCGATGGCCGCGGGGGCGTGGCGGGGGAGAGGGAGCGGGCGGTGGTTGGTGCTTTGAATTTATGAAAGAAATGTCGGTTGCGTTTGTTTGTGTGTGTGAAAGCGCAGTTTAAGGACACGTACAGATTGGTCGCGTTTTAAAAAGGGGAGTTCACACATACCGATTTCCGTAAATAAGAATAAAATGAAAAAAAAATACCTGCCCATTTTATTGTTGATTCGGGTCGAGAATCACTAACATAATTACCTCCTAAAATGTTTTGCAGATCCAAAACTGCACCTTGTATAGTTATTGCCCGGTTAAGGGATTGATAGTCGTTTTTTCTTCTTATTACATTTATTGATAATAAAATCAAGTAAAATAATTGTTTTTATGGAACTACACCATATTTTTTATAGGAAAATCAGTCATTTATTTCTCTACCTTTGGAAATAAAATAATAAAAAATCAACAATAACAAAACCTCTAAAATCACAGTAATTGCCCAACAAACATAGTAATTGTCATACATAATTAACGGTTATTGCCCATCTAGCAGTTATTTTTAATTAATGTCTTATTTTAATAAAAATACTTAAAAGTTAAGATCTCTTCGAGCCTTTTGAACATTTAAATATAATTCTTCGCAATCAGAATTCGTATCGTCAGAATCATTAATTTTATAACAAAAATGACATAAAAACAACAACATATCAGCATCATCAGGGATGTTAACTTTTATGGTGTTCTGGAATACATCGTGAATGGAACGACTGGTGACAGCTACTGCATTCTATTTTGTTTTTATAATAATACGTTTGCACACAGCACATAATATATCACTGGACTTCACCAGGACTTCCTTTAAAACAGTGATTCTTTTCTCTGGGATTTCACTACCACTATCAGGAATATCATTAACAATATCATCGTCCGGTTTTCTTCTTGTCGTTTGAGTTTTTAATTTATCTTTGTTTTGTAATTTATTACATTCTTTTTTACTTTTCTCATTCTTCTTCTCTTCTCTCTCCATTTTTTTCTGTTCTTTTTCTTTCAATTGACTTTCCTTGCCTGTCTGCTTTTTCTTTACTGCTAATTTGAATTTTATTGATGTGATAGCAAAAGGCTGTCGCTCTACTTGTCGTTTTCCTTTTCTTATTGGGGTTTTTGGATAGACTAGGTATTCACCAAAAGTGGATTTTATTTTTACCAAGTTTGGACTCTCAAGGATGGTAGCAGAGTCTAGAGTAACGAGGTCAGGCTGGTGGTGAGGTCTGCCCAGCTTGGGCGGAGCATTGCCGTGTCCTCGTGGAGGCGATTGGCGGCGGTGATCTCTCGCGTCCGGCCCTGGTTCGGGCCATGGTACGGAGCGAGAGGAAATGGGAGGCCGTCACCTCCTTCTGCGAAGCTGTAATGCTCGCGAAGGAGGAGGCGGAACGCGTGAGGGAGAGGCAAATTTCGCGCCCTCACGCCCCTAACCCTAACCGCCGCAGGAGGAGACGCCCAGGGCGTCGGGAATCGCGAGGCGATTTCCGGCCACCGTAGGCGCGGGCTTGCGGACGGTGAGCAATGGGTGGCTCACCGTCCGATAAGGACCAGGCCCGGGTCGACGGCGCGTTGTGTTCCACGCGCGCCTCAAAGAGATGTCAGCAGATTTGAAGGGGTCCACTAGGGCCGATGCCTGCCGGGGTTGCGAAGAAAACCGAAAGGGACATCGTGGCCCCCGGCAACAGGGCAACCGAAGGAACACGGGTGGGTTTTAGTCAGTAAGAGTCTGACACGCCCTCCCGCTCCGCCCAGAGCGGAAGAAGTTATTTGATGATTTCCCACCCTCAAAAAAAAAAAAAAAGGCCAGGGTTATCGATTAAGAATTTTTGTACTCTGTCCAAAACATCGTCTTTGCTTTTGGGAAAACCTTTTCGAGCAGATGTAATTAACCAATCTTCAATAACCGATTCTTCGCTCGAAGTCAAAATTGGCGATGGACCCAGACTGGTTTTATGGCCCGGGTTACGTTTGTAAAACCGAAGAGTTGATCTCGCGATACCGTACTTTTGAGAAATTTGGCGATCTGACAATTGCTGTTCATTATTTTGAACTTCAGCTATTGCCTTCTGAAGGTTTTCTTGATAATATTTTAATTTTGGCACCTTTGGCATTCTGAAAGAAACAATAAAAAAAATAGAAAAATAAAAAGGATAGATGTACAACTATTGACCGAGCAATAGCTATATCTATTGTCAGTGGCAATAACTAAATAATGATATGGTATTAACTAATATTGTTAGAATTTTGGTGCAGCGATTGCCCACCCCCTTTTAAAACTTTACGAAAGAAATAACGGTTATAACATGTAGTTAGATAGGCACTTCAATGTCTTTTTTTTCGAATAAAATTTATCACAAAACACTTAACACAGAAAAAGTTAACAAATAATGCAATTTTGAAACAACTGTCCTTCAGAAAAATCACAAGAAAATTACTTTTTTTGTCGAGCTGTAAACCTGTTACTTTGAAATCGGTTTTGACACTTAAAAAATAAAATGTTGCCAGTTACTGAAATTTAAAATTCTACTGTATAAATAGTAGTAATATCTATGGTTATTTAATTTATACCATTCCCTTAAAAAATTGCCAAAAAACGTATTGCTTCTTAATGTTGGCAATCACTAAATTATAAAATAATATAAAAAAGATAAATACACTAAGCGGCGGTTAAGCTACGAGTATTAATGCAATAACCAGTTATAAATTACACAAATTTAAATTGTCCGTTTTTTCGTAATTATCGGGAAATTATTTAATTTAATTCCAATTCCATGGTTCTTTACGATGAGAAAAACTACTTCAGAGTGCGTTATTGATTGTATAGAACAGGAGAAAACATTAAAATCAAACACTGAAAACTTACCTTGTGCCTGGTTGCAGCAGGTAGATACTTAAAAACTCTTGTAAAATAATTAAATTCACACAATCACACAACCCACAGTTTCATGAATATTACAAAATACTACACGTATATTAAATTTCACTGAAAGCCGCCTTATCCAACAGAAAACAAAATTTTAAAGTGATTGTTACAGAAGAAAAGCGCGCGTGTCGTGGCAGGTTTGTAATCGATTATTGCAAAATTGTTGAAGACTAGTTCCGCACTGCAGGAACATTTTTTTGGTAGATGGCGTTTTTATAAATTTTGTACACGCCTCTGCATTTTTTTTATGGGTTCGGGAGACTGGCTACAAGCGCTAGATGGCGTTAAGTTAAAATTCATATTTTTGTGGGTTAACAGGTTATTGCATAACATGGCTCATATACTTATATCAACAGGACACTAATGCACGGTGATCCAAGCACCCTACAAGCGCAGTCTTAAATACCTTACTTTATTAAATGAGATTTTTCTGAAGGGTAAATAATAAAAAATACTTCACAAATGTACATTAATGCTTTATTTACATAATGTAATTCAAAATAAACAATAAACTGTAGAATATGTACTGTTTATATACAAATTAAAATAGTTAATATTTGAGATTTATTGTCCGTCGTTCGGAAATACATCTGAATATGATATTAACGCTGTTCATGAAGGGGTTATAATTAAATATGTATTCTTTTATATATTATACATATTATATACGCTTCGGGTTCTTCCGTATCGTGCCTACGAGATGAGTCTCTGCATCAAGAAATTTTTTGGCAAGATCTATACTGGTGTAAAAGTTGTCGGTCACTAGTGTATGTCCCTTGTAAAAAAGATCGCTGCATAGAGACATAACGACATTCAACCGTGTAGTATTGACTTCGTCGTTGTTCTTTCTGCGTATATATTTATTTTATTTGTATATCCAGGAATGGTACATAACTTGAACTCCTTTATACCATATTTATGCCTTTTTTGTTGATTCTATTCTCGAAAAATGATTCGTCCGCGAAAAGGCACCACGCTTTCATCTATGCAGATTTTGTAAGGGGTGTAGTTTTTTTGGAGGTTCCTGTTCACAACTTCGAGCAATGTCTCAATCCTGTGTAATCTATTAGATTTATTGTCTTTGTCTTGCTGAGAAAAGTGCAGCATTTGCAACAGCAGCTCAAATCGGTTTCGACTCATTATTGTTCGAGGAAAATTCTTAGTACCGGATCTTTTGACCAATAGTCGGATATTTTGGGTAACTTTACGATCCCCATGAAAATAATCAATCCGAAAAATCATTTCATCTCTGCTGCGGATGTTGGTTTTCACTGTCGAATTCGCACAGATTTAGATGCTGCGCCAGACCCTGTGTCTTTATTGGATAGCAAAGCTATTCGTATGATCCGCCACCATTTCAAATACTTCGTCTGGTACTAAAAGATGATAGAAATCTGCCGGGGTCTTACCGATCATTTCTCTTATAAGTCGTGGATCTAATCCTGGGAAGTCAGTGTACGGGATAATCCGACGCTGATTACCTTTTGGTTGGTGCCATATGGTAGATGATGCAGGAAACGACTCGGTGTGACCAAAAGTACTTGGCACGGCATTTTCAAGTTCAATGTCGCTCGTGTCAGTAATGGACAGAACTCGTCGACGTCGCTTTCGTAAAGGTGGTTGTAAGTCATACTCTTCCTCAGACTCCAAACTTAGCTGAAAGCTACTATTGAGCAAGCAAATTTCAATATTATCAATCTGCGTCAAATCGTCATTTGTTATTTCCAAGTCTTCAAAATCATTCATGATTCACACCGCACTTTTCCTTAGAGTCAGGCAGGATACAGTTTATTCACTTTAGAGATAACCAGGGTAAAACTTTCACTAAAACAATCCAAAATAATTATATAATATGAAATATAAACGATGCGCGTGACCTTGCATGTGATTACTCTCTAATGGTGCTCGTCTGGCGCACGCAGTGCTTCCGGGAATCCCGGAGGGCACGGGGTGTCGCCGGCGCCCCGACCTGCAAAAATATTGCTCTAGACTTCAGTTCAGCAACAAAATTTTCTGTAGGTTCGTTTTGATCAATATTTTGGCAAAAATAAGGTTTGCATAATTTGTGATTTCCGAAAACATGATTTGGTGCAGTAATTAGATCTTGTTTTAGGTAAATTACTTTTTGGTTGAAATTTGTATCTTTGGAATTGATATGTTTGATAGCCCCTTTAACTGATCTACGTAAGCGCAGTATATTTTTTCCAAGAAGTTTGCGCTATTTTATAGGATAGCAAGTGTTCTTGGTTAACTCTTCAAGTTTCGTGAAAAAGTTTCTCAACAGGTGATTTATACATATTTTTTTGTGTCCCCATCAGCAATTAACTTTGCGTAAATCAAGCCCTGATTTGGTAAAGAATGTTTGAAAGCTTCGATTATTGCAACGGATTCCATTCCACTTGAGGAACCATTGTAATTTTTATAACACGTGTGATCGGGAGCTAACATATTTTTGTTCTCTGAACGTGCACAAATCATGCAATACGTAACATACATGGTCTTTAAAAGCATTTCCACTTTTTTGACAAATACAACAGTACTTGTTTTTTACTGCCATGTATAAAACGTAACCCGTACGTCTGCCTATAATAGCTGCGCATTCTAAAGTGGCAGCTTAGTTGGTTTGATAGGATCGTCTACACCAACAACCATCTACGATGACATCTTTCACAGCTATGCCATCTTTATTGACTTGGCCTTCCTTTAATGCGGCTTCTCTCTCTATTTCTACGGCTTTTGTCATTTCAGCCCAAGCTGTATATTCCCAGTCATCCACTTGATCTTGAAGTTTAAGGAAAGTTTTCTCCTTAATTTCGGCACGTCGACAGCAGCTGTGACTGAGCATTACCACCACCACTTGCAAGTATTCCAGCTACAGCGTCTTTATTGATGTTCTTTTCCGTTGCCTCTATTTGAAATTTTTATTGCACATCATGCACTGCAAATTTAGCCGAGAAAAAGTTCATCTTGGTATTCAGAAACCAAGCTAAGAGCTAAGCTATCGAGCTAAGTCCACAGTTAAAAAGGGATACATGATGATCAGCAACCACTTTCAATTTATCAAAAAATGTCTGTACATCAGTAATACGTATTCCAGTTGGTAGATTACATACCTGAAATTACAGTATAAAAAGATTGGGGTAAACAATAAGAATCATTTTCTCCAAATATTGTTCAGAACTAAAAGTAAAACGTCCAAGAATTGAGCTAAAACTTACATTTTCACCGTAACTTTGAACCTCATAAGGACAATTCCCATCTCTATACAAATCAAATGTTTCCTGGACTTCGATCTGAAAAAAAAAAGAACTTTCAATTCGAAAAAGAAAAAGTAAATAGATAGCTAACTATTCAAATAAGCTGTTTTTGACGTTAAGCATATCGAGCTGGCAACGAGTACTTCTTACATCGTTACTAACGGAAATAGTATTAGTAGACATGTTGTTTTTGTCTTGATCGGTATTTGATAATAAAGGTTCATGCACGAGGCTGCACGACGGCGAAGAATTCCCATGCCTGATTCATTGTTCAAACTTTCATTGTTATTGCTGCGATCAGACCTTAAAATATTATCATCATTATCATTATTATCATAATATGACACATATAAAAGATTAAATAAAGCACATAAATAAAATAATCTTCAGTGATGTTCGAGACACGATAGACGACTTTACACGAAAGAAAAGCAGCGAGTATGAGCTAACTTATAGTTTACTAACTGCGTCTCGTGGCACATACGTCATATTCTACATTTACGCGGCCAAAATTATTTATATTTATTATTTTACTTTTATCACGTCTGCATGATATTAAATAACTCTTAAAAGTATTTTTTTTATTTAGTAATATTTTTTTTTTGTAAATTAAGGAAAAAAAATCATAAATTAAGGTAAAAAAATCATTATTTCACATAATTATTTATTCAATCCAAAGAAATACACACAAAATAAAACGAAATTTGTACAATATTACAAACAAATTAATACAACAGAAGATTTTACACAAAAATTAAATATTATAACATAATGGATTCATCTTGCTGTTCGCTATCCGAGTCTGGTTCGTCGGGATATTCTGGCATTAACATGTTTATTGTTTCCGGGCAAAATGTTCTGGGGATTGATCTCTGCTTGGGCCTCAGGCTGCTAATAAGTGGATCCGAACTCAGTAGTAATCTATTGTACACATCAATATTACAATTTTCCCTGGAAAATTTCCTGGCGAAGTTTTCGCGATATACACGGAAGTGTTTATTTCTGGCCTCTGCGGCTTCTTCGGAAAGCTGACCTATTAGCAGCAAAGCATTTTCTCTTATAGTGGCACCATGTGTCAATATTTTATGCATGGTCGGAGTCTTAGGGTGCCATCCATGGTAATGGTAGGTAGTCAGCTTGGTTCTGCTGGCTAGCTACTACTCTTCTCGCAGTAACGCAAGGACTAATATATGTCTCGTATACGTTATGCGTTTGGGCATTCACTGGACCAAACGTCACAGAGGATCCGTGAAGCGGTCCCTGAGGAATAGCGATCCCTGGAAGATTTAACTTTAGCTCAATCCCCGTCTGAGTAAGGGAATTGCTGACATGACTGATGTAATCTAATATTGATTTTGGTAAACACTGGTAATCGGGTAGGGCGTCCCGTAGATCAGTGCGTAGCTGCAGTACTGGCTGGCCGTTCTTACTAGCGGTCTCAGCTATTTGAAGGTTGAGGTGGTTGCAGCAAACATGGAGAAATAGTGAATATGGTAGGCGCTCTAAAAGACGCGGATCCACTACACGTAACTTTTCATACGTCTCCGAGATAACGGGAATGAATCCTCCGAAATCAAAATTCTGCACGTGTACATCTTCCAGCGGTGTGAGCGTTGAATGAGGGCCGATGTCGTACAATGGCTCGTCAAGTGGTGGAGTCTCGACGGTGGACTTTTGAGGGCGAGAGGCATTAATCATTAGCTCCGCTGCCGCGAGAAATCGCGGCACAGCGGACAGAGCTCCGGCAGGATCTCATGGCGTTATGGAGAGTGCGATTGTCGCAACCCAGCGCTGGGCACGCCACAATTGCGGCGATAAGACCCCTCTTTGAGGAGTGGCTAGAGAGGCGCCACGGCGTCCTTACCTTCCGCCTGACGCAAGTCCTCACCGGACACGGCTGTTTCGGGAGGTTCCAGCACAGGATAAGGCGGGAGGAAACGCCCGGGTGTCACCATTGTGTGGATCGCCCGGAGGACACGGTGGAGCATACGGTGGAGGTCTGCCCAGCTTGGGCGGAGCATCGCCGTGTCCTCGTGGAGGCGATCGGCGGCGATGATCTCTCGCGTCCGGCCCTGGTTCAGGCCATGGTACGGAGCGAGAGGAAATGGGAGGTCGTCACCTCCTTCTGCGAAGCGGTAATGCTCGCGAAGGAGGAGGCGGAACGCGTGAGGGAGAGGCAAATTTCGCGCCCTCACGCCCCTAACCGCCGCAGGAGGAGACGCCCAGGGCGTCGGGAATCGCGAGGCGATTTCCGGCCACCGTAGGCGCGGGCTTGCGGGCGGTGAGCAATGGGTGGCTCACCGTCCGATAAGGACCAGACCCGGGTCGACGGCGCGTTGTGTTCCACGCGCGCCTCAAAGAGATGTCGGCAGAATTGAAGGGGTCCACTAGGGCCGATGCCTGCCGGGGTTGCGAAGAAAACCGAAAGGGAGATCGTGGTCCCCGGCGACAGGGCAACCGAAGGAACACGGGTCAGTAAGAGTCTGACACGTCCTCCCGCTCCGCCCAGAGCGGGAGAAGTTATTTGATGATTTCCCAACCTCAAAATTTTTCCATTTTTCTTTAGATTGGCTTGCTGAAACAAAATTAATGATGCCAGAGTTTCTATGAAATCTGGTCCCACCTTCCAATAGCTATGTGTGTTACATCGTTGGATAGGTAATTTTGAGTTGAATAAAATTTACTAAGGCGCCAAGTTCCAAATCTTAGTCCGTTCAGAGTTATTCTTTATTAAACATGGTAGTTTTATCAGTAGCCAAGTAATGCTATTTAAGTAATAATTGAATTTCTTTGCTTTAAACACGTAGTGGAGATACCTACGGTTATCAATTGCGTCACTGAGTCGCAAACCTTATGAAAAAAAAGCAGATGTCAACATTGACAAAAATCTTTTTTTTTTTACAAATAAAACACGATAGCGTATTTTAAACCAATACATTTATTTAATCATCGTCGTATACAACAATGACGTTATTTAAAAACAAAGCTGGGCCTACACGTGTCGCGACTGTATACGACCACGTAAGAGCCAAGCATCCTCATCAATGCCAAAATCAGGTAAATCCTCCAGTGCAGCTTCTCGGTATATTTCTATTGTATACATTCCATTTTGTAGATGTTCGCTGCAGTAAGATTTCGCTAACTTCAGTTGGTAGGTTCCCAAAGCTAACAAAATGATTTGTTCTTCACTGAATCTCGGAAAATCAATATCACTTGCTTCTACTCTTGTAAAATCAGCTCTTCTGCTGTTTAAACGTTTCCGTTCCACATATTCATATAAAATATTAGGGGTATGTAAGTTCAGCCTTATTTCGGTAACGAAATCTAACCTCGAACCTTTTTGTACAGCTTTTCTCATTATGTCACTAATATCACTGAGTTGTGCTGCATTGAAGTCATGGGTGACATTGCAATGTTGAGGTAATTCGTCCCAAATGTTACTCTCCAGGTGTTCTTGACAAACTCTAGCGCTATCGGGGATGTACAGCTTGTGTTCACAGAAATTGTGTATTTTTATGACTTCTGGTAATCTATGACTAGTGACATTACGACAGTTGAGGAAAATACAATTCCTAGCAGTGTTTGGTGCTCGTGAATACTCGGGAACGTGAATTACTGTTGAGAGTGCTTGTGGCTCGTCGTTTGCTTTCCAATGCGTATGCTTTCCAATAGAGTGCAGATGGCGATGTTTAAGTTGGATATCACCAAACCTTTGTGTCAGCCCTTGTTTTAGTTTTCTTAGCATACCTATGACAGGCGGATAAAAATTTTTGTTTGCCAGGCTATCACAAATTGACATTAGACTCGATATTAAAACCATGGCGGTGCTTGCAGTAAGATCATTTTCTCCACTCATAACGTTGCTCACTTCGTAGAAAGGTTTTAACGTGTCCTTAAGGAAATCAACATTTATAGAGTACTTTCCGTTGACCTAGAACTATGAAATTTGGCAAGTAGAGTCTGGCACACGAAAATTGATCCTGAAAAACTGCGGCAATTTAAAAAATCCACGTGTGGTATCACTCAGTACAGTAGGAATAAATAGTTTTGATACTGGACGAAAAAACAATTTTGACAGTTATGTTGAGCCGATTTTTCAATTGTCAGATTAGTTTTATACTACTCTCAATGTCGCATGACGATGGTATTTCATCGTTGATAGTCCAATACTGCGTAACTAACAACAGATAATACCGTGTAAGTTGGATGAGGCAAATTTTACAGGACAGCGAAAAAACTAAATAACTTGTGCTGTACTCATCAAATACGTGTCTGAACCTTTGAGCTATGTAGAAATGTGTATTTTTTAACTTATATGTTATTATTTAATACAATCCAATCAATATTCAGCTAGAAAATACACTTACGCATTTTTTTATTTTATGTGGTGGTTATCATTTGAGCTTTTTTGGCATTTCCGCGGAAAGGGAGGTTGAATAAAACAGAATTAAATTATTACAAAGAAGTTATATTTACTCAGGTAATCACAGTCTTATCATTTTGATTTTGGTGGTAACAAGTTTAAGCATTCTCGTCATTAAAACTTGGTAGTTACTTATTAGAATAATTATTATGATCTTACTTCAAACATAACAAAACAAAGAAACTTACAAATCAAATAATAATTAAAGGCTGAAAGTAGTTAGTCAAAAATTAAAGAAATATTTGTGTATCAAAACAAAATAATTAGTTAATAATTGGAAAAGTGGTTTATCCAAAACAAATACTACACTCTTTATGAATATTATACAATAAAAATATTACTTATTTTTCTTATAAGGTAAGCTATCATAAAACTGGTAAAAATCAGCAGGAATTACGGTTTTTAATTGCTGTAAGTGCAGATATTTGCTTTCCAATATTGGCACTCTAGTTGAAAATAGCAATGGGACACTATTTCTAAGTGTTAAGATATTTCGTGGTCTTCGTGGTAATTGGGTCAAGTCTTCCTTGATTTTGTTTTATACTGGATAGTCCCATCAGGATTATATTTTAATACCCGCAGGTCCACCACACAATCATCGCCAGCAGTACGACCAGGTCGTATGGAGTCATATACTTGGTATTCTTTAATGCCGTAGTCCTTGAAACTTGAACCAGATCATACATTATGATCTGGTTGAATTACTTTGTATGGAGAGGGTTTCTTTCTTGCTTGTTTAGTTAATGTTGCGTATTGCGATGGCAAAAATATCTCTTTGTTTTTTAGTCTTCTCTCAATGACAGAATGGACAGAGTCCACCTCCATTTGTGTGTGTCCCTTTTCAAGATATTTTTGTGTAATGGTTTTAAAGAAGGGCATAACTTCACCGCCTGCAAGTCAGCAGTAATAGTGTGGATTATTTTTAGTTTTGCCTTCTCTTTATCTCTTTTCTTTTCTTCACGTGCTAAATTTTTTGTTTGGACATGCTGTTGGTATGCTTCTTCTTCTACATTACCAGCCTTATAGGCCGAACAGAAATCACAGGCGTCTTTCTTCGGTTGGTACAGCCCTATATTCTCCTCTACGAATACATCATTAAAGAGCTTTCGTGATGCGGGTAAAGTGTTTGATGCTGTACAATATTCTACGTACATTCTGTAGAGCTCAGATTTTGATTGAATTATAGGTTCCAAATATTGTTTTGTGCTAGATTGACGACAGTAGTGCGATGGTAACTTAGGTAAATTATCTAGGTAACTTTTTACGGAATCTCTTTTAGTCGCGGTGCTAAGCGAAATATATGAAACTTCGTTCGGTCTTTGTTTTCTATCTCCTAACCAATAGCGGACAGTCCATTCCTTGATGCCTAATGTAGAGAGAAATGTTTTAAGACAAACTCTTTTTTTTTATGCCATTTACGTGTAGGTGATATTGCTTAGTATGGGGACGCCGCGAGTTATTTGCTGTCATTTTCCTTTGAGTTGTCTTTATGTCTATCATAGAACATACAAATACTTTCTTCTCTTTCCATGATCTAGACCAAAAAGTTTCAAATATTTTCTGTCTCTCTTCACTGATTTGCGCACAAAACAGGGTTTTGCTGCGCAGACAAAATTGCCAATTACATTTAGGACCTAAAATCCTTGTAGGTTTTGGGACATTTTGAACGTACATCTCATTAATTTTTTTATACCCTATGTATTCTTTTCCTAACATCCTATTTTTTTGGTTTTTAATTTTCTTCCAATTCTGACGGTCAGCTTTACGTTTTCTCGTTCTGGACGCACCTGCAACTTCTGTCTCAATATTTCTCTCAGGAAACCAATCGACATCAAGGTTATCTAAGGGCTGCACGTTGGTGATATCCGAAAGAGAAACATAACTTGGGTTTGCCACAGAGTCGTCGGATCCAAAATCAAAACTTTCTTTTGGGAGAGCAATGCCGATATTTAGATCTACCGTGGGTGTAGCGTTGACAGAAGCATCATCCATTACAGTTTCATGAATGTGGCTCTCGTTTCCTACAGTAGTAAAATCAGCTGTACTTACGGTATCACCGAGAGATGTGGGACAAACCGGCTGGACAAATGGTATTAATTCAATTAAATTGGGTCTTTGATTCTCTAATATTTGTTTTTACTGCAACAGCGGCGCCAGCAACTACTTATGAAGAAGTAGTTGCTGGCGCCGCTGTTGCAGTTTTTGCAGTGTCGTAACATCGTCGTTAATATCAGCACCCTCCAAATAATTCGTAGAAACATCTTGTGTTGCGTTTTCATTTTCAGTCATCATGAATGTTAGTTTTTACTGCCATCACTGCAAATTAAAAAAAAATCTTGGTAAGCACCTACACATCTACATTATTCTAGGTACATAGAATTCCCCATGGAAAAAGTATAATCAAATTTCATACCTAATAAAATCATTACTTTAATATAATAACGATATTATTATCATAGTAACACAAAAACTAAATAAATTCGCGGTTTAATTAAACCGCGGAAGTGCGTAAACAAAACAAAAAGGGATAATAAAACCGCGTAAGAACGACGTAAAGATAAGAAGAACTTTTATACTCGTAATTACTCAATTTCAGACAAAAAAACATCCCAATTCTATTTATCATAAAGTACACAATACGTGTGACATACTTACATTAAAAACAATCCAGAAATTACTTAAAAAAGCAATTTTTACTCGGAGCGTCACATAAACACGGCACACTCCAATACAAACTGGCGCGGATACGCGGCTTTCGTGTCGAAACTTGTTCGCCGAAAGATCCGCGTTATTGTCATTTTTGATTTACTCCTTTTCTTATTGGACGATTCAAAAAATTGTCGCACGTGTCGACGCCAATCACAATCAGTTAACTAGAACCGCGAAATGTCATTTTTGCTTTTTTTTGTAGTTCCGCGGTTTTGACTAATGTTAGTTCCGCAGTATTGGACTATCAACGACGATTTTACGTTTATTTGCATTTAATTACATGTATATATTTATCCTTTGTAATATATATGTCTATACGTATGTAAGTTTTAATTTTAAGTAGATTCATTCAACTTTAAGATTGAATCTATTTAGTCTGTGTTACTATACAATTAAAACTTGAGAGAAAAGCTTTAAGGTGAAGGAGAAGAGGTTCATAGACATCAAGATATTTAGCTTAAGTTTGTAGATGGAAATAAAAATAAACGGTTAATTATTTAAATACTTTATTTTTTTGAATCATAATCAAAATCAGAATCTAAAAATCTATTTCTACTGATGCATTCGAATCACTGCTGCTATCGTCACAAACATTTATTATGAACCGATCTATTTCTTCATCGGTAATTCTATCTCTTTCTTTATTCGTATTTTCTATATGGATAATATGATCTGTATTTTTTTTCCAATCTTCTGAAATAACACACTCAAAGGATTCCCTTATGATTTTTTCCACTTCAATTGATGGTAAATTTAAATTTCTACTTGCAATTTTACGTTTTACAAGACTCCAAATTTACTCTATTACATTTAAGTCGCAGTGGTAAAGAGGTAAACGCAGTACCTCATGACCATGTTGTTCTAGTAGCTTATCAGCTTCATAAATTGGATCCGGTTTATGTTTCTGAACTAAACAAAGTACAATGCCAAGTACAAGCCTTCGTACAATGATTTTCAAACTCAATGTTATTTTCTCTAAATCACTGCTGTATTTTGTTTTTCACACTGTGTGTCGTAGTTGGCTTATTCCTTAGATGATTTACTCTAGAGTAAATAATCAAAGGCTTATTCACTTGCACTGTGTGATAACTTGCATTATCCATGACAATTATACTTGGCTCGTTTAAATTAGGTAACATTTTTTCCACTAACCACTTGTTAAAATTCTGTGAATTCTTGTCATGGTAGTAGTCTGCCATTTTTGATTTAGTAAACAATAAAAGTGCATTTGGCACAAAAACTCTTTCTGAACCAGCGTGAAAAATTATGTAAATTTTTCCTGAAGATATCTTTTCTATTGTAACGTTGTATCGTTACTTTATATAAGGTCATTCATGAAATAAGTGAACAATTTTTACTTATAATAAAAGTGTAGGAGCGCTGACACATCAGTATTGTATTCGTTGTACGTGCGGCGCTCGGCGACGGGAGTTCGCCCGTAACCACCGTAAACTGTAGACGCGCTCCCAACCTAATTAACTATTCATGTGTACTATTAATAACGAGTTATAAGTAAAGTAATAATAGAACTCCGCAGCATTTGATTTCTCTCCGTACACACAACCCCAAAGACATAACACTCACGCACACTAAATTGGTGACCCCGACGTGATCTGAACACGCAACCTTCTGATAGACTGTGAATTGCCATCAGAAAAATTAGATAAACAAACGGTAGATAAACAAGGAATAGATAAATCCGATAATAAAAAAGGCGAGAAAATTAAAAAAAGAGTAACTTCCCAAACAAGCAAACCCAGTAGCGAAACATATACAACGCGAACTGGACGAATAAGCAAAAAACCTTTGAAATTACGTTAAATAAGCAGTATAAAAAACGAGGCCAAACACAGTAAAAATGAACAACATCGCGAAAAAACAACTAAATACATTTCAGACATCAGTCAAGAAGTACATAATTATAATAATATAATTATTTCATTACTGTTAAAACATGGGTTCCAATCAGACAAAGGAAAATGTCATTGTAAACGAAAACTTAGCAAACGTGACACAAGTAGAAAACAAATTGAACCTTATTGGCATAGTCATGATAGTAACCATTGTGCTATTTGCCATTCTGATAACATATGCAGTAAAAAGAAGCGTTTGTTTTGTGATTTTTTGTTTTGTTGTTTGATGTTTGTTGTGATGTGTGTTGTTGTTTGTTTGTTTGTTTGTGTGTGATGTTTGTTTGTTTGTGTGTGGTGTTTGTTTGTTTGTTTGTGTGAGTTGTTATTTATGGTAATAGTTAATAGTCTATATATTATTAGTATACCCGTTCTTTTTTACAATTTGTTCCCAAATAGCTGGTAACTGCTTCACTCCATTAAAAGTACCTTTTTTGTTTAGGGTTTCTAAAACTTCTTTTATATTCATATCCACTTCCTCTTCAGACTTGTGCCGTACTCCTGCTAGTTCTCTCTTTAGATGTCCAAAGCAGTTGTAGTCACAAGGCATCATGTCAGGTGAGTAAGGTGGATGCGCTAATATGCGACCCAACCCATGTTTTCGATTAACTCCCGGATAATTTGAGACTTATGCGGTCTTGCGTTATCATGTAACAGTATTGGCGTAGACACTTTATTCTGGATAGCCCATTGCGGTATATACTCTTGACGAAAATCCTTATACCATTCCGAAGTCATTGTACAATTTTCTTCATATTTCTTCCAAAAAGCAACGCCACGAACATCCATACCAACAATAAGCATAATCTTGCGCTGTTTTGCCGTGCAAGAGGTGTAGCTGGCTCACCAGGTTTAATCCAGGATCTCGACTGATGTTTCTGTCGTGGGGTGTAAAATTCGACGTATGATTCATCTAAGCTGATGAGTCTATCCAGCATTCTGTTGTTACGTTTATATCATGCCAAATTAATTTTAGCAACTTTAGCTCTGAATTCATTTTGAGTTTGGGTTAGTTCCCTGGGGACCCAAGTTACCGACTTATTCACCAGACCAAGATCTTCAGTTAAAATGTTATAAACAGTGCTTATTGGAACATCAAATCTTGGGGAAAGGTCCTGAATAGTTACTCTTTTATATTCGAGTAATGCTTTTTCTATTAGACTTTTGGCAACTTCTCTATTGGAAGAAATTGGGCGACCTGATCTTGGTGCGTCTTCAGCTGAAATTCTCCCTTTCTTGAAAGATTTCATCCAGTTGTGCACCGCTGTTTTCTTCAGCGCATTCTTACCAACTGCTTTAGTTAACAAGTCCTGGGAATATCCTTCAGAATAATTTAATAATATACAAAATTTTAGAAAAACACGTTGTTCTTCGAATGTGATCGTTTTTTTAGGTTTTCCATTTTAATATATTTAATTAATCTCATGAAATATTATTAAATGAAATCCTTAAACACGGCTCTATTTCAATATGTTGTACTTAGCTTATAACTCACGAGAACCTGCAAGTAAATAAAAAATAAAAATGTTCACATACTTTGTGAATGTCCAAATATAAATAACTTATTGACAACAATAAAATGTCAAGTCAAACCACAGACGTAATAATATTAGGGACGTCCGAGGTTACTAAACATAATTAGTTAGCTGTCCGTGCTAGTGATGCGCGCGGTCGGCGTATCCGAACGTGTGAATGAGAACCGATAACCTTCGAATAACCAGCTAACCAGCACATTCGAATTCCTGCTACGGGCGAAGACTCACTTTCACTTGATCCTGAATCACTTGCGACCTTACATACGTGGTCTTCATCATTTTTTAAAGCCTAAAGCAGGCAACAGTTTTTATTGACTCCTATTAGTCAACCCTATTAAATTCCGTACTTTCATAAGCCCATAAGCTGGGTAAGTGTTGAATAGCTAATTATGTTTTATATTGTATGTACATACCTATCTAGGTCAACTTGGGGCGTATGCCTATTTGTTCGTAATCTGCTATTGTCTTAAATCATTATGCCTTCTGCATAATTATTTCTACATGCAACCTATTCACCATTAGCTCTACGCATTTCCATTTATTAAAAATGTGCAAGTCATTCCGTGCTTCTCACTCCATAAACTTGTAAACTCCGTAATAATTGTGACATCCACACACCACCTTCATTAGCGCACTAGTACATCTTGCTTTGGTTTTGCTATGGTGTCACAATCAGCGGAGATGACTATTGGTCATCTTGTGACACGCTGGACGTTATGTTCCAGGGTCCAAAGTTCCAGCAAACATCTCCAAAGTTCTGGCTTCCATCTCCAAAGTTCCGGCTATCACATCCATTGTTCCGCTTACAACGACTTCAACGACAGACGTTCTACATCGGAATCCAAGCTGTACCAGTCGGATAACATTTCTAGATCCCTCGATTCACCATCTGAATGAGACATTCTATTTTCTTTTAACAATAATAACGAAAACGCGTAAAACTATAGTACACAACAGACCAATTTCGAGCGGAAAAAAATCTTTACAAAAATTATGCATAATAAGTAAAAATTCCCGATAGAAAATCCCGCAAACGCTACAGTAGCGCCTCTAGCGGCGAATTCATACGCGATAAAATATTGGTGCCCTAATTAAAATATTTGTGTCTCAGTAGAAAACGACCATTCACTACCAGCTATCTGCATAGTGTCACACACCTTGTCTTGTTCGCATTGATGGTTGATAACTGAGTCTCTCTTTTTCTTAGGACTCCGGCTTATATATAATACTTAGAAAGCCCAACCCCTCTAGCATTGGAATGGAATCACGAAAACCAAGATCCAAAATGAAAAACGTCATTGGGCTGAAAAAAAAAGCCCTAAGTCAGTTTTCATTTTGGAACAAAGCTTTCCCGATGTCAGAATATGATTTAGTTTCTGTATAGGGCCCCAAAATTTCAATAACATAACCTTCAGTGGCAACAATGAGAAATGGTTTTACTAGGTATCTATTTTTGCATATCTATAAAAATTAAATATTTAAAAAAAAAATATATATAAAATTATTATATATATAAAAATGAATCCCTATTTCCCTTGGTCACGGCATCACGCGTGAACGGCTGAACCGATTTCACTAATTCTTTATTTTTTGTGTTTGTTATTGTCAGGAGAAGGTTCTTATGAAAGAAAAAATTAAGAAAGTTGCGTGGAAAATTAGAAAACTTAACGACCATAATTAACTTGTCAAATGTAACCTTAGCGCTTTTGACATAACTGTCAGTCGTTTGACAGTTGGCGCGATTGACAGAATGAGTGATGCAAACATAGTTAAGACAGGAAAACGTCTGTCGGGTCAGCTAGTTTGATGATAAGTTATTTTTTGGAACATGTAGTTGGATGATTTTTGAAGGTATATTACTATTGGTACCTTTGCCTCTCTCTTTCCGAACAAGTCGTCGGGTAGGTATTAATAAATTCCTATTAATTAAATCATTTCTTGTATGATTTATTCCCAAGTGGAAGAGCTTAGCAATGCCTATCTAGCTACTTGAAGCAATCGTGTTATTGAGGACTTGGTCAGATGAAACAGAAAGGCAATCCTTTCATGGGAGTCCCCTGTACGAGCTGTCATCAAATAGATTCCTGAAGCAGTTTTTAAGTCAATGCTGGGCTTTTAATGTTCATCAAATTGTCTTTTGTGACTCCAGTCCAGAACTTAAAAAGTCCCTCATCAATACTACTCATATTATTTAAGTCTAATAATTTATTTTGTCGTCGTGGAGACTCAAGGCTCTTTCAAACAGGTGCGACACGCGACGCGACACAAAGACACCGCTCGTCGCGCGACCAGCGGTGCCTTTGTGTCGCGTCGCGTGTCGCGCCTGTTTGAAAGACCCTTCAGTCTCGGCATTGACTCTCGTTTTATATCCACAATGGACTTCTCTTTCTTATTGGAGGCATTTGAATAATAGAATAAGAAAATAAATGTCTTAGCTATGGTATTTAGGTACCTATACCTTAGAAAGTCAGTTACCTATTACGGACTACGAACACAGAATTTTTTATTTACACACACATTAATCACAAAAAGAAAGTCATTGTCTTTAGACAATGCCTTACTTTCTTACTTAAAATTAGCCAGTTTAAAATCGAAGTTAGCAATAATATTTGGGTGTTTCTTCGAGTTTACATTTATTTTGCAATTATTTTTCTGTAATTTTATAATTTTGTCTAATTTAAAAGTAAGAGTAGTCGGATATAATTCTACATTGGAGGCAGTGAGGATATGTGTCTAGGGCATTGAAGATTCCGCAGTACAAATTGAGAAAAATAGCATCGAAGAAATCTTTTGGGGGTGGATCTTTTCTACTGGTAATGAAATTTGTGTTGCTGGTAATGATTTTATGTTCCTGGGAATGACGATAAAAAAGAAAAGCATTTAACAAATTTTTGTTTTTATTGTAGAACCAAAATATATTAAAGTATTGAATCAACATAGTATTACCTAATCAGTTTTCAGTAACCACCCAAAGTAAAATAGGCAAATTTTTTTTTTCTTACCTATAATTGAAACATTTTCATAATCATCAATAAAATCAACACAAACATTTTGTTAACATCACTATTTATTCATTATTTATATTCTCTTCTTTCTACGCTAATCCTTAACTTTTATTATTTCTTAAAATTTCTTAACTAAACTTTTATATTTGGCTGATTTACTATATCTTTGATTTAATCACTCTACTTCTCTTCATTTTCAAGTCATCTTATTTAGCCGATGCCCGATACACCCTTGATTGTTATTTTCATGAATCATTCTTGTTTTTATTCTCTAAATCTTAGTTTTCTTCTTCTTAATTAGCTGATTTGCATCTTTCATTGTTGTTTGGAGTCATTCTAGTTTTATTTATTCTTTAATCTTCTTCTTCTTATTTAGCTGATTGACATCCTTGATTGTTATATCTGATAAAATGTGTATCCTTTTTCTAGGTGGTATTGTTTTTCCTTTATTCGAATCAACGATACTTTTGGAGCACGATGGCTGCTGGTTTTCTGCGTTTGCATGTCTATCCAATTTCTTTTCCAAGAGTTTATGGGTACCAGTTGTAGTTTGTGTTATAGTTTTTGGTACACTCGGTTTGGTTTGTGACAAAGGAATGTCAACATCATAATCTTCAATTTGACTTGGATTTGGGACTATTTTCTTATTTTCTATAAATCCTAAATGTTTGTTGAGGTGACAAATCTCGCCAGCATCGCACAAAAAACAACTGATAGACCGCATCGTTGTAAATCTTTGAAATTTGTCCCAAATAACTTGGTGCACAGAAAAAGTTCCTTTAAATGATTTTAAATCTTTGGGTATTTTCTTTTCTCTTTCTATTACGTCTGCCTCTTCAACTGCTTTTATAACTATGTTTTCTATGCGATCGTTCATAGCATTGCAAAATTGGCTAAAACTTCCAACATCTTCACCAAAACGAACCATCTGATCGGCTGTTCTTTTCAAAACCGCGCCAACTCCATCTGGGGCACCCTTGCCGTGCCCAGATTCCGAGTAGTTCCATGAAACCCTTTTTATTTGTGGGAAATCTTGTGACATCTGAGAAATTACATAAAACATGTATTTATTCCTGTACTGAGAGGATGGTGAGTCAGACAAAGTGTATAGTTTCAATGAAGGGGTTTAGCTTGTATGCTTCTTGCAGTAACGGTATCAAATGCGCCCATATTGCTGGCACATCGTGGCGCGTACATTTACTTATAGTACAAACACACGTCGCTTTCACGGTTCCTGTAGAGAAATCATGGCTGTAAATCACAGCTGTATGCAAAGACACTTGACTGCGACCGCCAGCAAAGTGAAAGCTTTGAACTTCTTCGGCGTACTTAAGCGCATAATTCTCTGAGAAGTCCACATGTATCATTGCTTCATCAAATCGCAATAGATTTTCTCTCATATTTTTCATCACCGTATACTGCTTTAAAATCGTACAAGAGTGCAAAAAGAATTTCGGCAATGCTGTTTCCAACTTTTGGATCAACTTTAAAGGTTCTTCTGTTTCTTTCTCCTTGGATGACATCTGCTGTTTTTTCACAATTCCTTTGTTTGTAGTAATTTCTTTATTTAGCCTTTTCCATTCATAATAGGTTACAAGAACGTTTTTTGAAAAAACTCCATGTATTCAGGCACTCTTCCAGCACAAGCTGCACATGTTCTCTCCAAACATTCGGGATTTTTAGGGTCACAACTTATGGATTTTAGAAGTTCCGCAGAATTTCTGGATTTTAACATTTTGGCCTTATTTAAGGCATTGATCAGAAGATCCATATTGGTGTGGACGATGCATAAACAAGTGTCTCTATTTTGTGGCTTTGGAAATAAGACCCAAAAAGGCCTTTCTTTGCAAAAAGTTGAGTAATGAATGGCAATGTTTGTTTCCTTTATGAATTTTTGGTATAGTTCTGTTAAAGTTGCCGTTAGAAATCGCTTTTGATGTCGTATTTTATTCTTTGTTATGAACTCCTTTTTTCCTGCTCTAATGACGCTGTTATTATCATCATTGTAAAAGGCTTGTATGGCCTCACGAATAGTATCTGATATTTTTGATTTCAGTAGTTTTTTTGGTGTTTTCTTTGGTTTCTTAAATTTTGGTAAAACTTTTATAGCTCTGGGCTTCTTCGATTGCAAGCTGTCATTTTCTTTAGGTGCCTTATTCATATTTTCTTCACTTTGTCGACTTCTAAGTTCTCGCATTCGATACAAGGCATTTTGGCGTTTCAATGTCTTAATAATTTCTCTCAAATATCGCTGTTTTTCTGTTCCTTGTAACGTACTCTTCTTAAAATCAATGAAACTTCTTTAGCTGTGTAAACCCGATCGCCAATCCCTTTCAATGGATCTCTTGAATTTTCTTCAATAATGACTTCTTGGTTTTCTTGGATCTCAATTTGGACTGGTTCTGGTAATTTCTGTCTTTCTTCTTTCTTGCTTTGCCTGTAACGTCTTGAATTTTCTTTCCATTTCGTTCTTTGTAGTTTGTTTATTCTTATTTTTTTCTGTAATTGAAGTAATATTCTTTTCTGCTTTTCTTTTCAAATAGCGTGCTCTTTGTTTTTGCATATAATCTAGGATCATTTTTGATTTCGGCGTAATGACGTCTTTTGCACAGCCTCTGCTGAGCAAGGCGCTCTTCTTTTCCTTTCTTTGTTTTTGCCATAAATCTGTGAATAAAATGACCCACTCTCTAGTTTAATGACTTCAAGGCGAATTATGATAACCGAATACGTAAAAAATACAGTCGAACATAGAATAAATCAACCTTCTTCTTTTTTGAAGTCGGTTAAAACATAAATTCAACTCATTTGTCATTACCCGCAGCAATTGGTCATTACCCACAACATGAAATATCCCGGCAATGACGTTACTGGTAATGACGATTTCAATTGAAACATGTCTGAACTTAAAATGTTCATGAGGAATAATATATTCAGTGGAAGTTTTTTAGGTTTCATATTAAAAATTCTGGAACGGCTATTGAACAACAGGTTAGTGAAATATCTAGAATCAAACAACCTGCTGTCCCAGTTTCAGTTCGGTTTTCGTGCAGGGAAATCGACAGCCATGGCAGTGCACGAATTAACAAACTCTATTGTTTCTAACATGGATGATCGAAAGAAGTCGTTAGCCATCTTTTTAGACCTAGCTAAAGCCTTTGATACAGTGTCGGTCCCGATCTTGCTTCGTAAGCTTGAAAACCTCGGTATACGTGAAAATCAATTGTCACTGTTCAAAGACTACTTAAATAACCGCACGCAAATTGTTAAAATTGTTAACCACTTTAGTGACACTCTTCCCGTAGCTTTTGGAGTTCCTCAGGGTAGCATCCTGGGGCCCACATTATTTCTGGTGTATATTAACGACCTCTGCAATCTCTGTCTTCAAAATGGCCGTATTATTACCTTTGCGGATGACACTGTGCTTCTTTTCAGTGCTGACTCATGGGAAGAGGTGCATAAGTACGCACAAGTTGGGTTTAATACTGTAAATGATTGGCTAAGAACTAACATTAAATTCACTCACCTTAAATTCCACTAAAACCAAGTATATTGCATTTTCATTAAGGACTAGTCCGCAGTCATCTCTCCAAACATTCTCCATTCTTGCTCACACCTGTTCATTCCCTCATAACGGTAATTGTTCTTGTTCCGAATTGCAGAAAGTGGACCATTTTAAGTACTTGGGGGTCACTTTGGATTCTAAATTAAACTTTGCCGAACATATAAATTGTCTGACTAGCAGAATACGGAAATTTATCTTGTCTGCTAAAGTCCTCTCAATTCGGGAGCTTTTTATTATTTATGTTGCTTTGAAACAACGATCTCTTATTCCTTTTATAAATACCGATCAGGATTCTGACATGAGAAGAAGAAGAAGAAATATATGTCAACCTAGATCAGTAAAATCCAAATTTGCCCGAAATTTCTTTTCTTTTCTTGGCCCTTTTCTATACAACAGACTAAATGATTTACTCTCTGTTCATAACCTAAACAAAATAGCTTTAAAAGGAAAGTAACTGAATGGCTTATCACATTAGATTATACACAAATTGAAGATCTTTTCAAAACTATTTCATGACACAAAATTCCCTTTGCAACGCATATACAAGCATCCCAAACCACACACACACACTCACTCCACATCACACAAACTCACCCCACACGCTTTCATATACATTCACATACATCCTCCCTTGCATGTATTCTTAATAAATTACCTCATTTCACAATTTCTATAAACCAAGCTAAATGAGCACTATTGCAATATTATAATGTGGGAGATTTTTATGTAAATATGATATATGAACCCGATGGTCTCCAGTGCAACAAAAATAATGTACAACTTTGATTTGGGGGCCTGGTGACCTGACATACAGGTTTTGTAAAAAAACTTAGTTTAGGCACCAGTCTTCCACAAATTAATTATGAAATTGTGTCTGAAGACTATGTATTACTATCCCTGTAATTTGTGGTAAGAAAATAAATAAATTATTATTATTATTACTCTTCGTTGGTAATAATGGGAAGGTCCTCTCTGATGACTGCAACTGTAGACCTAATGCAATGTTCCAGTTCCAGGAAGCGCCGTATCATGTGAAAGCTGGAGTTCCAGCGCGTCGGAACTTCTTGAATCAAACGTTTTGGCACGCAGTTTGGCTGCTCTTTGTTATTAGTTTTTATTAGTTCTTTTTTATTAGTTTGTGCTTTTAATAATTTCTCTAAGGCGGTGCTGTTTTTTTTGAAAAAGCGCACAATTTTTTTTACTTTATCTAATACGGACTGTAGGGTCTGCTCTCTTGTAATGGCATTCTGTAAAATCAAATTTAGCGTGTGTCCATAGCATCCATAATGCTTCCAACCGATGTTAGTAACCGCTCTTTGAATATTGGCCGCATTATCAGTTACTATAAAATTAATTTTGTTTAATGTTAATTCATATTTATTTATTAGATCATTTAACACACTCTGAATGTTTTCACTCGTATGAAAATCCTTGAAATTAGAACAATCCAGCAAGATGGTCTTTAGCTCGAACTCCTCCGTGATAAAATGACCGGTAACAGCCAAATACGATTCATTGGCTCTTGATGTCCATAAGTCAGCTGTAAGACACAAATGTTCAATGCTGCCCAATGTCGTTGTTTTTAAAGTTTCTTCGATTTTATTGTACAAGGCAGGAATCATGACGTTAGAAATAGTTTTTCTAGTCGGGAGTTGATAGCCAGGAATCCAGCGCATAACTTTTTTAAAAGCTCGTTCCTCTACTAATGTAAAGGGGTGATAACTATCTATGAATAAATCTAGTAAATCATTGTCGATCTTTCTTTTCAAGTCACCTGATATTTTTTTAGTGGCGCCATATCTTTCTATACCTTGTTGTCTTACGTGACGTGGGGGTGAAACTGTTGGATGCGCTGCTGTTGAAGTTGAGGTGGTTGTCGGGTTTGCTAACGTAGTTATTGTAGCCGATGTTGACACATTTGCAGATGTATCTGCGGCAATAATCTGACTTGCTGAGGCAGTTTGGGAAGTCCCAATATCTTGCTGCCCGGTAGCAACTCTCGTATATGCATCTAAATGCTTTTTTTTATAATGTGCCTTTAGATTGCCTGTCGTACCTTTATAACTATAACTGTCACCACAAACACATTTGGCTATTTTGTCGACTCAATTTGTTTTGTCAAAATAGTCCCATAAAATACTCGAATTTGTACGAGACATTTTTAAAAATAGTTTTTAACACGAGTCACAAAATGTTTCAATATAAGTACCTACTGTAATTTTTACACTTAAATTTTATTAACACCTTAATACCTACACATATTAATACAGAAGTTAAGAAATTAAACTATTTTAAATACTAAACTAACACAAATTAACAGAAAATCAAATCAAATAAATTTCAAAACATTCGTATATAAGTAATAATCAGGAACAACAATAATGCGCTCACTCAATAATTGCTAGCACGAAACTAAAAATAGAATTTTAAAATTTCTTCGCTCTTTAGTTCAAGGCCAGAGGACAACAAGCGTCATGCGCGAAGTCAATAAATCGTTGCTAGGTACTATAGAATAAAGTTGAAATTCCTTTCACAATCTTGCCAAAATACTAAAACAATTCTTCAAACATACTATTGCATTTGACATAAGGTTCAGAATAGTACCTACGGATTATTAAGCTACGTTGGTTTTATTAATCACGCGCTCCCTCTCTCGGCCGGCTGCTAAGTTATTTCGTCGGTAGAGATCGTGTCACATCGTGTATAGTCGGTGTTTATTCGGTAAATCGGTTTTGATACGATACGACTAACATCATACTCGCCCTCGGATACGCGTTATGGAGCAATATAGTGTTTCGCCCGACATATAAATTCAGATAAAGCCGATATCAGATTTTAGATATTGCACCAATATATAGATTCAATATCTATATACGTTTTGTATCACCCACTCCTATTTCAGATCCAAATGATGAGTTTGAAACGTTGTTAATGAACCAATCTTTTGAATCACTTCAATGATCCGGATCAATGAGTCGGTTCCGTAAAGAGACACTGTACGTGAAGCGATATGAAGCTCACACGTCAATGCTTTGCTATGAGTTGAGCTGGTGTCAAGTCGTTAACCCTTAAGGTCGCACGACGTTTCATCGAAATAAAACGTCAAAATAATACCTGGTTATGATTATTAGACCTAAAATAAGGGTAGGAAAAATAGGGTAAAAAATCTAATTAGCTGATAATCGGAGATGATTAGTGTATACTATACTATATACATTGCTCCCGACGTTAGTAAATCGCATGTGTAAGGGGCTTATAGAATAATATACAAAATGCACTTTTGACATAGCTTGATCAAAATAATAAAACGATAAATTATGGTTTCAAAGTATAATAAAGTAATGACATCAGTGCTTATGATAAGCTACAAAACAATTTCTTTTAGCCACGTAACAAAGGTTGACATTACACTTGGTACAACGAGTACTTGCTTGGCCTTTTTTACAATATTTGCACCTCTGATACTCAGTGTGTTCCGGCCAGTGATGTAATGCGTCATATCTGATGGCATCTATGGGCCTTTCAGTTGCTGGTTTCTTTATTTTTTTCTCTTCAGCCACCGAATCCTGGACTGAAGTTTTCGCCATTTGTCGGTTGCTTTTTGTAAGACCAGCATACACCTCATATCGAAACTGCTTGAGATGTTCATCTTTTTTCTTGATGTTGCTTGATCAGTAATGGCGGCGGCGAAGAAGCCAAGCGTTGTTGATACATATGTCCAATAATTGAGAAAATATGTTTAGGTACCAACGATGTGTCTTCATACTAGTCCGATACAAGGCAATAAGCATGTCAGCCAGATCGACTCCACCCATATGCCTATTATAGTGTCTCACTATTTGTGGGCAAGGTACGTCTATGCGTCCTTTTGATTCCTTATGGAATCTCTTTACTTTTTCGACGGGGTAAGCATCGACATAAGAGCTAACCAAGGTAACGGGCTTATTATCAAACCACTTCACGATAGCAATTTTATTTTTATTGCAAGTTGCTTGACAATAAGCCCCCCGCCCTTTTTTCTGCAGAGTTTTGTCTGACAACAATAAGGCATTGGCATCATGAAGCCTATTTTTTCTCGCAGTGCCTAAACTAAATATGCTATAATTATGCCTCAACAAATACACGAGTTCGAGAGACGTAAACCAATTGTCAAAGTAAACGACACAAGCTCGATTTTTTATGGTCTTACATAAAGCCACAGAACATATATACTCTAAAGGAGAAGAAGAATGTCAACTTCAAATAAAAAAGACAAAACGGAAGTCGCTTCTAGCGACATCTAGTTTGCACCCATTTAACTATTCTGCACCGCGAAATTTAAAACGTCCTACGTTTTTCTGATATTTAGACTATTTTGGGTAGTTGGGCACTCTCGTTTGCAAGAATACTCGAATCACCACGTGCTTCGAGTTTTCTTACAAGTGAGAGTGCTCCAAGTATTAGAAAAAATAGAAAATAAAACAACATAGGGCATTATATTAGAATTATTAATTTTTCTATCAGACAGAAGATGACATCAACAGACAAGTTGAGACATTTTCTCTATTTTACATTAGCTGAGAGTTACGTATTCTATATTCGTTCTCGTACTATTTCTACAGAGTATTTTTTTATCGAAACAATGTTTTGTGTTCACCAATAAAAATACACAGTAAGGACCAAAAGTTTCTGGCCTACCCATGTTAGATGTACCAAACTTCTAAGTCATTAAAATACTACTTTTCATTACCTACCCACAACAAAAATTATTAGATATTCATTTTGTTACTAAGGTAATTTAATGACAAAAATGTATCTCCGATTAATATAATGTGGGTTGGCCTGAAACTTTGGGACCTTACGGTGGTGAACATAAAACATTGTGGCCATAAAGAAATACTACTACTAATACTATTTGTGGAGAATGATTTTCATTTTGCGATTGAGTGCAGCTGCTCATGCTTCTTGGGAAAAAGATCTGTTTTTAAGGATGCAAAAACGTTTGGTACAAATGTTAAAAACACTGTTTATAATGTGTTCAATGTTTGATTCTTTGGGTTCTACACATTCATTTAGGAAATCAAAGTTAATTTTCGAAATTATATTTTCTTTAATATTTTTTTTAAAGTGTTTGCATGGCCATTTTCTTTTAAAATGTTGTTTATAAGTGTTGCACAACACTCTACGCAAGCTATCATTGGCTTTGTAACATAATTTAATATTTTTTTTTAATTCATTATACTCCCGGCAGTCTACAAATAAATGTCTTGGTTCCATTTCTTGTGTCAAAAAAGTCTTGTGGCAGGTTTTGCATACGTTTTTAATTTTTTTCACAATAAACCCACACACATAAGCACAGGCCTGAATTTCTGCATTCCCTTCTTCAATATTTTCTTCACATATTTCAGGCATGTCCTCAATAACAAATTTAGTTTCTGTGCTTGTGTGTGTAGGCTGCGATTGCGAGAATGATAAAAAAGTATCAAAGCTATTAATTATTGTATTGTTATCATTCTCGCAATTTCCCGATTTGCCAATGTGGGACAAATTGCTGAGAATAGCAGTTTTTAAACCTGTCACAAATTGGCCACACGTAGGGTTCGTATTGGACCCACAGTTGCCCCGTATGCATCCAAACAGATTCTCGATTGGATCCTGCTGCAGCCTTCTGGTAGCCAGCCTGGTAATTTTACCCGCCTCCAAATTTTTTCGAAGTCTTAAAAATGCATTTAGAGTTGTTAGCCATCCATCTTGTGATGGCGGCTTTCGAGGACTCCCAATAAATTTCATTGTTTGAAAAAATACTTTCATTTTCTTGAAGAATTCTGTGTGTGGGCTTGTTAAGGACCAATTGGTGGAATGAGGTTTTCCTCGCCTTAAGTCTGGGCTGTCAGAGTTCACCAAGTCAAATAGCTTGTCCATGTCTGCCACTAGACTGGCTGTCACAGCAGCTTCAGTACCAATTGAACCTGAAATTTAAACATTTTGTTATGGTTAAAAAAATGCTAATGAGGTGTGAGGCTAGATAACATAGGTATTTACCTAGCTTTTTATCAATACTACAATAATATAATTAATTTTGTATTTTAACATCCTATAGTTACCATTTGATATTCTCGTCAACATTCCTCCTGCTACAGAGTGGCTCAGCACATGTGCAGCTAGGTTCACTTTCATTTTTTGTTTTGAGTTGGGATCTAGGTGGTCTTTTTTTAATACTGGTGCATATACAAAATTGGGATTGGTGTTGTCCACTTCGTAAAATTCCTTAATGTGAGACCATTTTGCAATACCTGTAGACAAATTATAATTTAATATTGACAATCCACTATCAGCAGGTGTGATGATCAATACTTGTGCCTTCTCTGAAAGAAAAGAGGCCTTTGCCTTACAGTGGGACAATAGTATTATTATTATTTAATTATTATCTTTGCGGGATCACCTTACAATACTGCCGTCATAAGGAGAAAAGACGTATCTGATTTTTTTTTTCGAAATTGAGTTGTATACATATTCGCAATCTTCTTTTTTTGCTGATTCCGAATATGTATATAACTCTATTTCGAAAAAAATGTCAGATACGTCTTTTCGCCTTATGACGGCAGAATACCTGTAGAATAATTTTATGTATTTACCTTAAAACAAGCATTTTTGAAATTAAATGAAATGAAATTTATTTGCTAGAAATAGATGGTCAAGTTTTATTACAGTTGCTCACACAATTCGCTAAAAATAGCATGCTAAATTAAATAATACATTAATACATTATGTGAATCTAATATAATTGGTAGGTTTTGTTTCATTAATCTTACCTTTTCCAACTAAGCCATCCGAAGAAATGTGTGTAGTCATCTCAATATTATATTTTATAAACATATTTCGGAAGCATTTAAGCAGGTGCGGCGGGTCGAAAAATGTTACAATTTCTTTATTGTTAAATTTTATGTATGGGTGTTCTACGGTTGAACCCAGAATTGAAAATGCTCGTCTATTGACTCCGTCCATATCACAGACAATAGCTGCAACATTTATGCATGCTTCAAAGCATTGGTATAAAACCTGAAATTAAAAATTAAATATTAAAAGGGGCCTTGATGGTAATTATGATGAATGATGATACTTTTACTAAGCTTTATTTCAACTGTGGTACAGTTTAGGATAAATAAGAATAAAAAAAAAATGCGCACCTCTTTTATAAGCACTGTAAGTCTGTCTGCAGTTGAAAATCCACTTGAGAAATAGTGGGCAATTGGTTGTTTGATGCTTTTCCTTATGCCCGAGATCATAAAAACCAGAGCATAGGACGCTATAGCTGGTGACCTACCATGGGTTCCATGGTCCTGGTAACCTTCTATAATGTCATCCTTGGGGTTGTATTGGAAATGTTTTTTAATGGACATTTCATCAAACATCAAAGTGTAATAATTATCACTTGGTGCTTGTGTCACAGCAAACCTTTTCAGCACTGTAAATATTGGTTTATTTATTCCAACTCCAAATGGCAATTTCCGTAACAGAATTTTTAGTGTACTAGTTGATGGTAATGGGAACAGCCGTCGTAAAAGTCGATAACATGTTGGAGAGCGTTTATAAATTCTCAAAGCTGTAATTTTTTCCTCTTTCGACCATCTCCGGCCAGTAACTTTCTTTTTAAAGTTTCTTATTTGTCCTTGTAAAAGCAGGGCAAATGCAGGTGTAATTTTTTCAGACATCTTTTTGACTGCTATATCTTCAGTAATGACATTTATTATCTCCTTCTTTTTTAAATTCTTCAATCGGTTTCGTAACTGGCAAAGTTTTTGCATGTATTTGCGACATTTTCCTAATAGATTGTTCTCTCTAGTCTGTTGTGCTTGACTGGGTGAAGCAGTTGATGGTCCTGCCACTGGCTGAAAATTTTCTATTGCCTGATGGTTATAGGGCACAGTTGATCGTCTGGTCACTGGCTCATTACCTTCTGCGTTCTGTTGTGGTGCAGTCTCAGTATTCTGCAAAAGTGATGGTCCAAAAATGTATGGACCAAAAACCCAGAGTCGATTTAGACAAATCTGGTATCAATAGCTTTATTAAAATGCACAATTTACCCCACCGAAAAAAAATTGCCCATATCCATGGGGTATATGAGTTATAGACGAACAAAGTATATATGGAAAAATCGTGAATAACTTGTTATTTTTACCAGTTTTTTCCACAGCATTATATTAATAATGAATAAGTTGTTATTTTTATCAGTTTTTTCAACAGCAATATATTAATAATAATAATCATAGGACAATAATAAATATAAGTAGCGATTATATGAACCTATCAAGTTGAAATCTTATATTTCACAGCTTGTAAATCATATGTCAAGATACTTTTGTCGTGAAATCTTTTTACAGTTGAATGTGCCTATTTTGTCTCAGATTATTTATTTTTTTAAGTCGTTTATTTAAAAAAAAAAAACAAATACTGTGGGAAAAATATGTATTTCAATTATTTTCAATGTCTATTAATATATCATCTAAGAACCCAGCAGGTTGCATAAGGTCGTCTTGGTACTTGGCCCAGGCCAGATAATATATAATGCTTATTATGTGGGCACAACTGCCCAATGTGCGGCGACCATGAATACAGCTGCAACAGTATTCCGAAATCCTATTCGTGTTATATAAAACATAACAGTAATATGTTCTTGTCCCGACGTGCCTGGAATGGATTCGACACCTAATTAATGTACTTTCTTCGTTATTAATATTTATCCTTTCGGGGTGTCTAAAAACTTCAATTGAAAAAACCCCAGTTCCTCTAATATGTTCGCAACAGTAGGACCTTGCAAGTTTTACGTGGTATGTGCCTATTGCGAACACAATTAATTGGTCATAATCCATTCTTGGAAAATCCGATAGATTGGGGTGTGTTGCATCCATTCGGGTAAACACAATTCTTTGTCGATCCCAATGATGTTCATCGACGTAATCGGCTAATAGGTTCGGCCTGTCCCTATTTCTTTCAATCATCTCTATAAACTCTTCAGTAAATCTGCTGTCTTCATATGTTGGATGAGTTGCATTGGTAAGCGCTGCAGCTATTCTATAATCTGTCATTGCGTTGCCTAGCGCTATATTAAAATATTTGTGTCTAAATATTTTAAAATCTCTTTTTATCGTGCCATTAATGGTTTCCACGACCCATCTAACCATGGTTATCAATCTGGATTTATTTGCCGCTATTGTACTTAATTGTCTTTCATTACGTCCTACAGACGGTGGCATGTAAGCGTTATAACCACATTCCTCTAGATCCGGCAAACAGTCTCGGAAACCCCGATCCAAAACAAATACATCATCTGGGTGTAAAAAGCATCGCATTGGAGCTTCTTCCATGGGACCATCATGGTTATCTAATATTAGTTTTACTATGTCGGAGTCTGAAGTTCTGGCGCCGTAGGGTCCAGTTACTTCTATGATGTAGCCATCAGCACACACAATCATGAAGGGCTTAATCAAGTTGCTATACTTGTGTAAGCTATAGCTTAATCTTTGAAAGAGAAAGTTGGAAGATTTTTGAATAAATAAATAAGTGCCGTCGATAATTAAAATGGCCTTTGTTCGCTCTTCATTACCAAAAATATAATTCGGAAGTGTCCTATTCCTTTCGATCACTTCATGTCGGCTGATGTGGTCAAACCCGAGATGCCGAGGAAGGTATTCATTTTTGAGACATCGTCTAGCCTGCTTTAACATGCGTTGTAAAGACGTTTTCGATGTGTTTATCAAAGATGCCAGTCTTACGTGAGGTTCACCTGATCTAAGTTTACATAGGTATACGCCCAATACACTATTGCACTTATTAGTTTGTCGTAAAGACGGTGTTTCTTGTAAGATACTCTCAAACTGGTTATGGTTCATTCCAGTCCAAAAATGGAGATCTTCTTCACTTATTTCATGAAGCCTTTCAAAGTCAACATTACCTTTTCTTTCAAGCACTCGTGTATACAACATAACTATCTCGCGTAAGTTCTCGTTTCTGAAATTATCTTGGCGATTACTCACATTTACAGAGAAATCCTCAAATGATGAATTCATTATATGAAATCGACAGACTCGTGCTAGTTCTGGTATGTAAAAAGAATAATAGCTTAATAAGTGCGCTTTTATACTTTCGGGCACTTGTCGAAGTTGCGTTGAAGTACAATTGTCGAAGAGACATCTTCTTGAAGTATTCGCGGCACTTGTAAATCCAGTTAAAGAAAACGATTGCGGTGGTCTAGCTTCAGGTGTTGATGGTTGCCTCAATGCATATTCAATGCGTTGCCAGCAAGGATGACAAATAGATCTTGACCCATCAAAGACGATCTGAAATCAACGAGACATAATATTACACAATGAAACGATTGTCAAACGTTTATTTTATTATCAACCTAATATGACCATTTTTGTAAGTACATAGATAAATAAATATTTGTGGTCAATTGCACACTGCGCCATCTAGTCCCACAGTAAGCTTAATGCTTGTAGTATGGTAACTAGACAACTGAATAAACATACTTAAATACTTTTTTTTTTTAAATACATACACATTATACATATTTAACACCCAAACCAAGACAAACAGATATTTTTGAAACTACAAACAAATGTTTGTCTTCTGCGGGAATTGAACCCGCGAATCGAGATGAATTGAGATGAATCATTACTTTACTCGGTGACCTATATTATCATTATTATTAGTAAAAAAGCTGGTAGGTAGGTACTATGGCCTGGTCCCCCTCTTCATGAGAGGAGGCGATGCCCCTACAGTGGAGCGTATACACATAGGTATATTGGCTGACAGTGCAACAAGTTTATGACTAGCTTAATTGCACCACTTGTAATCATAAAGCCTCTAAGTATTGTTATCATCCTATACATAAACTCACATACGGGTAATGTCAGACACTATGTGTTAAGTTTATACTACCACGAACGGGTAACTAGACTTAACTTAAGACTTACTTCTTGTGGTTGTCCATGATTCAGTAGGTGCTCCACGACGATTCGATGTGACTCCAAAAACTGAAGCGACAATACATGACGTTGTCTCCGTAACACAGAGCGACTACAGTTCACACAACGATTGTTCACCTCCATATTAGCAATGTCCAAAACAAAGAGTAAATCGGTGTCCGGTGTAGAAAAAGCAGGTCAAAAAAGCAGGTCCAATAATGAAAATCGGTGTCCGGTGTAGAAAAAGCAGGCCTTAAAAATCCAATAATGAAACGCACAGATCACAACGGTAGCAAAGCAAACGAAGGACTGCGTGCGTCGGCGCCGTTAGAACCTCGGTTCAAGTTAAAGAACAAAAAAATAGAAAATGGCGACTGGCGTCCGTCGGCGCGCTCGCGCTCCTATAGGTAAGCCTCTCGCTCACTCAATAGAGCGAGAGGTAAGATGAACGCATCATATTCTGAAGTATTTGTGTGTATTTGTTTAGCGAAAACAAAATAATGAATAACAAAGATAGGTAAATATGCTAGAGAACTTAAAAAAATAGACGTAATCTCATTAATAAAGGACTTTGAACTTGATAGTTGCATATGATCGCTAGTTATATTTATTATTGTCTTATGATTATTATTATTAATATAATGCTGTGGAAAAAAACTGGTAAAAATAACAAGTTATTCACGATTTTTCCATATATACTTTGTTCGTCTATAACTCATATACCCCATGGATATGGGCAATTTTTTTTCGGTGGGGTAAATTGTGCATTTTAATAAAGCTATTGATACCTAATTTGTCTGAATCGACTCTGGTTTTTTTTTGGACCATCGCTTTTGAAATGTCGCATAAGGGCATCTGTTGCGAATGTCCTACAGAGGAATACATTCGTAAAGCAGGTTCTCCCTGAAATGAAAATAAATAATATTTTTTGGCATAATTTATAACATCGTAAGATGGAGAAATAAATAAATAAATGTTGGTTGAAGTCAATTATTATCTCAGTGGGTAGTAGTTCTGCCTCCTGAGTCTTGGGTTAAGGTTTGATACCCACCAAGGACAAACATTGTGAGTGATGTGAAGAACATAGATGTTTGTTATGTATTGTGTCTGGTGTCTCTAATACATACAGGGTGAATTTTCCAAGTTCAAGCTCGAGACTCCTTTGAGTATTTTTCGCTATTCCTCATAGTTTTGGATTTGGCCATCCACACCCACTTGGAAAATTCACCCTGTATATTACTGGTTCTGCCTAGAATGGGACCTTGTGTGAAATGTCAGATCTTTAAATTGTTTTAATATTTTTTACTTACATCATTTGGGATAGCGGTTCTTAGTAGCTTTGTCTTTGAATCGTCAGCAAAATCTGCATTCTTAAAATGTCGCTGACACAACATTCTGTGCTCACTATGCAGTTGTTTTTGAAAATCTAAGGATGCATTTTCCTTTTCAGGGAAAATGTACTTCGCCCACAGTAAGCAGCTGAAAATAAAAACAAAAAAACGTTCTTTCAACAGTGTAAAACAAAGCATACACAAAATAAAACATGCTTAAAAATTATGTTGGGACAGGTTGAAAAATGTCATGTTCATCATTTCGTGTACGCTAATTTATCCTTACTATATATTACGTAAAGAAATTAGTATTATTAGTCATTGTTTGTTTGTTTATTATGAATATAGGTTAGGTTATGTGAAGGTTATAGCTTTACTATAGTGGGCTTCTTAGCTTATCAAATTGTAGGTTGTTTCCTTTTCAGTAATTCCATACCTTTCCCAAACCCCTAAATAGCGAGGGTTCATAAGTTTGAAGTACGAGAAAATGAGAAGTGGGTAATGTTACGTACCGAATCAGGTTAGTTACTCCAGGTTTAGGAAATCGAAACAACTTCACGCCGTCTTTAGCAGGTGAGCAGCCGCACTTAAAACATTTTCTTTTGTTTTCCATGGTTTCAAATAAACACAATAAACACTACACAATAGAGTCACTTTCTCACAAGAGTCAATTTCTCATTCAATCGCTGCAACGGAGGAGCATTAGCTCGACTCGACGTTGGTTAGATCAGATCTTCAAATCTAGACCAGATCTGAAAATACCACAAAATTAACGCAGAGACAACAAACAACAACAAAAACCGACGCTATTTTGTAGTTTGCAGAAAATTCCTACTCTTTATAATTACTTCCTTCCATTTTATAGTTGGGATTATCGAAAACAATGTAAAATATGTGGATTGTAACGGTTTTATTAACCGATATAAATAGACAGATTTGCAAAATTATTTTTTTGTTCGAAAGGGGTTTATTTCGAAATGGTCCCGGTATGGATAAAAAACTACTGCATGGAAGTTATTATAACTTTATGGCAACATTTTGATTTCTCAAATGACGTTATTGCCGGAAGAAAAGTGTTGCCACACAAAATCATATTTATTTTTGTCTAATGGCAAGTTGGAGGTTTTGCCCTTCTAGGCATTTCGTTCCTTCCATACAAAGTTAACTGGGGCTGCATAAAGCTAACACGGTTTTAGCTCTAATGCCGAGATTTTCCTCATCAGGTTCAAACTGGATGCCCGTAAAGGTATCGTCGCCTGCATACAACATAAAATCGTATACGATTCCAGAGACACCTGCTCTTACCAAATTTTTAAAACCCCATTTGCATGGTTTGTTTGGGTTATACTGCCGTCGAGAACCCGCTTTTTTGCCCTTGTACGGAATGATCATTTCATCTACGCTGAAAGCATTCTCCTCTTCAATAGATAGACATTGGGCTCTAACTCGCTCAAGGAGAGGACGGAGTTTGTAGTAACGATCGGACTCGTCAGCTTGCGTGTTGTCTGCAAAATGTAAATACCGCCTTATTTGCTGAAACCTTTTGATAGGCATGACGTCTGCAATCTTGCCGTAACGATAACTGGTCTTCCAATAGTCCTTGTAAGATGGCATAACAACAACTCCCATCAATATATTGATGGCCAAAAAGTCAATAATATCCTCTTTATTTACTTTTATTGACTTTCCAGTCTCTTGAACGCTATATAAATTAGTGTTGTTTGCTATATCAACAATAAGGTCTTCAGGGAAAAATCGATAGAAATAGTCTACCGCCGACCAATTAGATGGGACAGTTTCCTTGAAGCCTTGATCGGATATATCAGCTACATGTTGAAACCTTCTCTTGGTCCATTGAAAAGAAAGTTTGAATTTCTGTATGTTTCGTCTTTTTACCCTGTTAGCAGCAACTATAGGAACTCTGCGTTTTCTTTGGACGCGTGTTGATGTAGATGGTGGCGTCGACGCCAGCGGCGACGGTTGAACTGATGGTAAGGAGGGTAGCGATGCGATAGAAGGTATAGCATTATAATTGCATTGCGTATCGGAAGGAAATACTGTTGAAAGAACGGGTGTGAGTGGTGGTGGATCTTCGCAGGCATCGGCTACAACTTCGTGGCTTCGAAAATCTATGGATTCCAAGTGTGGATGGAAAATCGATAAAGAATTTTCATCTGAGTTTTCTATATAGGAATCATTACTGGATGTATCTGGGCTATTGAAATCTAATCTTTCTAACGATGAATTTATAGATGGAGCAGGGGATGAGTCGCGACTGTTCACTTCGTCTTCATTGCTTGTGGCATCACTGACGTCGGAAGTAGCGTTGAATTTAGGAACGAGCGCTAGTATGCGTCTACACCGATCACGCTGTCCAGGCTAGAACAAAGTTGTTAAAAGCAAGCATGAAAGCAAGGCCCACACCGTGCAAGAAAAAAGTACCTAGTAAAAAAATGTCGATAAGTAAAAAAACGTAAACGTAATAATATACGATCAAAGTCAATTATAGTGCTGACATCACCATCACCCATTAGTTGGCAGTGTATAGAATAATACACATCACAAATAAGATGCTTGTTGAGCAAACAGTCGCAACGTATGGTATGCTATACACCCAAGATTATGTTCATAAAAAGCGATGAAAATAAGTGTATTACGTAAATAATTTAGCATTAGCTTGAGCTCAATACATTTGTGATTTGAATGCACAACACACATTCGATTTTTATAGTAAATAAGAAATTATAATTAATTTTACCTTGAAGTGAACAAGATTCCTGCGCATGGTTTCACATTTACGTCACAACTGTCAAATTTACCATAGATAATAATTTCGTTTATATATTATTTGAAAGAGGTGCGTTCTGAAATTACTTTTTGGTAAGAAAATTTCATTTAAATTATTTTGTTTTCTGAGAATATTTTTTTTATTTTATTGTATAGTATACTATACAAATCAACCTTAAGGATTAAGGTGTGCAACGACCATCACTTGACCTACTGGATTTCTTCATAATGGTTCTCCATCTCTGCCGCTTGAGGCGCGTTAATGGGTTGGAATACGGACAGGAGGTTCTGGTTATTAGATGGTGGCTGGTTGATTGGTATTAAATGCAATTAATATTATATAATTTATATTAATTCAATCTCGTTGTTAGGTATGTGTCATTAAAAGTCAGTTAATAGTATCACTGCAGAGAGATGTTGATATGTTGAGAGAGAGATGTTCATAGATAGGGAAATGTTTTTCAAAGGATAGAGAAATGTTTTCTCAAACAATGTTCGTAATATTTTCTCCAATAACAAACTATCTTGACCGGAAATAAGTATTAAGTACTTTTCTTGCTCGAAAAATTTTTTTTTTTTAAATTCCATTTTTATTTTTTTGGAGCGCCCACTTAGGAAGTCTATTATTATGTCCTGTATTTCAGTGCACTATGGTCACGACACACACGCCTTAAAAAACAGATTACAGACATTTACAGACATTTCTGTAAGAGCGGGAGGGCTCGGGGATCTCGAATGATAACGATCAGACATCTTGTATACACTTTTATTACTCACAATCAAAACAACGATGATTCACACAACTTAATTTTATAAGGAGATGCACACAGTTCAAATTACAATTCAATACTGAACGCACTGTCTTTTTTTTTTTTCCTTTGGGCATCTCATAGCTGACTTTATAGTCTGAGGTCATGACTACTTAACCGGTCAATCCTGTGGTTGCCTTAAGCTGCTACACTCAAAGCCTCCAGCCAGGGGCATACAAAACTAAGCTAAAAAGCTAGGTGAACGCTCGCTAAGGGCACCCCCTGTGGGGTACGAGCCTCGGCTTAGGGCGTCACCGGAGGGAGGACATCAAAGATGGGACGGTCTGGGATCGCACTGTCACTAGAGCGAGCCTATTTATACTTTCAAACAACTGTCAACGTCAAACTACGACTTCCGGTGACATTTGTTTTACAATAAAGTTTAGATTTAATTTAGTAAAAATAATGTAATTGCGTACAATATTTGATTTGTAATTAATAACACTTTTTAAATTCTTAAATTGTTTTAGTTAGGTAACAATAATTTTATTTAAATAAACTAACAGTATTCTAATTTCCATTTAAGGGTTTTAAATTTAAACTTCAATAAAAGCAAACCTTAAAATGAACAATACTTAATTTATACGATGTTGTAATGCAAAATCACTTGTTTATTTATTGCACTGATTCGTGTTTCCGTTACGTCATCAGCCATTATAACTTTTTATTTAGTCTGTGGTACTATTTTTATTTGCCAGCGCTATCATTTCTGAATCTCTGCAGATGAAATTAAATTAAAATTAAGACAAACACATTTACAGAAGAATATATATGTTATGTCACCGTCTATTTGTAAGAACCGATTGTTTATAAAAAATCGCGGTTGGTCCTTTATTTCTTCACCCGCAGGCTCCGTTTCACTCATTTTTAATTAATTTTCACTCAGAATGCTAAATAAACCGATAAAAACTTGTATTTAGCAATAAAAACACTCCCAAGAACACTTTGTTTAAGTTGCTGATTGAGCAATGGCGACCGGCCCGTCAACAGAGAGCGGGAGAGTACCAAGAGGTATTTCAACCAATCAGCGTAAAGCATGCTTTTCGGCACTCGCATACGTACAATGTAACGAAGTGATACTGAATAATAATTATAAATAATCGAGAAATCATCCGTTTTATTGTAATCCAAATTGTCCGTTTACAATAATTCGACAGTTTATTATTAAACGCGATTATTTATAAACAATCCGTTCTTACAAAAAGACGGTGACATATATAAAGATGTACTCTGTGTGTAGAGGTATAGCATAAAACACATGAATTCAAACCGAGCAGAAGCAAAGCTTCCTAACAGAGTTCATAATTCTTACCTATTTTCATAGTAGGGTGCCATGTTTTTCCGAGACTTCATCGGGACTTTTTAGAAAAAGATTTTTTTTTGTAGGTGAAATAAACTAAAAAATGATTTGGGACATTGATGTATTAAAAGGAGGAAGATGGGTTACATGCTAACATCACAATCAGTAAACCTGGGCTCAGCGCACGACTACATGCACCGAAAATCACACATCTGCAATCAGTGTCATTACGTTCGCAAAACTACAGACAAGGATAGAGATAGGAGACGACGCTGTCGTGCGAGCGAAATCGCGTCAGCCGCCGAATGTTGGCCGAACGTTTACGATTATGAGTTCTGACATACGTGGTAGCGTTAGCAAACAAATATCAGGATAAAATAAAAAACATTATTTATTTTAATTTTTTATTAATAAGTACTTAATAAAACTGTTTAAACTTTATTCCAATTAACTTCTGTTATTAAAACACTCAGATAAGCTAGAACTTATTTACCTTCAAATAAAGATAATTTATTTCGTTTCTGTCGTTTTGTTATACTTGATATAGCCGGATCTATTTTATGAAAATAATGGACTCTTGACATCACAATATTTGTCAACTATTGCTTTCAAAAGTTGTGTTCTATGGTTAAATGTAACTGGTTGATCTAAAGGTGCATACAGACTATGTAACATATTATATAACTCGTGTTTTATAACACGTCCACATTATGTAACCTTGTTATTCATCATTACAACATAAAACAATACTGTACACATTAGAATAACAATGCAATATAAAAATAATATATAACCATTGTCTTTTGTCGTTCTCCAGTGCTATCCACAATGTCGACACGAGAGGATGTTTTGCTGGCTGCGGCAGCGACTGTTGTAATTTTAAATAACAAAAGAAAAACAAAAAAACGTAGATGCTGGGTTCGTCCTAGTTTATTGACCAGAGGAAAATACTGTGGCGAAACTATGGTGAATAACCTTATTCATGAAAATACGCTCTATGGAGAATTACGTGACAACGGGAATATTAAAAACTTTCTACGGATGTCCAGCACAGACATAGAATATTTAATTAATAACGTGGGCCCTAGAATAAAAAAGGAAGATACTGCGTTCAGAAATTCCATATCAGTTACAGAACGTTTAGCCATCACATTGCGATTTATAGCCAGTGGGGATTCATACCAAAGCCTTGAGTATGTATTTAAAGTATCAAAACAGAGTATTTCTTCTATCGTAACAGAAGTGTGCACAGCAATAATAGACTCATTAAAACAAGAAATAATGGTAAGTACTTATTTCTTTATTTAAAAATGTTAGTTCTTACAAAAAATCTGAATCGTTTTGAGGTAGTCAAATATCGATAAAAATTATGTATTATTACCATATCCTTGTGATTGTTGTACTTTTAACAATATGTCGTCAAGGTCTTCCGAAAACTGTGAAGAATCTGTGTCCGTATGTGGTAAATCTGCTCGACCAGAACTATTGTTTAGAAAAGAACTTGTATAGTAGCCTCTGTCGAAACTTGTACTTGCGCTGCCGCTGTTTGAACCAACTGTATTGGCGCTGCCGCTGTATGAACCAATTCTATTTGCGCCGCCGCTGTATAAATTCATTTAAGCTTGGAATACAATATTATGAATTTGGTTTTGCACTGTAGAAATAGTAAATGGATCTTGTAAATTGCGCAATCTACAAGCAATATACTCCCCAAAAACAGAAAAATTTTCTCGTGTTTTGCGCTCAGTTTGCAATTCCTTCATTATGCCGTAAACTTCTTTCTGAGCTTCCAAATTATCAAAAGCTTCTTTCTGAGCGTTCAAACTATCGAACGTTTTTTTCTTTTTCTTTTTTGGAGAAGTACGGTTTTCTTGAGGGTTGTCCTGAAACAAAAAAAAATATAAGTTTGCTATCTTTTCCAGATGCCAAGAACACCTGAAGAGTGATGACTCTCAGATGACTTTTATAAATTATGGCACAATGTAGTGGTTGTATGGATGGAAAGCACGTCATGATACAAGCACCTGCCAATCCAGGAAGTGAATTTTACAACTATAAAGGGTTTTTTAGCATCGTACTATTGGCGCTTGTCGATGCACAATATCGGTTTATGTTTGTTAATGTAGGAAGTCAAGGCCGCATATCTGATGGAGGTGTGTTTGCCAATTCAACACTAAAAACCATGTTGGAAAACGATTCTCTTAATCTACCTGCTGCGCGTCTACTTCCTGGAAGAATCTTACCTACACCCTACGTTTTTTTGACAGATGACGCATTCCCATTAAATAAAAACATTATGAAACCGTATCCAGGACTTCATAATAAAGGCTCTAAAGAACGAGTTTTCAATTATCGACTAAGTCGTGCAAGAAGGGTTGTAGAAAATGTTTTTGGGATTATGTCCTCTAAATTCACTGTTAAGAAAACCCCTTCTCTTGAATCCTACAAAATCATCTAACGTAATACTTGCATGCACGTACTTACATAATTTTTTAATGAGGAGTGATTCACGACCATTTTGTGTTGGCCACAGTGTGAATTTTCAACAAAATACTCTTGACATGGATACTGTAAATGACCTAACTGTCGAACCTGGGAATGATATAACAGAAGCGGCAGAAGTTCGAAAAGAGTTTGTTGATTTTTTTTTAACAAATGTTGGAAGTGTACCGTGGCAAACAAATTACTGAACTATATCGTCGTAATTTCTCACAGTATTTGTCTCGACTAGATTAGAGTTATAAAAAATAAATAAAGAGTTATAATTACAATGTGTGTTTTTCATTTGGGTACTTAATTCTAAAATATTATCATAAAAAGAATTTTTTTTACCTCTGAAACACCCGCTTCGTTTGTAGAGCGAACCTTATTTTTATCTCTTAAAAATAATAGCAACTCGAATCCAAACCATTTTGAAGAAATTTCTTCTGCTCCTGCCCCCGATCAAGGCTTTTTTAGTTCTCTTTGAAACTGTCCAATTAAACTTCGCATCTTCTTTTCAACAACACTTTTTTCTGTATCGAACTTACTAGCCAAATCCATCCATGCGTCATGTTTTTTGTTGCGATGCTTAAAATGTTCACTTGTCGAATCCCACAATTCTCTTTTTTCTTTAAAGTGCTCAATCAGTAATGCAGTGTTCTCTTTGTTCCACTCCATTTTAATAACCACAAAAAAATGAACACGTCTACACCCGTCAAAGTCAACTTAAACACTGCCACCACCCCACCACCCGCCGCTGAGCCCGCGCGTTTGAGTACACGTGACTAAGTAAATTATATAACATTGTGGTACATATCAATAACATGTATAACATGTAGTGTCCACATTATCTGAAACATGTTGTATAACATTATATGTTATATAGTCTGTACGCACCTTAACGAATGAATTTCTAAAGCTGACAGAATATCTGAATTCAGAAAAGATTGAATCACATTTAATTTTAGCCGAAGTATTTGCTTTGCACAAAGAAAATGTTGAGTATTATTTTCTCTAAAAAACATTTTTATTGCTGTATCGGACTTGAGGCATATCTTGAATAAATCATAAGAAGGATAGCACAAACCCCCCATATCCTTTAGATTAATTAATTTATGAAAACTTAGTCTTTCATTAGTAATCAACTCAGTAACAGATATCTCACATTTAATAGTTTTTATTAATGCCCTAGCGACCCACCCTGCTATATACCCTATGATTTGTTCAGCACTTATTGACAGATTATTTTGATTGTTTAAAATATTTGATAATATTTCGACATTATTATCGGCTGTAGTATCACTTACACGACTTTTGTTTCTTTTAATACCCCTCACCCGGATGTAAGACCCACCACGTGTAACTTTGTGCTTTTTAAATGATTCACTACCATAAATATCTGCTATAGAAAAATCTTCATCAGCATTTACCAAATCTTGAGCACTTCTGCCAGCAGTCCCATTTATGTTTTCAACAGCCGATGAGCACGTAAGCAGGGGAAAATTATCAAGTGGTATACAATTTCCCGAGAGAGAAGAACGCAGTTCTAAGTGTCCTAACACTTTTCTATAAATTCCTTGGAATTGACGGACATTTGGGTTATTATTATATCCGCCCTGCCGACGAATTATACCGAAAAATAGTTCAAGATGATCGTGGCTGCTTGTGAAGCAACCCTGTCGATATCTAAGCCTTCAGTTCCATAATTTACCAAACCTAAAGTTTTCCTACCATTCCAAACGGTTTGTTGTCGAATAGCCATTTCGTCTACGACTAATGTGCAATAAATATGTTTCTGGGTACTGGATTTTTAATTTTTAAGAACCTCAAACGCTTCACCTGTAAATCCTGTCTCTGCATTTAAGTTCTCATACCATTTCCCTAGAGTTCGAGGGTGAGTCAATGCGTTTTCAAAAACATTTCTCACGTATTTGTGTCCCGCCGGAGAGTAAATGTTTAGAGTCAGGGCAAACTTTCTTAAAGGTGGGTTGAATTTCATCCTTATATTTTTTTCTGCGCTTCTTTTGCTTACTTATTCTTGCAAACAAATCGGCTGCTTCCGCTTTTACACACAATTCTTGAAATTGATCTTCAGAAACATTAAGGTCTTTCTTCAGTTTAATCATTGTCTCCTTTAGTGATTTACATCGTTCCTCGAGTCTTTTGTTTTTTCTCTTCAATTTTTTATTTTCTTTCATAAGTTTCTTTTTATCAAATGATATTTTTCTAACTTTTGATTTTAAAAATGCATTACGAGGCGTATCGAAAATTGACTCCATGTTAGTAACATTTATGTTTTGCAGGGAGTTTGGCGAGTCGGATTTTAAGTTATTATGATCATAGCTCATAGCCTCCTAAAACAAAAACATTATAATTTGAATGCATCCTTAGTAATTTATATACAAACATTTTATGGTGGTCCTGTCTATATGTATAGTCCGTGAAAAACATACTTTTATATGTTAACTTAACAAAATAAACTCACAGTACCTGAAAATAGGGTACAGCTCCTGCTGATATCCTTCTTAACCCTTTGCTGGTTGTATATACATCTTCTAATTTGAAATGTGCTGAGCACAATCGACTATGCTGACCTACTAAGCGGAAAAGCGGTATCTAAATAAAAGCAAGTTTCGAGATAATTGGAGTTATGTAAAAACAGTTTTTATTTACTTTATATATTGACTTTTTTGCTTATCAAATAGAATTTATATATTATATTGGATCTATTTGCTACCACAATAGTTAAAATATAAAAAATGTATGTGGATATACCTTTTCATGAGATACTGCTTCACCGCTTAGTAATTATAAAATTAAAATTGGAGTTACCGCTTTTGCGTTAGCTCTTTTCCTACATGTATGTGTACAAAAAATTGTAGCATGCACTTATGATTTCGGCTTTGGAGCGTCCGAACAACCCTTCATACCATAGTACAGGAAAAACAATCAAACCTTTTCGGCCTTGACCAGTCGGCACGAAACTTTCGTTGTAAACCACTATCCTGTGGGTAAAAATAGTAGTTTTGAACATATCTATCCTGGGCAGCATGATAACTTTTTGTAAGTCGGCACTCACTGTCCAATTTATATTGCTCTCTTGACATGTTTGCCCGTTCATTATGATTTGCCCACTTTGTGCAACCTGAACAGTCTTCTTGAAGATTTTCTTTGGTATGTGTATTATCGTGCAGACGGAATTCTTCACAGTCCTCACACTCTTCGTGGCCAAGTTTTACAAAAGAAATATTTAATTCTGTGACCACTTCTCGGTATTTGTCATAAGATACGTTGTGAGAGGGATTTTTTTCTAAAAAGTCTGCGCATCGCATTGATTGACAAATCACTGGGTAAGTATAAACGATTGGGGGCGTGTTCACGCCTGTAATGAGAAATGCTAGGCTCGAAGCTCATTATATGTTCCTTAATAGGATTAGAGTCAATTTTATTGTGAGGAGTAGCTCCCAGTCTCTTGTCTACTGGCGGTGCAACCGTGTCCATGGAATTGGCCAAAGCAGTCTATAAAGGTTTGTCATTAGATGGTTCGTAGCCCAAAGTTGTCAAAAAGAAAGTTTTACATACTCCGTACGTTGTACCAATCCCGTCTTTAAGTGAATAACTGTAGCTTATTTTTTTCTGTAGTCCTCTGATTCAGGTCTTATTACTGTTCTTTGTTTCACAGGTTTTGCTGAAGTTTGATGCAGCATAAAAGCCTTCCTGTCTTTGTCACTTAAATTCCAGAAGCTTACATTTATAATTTTTCGCTGATCCTCTGATATATTCTGGGTACATAGCTTTTTGCAGGAAGCTGGACAGGGTGGTTTCACGCCATATTTCTCTCTTATCTCATTGTTTTTCGCTTCTTTTCTAACTTTGAGTGGTTGATCGTATTTTTTTTCTTTTCCTAATTGTAAGATCATATGTAATATCATCAGTTATCTCATTTTGTGCCAGATTCTCGGTGTCTCTAAGATTAGCGCTTCTTATAACTTCGTTTCCCTGGGATGAATCCTCAACTGATTTTTCTTGTTCAGCACGTGTCACACTTGAATTATTTATAAGTAGTGTTAGGAGTATAAATTGTATTTTCGGAAACACTAACCATTATTTGGTCTGTATCAACTTGAGAAATAAAGGATCTTCCTTGATCATTTGCAGTCTGTGTGATCAGAGTTTCTGTACTAGCGCTATCTAAATTATCATAAGAACAAAATACTGGCGATGATATTTCAGTTAAATCATTATGTTCAATAATCGGCACAGTTGTTAGTGTAATCAAAGAGTTCGTGGATATGTTATTATTCCTAGTTTCTGTGTTCTGATCGTCTTGACATTGATTGAAATATTTACCGTTTGATGTAGATGGGCCCGATAAAAAGTTTTAATCTTCAGATTCGAAATAATTTGACGAATGATTAATCGTAGCCAGTGATTGATTTGTACTGTCGTATCTTGAAAATGGAAGATCATCATCTGAATCAATATTAGCCCTTCATAACTCAACAACATAAAAACTAAAAAATATTCAATGGTACGGTAGCAAAAAATAAACAAAGAAACACGTATTTTTTAGTTTAAAGAAAATTTAATCAGGGGGCTATTTATTAACGATTTTAGGGAGTGTGACAGAAATGTCACATTGTGGTGAAGTTGGGTATAGCGGCTTCCGAAGGACCAATAAGCGTTGTGTAGTTTTGGCGGGAAAATATTGGACGACACAGCTATCGAGTAAAATGGAGAAGGACTTACTTGGAGCACTGGATGGCAGGTGGGTGCAACGACTGCCGACGTGGAGGTTCACTCGTTCTTCTGGGTTGCACTCGCGCTCGTTAACTCAACCGTGTCGGCCAGCACGTTATAAAGTTTATATTATAGTATAATCGGTAAAGCGGTTGCGGTAGCGGTGTTATGCGGTCGGCTGCTTGATGAGAACAGTGTGAATCTTCTTGGCGACCTCTATCAAGTCGCTGTGGGATGGGGGTAGGATTGGAAAAGGAACAGGAGTATGATTGGCTCAATACTGTGGTCCAATATGAATTCTACCCTCAATATGTGAGACGCGTTTGGATACATGATACCAAAATTTTATATTGCTAGCTTGCGTAAGCATCCTGCCCGGCTTTGAGGATATGTAGTATTCTCAAAAGGGAAGAAATTACATTAAAGCGGATTGAAATTAAATTAAAGCGGACAAAAAGTGAAAAGTAATAATTAAAATATGTGAACTACAGCTAAATTAGATTTTTAATTACGCGGTGGTATTATTGAGAAGGTAAAGGACATAGTTTAACAACGGGTCTTTTGAAAGAGCCACTGCATGTCTTCACCATTGCAACGCGGGTTGTCCCATCCCTGCCGGGAAAAATCTCGGTGATTATGCCCACTGGCCAACGTAAAGGAGGGACATCATCCTGATGCATGAGAACCACTGTACCAATCTTAATATTCTCGGCGGCATTCAACCATTTTTGCCTAACTTGCAAGTTATGTAGATATTCTATACGCCATCTTCTCCAAAAGCTACAAACCATTTGGTCAAGCAATTTTTTGCGGCAAGTTAGAGGTTTCGTCGTTTCGGGAACGTTCACGACAGGCAACGTAGTCAACGGAGAAGCCATTATAAAATGAGCGGGAGTAAGCGGTTCTGGGTACGGATCCTCATTCAGGACACAGAGCGGTCTGGAGTTTAAAATTGCCTCAATTTCAGTGAGAACAGTCGAAAGCTCCTCATAAGTAAGAAGTTAGGAACCGATAACACGGTATAAATGAGTTTTAGTAGATTTAATATTTGATTCCCACAGCCCTCCAAAGTGGGGGGCGCGGGGTGGAATCATTTTCCACTCTATGCGGTAGCGGTTAGCAAGTAGTTCTTGCAATTGAGCCTTGGCTCCAACGAAATTTGTTCCGTTGTCGGAATATAAGTAAGAGACAGGTCCTCTGCGGGAAATGAATCTTTTAAAAGCGGAAATAAAAGTGTCCGATGACACATCGGTAACTAATTCAATATGAACTGCTTTGGTAACGAAACAAATGAATAAGCATATGTAAGCCTTCTGACTTCTTTGGCCTCTGCGTCGACATAAGGTTACTTTGATGGGACCAGCGTAATCCACACCAGTATGGACGAAAGCTTTAGTTTCTTGTACGCGACAAGCGGGTAAATCAGCCGTCTTTGGACTGGCGTGAGAAGGAGAAACCTTGAAACAAGAGTTACAAGCGTGTACCCTTTGTCTTATGACACCTCTGGAAGAGAGGATCTAATATTTTTGGCGTAACAGAGAGCTAAGAAGGCTTACACCGGCATGACAATGAATGCGATGATAATAGTCTATTAGAACATGTGTAAAATTATCATGTTTAGGTAAAAGCGCGGGATGCTGAGCTTCATAAGGAAGGTTCGCATTTGACAACCTGCCACCAATTCTAATTATGTTATGCTCGTCTATAAACAGATCGAGTTTCTTAAACTGTGAGCGAAGTTTTTTACTTTTAATTTCGTCATAAATATCTAAAAAATGAAATTGTTGAATACAACGAATTAAATAAATTTCAGAGGTAACTAACTCACGGACAGTAATTGTCTTATGTGGCTTGTTATAATGTATAATATGTAAAAATCTCAAAATGTATACAATTATGCGCAATATTTTATTTAACGATGTAAATTTTTGAGAAAGGCTATATATCAAATTAAGTTCTGATACGGTAGATACTAATGTTAAAGATTTATTGTTAAACTCAGGCAATTGCTCGCTGCATGAGGAAACAAATGGAGTGATAGGCCACTCAGCAACTGGTCGCAGAAGCCACTCGGGGCCATGCCACCATAAATTATGGTTTAGTAACTGTTCAGGTAGAAGACCTCGAGACAGACAGTCACTAGGATTTTCCTTTCCGTTAATATGGTAAAAATGTTCAGGATCAAGATTTTCCTGACATTTAGCGACGCGGTTACTAACAAAAATGTTCCACTTGTGAGGTGAGGAATGAATCCATGAAAGTGTAATTGTAGAATCGGAAAAGGCAAATATTTTATTAATAGCGGTGCGAGAGCGGTAAGTGTCATAAACTAATTTAATTAGGTTAGACAAAAGAACAGCGGCGCAAAGCTCTAGACGAGCCAGAGATACGACCTTGACAGGTGCAACTTTAGATTTAGCACACACCAAATTTACGTGTGTGTTACCATTTGTGTCAGTGACATGTAAGTATATGACGCAGCCATACGCATTCAAGCTGGCGTCAGCAAAACCTACTATATTTGTCACGCAACCCATAGTAACGGCTACATGACGCGGCAATTTTAAAGAAGAAAGTAGAGGCAGTTGCTCTTTAAATTTTTGAAAGTGAAGTACGATAGAATCGGGTGGAGTTTCATCCCAATCTGTGTTTAATTTCCATAATTCTTTTATGAGTAATTTTGCGAATAAAACTACAGGAGCCACTAGACCGAGAACATCCCACAGACGGGCAATAGTGGAAAGTATGGAGCGTTTAGTACAACTTTTATCTAACTCCGATGTAGTAAAGGTGAAACAATCCTCGGAAGGAATCCATTTGAGTCCAAGGATCTTTAAATTATCCCCGTCAGAGAAGTTAATAGAAGAGCGTTTGGAGTGTGGAATAACCTCTAGTAATTCCAAGGAATTACTTGCCCACTTAGTAAGTTCAAAGCCCCCAGCCTTAAATAAGGCGATAAGCTCAGCGGAGAGGATCTTGGCCTCCTCCAGAGTAGGGGTCGAATTAGCCAAGTCATCCATATAAAGCTCATGAGAAGCGACAATAGATGCGCGCGGGAAGCGATGTTTTTCATCCTCTGATAGCTGGCGCACAGTGCGCATGGCTAGAAAAGGACTGGGCTTGAGACCGAAGGCAACTCGGTTAAATTTAAATTCGCGAACAGGTTCAATAGAATTAAATCGAAACAATATTTTTTGATATTTTCGATGATCATCAATAACCTTAATTTGAAGATACATCTGTTTTATATCAGCTGTAACGGCAATAGGAAACAACCGGAAGTTTAAAAGTAATAAAAATATGTCAGCCTGTAAATTCCGCCCTGTGTGCAATAAGTCATTCAATGAAACGCCATTATGAGACTTAGCGCTCGCATCAAGGACAATACGCACCTTAGTAGTTTGTTTATCATTCCTAATAACAGGGTGATGCGGTATATAATATCCTATAGTCTGATCAACAGAACTAGGTGCAATTTCAGTTAAATAATTTTGATCGATATACTCTTGGATTATTTCGTTATAACTAGCGCGCAAAGCAGGGTCGCGAAGCTTAGTTTTTTCCAAGTTAATTAAACGTCGATAAGCGACAGCATATGAATTTCCGAGTGATTCTGGATTTTTACAAAATGGTAACGCAGTACAGTACCTACCACTGGAGTCACGTGACACAGTAGAAGCGTACAGCTGTTCACATTCCTGTTCAGCGGGGCTCATAAAGGATTTTGAAGGTATTTCTTCGATATTCCAAAATTTATGTAAAGATTCGTCCAACGACAGAAAACAATGAGAATCATCTGTATTTAACGCGGTAGTAAAATATGAAGCGGTATTTAAATCAACGAGACTGTTATTGTTATTAGATAAACTAGAGGGTATCTCACCCATAAGAATGTAACCAAACACGGTTTCAATAGCTGATGGCGCGGTAGGTGAGAGAATTTTATTATGAAGTAATAAATACGGAAACAGCTTTGCCCCTAGAAGCAATTCAACCTCGCCGGGCACGTGCCATAGGGGGTCAGCTAGCGGTAACTCGAACAAATGTTGCACAGCAGAGGTGTCAACAAAGTGAGATGGTAATTTATCCGTTATACAATCCATAACAAGAGCGGTTATTTTAAAAGAATTTGTTTTATTTTTTGCAGTAACTGTTATCTCCACGTAACCTATGATAGGCCGCGAAGAGGTTCCTACACCTTTTATAAATGAATTTGAAAGTGGTATAATATTTAATTGCAGTTTCTTACAACAAGCTGAAGTAATTATATTATTTTGCGAAGCGTTATCTATTAAGCACCTTACAGAAACGTATTTGTTATATTTGTTATCAACATAGACTTGCGCGGTAGACAAAAGAATCGTAGGGTGGGTACTCTTCATGCCTACGCGAGAACGCGCACAAAGCGCCACCTGTTGTGAATGCGCGGAACTAGATACAGCGTCAGCTGATATCGATCGCGGCTGTGAACTTTGTTCCAGATGTCAAAGAGAATGATGCTTTTTGTTACATGTCCTACAAGTGTGTATAGATTTACACTGTGAGGCAGTGTGCGTTGCACTAAGACAGTTTACACATCCACGTTTGTTTTTAATAAAATCCAAACGCGAACCGGCCGATAGTGCTTGAAAGTTTGGACAGATGTAAAGCTTCCAATGATCCTTGTTGTTACAATATAAACAAGTTTGGTTATTATCACAAGCAACAAAAGTATGCACTGTACTATCACGTGACTGATTACGATAAGAATTATTTTAATTATTGTTGTTACTTAATGATGCGGTCCGAGAAGAAGTAGATCTATCTAATATTTTAACTTGTGATTTTATGAATTCAACGAAATCCGTATAAGTAGGAATCTCCACATCTCTCATATGCATCTCGAATAAATGTATGATAGCAGGATCTAACTTTTTTAATGCTAAATTTAATAACATGAAATCCTTTAAGTCGTTAATTTTTAATTGTTCTAGTGCCGAAACAGACGCATGAAAACTTTCAATAAAATTATTTAAAGAGGCGGAATTATTAATTGCGGGTTTGATATTTAATATGTTAGACATATAGTGTGAGCCTAATGCTCGTTTATCTTGATACTTTTGAACCAAACTGTTCCAGATAGACGCATAATTTTCACCTGACGGAATAATTCCGGCGGTAATTTGCAATGCGTTTCCTTTTAGATTACCAATTAAATATTGCACACGTTGAGAATCTGTAAGGTTTAAGTTGCTATGGATATTTGATTTAAATGATTCATAAAAAACAGGCCAATTTTCAATTCTACCGTCAAAGAACGGAATCTGAATTGATGGCAGTTTGACCGAGCATTTAGACTGCGTCGCGATATCGGTTGATGTTGAGTCATTCAATGACCTTGAGGACTTCGCTTCAATAAGTGAACGTATTCTCTCGACACGAGTGTAAACGCCGTCAAATGATATTTGACTGTTGTAATCAATTGTATGATCAGGATTTATTTGTAAAGAATATGTATTTATTTTATCTATGTTATTAATAAATTCCTGACGAGTAACTGAGAGTATTTGAGTGTCTGCCATAAACGTCTCCGACGAACGAAGCTCAATACTAGTTACATTTATTTTCTTTGAAGTTTCATATAGTGATGATAAACGCTCAAAGATTGCTTGGTTTTTAGCTTGCAGTAATTTAACTTTTATTTTAAGATCTTCCATATTGGAGTAGTTCTAGAAAGTACAGCGGATAAAATAATTTAGGTGTAGTGGGTAGACTTCTACAATATTTTTTTTTTTTTTTTTATCATAAGCGGGTGTAAGATTATTGCGGTTGAGTATAAGTTGTAGGCAAGTTTGCCGAACTAACTTACGATATTTTGCGGTTTTAATAATTACCTATGCTATTTCAATGCAACAGGCGAACTATTAAATTGGTACAGTAGTTCCCAATGAATAATGTACCTAGCGGGGAATGTACGAACGTCAGTATGCGTTCAATATGGCGGTTTTTTGAATTTAGGTATTTGACCTAAATCCTAGGTATGAGACCTATGAATGCTGATTCTATGAATCCGACTCGAAGGACCAAAACTTATGGTGAAGTTGGGTATAGCGGCTTCCGAAGGACCAATAAGCGTTGTGTAGTTTTGGCGGGAAAATATTGGACGACACAGCTATCGAGTAAAATGGAGAAGGACTTACTTGGAGCACTGGATGGCAGGTGGGTGCAACGACTGCCGACGTGGAGGTTCACTCGTTCTTCTGGGTTGCACTCGCGCTCGTTAACTCAACCGTGTCGGCCAGCACGTTATAAAGTTTATATTATAGTATAATCGGTAAAGCGGTTGCGGTAGCGGTGTTATGCGGTTGGCTGCTTGATGAGAACAGTGTGAATCTTCTTGGCGACCTCTATCAAGTCGCTGTGGGATGGGGGTAGGATTGGAAAAGGAACAGGAGTATGATTGGCTCAATACTGTGGTCCAATATGAATTCTACCCTCAATATGTGAGACGCGTTTGGATACATGATACCAAAATTTTATATTGCTAGCTTGCGTAAGCACATTGTGTCATAACACTCCTCTAAGACGTATGGAATGCTTTGAAGCAGTTGTTTTGCTTGTTGTAGCACAAGGCAATTCCACATTTCTCACAAATCGTCTGTGATACGCCAGCACAGTTGGGATATTTGCACCTTATCCTCTTCTCAGCCCATATAGGCCAATGCCCCACCTGATCCTGCCGCACAGCTGCTGGGGGTACATACTGAGCTGGGCCTTTATGTTTTTTGGCTTGTATGTCTTGCTCAATGGTTCGCCGTTTTTTATTGGCTTTGGTCCCGAGCTTGCACAGAACCAAGGCAATATCCTGACGAAAATCAGCTGATTGCAGCATTGGGTCTTCTTTTTTTTTGGCCTTATGTACTCTTTTATATAAGAGCCAGGCATTGGACATAACAAGATCTAAAAAATGATAGAACATGCGAATCTGCCATCTATTGCTTCGCAGGCGTATTTTGTACCTGCCCATGATACTGTCGATCAAATCGACACCACCCATATGGCGGTTGTATTCTCCTACGATATGGGGTCGGTCGATAGTCACGTATCTTTTGTTCGGCTTGTCGTATCTTGAAACCTGTGTCTTCGGTAGCTCTCCCACGAAACTAGAGGCGAGTGTGACTATTTTGTTATCTTTCCAGGCTACTGTCGATATCTCTGTGCCTTCCAGGTTTCCAACATATTCGACCGAGTACCCGCGTTCTTTTTTAGATATTTCCTTGTCTGTTGGTAGTTTGCAGTCAGGTATACGATTTCGTCGTATGGTTCCGAGACTAAGAACGCCTTGTTTGGCTAAATATTCCAGAAGCGGCAGAGACGTGAAATAATTGTCAAAATAGATCCGGTAGTTTTGATTTCTTGGTATTTCACGCGAAAGCCTGACGACCACATTCGATGCAGCACCCAAGTCTGGCTCACCAGAAGCAACCACTTTTCAGCTCCTGTTTCAGGTTCAAATTTGTATGCGAATCCGCTCACGCCGCAAAGGACATATATTTTATATCCCCATTTATTTGGCTTTTTGGGATTGTATCTTTTCAAATTCTGCCTTGATTTTGTGGAGCAAATCTGCTCGTCTACACATAGGTATTTTTCTAGAGGGATGCTCTGGCAGGTCTCATTTAGTTTTTTGACTACTGGTCTAATCTTGAATATTCGGTCATGATCAGGGTGTTCTCGTGGAACATTTTTTGTGTTATCATTGAAATGAATAAATCGCCTGATCTTCTCAAACTTGTTGACTGCCATTGTTTCCTTTACTAAAGGTGTTCCTATACAACCGTGCCAATGCTTCGTAACCCTTGGAAGATGTACCAACGACATGATATACACTAGTCCAATGAACTGTTGAATATCGGTCTCTGTGACACGAAAACTCATGTTGGGATCTTTTTGGACTATGTAAGGATTTGTTTGGCTAGCAATGACTTCAATCAATTCTTTGGGAAATAGGTTGAAGAAGAATTGGATTGGTGTTTCGAGGTCTAAAATCTCAGGCGACAAGGTTTCATCACCTGTAAAACGTAGCTGTGGCTCGTTTAGTTCAATATTTTTCTTCCTCCAGCGTACATTCAATTTCTTTTTGGTTTGACGACGTGCTGATGGTCCTGGCTGAGTAGAAGAAACGGGAGAGGGTGGTGGAGACGAATTACTGCCACCGCGCTCCAGATCTTCAATAATACTATCAATGTTCATACCTTCAATTTCTTCTGCAGTTTCATCCTCGAATGGGGGTTCCAAATCCGGCAAATATTCGGGATCTGCCACGCTGTCGTCATCGTCTTCAAACCCATCCTCACTGGCCTCATAGTCCAAAAGAAATTGTTCAATTTCATCTTCTCCTATACTTCGGGAAGTCATTCTGTGAAGAAACAAACATTAGGTCAATGTACTATAACATACGACCCTTGTTCTGCATTGTGACAGAAATGTTACAAAGAGAAATTCAACTCGAATTCTCACAAATGGCTAAAATTATGCGTTACCGACAATAAACAGTGAAAACCATGAACTTACCTACTAGAATCACCAAACAAGCCGCAATTATTTTGTTTTTTTATAATATTTTCGATTTTTGAAAACTACGCAACGTCAAGTCCGTTGAATTGTCACCAACTAAAGTTTGAACGAATTTTCAAATTACTAACGCCATCTGTGTTTCACGATGTGTACTAGAAATGCATAGAACGGTTTGTAACCGTTGTGATACATTGATGTAAAACGGAATAAAAATAAGATTTTGGATTTTATAAGGACTTCAATGGTTTGTTACAGGACTGTCACATGGTGATATAAAGGGTTAGGGAAAAAGTCGGGATCGATAGTTTGAATATTACGTTGTAATTGTTTCGATTCCTTAAACCTTTCTCTCAACGCAATGTTTTTTTGTGCTAACAGCATCATCATTTTCGTATTTCTTTGTGACATGGTTTATCTGAAACAATATTCGTTTATTTAAATTTGACTACCTTATGCCTTATAATTAAAACAAATCTAAAACTAAATACAAAATATTTGGGAAATAATTATACGGGGTTAGTTTTCAATGACCGGTCAAATTTTCACAGGGTGTTCTACCCATGAATATGAACCTTTCACTATGGAACCGACGACCTAAAATCACGAAAAGAAATCAGCTGTTTCATACATTTTGGTAGGTATTGAACTTTTGTATGAAACAGCTGATTTTTTTCGTGGTAACACCCTGTGAAAATTTGGCCGATTATTGAAAACTGACCCCGTATTAAATGCAACTGCGTAATGTAAAATACTAATTGCTGTTGTGCACAACAGCAACCGTGTGGCTGGGAAATTGTAATGAGGAATCACGTATGTTGTGGTCTAGCAAATAAAGTTCAATTTCGCTATGTAATACGACTGCGCGTATGCCGCGGCCGCAAGAAAGTTTTGAACAAAATGAGTTAAATCACTTTTTGTAAATGATCATGATTGTATTATACTAAAATTATATTTAATAGGACTTACCTGATTGTCAAAACACGAAATTACACCACTGAACACATTAATTCACAGATTTTTACTAATTTAACACAGGAATTTCAAGATTATGACCTCTTTGCATCGAAAACAAACAAGTTATGACACGAAATTGTCAACGGCAAGGATAAATCACTGTAAAATGTATTAGAAATTCGATCGTATCAATCAAACCATAAGGGCTAATTTGATTTGCTGCTGTAACCGTATCTCATATAATCAAAATGATTTGCGGATCAATTAAGCATTCTAATACTAAGCGTCATAGCGGTAAGTCAGCACTTCACGCATTATACATATTTGCCGCTTATCGGCTTAGAAACGTTGCTGTTCTTTTTTAAGAGATTTCGCGGTATTTAAATATACGGCTGTTTGCCTACGTAACATTGATATACCTCTAATACCCTTAGTGATTTAAGGTGAAACTGAGATAGGGAAATCTTTCTTAAGGTTTTTTTATATGTTTTGAACAAGATACCGCTAAAAGGCTTAGTTCATTAGATGCGTATTTTTTAAAGCTATCCGATGGCATAAAAATCAACATTACAATTTTTTTTGAGATACCGCTTTTGCGCTAAGTAGGGCAGTATGTACAGTAGGTGTCCAATCAGGTTCCTGTCTTTGTTTTCGGACAACAACAAGCCACTTTTGTTTCCTTAATTCATCTTTAGGAAACCTGAATAATAAAGAGTATTAAATACAACCATTATGTATCTAAATATAAATAATAAATATGATAACATGATAACAAGCCTTGAAATCATAACCGTGTGCTTTGTCATAGTCGAGTAATAACAATAAAATATAGTGATTCTGCACTAAAAACTACACTCTTTCGTTGGGTAAAAAAATAGATGGCGTTAAAAAAAAAATAGTATTGCGTAAAATACAATTATAAGCAAATATTAATTAAATCGACGTGCATTTAAATAACCACGTTCACACAAAAATATAAAAAAATAATATAATAACAAAAACATAATACAATAATCATGTTTTAAGAAAGTGTTGCTAACCTTACACAACTCGCACATGGCGTTCGGATCGTGTCTCTCCCGCTTGCTTGTATTATCCATCTCGCTCTCACAAACATGGCGAAGCAAACATTAAAATATTATTGTATTTGCTAGCTAAATAACATTTTTGACTGTACTTACGAGTGGTAAGTGATCCCATGTGTCTTATGGATAGGTTACACAGTGCGAGGAGCTGATGTGACAGTAGACAGCTACTGTGTCTATGTACTCGTATGACAGTAGCTCGACTCGCCTCGCTCGGTCACACTATGCAAACTGCTGGCGTCGCTCAAGACAGCTACTGCATCAGTGTACTCGCATACTTCGTCTGTATCATGTCTCGTGCAATGTTGTCGCAAAATACACGTTTAATCACAGTACATACCACAATAAAAGCGGTCACGAAAATACTTTGTGTTGAAATACTTAGAATTGAAAAAGCTATACAAAAAAAGAAGAAGAAAAGACGTATTTGGTTCAGAAATTGGCTGCAAAGGAGCAACGCATACAATACTTAAAGAGCTATATTATGAAAACCCCCGAGAATATAAAGCGGTTATGAGAGAGACACTTGAACAAGTGGAAATACTTTTAAATTTTATTGCTCCAAAAATTCAACGTGATGATACACTGATGAGGGATGCGATACCTGCAAGGGTGAAGTTGGAAATAACCCTAGTATACCTTTCTTCAGGGATATTGTATAGACTGTTGTCGGTATTTTTCAGAGTTTCAAAAGCATCCATAATTAAAATAATACCAGAAGTGTGTGCTGCTATCAATGAAAGTCTAAAAGATTATATCAAAGTAAGTAATTTTTATTATTCATAATCAAATTCACAACGGATTTGTTAAAGTTTATGCACATATTAAACGTGAACTTTACATAGTAATAATACTTAATAACTACAGTACTACATAGGTTATTTCGTTACTTTAGAGATTGATATTGCTGCAGCAAGTACATCATTATTATGGAGTATAGATTGTGAAGATTGATCCTGCAGTGGCGTAGAGAGTGCAGATATTGTAGGTTGAACAGGTTGATAGTTTACAGACATTGTTGGTGAAGGATTTACTGGAGCTCCGGCTGCGAACCCTACAGGCTGTGGTGATAGCGAACATTCACTAATGAGTATAGATTGTGAAGATTGTTCCAGCTGTGTAGAGAGTGCAGATATTGTAGGTCCAAGAAGTTAATAATTTACAACAGGCTGTGGTGATGACGTATGTACATTCAGAACTGTAATTAGAAGGTGAATACACAATTCTAGCACAGAGGGCGCTCTTACGGTATCTAGAGAGTATCGCCTGTATTTCATCTGTCGCATCAATTCTATCAATCGAAGGTAACTGTTTAAGCTGAAGTGCTACATGTCTTCCAATAACATCACACTCATCTTCTAATTCTCTTGGAACCGGGGCAGATACGTTTTCTAAACTGTTATTTAGTTCTTTGAGTTCATTCACGGCTGCTTGAATTTCAGACCGTTCTGATGATAATTTCGTCTTTAATTTTGGAGTTTTTGGTGGCTTCACCACTTTTGTATGAACGGCGTTGTTGCTATTGTCACATCAATAGCATCAAGGTCCTCGTTATGCGTGGCCTCGTTTCCTGACGTTGATGCAACGTTGCTTTCTGACGGTGATGCATGATGTGGTTCCTGAAATTAACATTACTCTTTTATTTTTCAGATACCGAATGTGGAAGAATGGCAAGATATAGAAGTAGGATTCGCTTCGAGGTGGAATTTCCAGAATTGTTGTGGAGCTATTGATGGAAAACATAACAATTCAAGCACCACCAAATTGTGGCAGTGAATATTATAACTACAATGGAACAAATAGTATAGTGCTCATGGCCGTCGTGGATCACGATTATACTTTCAGATATTTAGATATAGGCTCATACGGTCGTAATGCAGATGGTGGGGTATTCCAAAACTGCTCTTTGTATCCTTATCTAGAAAACAATTTATTGTTGCCTGAAAATGGTATACTAGTTGGAGATGATGCTTTCCCTTTAAAGCCGTATTTACTAAAGCCCTACAAAATACATTGACTACCGCAGAAAAGATTTTTAATTATAGATTGAGCAGATCAAGAAGGATTGTGGAGAATGGGTTTGGCATTCTAGCATCTCGTTTTCGTGTTTTGGGAAAGCTAATTCAAGTTAAAGAGGAAACTTCGATAAAGATCGTCTTATGTGCATGTACATTACAGAACTGGTTACGTATCACTGCATCAAGCACTTATACACCACCAGGAACTACCGATTATGAAGACATTATAAACTCTCAAATCATTCTGGGGCAGTGGAGGTCCGAAATGAATGAATTATCAAGTATTCGTCGCTCGAGAATCAATAATAGATCGAAAGCAATAGCAGAGAAAATGCGCGATAAATATGAAAATTATTTAAATGGCGAGGGAGCAGTTACCTGGCAAAATAATATGATTGTGTAATTAGAAATAAAAAACTTTTTCTTTTAGATTAATTATTTTCATAATATAATCAATAGAATCGAACCATTTGATAGATGGTTTATAGATCTCATCAGTGCCAGATCAACTTTTTTTGCTCTTTTCAATAACTCCTGGTTATACGTAGAACGTAAATTTTTGATTTTTTTTGTAACTTCAATCGTGTTTTGTAAATTACATCCTATGCGGATGTATTCTAACGACGCTTTACGAAAATCTCTGTTCTTATAATTAGGATCCAAACAATTCCATAACTACGTTTGATCCTTGTATAGCTCCACAAACTTAATATTTTGATCGGATGTCCACCTGTCCGCCATTTTGACGCCGAAACAAGAACCACTGCACCTGGGGTGGACCCGAGCGTACGACCTACTGTCATTTCGCAAAATCGTGCGAGTTGACGACCGAGCGGCGTGCGAGTGGCGCTGTGGGGGAAGGCGAGTAGCGAGTAAAAACAAAAAATGTTTAAGTAACTCGGACGCGAGCAACTGTCCCACTCGCACATGACAATACTCGGTATGATGCGGTCACACAGTGCGAGTAGCTGCACCTCAGTAACTGACTCGGTCAGCTCGCATGCCAGCTCGCACTGTGTAACCTAGGCTTTATTGTTCTTCCTTGTATTATTAAAACACTGTTTAGCTACACAAGAAGTCATTTTGATGCGGATTTGTTACAAAGATCTGAAATTATTGAGTTGTGTGATCGTCGGCCGTTCCGTGCGTCTAAGACTACTTGACGTGTGCGACTGAGTGCCGACTACGGGCAATCACTTAGTTGGTCAAGACCACGCGCTGTGACAAGTCCCGTATCTTCCTCCTTTCAATACATCAATGATTTGGGAAATTTATTTTTTTATTAGGTACTGAAGATACGGTTAGGGCTCTGAAGACAGGGGGGCTGGCAGGGACTTCTTCAATAATGCGCGTGAGAAATAATCTTAGAAATATATTCACGTTCTACAATTTGATTTGAGAATTCTTAATCCTAGAATTTTACGCATGCACCATGACGCGCTATGGAACACACACAAGCGGAGCCGTCGCGGGGTACACGCGAGCCGCGAGCGGCCATTTCCTCCCGTTCACCAACAGATGTCGCGTTTTTTTTTTTCTTGGGATTCGATCGTAGATCCATCAAACGTCGATAAGTGGCACCGCTTGACCCTCCATCGTAGCTCCAGCAAAGGTTGACAGATGGCGCCTCTTGAAAAGTCCATTGTAGTTCTATCGGTATTCGATAGATGACGCTGCATGACGTAACATACCGGCCGCCTTGGAAGGTCCGTCTTCCAACTAAACAGGAGTCACGCTGGCTTCGTTGGTGGAAACCGGCATCGGCAGTGGGCAGATTTTCGAAGCAGCACGCTTGATTGTGCCTGTTGATGTCGGATTTCAGCAACTCTCGAGATTCCATCCTTCCCTGGAAACAGATCAACTATCCTACCCAATCTCCACTTGAGTGGTGGCAGGTTTTCTTCCTTGATGACGACAAGACTGTCTTTGGTTATGTCATCTTTCTGGTGTGCCCACTTCGTTCTACGTTGAAGCTCGACTCATATTCTTTGGACCACTGTTCCCAAAAATGTTGTCGCAGCTGTTCGACCCGATGGTAGCGACAGGCAGGAGTAGATGTCGTCTTGAAATCCTCACTGGCAGGCGCAGTCAACGGCCGGCCAATAAGGAAATGAGCAGGTGTGAGTGGAAGAAAATCGTTAGGATCTGCGGACATAGGTGACATAGTACGGGAGTTCAGGACGGCCTTAAGCTGTGTCAATACCGTACTAAACTCCTCGTAGGTTAGCTTGGCATTACCTACGACCCGTCTCAAGTGATACTTGCACGACTTCACAGCTATCTCCCATAAACCATCAAAACTGGGTGCATAAGGCGGAATTAAACTAAATTTTATGTTATTATTACTAGCAAAATCAATAAAAAAAAACTAAAATTATCTTTCAAACCACAAAATTTTGAGGTTACAATATGGCGCACCTGTTTTTTGCAAATAGCCTCCCATATTACACCAAGTTCAATCGATAATGTATTTTTTATGCCAGTACTTACCTAAATATGGATGGAACAGAAAAGTTGCAACGATCTTTTACACAAATGTAAAATAACACTTGTTTATAAATAATTTTTCACAAAATTTGCAAATAATTTTTCACAGAGCGTTAACTTGTACCACTTAAAGTTTTTACCAAAAACTACAAGTGGACTACAATAGTATACTGGCTATAGACAGGCAACTCTACCGTATTTTTTAATATTAGGAAGTTGTCGAACTCAGCGCCTTCTAGTTTTTGGTTATGGGAACTAATTTATGTGAGTAAATAAATGTATAGCTAGGTGAGCTGCTGGGTGAATTTCAACAAACGCCATTTCCTTTATCATATCGGTGTACTTTTCCAACCATATATTTTTTGTTATTTTTTTCAGGTTTATGCAATTTTTAGGATATTATATATCTCCAAATTTGGGTATATTTAATATCCTAAAGATTACATAATACCTGAAAAAAATAACAAAAAATATATGGTTGGAAAAGTACACCGATATAATAAAGGAAATTGCTGCACTGTCCGATCCTTTAGGATATTAGGTATATTGTATGAGAGATTAGTATGTCCGCAATATACAACATGCATACGCACTACATAAACGAAAAAAAAAAAACTACAGAATAGTATATTATATCATTATATTATCACAACATCAAACATTAACAATAAGATTTTGGGTTCGCCTTTTTCGTCTTTTATGATTTAGGTAGTGCCGATTAGCCTTTTCTTTCATTGGATCGTTAACATCCCAGAAGGTTCTTTTGCCAATGAGAACATTATTGACATCTTTTCACAAGTTATTAATAAAAAACATTGTGCTTTTATTTATTAAATAATTTCGTAAATTATCTGCGTGGTCTGCACAATTAATAAATGATAAACTTACATTTATATTTATGACTAGCTGTGCCCGCGACTTCGTTCGCGTGGATGTCGGAACTTAACAATATATTTTGTGTGCGTCGGTTGGCGCTTCGCACTGTTGGAGGATACCGATTCAAATCTTTATTTTTTATTTAGGCTAGTGCTTCTCTATAAACAACATTAGCTGTGGAACCATCTGGAGCGTACACAAAAAGGTTATTGGGGTTGTTTACGCGTGAAAGCTACGTATAGTTGACCATGGGAAAAGCATCCAATACTTAGGTCCACCCCCGCAACGGATAATGTCTGGCCCTCAGCTTTATTAATCGTCATGGCATAACAAATACTGACTGGGAATTGCACTCGTTTGAAAGAGAAAGGACAGTTTTTAGGAATAATTGGTATTCTTGGAATAAAAACAATATCACCGGCACCGCAACCGGTTAATATTTCAGCTTTGATAATGTTTTGCTGCAGATTTGTGACTTATGAGCAGAGTGCCGTTACAAAGTTTGGGAGGACATAAATTTCTGAGGAGAATTATTGGAACACCGATTTTTAAAACTATTTTGTGGGCGAGAAGTCCGGGTGTGTTGAGGGAATCCAAAAATTCTACCGAGTAGTGCGTGGCGTCATCTTCTTCCATAACTGTATTTATAGAGGTGTATTCTCTACTATTCCCGGACACATGCATCAATAAAATTTTAATCAAACGAATGTATTCAAAACTAACTACGAAGGTACGATACGAAGTAAATAAAACTACTTGATTCAAATAGCAAACTATTATTTACTTCGCACTGCACTTTAAGATCGAACGAATCTACCCAAATCAAAAATTTCGAAAAACAAAACCATTTAACGTACGTTTTACGACACTATTATGACCTTTTAAAAACTAACCTTTTGAAAGACAGAACTTTCAAGACACCTACTAAACTCAAAATCACCGCGATTTAAAAAATGACGACACAGCACAACGCCATCTATCGAAGTGCTATTAATATTCAATACTGCACGCAGTTGTTCAAAACATTTTTTAGGTGAGAACTGATTACGATGAAACAAAAAACTCAATGTTACTTCAATTTATAATTTTTAACGCAAATATTGTTGTGTATAAACGTTAAGTTGTAAGACCAAGGACACATTAACACACATTAACTAATTTTGTCCATAGATGGCGCTGTTTTAATATCTAATTCTGAAACATAAATTTCTAATTTACATTTTTTAGGTGTGAACTGATTACGATGAAACAAAAAACTCAATGTTACTTCAATTTATATAATTATTAACGCAAATATTGTTGTGTATAAACGTGAAGTTGTGAGACCAAGTGCACAATAACACACGTTAACTAATTTTACTTCTGAAACACTTTAAATTCAAAAATCTTTTGATAGACTGAACCGATTGCAATGAAACAAAAACGAAATGTTACTTCAAGTTACGCTAAATCGTTGTGTATAAAAGTTATCTACATTGATTTCGTACATTTTACGTAATGCTCGGATAACTAAACATACAAACAGACATACAGACAAAAATTCTAAAAATGCTGGAAATGGGTTCTATTAGTTGTCCTTTAACACCCTGGCTATATTTTTTTATTTTATTTTTAATGTACAAAAACTTCTTTTCTATAGTTTTATTATATGTATAGATTAGTTTAATATATACTGAAATATGTTTTTTAGTGCAGTGCTCTTTTAAAATTTCGATGCATATACACACATCAAAAGTGTCTAGGGATCAAGCATTTTTATGCGGATTTCTTGAGATTGAGATGTGGCTTTGTAATAAATTTATGATTATATAAATTTATATGGATCCTTTTTGGTGCATTTCATAATTTGAAACAGGAACTGTTAATCAAATTCGAGTAAAAGATGAAAATCAGCTGTCAATATTTTCCCTATAAAAACATACAACGCATTGAAGACATTATTAGTGCTACTGTTTCCCTACTACTGATTAAAACCAACGTTATTATGGAGCGGCGACGTCATTTAAGCAGGGAAGAAATGCTCAGAGCCGTGGGAATGATAGAAGCTGGTTCCCGGCAACGTACGGTGGCTTTAGCTCTGAATACAAGTCAGAGTGTTATCAGTCGACTTTGGACACGTTACCGAAGCACTGGTACCGTGGCTGAGCGCCATGGAGGACGGTATCGCTGCACCACACGGAGACAAGACCGATACATTCAAAGCCGTGAGGCTTCATCACTCTTCAGGGAACTTAATTAGCGACCAAACAGTCAGAAACCGCTTGCATGAAGTGAACCTTCATTCCCGAAGACCGCTACGGGTACCACCTATAGCAATGCACAATCGTAGGATTCGATATCAATGGGCTCTTGAACACAGAAATTGGGCAGAAGAACAATGGCGTTTCGTGTGCTTTTCTGATGAGTCTCGTTTTGGTATGAGACCGGATACAAGACGTATACGACACTGGAGAACCCCTGGACGCCAACAGCGATTAAAATCCTGCCAGGAAGTCCATCCTTATAGTGGTGGAACCATCATGGTATGGGCGGGTATTTGGATCGGCGGAAGAACTGAGTTGATTTGGATCAGAGGCAACCTCAACGCTCAAATTTATGCTGAGACGATTGTATCTGACGTCATCGTTCCTCTACAAGTGCAAATCGGTCCCTTATTTCAGTTAATGCATGATAATGCACGACCGCACACCGCAAGAGTTGTAAGACAGACTCTCGCCGCAGCTAACATCAATGTCCTGCTCTGGCCTGCTCAGTCGCCAGACTTGAACCCGATTGAGCATGCATGGGATATGCTACAGAGAAGAGCTCTGCCGAATATGGAGGGTATCCAGTCGCAAGAAGACCTTTTTTTGTTGTTGCAACGAACATGGGCGGCCATTCCACAGCGTGATTTGGATGAACTCATTTTGAGTATGCCAAACCGATGTTCTTGTGTTGTTAGTGTTCGCGGTAGAAACACGGATTATTAATTGTTTAAGTTACCCAATAAAATTTTAAAGAAAACTGTTATTTCAGTCTTTTTTTCGAACTTTAATGTTAGTGGTTCAAATGTCAAAAATCCCTTTATTAGGAAAATGGCAAATTTCTTTATTAATGCAAAGGTGACTTGGTTTATCGTTACTGTGACAAACGAAAACACTTTATTTGATGAATCCTTAAAGAAAATTTTAATTAATATCAATCAGGAGAAAAGTTATTGCAAAAATATATGTTGATCCCTAGACACTTTTGATGTGTGTATTTTCCACTTGGGCAAAGAAATCAAATAATGCTCTTGTAGGATAGCACAACCACTTTTTGTTGCCAAATTCTTTCTTTTTTATATACTCATGGAAACTTTGTAATTCTTGTGCTTCCATAGAGTTTCTATTCTTTTTTGCAAGTTGTGCTATCCACCCACTGCAATACCATATTGCTGCGCTTCTTTCAATAAGCATTGGAGTTTGGCTCTGTATTAGGTCGTCTGTATTTACCATCGATATAGTTAAATGATCACTGTCAATTTTATTTTCACATTCAATTGGGTGTGTGTTTAATGGATTTTTTTTAAATATTTAAGGGATTGGAGACAAATACCATCATCTTTCTCACAATTTGACCCAACTGAATGTGAAGACGAAATATTATTAATTAATAACGTTTTGAAGGCGCCTTCAAATGCATACGACGTAGGCATGATGTTGCTGCAGCCATGAGCTCTAATTGCCCCAAAAAAGTTTTCCAATGCATCTTGATTGAAATTGCGCAGCAATAAAGAAGTAATTCCTTTGGAATTTAAATAGGATACAATTAATTTAAAACCTTCTATGGTTTTGATCCCACTTGACAATGAAGGCACTACTCCTTGGTTATTGGCATTACAAAATTTCATAGATTTCAGAATCGGTAGACTATTATTCCACAATTTGTGATGAGGTGAGCTTGGGGTCACTGCAGTCCTGTAAATTTTTCCTCCTCTTATCGCGCTAAAACTACCATTGACGCAGTCGAATAAATTATCAAAAAACATGAGAAGATCTGCTGTGTCCGTACTATCTTTTTCAAGAACTCCACATCCTGCAAAGAAGAAAAAATATATTAACAAAACTATTGTAGTTGGGTAATTTTTCGTCTAATTTCTTGAATATCTCTGTACAATTTAATATTATGAAAAAAATATTTCTGAGATTCTTAAAATGAGCCTTTGATTTGATATATCATTACAGTTGAAAAACTTTTTTTTATTTCTTCATTGTGAATTCAAAGCAACCCAATTTCTTTTTATTTATTTTTGTGACACATTCATGTTTGGTTCACTGAAGTACATATGTGTATTAAATATCAGCTGAATTGGTCTAAATTAGGAGAAAAATTACTATGACAGACAAACAAGCCAACTGAGTGAATGTCCTATAAGGGTTTTTTCATACATAGGTTCCGAACCCTAAAATTAACTTTCAAACATTAACAATGAATTATTAATGAATAAATAATAAACTGCTTACCTGCCATAAGAGTAAAGTCGTCAAAAAATGTAACATAACGGACTGGAAGATATAACACACAATAACACAATAACGCACTGGAATAATGTAAAGGTCCATGTTCACATGAAAATAGGTCAAGTAAAATCCATTTTAAAATATTATGAATTATTTATTTTCTCATGAAATTAAAATTTAACCATGCACAGATTACAGCTTGCAAGTTTCGTGTTTGCGAAAGTAAACACAAAAATAACGCAACACAATATTTCAGAATTACCTTTATCAAAATAATGTGTGCTAACAATAGAAAAGAGTACCAATTAAAGTAGGTACCATTAAAAAAAAAAAACAAATTTAATTGTAATTTATTATAGTGTTTATAAATCAACAATACTATAGGTACCTACTGTAATTATTGCCACCTATTACGGAGGATTGTTTAGGTTTTTTTTTATTTGGAAGGCTGACCCATTTGACACCACTCGCACACACAGAGCCGTATTTTCAAGAATTTTAAATAAGGTGTGTTTTTTTTTTATGTAATCAATACTCCACTGCAAAATAATATCATTTTAATAGTTAATGATTAAAAAAACATTTATTGTGTGTTTTTCTGATAAACTCAGCTAAATAACTACAATAATTTGTTTTTGGGATGAGTTTAATAAATGCCACAATAGAAATTTTTGATAATAACTTATCAGTTTTCCAAATGATTACATTAAAAAAATGCTTTTATAATTTAAAACATTCTTAAAAATACGGTCCTGTGCGAGCGAAAGAGGTGACAAAAAGGCCACTTAATTTTTAAAAAAGTATCTAAAATAAACTAAATTAACAATCAAAACTATTATTAAAAGATTCATGACAAACTTTTAGTTTTAAGATGGGTCCTTACTTGTAAAGTTATTGATTTTCAAGTTTAAAAATGAGCATCATAAAAAATATATTTTTATGAATTAATTAAGTATTCAAATATCGATAAAAACATAATCTTCATCGCTAATTAAATACTCCTTACGTTTTTCAGTATATTGTAACAATGTAATTTTTTTTACTATTGATTCTGCCGTGACAATGTGTCGATCTAATTTTTTTGTAACAACGAAATGGAGTTGTGGCTTCTTTTGAGTTTTTAAAAATAGCACTGTGTAGAAAGTTTCCTGATCTGTAATATTTATTTTTTCTACGAAACCAATATAATATTTCCAGGAATTCCTTTGCAAGTACCTTACTAACACACTGTCATTTGTTTGTAATTCCATATTATTATCTGTTCGTATGTCTAATGGTGTCGTCAAAACCGATTTTATAGTAACGTCTTCGGTCTTATCCTTAACATGTTAGTCTTATTAGTCTTATTATCTTTTTCATTTATTCTTTGGTCATACTCTATGTTTAAATCTTTATCTATACTTATATCTGATATATTATTAATGTTTTCTTGTTTTTGTGTCATCTTTTCATCATCATTGAGATCAATATTTTCTAACTCTATGCCATTATTTTTCTTCACTTGTATGTAACGTATTTTGCCTTTCAGTCCTAAATAAGTTGACATCCTTCTCTTCATTTTTTATTTTTCAACAACAGAACCATCTACCATACTCTTAATAACGCGTTTAGAATTATTATTCCGTGTGGTTTTGTAACACTGTTTTAAAGAATCTACTAAAACATTCTGCTCCAGAAGTCGTTTTTTTAACTTTTTCCTTTTCTTCTATGGATATGTTTGGTAAGTTTTGCTTTATGAAACTATCTGCGTTTTGACAAGGGGTCATTTCGTCATTTTCTTGAGAAACTGTATTGTCTGTATGTTGTGTTACATTATTTGAATCGTTTTTTAACTGTTCAATATGTTTCAGCAATTCTTGGTTTTTCCGCTGCATTGTGTTGATTTTTTTTCTATATGTTTTCATTTCCTTAAATATTGCTTTTACTTTAGCTTTTAATTCCGTGTTTTCCTTTTTTAATCTGTAATTGATTCTATTAATTCTTTTTTGCACATTTTCAATAATATTAGATTTCTTGTTTTTTTTCCTTCTTTTTATCCTCTCTCCATTTTTTTCTCATTTCTTGTTGTTCTTTCTCAGATTGACAACCAGTGATCCTTTTTCTATTTCTGTTTGTCTTTTCTGCATTTGTCTTTTTAATCGCTTCATATTTTTCAGGGTTGTTTCGTTTTAAACGGTCTCTATATTGTTTTTGCATTTCGGCTGGAGTAGGCATCTGTAATAAATATAAATAGAAATAATGAAACACTTACCTAAATAAATACACAGAAGAAGTGCAGAAAGCTAAAATAATTAAAAAATGCGATAAAAGTATTAAAAACCGGTCAAGTGCGAGTTGGACTCGCACACGAAGGATTCCATACCACCATACAATATTTAACATTATTATACATATAAAATAACAGCAAAAATAACGTTTGTTGTGAAATATTAAATATTAATTTTATTCTATTTTTAGTATTTTTTGTTATAGTGGCAACAGAAATACACATTCTGTGAAAATTTTAACTGTCTAGTTATCATGGTTCATGAGATACAGCCTGGTGACAGACAGGACAGCGGACTCTTAGTAATAGGGCCCCGTTTTTACCATTTGGGTACGGAACCCTAAAGACGGACGAATTTCGACTATTAAGGTACCACTAGTAATTATCTATCAGAATAGTACTAGTAACACTCCTTTCTTAACTAGGTACGTCAGGATGACATTACCCTTTTTTATTTCGCCGGAGTCGGTTATATTCAATTCAATTCAAAACGTTTATTTAGGACAATAACAATCCAAATTTTGTTAGTAGGTAAGTACTAGAGATGCCACGAATATTCGGCAACTATTCGGTATTCGGCCTATTCGGCCACTTTTTTGCTATTCGGTATGTGGCCGAATACCGAATAGCAAATCATGTAAAAAGCCAGGAAATGATTTCATAGCTAAAACGCCATGTTCCAGAATGAACTCTGGAGACATCCAGTGCGCAGTGAAGCTCAGAAAGCTCTCGTTATTGTGCTGGCATGTCCATATATCAGATGTCACTGATAATGCTGCTGCCTGTAAAATACTGCCTTCTATTTTAGCACAAATTCTGTTGTATATATCCGGAACAATTTTCTCGGTCATGTAAGTGCGACCAGGTACTTTATAATGGGGCAAAGCGTTTGCCATAAGTCTCTGAAATCCAACTCGTTCCACAAGTGACAATGGTTCGTTGTCCAAAGCAATCATTTCGCCAATCAAGTAATGATATTTTATTGATTTCGGATCATTAATGTCCCAGAGCAATTTCCTTTCTGATGTTTCCTTCAAGGTGAGCTGCCGTTCTTTTGATCTGGACGTTCCAGGTTTTGCTGACATCTTGGCATCGGTAGAAGTAAAAGTACCGCCCATGTTGCTGACACTTGTCGATGGAACATTAATTAAAGCAGCGTATTGGTCAGCATGTTTGGTTTTAAGATGGTTTTTTAAAGAGGTTGTAGCTGTAAATAAAAGAAAATGAAATTAATTATAATTAAATAAGTTATTTTATTTCCCTTATCTATCTTATAGAAAATCAAATAAATATAGGTATATAAATAATTTCTCATAAAACTTTATTCCGAAACAACTAGGGCAAATCGATCTCCTTTCTTTTGTAAGTAGGTATCTACAAATAGGTACAGTACAACAACAAGGTAAGTAGGTACGTAGTTTAAGACAGAACCAGTTAACAAACAACCACCTACCTACGTAAACGTATTAAGTGAATAAAACTCTTTCGAAACTATTAAATTAACCTAACGTTTTACTTTTTATAAGATTTATAAAACAACAACGTTGTCTAAACTTTATTCACTTCAACAAAAACAATAAAACATAACAGAAATTTAAATACGTTTTACTTACTTGCTTTCTTTCCTTCTCCGCCTCTTGAGATCTTGATGCTACATAACAAACACTGGGCCAGTTTATTATTTTCACTACAAATCATAATATTCCCATATGGGCGATTTTTTATTAACCGGTGTCATTTTGTAAGCCTTTTGACGAAAAAACAATTGAAAATGAATTAAGGAACAAACTTCTTAGCAAAATAGTAATTAAGTTTCACATAACGTATTATTTATAAACTAACAAAGCGCTCCGTGACGCGATTTACTCGCAATTGAAACAAATACAAACAATGTTTGCTTGCACCCCACCCGCGCGCGCGCCGTCGTCGCCTGCCGCGCGAACGCAACGAGAAAAACAGGTTGTGACTTGTCTTATTCCAGCTAACGCGCCCCCACCAAGCATTCGGCGGCCGAATATTCGGCGCTTCGGCCGACAGCGTTGCCGAATATTCGGTATTCGGCCAATTCACTATTCGTGGCATCATTAGTAAGTACTATATTTTAAACTATGTTAGTATACGTAATATATAAAATCAAATCAAAATTAAATTATATCAAAACAATATGGTTATGTGTACAGTCTCCTTTATAAAATTCCAGTGTGTGACATAACAAACACCATAACACACATAACGAACTGGAACAAACACACTCGAAAATTCTAACCTCAACATTGAATACCGGTCACAAATCGAGCGCGATTTCTCTAATAAAACTTGATATACTCAGGTCATTGACTACGAATTTCGAATTAGGAACCTAGTAAACGATATCTTTGTACTTACCGCGTAGAATTCCTAGATACACTTCCCGAAATATGCGCACTAAATATGGAATTTACAAATTTTTACCTGTCTCGACCACAAATGAAAAAAATATGTCAAAACTGACATTTGACAGTTACATTAAGGTGTTGCCACATCAAAATTAGGTAAGTGAAGTTGCCTACTGTTGAAAACCAAAAAATCCACCCCTTGTCGAATCGGAATAACACACTGCATTAACTTTTGGAGACACAAATTAGAATAGGTTTTTTGTTCACTAGCATTGTTATTATTACAATAATTTACACATTATCGCACAGCATGTTTATTGTTGTAACAGTATACTTTAAATTTAAAAGCATAATGCTATTTTTTTATGCAATTTTTTCGTCCTCTTGGTAGATAGGAGACAAATAAATTTATAATGCAGCTTTATTTTGTTGATTTCAAAAATATTTTTATTTTTTAAGTTTAAGCCTCTCGAATATTCTGGTTAGTTCTACATTATTCTAAGCATGATTATGAATACATTATAATATAATAATATTAACAAAATATTTGTTAGCGCATGGTATTCACAATTAAACATGGGCTCACCTCAACCCTTATAAATGTACAGTTTTTTACGACCTTACCCATAAATCCAAGAGCTACTCCAATAGATTGGCTGAACACCTGGGTGCAATGTTTAACCCTCATTTTCGGGACTAGTGCAGGCAACACATGATGTGCTGTTAGTTTAGGCACTAACTTTTCGCCTTTATAACCGGGGCACCTGTTATATAGGTTCACAATGTGGTCCCATTTCGCAATGCATTCTTTGCCTTTCATGGTAAATTTAAGATTTTTAGTTATCAAATTATTTCTAATTCCCTTTATTAGGTGAGGTGGATCAAATAATGGGAAAATCTTATCCTTGTTTACTATGAAAAACCCATCTTTACCTTCCTGTCCATTGCGTAAAAATGTTTCTCGTGTTTCATTTAGCAATGCGTTTATAGCTGCCACATTGGAGGTGCCTTGGTCACATACCGTAGCTACGATTTTCAGTCCCGTTTCTTGCACTTTTTTTATTACAATCTTTATCTGATTTTTTAATTCAGTTGTTTTGGTGCTTCCAGTGCAATAGTAAAAAGCCAAAGGCTGCTTGTATTTTTTTACAATGCCTCTTATCATGAACACTAAAACATGATCACAATATTCTTTTTCTGATGTATAGCCATTGTTAACAAATCCTGATATTTCGTCATTTTTTTTTATCATATGAAATGCCCGTTCCAATTGCCATCTCATCAAATGCTAAACAGCAGTAGGGTAGGGTGGGGCTTAAAGGTCCATTTTACGTAAATTGCCTTGTAACTATTTATGTGTATGGTTCAGAAAAATATCTTTTTTAGTAATGGATACTGCTATCCTTCATTTACAAGAAAGAACAAGTGAACATAAGTAATTTCTGTCTATAACCCAGATACTTGCATTTTTTAAAGTCGAGTCGAATGGTGGCGAATGAAAAAAAAAGGACCGGGGCTGGGGTAAATAGGACCAGTATAATTAAATAATTTTTTAGGGTTAATTAAAGCAAGTAAATAAATTAAAACAATTTTAAATCAACCAGTCTTTATTATAATTAAAATAAACAAAACAACTTTACTTATTTTAACCTATGGCACAGCATTTCAGTCTTAATTAGTCCAGCTTTTTGGTCCAAAACCTAAGGTAACATTAAAACAACATAACTTTTTTACAATTACTCGTCATCTGAATCGCAATTAATACATATATAGGTCAAAGATGACAGTGAAGGATTAACACACTTCTCGTGGGACCAACTTTGCAATTAGAACATTGCATCCAGCCTTCCCCAGGAATGCTCTCTGTTGGAAATTCCGTGGACTACTCAATTAAATAACATATTAGACTCCAAAATATATTGTGCATCACTACAGGCAAAACGATCAGCAGTACAAGCACGTTTATGAAAGTGACATCTGTCTAGAAAACTTATTCTATATCAGCAGAGTTTATACTGGGACACATATACGAACTCCATGATGTGTATTAGGCACATACCAACATCATTGTTGTAATTATTTCCAACACTGACCCTTGAACCAATATAAACTCTTGTAAATCACATTACACACGTTGAACACTATAAATAATCTAAGCATAGATACATCCGCTGTCTAAAAAATAATAAAACATTACAACAGCAAAAGACATAGCAAAAGTATAAATTTATCAAAGTATCCGTCACATATAAACAGTAAATATTCAAAACTATGTGATACGGATCTAAAACAAATTATACTTCTGCAAGTACCTATACCTTACTTACTGCTTAGAACCATTATGTCATTTATTTAACGATATAAATAAACGACATACAAACTTATCGTGTTTTTCCTTTGCCAACGGTTTCGTTAAAACGTCGGCCACCATTTCATCAGTAGATTGGTATTTTATAACGACTGTACCTTCCTCAACGATTTCCCTGATGAAATGATGTCTTACGTCAATGTGTTTCGTTCTGGCGTGGTACATAGAATTAGTGCACAACTTCAGTGCAGACTGATTATCATTAAACAATGTAATCCTATACTGTACCCCGTAAATTTCGAACAGAAACTTGCGTAGAAAAAGAGCCTCTTTACAAGCATCTGACAGACACATATATTCGGCCTCTGTGCTTGAAAGAGCCACGGTTTTTGTTTTTTACTCTCCCAAGAGATGGTAGAATTTCCCACTTTGAACACATAGCCGGTATATGATCGACGATCGACCTCATTTGACGCAAAATCAGCGTCAGCATATGCAATAATATCCAACCCTGACTTCTGAAAAGTTAAATAATGATCAGGCGTACCTTTCAGATAGCGAAGAACACGTTTTGCCGCCTTCCAGTGAGTCTCATCGTACGCGTCGTTGAACTGGCTGAGCGAGCTTACAGCGTGCGCAATATCCGGCCGGGTACATACCGCTATGTACATCAGACATCCTATCAGGCCTCTGTAGTCGTGCGTACAATCCTTTTTGTAGATTTCACGAGCTTCAGACCTGCCTCCATAGGTGTTTGTGCAGGTTTGCAATCTGACATATGAAATCGTTCTAGCACCTTCTTAATATAGCTTGACTGGTCTAGAGTTATTTCCTTGTTCTGTCTGCAAAGCCTCATTCCAAGAATGTGATGTGCTGGCCCTAAATCTTTGATTTCGAAGGCCTTCTTCAATTCTTCTTTGATTCCTGCCGTATCTCGGCAACCAGCTGAAGAAAATAGCATTATGTCATCAACATAGAGCGCAATTATAATCATAGATTTCCCGCTCGACTTGACATAAACACAAGGTTCGGAAGATAAACGTTTGAATTTCATTTTGCTCGTCAAAACGCTATTTATTTTCTCATACCAAGACTTCGAAGCTTGCTTCAGTCCGTATATGGCCTTATTCAACTTGTAAACTTTATCTTCTTGGCCTTTAATCTTGTAGCCCTCTGGCTGTTCCATAAAAACGGTTTCTTTTAAGTCTCCATTTAAAAACGCCGTTTTTACATCCAGATGCTCGATATTCATGTTATGTTTTGTTGCCAAAGCTAGCAACGTACGTATAGTAGAATATCGTACTACAGGGGAGAACGTTTCTTCGTAATCAATACCGTATTTCTGGGTATAACCTTTTGCAACTAGGCGCGCTTTGTACCTCAATATTTCCCCGTCAAGGCCAAGCTTTCTTTTAAAGATCCACTTGCATTTGACAGGCCGTTGCTTCGTATCGCGGTTAATCAGAGTCCAACACTTATTATCGATGAAGGATTTATACTCTTCCGCCATCGCGGCTTTCCACTTACTCGCTTCTGGGCCATTCAGTGCCTCGCGTACTGTCTGAGGGTCCCCCGTGTCACTGCATACAGTGCGTGCCACACTAGCTGACTCAAACTCACTAGTTTCGTCCGTAGAGTTCTCGTAGTCTTCCAGTGTGAAATCTCCTGGGAGGTACGTCTCATCCGCAGGATCATCTGGGCTCTCACTACTGCTCTCAGAATCATCTATCACAATGGTCCTGTTATCTTGACAGTTTTCGTTAGATATTTCTGCGGGTTCTTGGGGTAAATCGGGCAAGGCGGGTTGCACTGGAATATTATCGGCGACAGTTACATTGTTTGGAAACAAACCAATCTGAGTGTAACGTGAACTGTCATTCATATCTGATGAAGTGTCATTCCAAAAAGCATGTTCTAGAAAACTGACATTTCGCGCTTTAATGATATTATTCGGGCTCGCCGGATCTATCAATCTGTAACCCTTTGACTCGTCACAGTATCCGACAAAAATATATTTCTTACTTTTGGGATCCAATTTGTCCCGTTTGTGCTGTAGGGCATAAGCTTGACATCCAAAAATGCGTAGGTAACTCAGATTCTCCTTTTTACCTGTCCATTTTTCTTCCGGTGTACTCCCCATCACAGCCTTAGTTGGAGAGCGATTCTTCAGGTAGACGGCGGTGTTGACCGCTTCTGCCCAGAATTGCTTTTTCAAGCCTGCTTCCTGGAGCATGCACCTGGCTTTCTCCGTAACGCTTCTGATCGCGCGTTCCGCGACTCCGTTCTGAGCCGATGACCTTGGAACCGTGGTCTGATGTCGAATCCCATGCTTCTTCAGGAACTTCTTTTCGCAGTAACTCCATGCTTCGGGTGTTCAGATGTGATAGACGACGGTGCCAAATTTGTTGCGTTGACTGGCTTCCAGTAGCAGGGTACTGCGGCGTTTGCTCCACGCTGACGGCAACAGGACGACTGTCATCCTTCAGTTGACATGCCGGCACCGCTTTGCTGTCACCTGTACCTACAGATAAAGACGAACACATGGCCTGCGAGGATAGCTCGCTACACGAAACAGAAACAGTTTCAATGGCATCAAGTTCATAAATACCATCTCTCAGAGTAGCTGTAGCCAAAACCTGCCCGTTGTCATAGACTGTACACACGCCAGAACGAAACACAATTTCGTAACCTTTCTTATCCATCGCACTAACAGATAATAAATTAGCAGATAACTTAGGGACTAAGTACACATTACTGATCGATCTCACACTGTTGTCCTTTAACACAGCTTGCGCAGTTCCTTTTCCAGCTGTTTGCAATGCTTCACCATTTGCAATTAAGACCTTCTTTGGCTTTCCAGTTGTAAAATCTGATAAAAACCTGCGATCATTGCAAAAATGTTGCGCCGCACCGCTGTCGACGTACCAAACGTCTCGCTTGACGCCTGCGGCCAACGCTGTGAGATGCGCCTGGCCTTTCCGGCCACTCTTCTTGCCGTCAGAGTTGTCAGGACAATCCTTCTTGATATGCCCACTCTTTTTGCATCTGAAGCACTTAATTCGTTAGGGTGCTTTCCGGGCTGCTAAAGCCGTAGCATCTTCGCCTTTCTCATCGCGTCTTGCATTTTCCAGAAGCAATTTCGCTTTGACATTTTCGCTTGACAGTGACGTGTTCGAATTTTCTAGAGCCATAATCAACGGGTCGTAATCGCTTGTCAAACCGCTGAGTAAAATCACGGCCACGAAGTCATCTTCCAAAGCCGCTCCGATGTCGCTCAGTTGTTGCGATGTATCCATAACCTTATTAACGTATGCCTCCATACTCGCACATTCGCTTAATTTGGTGGCGAACAATGTGCGAAGCAATCCGAGCCGTCGTGACAAGCCTCGGTCTTCGTATGCCTTCTGAAGGTTGCTCCATGCTTCGCGAGCCGTCTTGGCATTTCTAATTTGTGGAAATACACAAGGCTTCACGTTTAAAGCGATTTTTGCGAGCGCTTTCTGCTGTTTCTTGGCATCTTCGTTTTTATTTTCAGTTGTGCCCACACAATCCCAAAGATCGTCATGAATGAGCACCATCCGCATCATGAATTTCCAGGATGGATAATCTTGGATCCCGGATAATTTTTCAATAGAAACATTCTGAATGGCCGTTGCCATCTTTTGTTTCCTAGCGAATAAATTTTGAAAATAATTTTACGAAAACACACGCACACACTCGGAAAACGGTTATTAGAGTAGCGAATAACCACGCTCTGCTACCATGTTGGAAATTCCGTGGACTACTCAATTAAATAACATATTAGACTCCAAAATATATTGTGCATCACTACAGGCAAAACGATCAGCAGTACAAGCACGTTTATGAAAGTGACATCTGTCTAGAAAACTTATTCTATATCAGCAGAGTTTATACTGGGACACATATACGAACTCCATGATGTGTATTAGGCACATACCAACATCATTGTTGTAATTATTTCCAACACTCTCCAGGTATGATTCACAGCACACCAAGCAAATACATTCCTCTTCCGAACTAGAACTGTCCTCCTTTTTATCATATAAATTTTTTTCTTCACTTGCTTTTTTTTCTTAATAACTTCCTTTTTTCGGGAAACAGTTTTCTTTTTCTTATTCTGTTGTTCTAAAAGCAGCGCTTCCTTTTCCGGTGTGTCTGTTAAAATAGCTTTCTTGCGTCGCTTTCTTCCTCCTGTTCCCTTACGAGCTCCAGCCTTAGGGTAAGGTCTAATAGCTTCAGGAGAAAACACGTTACTCGTAGATGTTGATGGCTGAGACTCATTGAAAAAGGATAGAACAGCGTGGGAAGTTGATGGCTCTGGCTCTATCATACCAATAGTGCTAGCAGACAGTAATGGATCACTTGATGACAATAAGAGCGAAGCGGTAGATAAATCAGCTGCTGCTGGGTCGCTAGGTATCAAACTTGGTGATGTGGATGAAATAGGTGGATAAGTTTCAATAGCTGCCGGTAACTCAGAATTTGTAAACGTCTCAGTAGACGTAGAATTTGGTGCCTGTTGATTATTAGGGTTTGGTCGATCCGTAACATAGCTTGGAGCGAAGTCCGATTCATTAAAAACTTCTCGATTGAATGGATACGCGCCCGTTTTTTGAAACCCATTTGAAATATTGTTGGGAGTTAGCGCCAGAGGTAATGCAGTTCGAACTATTCCTGGAAGGTCGTATATTGTCATGGTTTTGCCGGGATTATTCCGCATCCATGCATCTTGTGCTGATGACAAATACTTTTTAAGTGGACCGAATACTGACACATCTAAGGGCTGCAGCTTGTGCGAACAGTGGGGTGGATATGAGAGCATCACTACTCCATTATCTTTGGCTAGATCCAATACAGGCAAGGAGAGGTGAGAACAGTGATTGTCTATCAGAAGCAATACAGGAGAATCTTTAGTAGGTTTTACATAGCTAATGAAATGTTTCATAAATTGCAAGAACTCCACATCAGTCATCCAGCCGCTTGCATTTCCTGCACCTATGCATTCTGCAGGCCCATCTCGCACAAAATGATCCTGATATTTCTTCCTAGGAAACACAAACAATGGTGGCACGGAACCACCAGTTGCTGAAACGGCAACCAGTAATGTAACGTTGTTTCCTCTTTCAGCGGATGTGACTGATCCAACGTTGCGTTTCCCTTTAGCCGCTATAATTTTGGAGGGTTTGGAGACAGTTGATACGCCCGTTTCATCGGCATTCCATATTTGAGATCCTCTAAATTTGTGACGATCCATGACCTGTGCTAATTTATCAAAATACTCTGCAACATTCGTTCGGTTAAAGGAAGTTGCCCTTCTCAAACTGGTAGCCTCTGGTTTCCTTATGGAGAGACGGTCGTTCCTTGACAAGAAACCTTGTAACCAATCTTTGCCAGCCATTTTATTTGCATGCCATGTATTTGGCATCTGAAGTTTATATTTCGTGGCACATTCATATGCGAAGCGACGAACATCTTTGGGTCCTAAACCATGAAAGATTTGAGCAAGTGTAAGCAGATACTCACTGAGAGAAGATTCCTGTTCAGCGTTAAATACTAGTCGGGGAGTCCCGTAACCAAATCGTGGTGATTCTGGATTTTCTTTTAGGCGTGCAATAAATCTTATTAGAAAAGTTTTACTAATTTCATAGTCACGACAAACTTGACGTATGGATTTATTTTCGTTTGTGACTAACTCAGCCGCACGTTGCATGATCTGGACGGACTTTTTACCTCTATCGGTGGTTCTCTTGTAATTCCGCATTCTGAAAATAATACCATAACTGTTAAATAAATATAAATTTATAAGATACCTATATGTAGAGTGTCCTCATAAATGTATATGCAATTGTATGTTTGCTTTGTCTGACGCCAGGGGCGCTTTTGTCTTTCCCTTTGACAAGCGTTTCGTAGTTTTGTGCTCAATACAAAATATCGTATCTAAAGAAAGAGTTTTATTGAAATAACACCAAAAGCCAATAATAACATGATATATTTTGTATAGGGTTAAAAGGTCCATCTTGGGGCTTAAAGGTCCAGAGTGGACCTTTGTACCCCAACTGTATGTTGATTGAAGTTTGAGGTTATAGAGAAAAATCTACACAGACAATTCAATAAATAATGGCTTTACGTTAAACTGTATACGTTAAACTGCACCTTTAATAAAAGTTCAGTTCTGTAATGTCATCAGTACAACAGTCAGACTAAAAATAAGTGACATGAAAAAATTTACTTACGTGAATTTTTAGCACCGGGACCGCGTACACTCTCGTCGGCGCTCGCAAGCTCACTGCGCGGGGCCGCGTGCGTACCCCTCCCGTACACCCTTCATACGCCTGTCGTTTATTTCGCCCGCGCATTTATTATCTCTGAGATAGACATGGTGGACCTTTTTACCCGCGGACCTTTAAGCCCCACCCTACCCTATTTAAAATTATCAGGCATTTTACTGACTCGAGTTTTTAAATTTTCAAATATTACTTCGTTGATTCTAGCTTTTAGATTCACCTTGTGTAGTAAATCGTACAGCGTTCTTCTGCTTGGTAAAACGCATATTTTGCTTAGAAAGCGATACATATGCCTTAGGAGACGGTTTGTATAAGGACAATGCCAAAAAAATTTCGTCAAGTGTGAATCGCCTTCCTTTCTTTTTCTTGCCACTTTGAGAGGCTTGCATGTGGCAAAATAACTTTGTAGAATGTGGCATATTCTTACAGACAATATTAAATGCAGTTGTTTTTTTTTTTCATTTTTTGGCCAGCATGTATTTTGTCTTAAAATTCTTCTTATCACTTTCGCATTTTTGTAATTTCTTTAAGATAGATTTAAATTCCTTATGTTGCGCCAAAGTTACCCGACAACCTGAAAAATACATTTTTCTGGTATTCTAGTATATATCTTTTTAGATTATGAGATCTACATGCCTTGACCTCCATTAATACTGCGCTTTAGTCTAATTATGCAATTAAGTAATTCATTGTTTTACTTATGTTAAACTATATACATAAGTACATACTTTTTGATTTAGTTGCCTTTATTTTCTGCTCTGTGCATTGATTTTGGCCAGGTTGTATAGGTCCTGTAAGTTAGATATTCATAGTTATTGTCAAATTGCTTATTTGTAAACATGTTTAAATACTCATGTTATCTATGCAATAATAGTGATTGGAACTTGATTATGATAGTGTATTCAGAGATTACTTCCTACAAACATCTTTATAATATTAATTGGCATTTGCCCGTGACTTCGTACGCGCATATCCCATTTTTCCCATTTCCGTAGGAATTTCGGCACAAATTATACACCAAAACCTTCCTCATGAATATCCCCATCCATTGGTGAAAACCGCATGAAAATCTGTTGAGTAGTTTTTAGTTTATCGCGAACAGACCGACAAACAGACAGACAGACGCGACGGAGGACTTTATTTTATAATATGTAGTGATATAGGTATATGCAGATAAAGTTATACAAACCTGAAATCAAATTGTTTGACTGTGTCGCATTAGATGTGGAAGCTAGGGGCGGCTTGCTGATTATAGCTTCAACGTTTGGTGAAGCAAGGGCTGGCTTGCTGATTATAGTTTCAATATTTGTTGTTGAAGCTAAGGTCGATGAGCTTAAAGCTCCAATGAGTTCTATTCCTGAAAAATAATAAAATATCTTTATTCAATTGAGGCCAAAAAAGGTAATCATGCAACACCTTTGTCTAAATTGTGTTCAATATGAATAAATAAATAAGATTGTAAAGAAGATAAAGACACAAAGTCTATTGATTTATTGAATCAAGATAAGAAACCTGAACAAACAGATCCTTGATAGGTCTTTGATATTGCGATACAACATTTGAGATTTAAAGAGTAATCATGGAATTTCTAGCTTGTTTGTCTCAAAAAAAAAAGATATAAAAAAGATTAATTGAAGTACATTTATTTTTGGTAATAAAAGATATATATATACCCAATGTTTCAAAACCACATTTTTGTAACTGACTTCTTTGGGATGTGTCAGACTTTGACATAACCATTGCTTCACCAAGTGATTGTGCTTTCAGATCTAGAATAATATAAAAATATTGTATATATTTATTATTTGTTTCAACAGACTTAATGTCGTTTTTTGTGGCAAGTAAATACTTTTTCTTTCTTTCTTTTTTTCTTTCGTTGATAAATTTCGAATTCAAATTTCTAATTTTTTATAGCAATCCATAATGTACACATATACTCTTTTGCAAAAAAAAAAACGGGCACCTAAGGAAATTTACGTTCTAAGGTCGATTTGAGTTAATTAAATGAAATTTATTTCTTTGACGTAGTCTATGTATACTTATAATCGTGTAAATTAATTCGCGTGAAGTGAATTGGGGCAATTAAAAGAAAAAAAAAACGATGGATTCTTTAAAACCGATGTACATGCCCAAACAATAAGAAGTGGTCGGCAATAAAGACAAGATTTTTTTTACTTTTTTTAATTAAATAAAGTTACAAATGTAAAAACCTAATAACGAGTGTGACCTCCTCTTGCCAAAATCACAGCTTGAATCCTTCTGGGCATGCTTTCCACGATGTTTTTAATAACGTTTTGAGGAATACGTTCCCACTCTTCTGCAATGACACTTTTTAGCTCCCTGATGTTTTGTGGAGCAGGTTGCACTGATCTTACCCGTCTCTTTAGAACATCCCAGACATGCTCAATTGGATTGAGGTCAGGACTTCGAGCTGGCCAATCTAAACGACGGATCCCAACTTCTTGCATGTACGCTTCCACGTCGCCAGAACGGTGCGGGCTAGCATTGTCGTCTGTTACAGTACAATATCTTTGTGCTGTATCTACAATCTACATCGCAATCTTATGTTCTTTATCGCACGTTCAATATCTATTAAATGTTTCTACTATCTGTGATCAGCACGTAGTCGTTAGTATATAAGATGCACCTTTGGATAATTATAACCAGACTATACTACATCTTTGGTCTCATTTATACCTAACCATATACTGCCAAGAAGTTTGGCAAATTGGTGACCCCGACGAACGAATACGCAGCAAGAAACATGGCGCAACCACCGTGCAAGGCGAACATAAATCAGCAAGGAACACTTGAAGTAGCTGCTGGCACCTCGGTTTTATCCCGCATTCCGGAATTTTGGAAAGACCAACCCAGATTATGGTTCACGCAACTAGAAGCCATATTAGCACCACAGAAGCAAGGAGACGAATACAAATACTGTACGGTAATAGCAAAGTTATCCAAGGAAGAAATACTACAGGTTAGTGACCTAATCACTTCGCCACCGACTACAGATAAATACAAAAACATCAAGGAACGTTTAATTGATTGTTACGAAGAAACAGAACAGCGGCAGTTACAAAAAATACCAAAAACCAAGCTTACGAAAAATGCAAGGAAAGCTTGAAAAACGCGGTATTAACAGCGCATCCTTCCCGCAACGCATCACTAGCGCTCATGACCGACGCTAGTGCTACTTGCGTTGGTGGAGTTTTACAACAAAAATCCGGACGCAATTGGGAACCATTAGGTTTTTTTTCACAAAAATTGAGCGAAACTCAACAAAAATATTCTACGTTTGACAGAGAGCTGTTGGGAATTTACATGGCCGTCAAACATTTTCACAGATTAATCGAGGGAAGAGAATTTACAATATTTACGGATCACCGACCTTTGACATACGCATTCTCCCAAAAACCATCATCAAACGATACACCGCGACGGGTCCGGCAGTTAGATTTCATTTCACAGTACAGTACCAACATCCAACACATAAGCGGACGTGACAATATTACCGCCGATGCCTTATCTCGAATAGAGGAAATATACGTGCCATCACCTATCGATTACGCTGAATTGGAAAAATGTCAATCAACAGATAATGAACTTAGTAAATTACGTGACAATAAAAGATTAAAATTCAAAAACATTACGCTTCCGGGTTCCACAATAAACATCACCTGCGACACGTCTACTGGAAAAAGCCGCCCCTACTTACCAAAGCATTTTCGCAAACAAATTTTCGATACCATTCATGGTATGAGCCATCCAGGAAAAAGAACTACGAGAAAAATGATAACCCAAAGGTATTTATGGCCGTATATGAACAAAGATATCAATAATTGGTGTAGGTCATGTTTAGCCTGCCAGAAATCAAAAATACAACGACATACGATATCACCTCCTGGTGCTTTTATGACAGCGCAACGTTTTGAGCATTTACATATTGACATCGTCGGGCCACTTCCGATTTCACAAGGGAAGAGATATTTAATCACAATCATAGATCGTTGTACGTCATGGCCCGAAATATTTCCGGTAGAAGATATAACTGCAGAAGCAGTAGCCAAGACGCTTTTCGAAGGATGGATTACTCGTTTTGGTTGTCCATTGCGCATTACTACGGATCAAGGCCGACAGTTTGAATCAAGAATTTTTGAGTCACTCTCTCGATTTTTGGGAATACATAAAATTAGGACAACACCTTATCATCCGCAATCCAATGGAATGATAGAGAGATTTCATAGAACTTTAAAGGTAGCGTTAATGACAAGAGAATCCAACGAAAATTGGTTAAAAGGAATCCCAACAGTTTTACTCGGGTTGCGGAGTAGCTTGCGAGAAGACACAGGTTATAGTTCAGCAGATATGACATATGGAACGCCAATACGACTCCCTGGAGGGTTTTTTGAGTCATCAGCAGCACAGTTATCAACGTACGAAGAATTTGTAAAACAAATTCAAAAGGGCATCACACAAATGACGTCAATTCCGAAAAAAAAAAACCATAACCAAGCTATATTTGTGCATCCCGAACTCAAAGAATGCTCACACGTATTTGTTCGGTGTGATAGAATGAAGAAAGCCCTGACGCCGCCGTATGAAGGACCCTACCCAGTAATTAGTAGAACAGATAAAACATTTTGCATTAGAATTAGGGATAAGGAGACAGTGATATCAATTGATAGATTGAAACCAGCTTTCATGATCAATGACGAATCAAACTACGTGCCAGATTCAAAGGATTGCGACAGACATTCACACACGTACGCTACACGATCGGGACGTAAGGTAAAGCCAGTGGTACGTCTATAAAAATCGCTGATAGAAGCAAGTTATTCGTATATATATTAGCATAGATCTTAACATATACCATTAATTCACAACTACTCGTAACAACAAGACATCTAAAATGGGAAATCAAAGTTCTAAGGACCAGATAACATACAATACGGACAGTTGCCTCAATCAAAACGAAGCGGACAAACTCCGTAACCTGATCCAGGAGGACTTACGGTGGGCAAGAAATGTTGCGATGGGACAGATTATTTTAACAATCGGTGCGATCCTAATTTATGGCATAATGAAAACACTGGACAGAAGAATGAAGAGTTTAACGGAAGAAAATAATAAACACTCGTGCAACAGCTAAGTCAAAATTACAGACGTCAGCAAATCGCACCACAACAGGCGTCATCAAATTCCACCGCGTACAATAGCATTATTATTTATACACATCAGCAAATAACTAGTAAGGTCTAGATCAAATTTATATTGTAAACACTATTACCATAATATTTACTTTTTTTTTTTCTTTTAAAGGGGGGTGTACTGTTACAGTACAATATCTTTGTGCTGTATCTACAATCTACATCGCAATCTTATGTTCTTTATCGCACGTTCAATATCTATTAAATGTTTCTACTATCTGTGATCAGCACGTAGTCGTTAGTATATAAGATGCACCTTTGGATAATTATAACCAGACTATACTACATCTTTGGTCTCATTTATACCTAACCATATACTGCCAAGAAGTTTGGCAAATCGTCCATAAAATTGGAATCTTCCCCAAGTGCAGTCAATGTGGGTTGTACATATGGAATTAGAACTTCCATTATGTACCGGTGTGCATTTAATGTTCCATTTTCTATGAACACTAACTCCGTAGGCTCCGTCGAATTAATTGCTGCCCAAAACATAACTGAGCCTCCGCCATAAGGAGTGATTTCTTCGAAACACACTTCCGCATAGCGTTCCCGTGGTCTTCGCAGCACTCGCCGGCGTCGGTCCTCTCCACACAAAGAGATTCTAGCTTCATCAGAAAACAATACTTTATTCCAGTCCTCCAGAGTCCATGAAGCACAGTTCCGAGAAAACTGAAGTCGAGCAACACGGTGCTCACGGAGTAATTTAGGGCCCCGAGCTGGGCAATAACTCTTGATATTGGCAGCCAAAAGCCTCCTCCTTACCGTCCACAAGCTAACTTCTACTCCTCTTACTTCTTCAAGGCTCTTCTTCAGGTCCACACTTGACGCCTTACGATTCCGCAACGCCTGACTCACCAAAAAGCGGTCATCTCTTGGTTCTGTGCATCGTTTTCTTCCCGAACCGGGTCTTCTTTTGACCGAACCGGTCTCTTGATACCGTTGCCAAGTCCTCTGGACAGTTGAACGACTCACATTTAGCCGCTGAGACACGTAAGTTTGCGAACAACCTTCTTCAAGTAGGGCTATAATTTTACCGGCCCTTATCGCTTTATCACTCATATCAAAAAGTGGTATTTAATGTAAAAAGAAAGATTAAATTGTTTAATTTGCAGAAAATATCCAAAAAGTTTTAAAATATCGTAATCAGTTAAAAATCGTTTCAGCAATTTGCGCCATTAGTAAAGCAATTTTAGAATAATCCACAATAATCATTATTTTTCTTTTATTAATTTCAAATTTTAAATTTGGAACGTAAAGAATCATGCCAGGATGCTTCAAATAACATGCCAATACATCGTCAAATTAATAAAACCTATTTCTTGTTCTTCTTCATTGAAGTAGAGAAAAAAATCTAAAGTGCCCGTTTTTTTTGCAAAAGAGTTTATATGTGTGTATTTATTGTAAATAATATTATATTGCTAATAAATATAAGTATTACCTGGGATATGCATTGTTGGAATTGCCAATTTAGACAGTCTACCACTTGGATACTTATGAATATCTTCAAAATGTCTATGACAGACCCATCTGTTGTGATATATATCTTGATGATCCAATGTAGCTATTTCACCACTAATATTTAACATCCAACTTGTAAATTTCTCTCCATTTGTCTCTGGATTCGGAAATCGGTGTAGAGGCACACCTGGAAACGAATGGAACTGCATGATAAACTATTAGGTGCGATAAACTGTACAAACAGTTTTGTAATGTAAACTACTGAATAGTCACTAAAGGATAAATCAAAGTCTGTAGTACTATGGCAATTGGATAGTAAGTGATGGTTTCCTGGGTGAACTAGTGAGTAGAAACAGTTTAAAATTTGAACAAAAACATTCATAGCGACTGATTTACAAGGTACATCATACATTCTGCAGCAATTACAGTAGGGGTATGAGGATATGTAAAACATATCCTCTATCTAAGTTGAATTGTGTCATCAAAATGTCGATGGAGTGCTTTGTCAGCTCCCATAGAAAGATGTTAGAACCACTTTACTTACCGTCTTTCCTAACCACAGCACATCCAGGTACAGAACAAGAATTTTGAGACATGGTTAAGTTCACTTTTTAGCAATTACAGGTCCAAACTCTAAATAGTGCCTATGCAAGTCCACAGTAACTTCACAAGATCTCGATGATGAGCATACACAACTCAAAACGAACGTACGAACGAATTGTAACGCGGCTCAACAACATGGACGAACGAAAGCTCGACTCAACATGCAGATGCACTAGCGAAACAACAAGAACTTAATTGCAACAGGAAAATAAATGCGCACGAATGTACTCTGTGGCGCACGGGTAGTTACACCATAGACATTTAATAGTTACACTCATAGACTAATATTATATAAATGGTAACACTCTCACGCAGCCATTTGCAATTCAAGTGTGGCCATATAAAAACCAACTTTTGCACGTTTAAATACCAAAATATAACTTTTTCAATATTAAGCTGATAATATAAACCTAATTATGTACTAATTTATGTATTCTATTATTTATATATAAGAAGATCATGAAATTATATTTTTTTTCTTCATTAATTTTACAAAGTAACTCCCAGCATAAAATAATATATTTAACTGTAGGAACACCGCAATTTGTCTCCCTTAACTTTTTGATAGATGGCGCTGTTTTCAATATGAAAATGGAATTTTAGTTTTGTTCTAAGTTGCCATAGCTTGGTTTTTACCATAGACATTTAATAAGTTTTACTCAAACTGACAGCTCGACAATATTGCCAAACTAAAATAAATAAACTAGGGCTGCGTTCCATTTCACAAATATTGAATATTCAATTTAGTTGGACCCGGAAGAGGTCGCGAAATCGGTAACAACATGTTTAAGTCTTAATAATGCATTTGTTCTTTATATTAATTTTTCATAATAACGTAAACTAAAAACTTTAAGATGTTAGTAATAAACATATATGAAAATATATTCACACTTTTATTTTAAAGTATTTTTTTAGTTCACGCAAACTTATGAACCTAGGTTGGGCACGGTCCACGTAAGGGGACCTGAGTCTCACTTTAGTTTAAATATTTTAAAGTTAATTAAACATTATCAGGATATCGTATCGTACATTATTAAAATAAATAAACAGTTAATTTATTGAACAAAAATATAAATGTATGAAGTATGTAATAACATTTTTTTTAAAGACATTTATTTTGTGTGTTTTGTTTATGACCCTTATACTTTAAAATATTATTTTTTATCAGCTCTCCCATTTGAGCTATATCTTCCAGTTGTTTGGCACTCTTACCACCTCGGCGTTCTTTAGGTTGCGCACCCGTAGTCAGAAATGCATTAGCTACGTGAATAAGGCGCATTCGTTGTGTACCAGTTATTTTCTGAAAAGTTTTAGAACAAACCTGGACTTCTTCTCCGTTTCCCATTGGTAAAAAATAAGCGACTGACATCTTGCGGAAATTTACAGACTTAGTAACTTTAGATCGTCTTTTCGGAACAGATATACGCATGTACTTCAACAAAAACTTATCTTGTTCGATTTTCGTATAATTCAAGTACAGTTTCCTTCTAAATTCTGTAACAAGTTAAAATAAATATATTATAGGTACATGTATAAAATTATATTGATTTTAATTACGTACAGTAAGACCTGTTAAAAGTTACCGACACCGTCAAAACACAGAAATTGAGAAAATTATAATAATACAAATTGCACTACGACACAAGTAACAAACTAATTTAAATACTAATGCAATATTCACCCGATTTTGTTAAAAAGAGACAGCAAACAAAAATATGAATCAATGTACGTTTTATATATCGTTTTGAAGAGATTCGTTCTATGTAGATGTATCACTTTGAAAAAATTAAGGCACTTCGCTGTACTTTATGATTGATTTATGTATCGTTTACAGAAAATTAGTTAAGACCCTCATGGAACCTTATAGGAATTGAGTACGAAACCACAAAAAAAAAAACAAATTCGAATTTTTGTTTGATGCGATACATCAAACAAAAATTCAAATTTGTTTCTTTTGTGAAAACGCTCCTCAATTATAATGTCAAGTTTTATGGTTTTATCAAAAGGCTAGCAGAGCGAAAAGTTCAATCTCAAGCTTTTTTATCTTCTAAATAATCTGAAATTTTAATAGTACTATAGAGTAGAGTGCGACTAAAAAAAATAGAAAAAAGGAATGTAAATGCAAATACCATCCATGGCAACCCAGAGTGGTGACCGGGCCGCCCGTCTGAGGGCGCCCGCGCAAGCTCCAGTAAGTTCTGATTGGAATCGTCAGTAAGTTATGTAACCAGCGAGCGAATGTGCGCGCGCTTTAACTCAAGAGTTCTGTTAGATTTAAACTCGTGTGATCCGTGTAATTATAATGTCATTCTTAAGTACATGAGTTTCTTTTACACCCGTTTCCCGGCTATAGTACCCTTTATTTACAAAGTTTTATACATTATTTAAGTTTTATACAGTTTTAATACAGCTTATAAATCGTTTAATGGGTAAGTGTCGAAAGTCAATGGGAAGTTTGTTGTAAAAGCTAATACGTTGACCCATGAACAAGTTGCCTACTCTGTGGAGACGAGTGCAATGTACAGCAAGGTTCTGTCTATTCCTGGTATTTAAATTATTAATACCGCGACATTTTCTTAAAATTTGTTTAAATTCTGTACGTACAATAGGTTTCCAAATATATATTGAGGCTTTTTTTTTTGGGTGGGAAATCATCAAATAATTGGAGGGCGTGTCAGACTCTTACTGACTAAAACCTACCCGTGTTCCTTCGGTTGCCCTGTTGCCGGGGGCCACGATCTCCCTTTCGGTTTTCTTCGCAACCCCGGCAGGATTATGAGGCTACAGTCAAAATATTTATTTCTTTGAATTTTTAATCTCATAAGGACGCAGACATGTTTTATTTCACTACTTCAAGATCTTTGGCGTAAATGTCAATTCATTTACGCCAAAGATCATCATAATGTAAATCATTTGCACGAAGCCATTATTTTATATCAGCGATACGATTGGCTTGTGTGGGCGGAGTGTTCATCCGTACGGAATGATAACTAGCATTATCCATAAAAATTTGTGAAGGTCTTGTCAGATTTGGAATTAGCTTCTCTGTCACCCATTTTGTAAAATTCCGGCATATAATACTTTCGAGCGTCGTGGCTTTCACGAAAATTCTCAGTTTTTCTGCGTTTGCTTCGTTCAGAAAAATCGTCAATTTTTTTTTTGTGGGCTCCCTGTGTCACCGCTAGAAAGTCTTTTCCGAGGTATTTCATGAGTGCCTTGGAACCATTGTTCGTTGTTTTAAAAAAAACTGTTTAGTCCTGTTTACTGCTTGCCAAGATGGCTGTGCTATGACTTAAAATCATGCTTGAATGTCGCAAAGGACAATGCCAAGGTTTCCTACAAGACTCGGCCAGAACCGACAAAGATGATCTATATTTCATATAAAAGGAATATTATTATAGAATTTGATAGTATAATTAATTTTCTATTAGAAGTACATCAAAAAAAGTTATAGCTCTTTAAAGTTGACCACTTAATACTTCTGATTTTAACAATAACATCAAATAACTAATCATTAATTCAATTAGTGACTGATAACTAGTGGATTGTGTTAGTGGACTGTATAAATGGAATGATAGAAACACGTATATTGCTAATATTATAAATTTATTAGAAATGTTAGGACAAAGCTTATAAAAATGATGGAACGTGACGACCGCTCAGACTTGACAACAACAAAAGAAAAAGAACATAAAAAACCATTATATTTAAAAACATGACGTTTATGTACAAAAAGGTCGCACCATGGCCAGTCGCCAACATACCGGAGCCCCAGTGGAACACTAACAACCGGTGGAGACTGACTAGGGTGCGGCTTCTATAAAAACAAGTTTTCGGGCCGGTCGGCGCAGGAGGCCGCCCTTGGTACGGACGTCTGCTACGCGGACCGCTCCGTCGGATCCTGCGTATACCTTCTCTATCCTTCCTAGGGGCCATAAACCACGAGGCAGGCTAGAGTCGGCGATCAGCACCACATCCCCCTCACTCAGATTTGTTGAGTTGCTGGTGGAGAGGCCTCTCGGTCGGAGCGTCGGCAGATACTCACGCACCCATCGTACCCAGAATTTATCAGCGAGTCGCAAGGTTCTACGCCAGTCGCACCTTCTCAGCAGGTCTGTGTCCGTGAGTGTTGAAGTCCATGGCGCGACAGAAGATGTACCGAGGATGAAATGGAATGGCGTTATTGCCTCTGGTGAGTCAGGAGATGTAGGAACATAGGTCAACGGCCGCGAATTTACAATGGCTTCTGCCTCCATTAAAAACGTCGTCAGCACGTCTTCCTTGAGCGGTTGGTTGGTGAGGCAGGATTTCAGTGCTGTTTTTACGGTTCGCACGAGCCTTTCCCACGCACCGCCCATGAATGGAGAAGCAGGCGGAATGAAGCGCCATTCGATTTTGTGATTAGTGGCGTATTCCTGTACCAAGTCGTCATGTAGGCTGCGTAGCTCGCGGGAGGCCCCGACGAAGTTTGTGCCATTGTCCGAGAAAATAGTTGTAGGTGATCCTCGGCGAGCAATGAAGCGTCTCAGGCTCATTATGGCGGCGTCTGATGATAGCGAAGTGACTAATTCTAAGTGAAGCGCTCTCGTCACTAAGCACGTGTATAATGCGACATACCTCTTCTCTTGGCGACGGTATATTTTTACCATAATAGGGCCAAAATAGTCGAGGCCGACGTGTGTGAAGGGCCTTTTGTGATGGTCGAGTCTTTCAAGGGGTAGGTTGCCGATCTGGGGTTGAGTTGGTTGGGTTTTCCATCTTCGGCATTGTAAACAGGCGTTTGCTACGCTACGGATGCTGTCTCGTGCTCTAAGTATCCAATATTTCTGTCGGAGTTCGTTCAGCACTAGTTCGTTGAAGTGATGAGACGCTCTATTGTGTTCATAGAGGATGAGTAGTCGTACAGCATGGTTGCGGCCGTCGAGGATAATCGGGGACTTTGCGGTCTCGCTAATTCCCGGTGCAAAACTTATCCGTGTGTTTAGTCTCAACAAACCGTCTAAATCGAGTGTCGGTGCGAGTTTCGCTATTCGGCTGTTTCTGGGCACTGGCTTTAAGGATTTTAAAGCTGTTAGCTCCTCGGGAAAACTCTCTGCCTGAGCTTGTTGGAGTACCATCTTCTCGGCTTCTACGATGTCCGCGGCGTGAAGTTGATAGGGAGATGTGGTACTGTCTGTATACAATTTAGAATTTGGAGTTATAGGCCGAGACAGTTTAAGCCGGAATATTCGTGCGCCCTGGAGAACGCGGGCGGTGGTGCGAAGGAGACGCAGCCAAGAACTAAAACGCGACGGGTCAGGGAGCAAATCCGATGACGGGGTGTCGAGGAGCAGAACCACTAGGTCTGATTTTAACTCAGGATCTAGTGAACTCTCTTCCACGTTATTGTCGTACTCGATAGGCCACGTGCATGGTGGTCCAAGAAGAAACGGCGGCCCCGTAAACCACCGATGACATGCGGTGAAATTATTTTTTTTTGGTTTTGTTGCATCATCGGCGACGTTAAGAGAGGTAGGGATCCACCTCCAACTGGACGGGTTAGAGGTCTCCAGTATCTCTCCTAATCTGTGTGCCACAAACGCTTTGAATGCGCGAGCATCGCTCCGAATCCGCTTAAGGACTGTGGTTGAATCAGTCCAAAAAATAGTCTCGGAGGGCTGAAAACGATGAGCTTGCAAAATCGTTTGTGCATACCGCGAGGCGATTAGCGCGGCTTGTAATTCTAAACGAGGAATCGAAACTGGTTTGAGAGGCGAAACGCGTGCTTTGAGCTTGCGAGCACCGTGTCTACGGCGAAGAGCCGTAGACACGGTGCTATCGCTGTAAACGAAACGCCAGTAACCAACGCAGGCAAAGGCTTGCTCGCCGCCGTCGGCCACCACGTGCAGCTGAACGTCTACAATATCTGACCTACTCATGTACCAGCGAGGAATTTTTATGTTGGCCGCAACCTGTAATTGTGTAAACCAGTCCTTGCATTCACTAACATACACCTCGGGAAGTGGCGTATCCCAACCAATACCTGCGCGCCACAGTCTTTGAATTAAGATACGGCCCCAGATAATGACTGGCATCAAAAAACCGAGAGGATCGTAAACCTTCATAACGTTTGATAATAGACTACGTTTAGTTAAAGTTTCAGTAGGTATCTGGGGTAAGGTACGAAAGCCTAACGAGTCTTGCCGTGGGTCCCATTTGACACCCAAGACGCCAACCTCAGTGCTAGGTGGTAGCATAACGTCAGAAGTAGCGTCGCTTCTAAGATCCTTAGGAATAAGTGAGAGAGCGTCTGGATAATTTGACGCCCACGCTCGCATTTCGAACCCGCCAGCTTTGTGGACAGTGACTATCTCAGTTACTAGTTGTTGTAAAATCTATTTGGAAGATACTTTTTGTTAGGTTTTATGTCATTAATAATGTCGATAAAAAGATATTCGAAATTTAATATGCTTGTAACTTGACGTTTGAATAGCAACCATCGTACAATGTTTTCTGAGTTTTTCTTTTCCTTTCTTATTTCCCTATTTCCACGAACGTGATTCTTCATATCTATTATCATACCTATTACAATCACAACACGTTATCAGCACGAAGGCTTTGTATATTTTATCTACGATCGAATTTAAAAGGAGATTGGTGGTGAAAATATGTCGTCTGCAGTTTCTGGTATGTCACTAAATGGTATTCCGATACTTTGTAATAGAGAAGGATACACTGTGTGGAAATTTAAAATGAGAATGCTATTAATCCATGAAGGATTGTGGGAAACCATAAGCGGAGTAGTTGTCGAAGGCAATAAGACGGCCGACGATGTACGGAAGGATGAAAAGGCTCTTTCTAAAATATGCCTTACTGTGGATGGCGCTGCTATTTCGGTTGTTCGACCAGCTAAGACCGCAAAGCAAGCGTGGGATGCTCTTATGAAATCCTACGAGGATCGAAGTTTGGGTCGTAAACTGTCGTTGGAACGTAAGTTGTACAGGTACACCTTATCTGACTTTTCTAATTTAGAAGCTTACATAAATGCAATAACTACAACAGCACTAGACCTGGCCGATATTGGCAAAACTATAGAAGATAGTTCTTTAGCAGCTATTATATTGGGAGGTCTAACGTCTCGCTACGAGCCTATGATAATGGCGCTTGAGAATGGGAGCGTTGAAGTCACAACAGATTTGGTGAGGACTAAGTTGTTGAGTGAAATGACGAAGGAGACTAAAGATGATGTGGCTGCGTTGAATGCTAACAGGCAGGTTATTTGCTATCGTTGTAAGAAGCCAGGGCACAAGAGTCCTAATTGTCCTCTCAAAAAGAAGGAGAAAAAGGCAAAGGCGAGTTGCTCTATAGAAAATTGTTCTAAAGATAAGGGAATGAATGTTTCTAGTTCAGGGAATATGGATGCATGTGTCACGGAATTGGCTTTGGATGGTGTCAAGGAATTGGCTTTGTCTGCACCAAGTATTCAGATGTCTGAGAAGTGGATTATCGACTCTGGTGCGTCTACTCACATGACTCCACATGCTGAATGGTTTAATAGTTACCGACCCTGTGATGGGAAGATAACTGTAGCAAATGGTAAATGTTTGCCGGCTGTGGGTTTAGGAGATGTTGCTATTGACACAAAAACCGATTTCAAGAAGATTAAAAATGTTGTACATGTTCCTGGCCTAGATTGTAATTTACTCTCAGTCAAAAAGGCAGTAGAGAAAGGTTTCTCGATTGTTTTTGATACGAATGGCTGTAATTTTTATTATTCTAATGATGTTTCTTTTATAAATGATCCTGTTTTACATGGTTCTATTTGTGGTGGATTGTACACTTTAGATTGTACAGTAAAACCGCAAGGTGTTTCAGCTTATAATGTTCACACTAATTTGTCCCAGTTTCAGCTTTGGCATAAGCGTCTAGGACATCTCTGCCGTATTGGTATGGATCTACTCAAAAAAGGTCTAGCTGTTGGTGTTGAGTATACTGAGGTTGACAAAGAACCATGCGTACCTTGTGTAGAAGGTAAGCAGGCCCGGAAGCCTTTCAAAGGGATAAAGTATAAGAAGGCTTCGTCACCATTAGAATTGGTCCATACGGACGTTTGTGGTCCCCTGACCACTGAATCTTTTAAAGGTAATAAATACTTTATTATTTTTGTAGATGATTATACACGTTTTATATCCCTTTATTGTATGTCATCTAAGACAGAAGTTCAGAAGTATTTTTGTGCTTTCCAAGCACTTGTTGAGAGAAAGACTGGCAGTAAGATTCAAACCCTTCGGTCAGACAATGGTACTGAGTATGTCAACAAGGAGCTGACAGATTATTTGCAGGCTCAAGGGATTCGACATGAAACCTCTGTACCATACAGCCCTCAACAAAATGGGGTAAGTGAACGTTGCAATCGTAGTATTGTGGAGAAGGCCCGTTCCTTGCTAGCACATAGCTCTCTGTCGAAAGCTTTTTGGCAGGATGCTGTTGAGACTAGTGTTTATTTAAAGAATAGGTCACCTCATCGTGCACTTGATGGTAAGACGCCATATGAAATGTGGTGTGGTAGTAAACCCGACCTGTCTCATTTAAAGGTGTTTGGTTGCCGAGCTTTAGTTCACGTGCCTTCATGTCAGAGAACTAAGCTTGACATGAAAACTTCTGAACATATCTTTGTTGGATATTCAGACGATCCAAGGAGTTATTATTTCCGTAGCGCGGAAAACCCTCGGAGGTTGATTAAGTCACGGGATATTACGTTCTTTGAAAATAATTTTTCAGGATTGAAGGATAAATCTGTTCAGCCTGAAGTTGTTGTGAGCCCTAATGTCATTAATCTTTTTTCACAAACTTCTTCAGATACCACATCGCCACAGGAGATTTCTATCTCATCTGCTTCTATTTCTTCACCTACTTCAGAAAGTGTGGACATGGAGGTAGAGCAAATTGACGATTTTGTGGACGCGACTGATGAAGCTGGTGGGGTTGGCGACACAGAGTCTCTACATTCAGGTGAACAACGTGATCTGTCCTTGGTTCCTTCAGATGAACCCAACGATGTATGTCCTGAGAGAAGATATCCTAATAGAGTACGTAAACCTCCAGATTATTATTCATATGGCACTCACGGTGTTGATTTGTTGTGTGATGATCCGAAAAGTTATCGTGAAGCTATTAATAGCGATGATAAAGATAACTGGATTTCCGCAATGAAGGATGAGTACAATGCCTTATTGAAAAAGCAGACTTGGACATTAGTGGATAAACCAAATAAAAAGGTTATACCGTGTAAATGGGTATTCAAGGTAAAGAGGGACGCGAACGGTGCAATAGTTAAGCATAAGGCGCGACTAGTTGCGAAAGGTTTTAGTCAAGTTTGGGGGACTGACTATAACGAGACTTTTGCCCCTGTAGTTCGAAATTCATCTCTACGTACGCTTATAGCGTTGGCGGCAGAAATGGATTTAAAGATCCAACACATGGATGTTGATACCGCATTCCTCAATGGGGACTTAGAGGAGGAGGTGTACATGCAACAGCCTGAGGGATTTGCTGAGCGCGGGGCAGAAGGTAAAGTCTGTTTGCTCAGAAAATCTATTTATGGTTTGAAGCAGGCAGCTCGAGCCTGGAATATCAAATTGCATCAAGTTCTATCGAAAATTGGCTTTGCACGAACATCTGCGGAATCATGTGTTTACTTGAAAAAGTTTGGTAATGAAATCATAATACTTGCAGTCTATGTTGACGATCTAATTGTCTTTTACAAAGAAAAATGTTTGTTTGACGCTGTCAAAAATGACTTAGAAAAATTTTTCTCGCTAAAAGATTTAGGTGCATTATCATATTGTTTAGGCATAAATATTAACCGTGTTGACGATAAAATCATGGTCAGTCAGAAGACCTTTATTCAGGCAGTGTTGGAGCGGTTTAATATGAGAGATTGTAAGGAGATGTCTACACCTTTGGAGAATAACAAGTTGGAGAAAGGTAATCCATCATCTCTTGGTGAATATCCTTACCAAAACTTGATAGGATGTTTAATGTACCTAGCTGTGAATACGAGACCCGATATAGCTTATGCCACAAGCTATTTAAGTCAGTTTAATAACTGTTACGATAAGAGGCATTGGTTGGCCGCTAAAAGAGTGTTACAGTATTTGAAGGGTACTATGGATTACTGTATTACTTACAGGAAAGTCGGTAGACGTTTGTGTGGATTCACGGATGCTGACTGGGCGAACTGTGTACATGACCGTCGGTCGTACACTGGTTTCTACTTCACGCTAGCGGGCGGACCTATTAGCTGGGAGTGTAAGAAGCAGCCGACGGTAGCCTTATCGTCTACAGAAGCTGAGTATATGTCCTTAACCAGTTCTGCAAAGGAGGCTATTTTTCTCAGACGGTTAGTGTGTGACATTACTGGTTTTTCTGATAGGGTGTTGCTATACAACGACAGTCAAAGTGCACAGAAACTTGTGCTAAATCCAATCCACCACAATAGAACCAAACACATTGATACGAGATATCATTTTATTCGTGAAAAGGTTACTGAGGGTGTTATAAATATAAAGTTTATACCTACGGATAAAATGACAGCCGATGTTTTAACCAAGCCCTTAAGGCGCATAGCTCATCTTAGGTGCGTTGTTAATATGGGTTTAGTGATAAACAAGTAGAATAATCTTCTATTTATTTATTTTTCGTCGGTTTATATTTTGTATTTGTGTTTAGTCTGGTAGTAATGTTTTATTATTTTCAATTGTGTTTAGCATTACTACTTTATCTTTTTATTTCCATTAAGGGCGGATGTTGTAAAATCTATTTGGAAGATACTTTTTGTTAGGTTTTATGTCATTAATAATGTCGATAAAAAGATATTCGAAATTTAATATGCTTGTAACTTGACGTTTGAATAGCAACCATCGTACAATGTTTTCTGAGTTTTTCTTTTCCTTTCTTATTTCCCTATTTCCACGAACGTGATTCTTCATATCTATTATCATACCTATTACAATCACAACACTAGTCGAGCTGCGTCGTCAATGTTGGAGTGGCTTCCGAGATAATCGTCCATATAATGGTCTTCTATAATTGTCTTACAGGCATCGGAGAACTCTGCTTCCATTATTTTGGCATTTTTGTTTTTGATATAGAGCGCGATAAATGGGGATGAGACTGCGCCAAATATCATAGAGGACATTCTGTACTCTTTGAGGTTGCCGTCCTTCCCGCGCCAGAGAAAGCGTTGGGCATCCCTATCTCGTGGAGCGATTTTAACTTGTGGGAACATTTCCTTGATGTCACCGTTTAAGGCGACTTCGCCTTCCCTAAACCGGAACAAAATGTCGAGAAGAGGTGACAATAAATCGGGGCCTTGTAGTAATAGACTGTTGAGGCATATACCTTTCGTGACCGCAGCAGCGTCATGGACGGCTCTCAGCTTCTTTTTTTGTGGGTGAAGGACGCCGAAGATAGGTAGGTACCAGCGGATGGATCCGTCTGTGTTGATGCACGATGTATTTGGTGTAATCCGCTGATGATACGTCTGTGGATCGCACTCTTCGGCATATCCCTTGCTGATAACATCGTCTATAAATTTTTGAAAAGCGGTGGCAAACGTTGGGTCCTTCGCCATTTGACGTTCGAGGGCCTTAAAGCGGGACAGTGCTTGCGGATAACTATCAGGTATGACTTCCGGTAAATCTTGTTTCCAGGGTAGACCCACCTCAAAATGGCCATTGTCGAGTTGACGAGCTGAAGATTCTATTATATCTATGGCTCGTTTATCGTCGTCGTTTAGACGAGAAGCACTTTTCGCAATACCCAAAGCGTCGATGTCGTATTGTCTTTTAATGAGGGCGTCCAAATCGTCCGAAATGTGATTTACGAACTCAAGTGGCTTGGACGAAACGGAAAGTGCGCCATGAAGTACCCAACCTAATAAAGTTTTAGAGGCAACGGGCTCGTTCTTCTTTCCACAACGTACTTCGCGACTCAAGGAAAGGTGCCAATCTGGCGCGCCGATGAGGACAGTTGGGGGAGTATCGGCGTACGAAAGTTCGTCAGATAGGTCTGCCAGATGACTATAATCCGAGAAGTTTACCAAGTTATGATTTTGTACGCGAAGCCCCAATGGTTTAATGGCCCGTGCATGCTTCACTAGGTAACGATCGGTTCGGTTACGTCCACGAATATGAAAATCTACGTAGCTTACTTCGACTTCCTTGGTCATACCACTGACACCTTCAATGTGAAGACGCTCTTGAAACGTGGGTTTCGCACCGATGCGTGCTATCACATCTCCGTCAATCAACGTTGCCGTACTGCCCTCGTCAAGTAGTGCTGTCGTCTCGAACTCGCCGTCGGGACCCTCGAGTACAATCGGCACCACTTTCAGCAGACCGCGGGGACGTGACGTCGACGGCAAAGACCCTGTTGCATTAACAAGAAAATCAGACGTGTTCGTGATCTTAACAGCAGACTCGGTTTTACTGTCGGTACCGTCCGTGTGGGTAGGGTCGGTAGTTTTAGCTGAAGATACTTGTGTATTATTGCACTGTCCGCAGGGTGCCACGCTAACTTTAGCATTGGAGGTTCCCGGGCCGTGAAGGAGTGCGTTATGACGTCTCGAACATCCGTCAACCCCACAGCATTTCGCGCGGCAGTTGTTCCACGTGTGCGGATTCGACTTAAGGCAGCGATAGCACACTTTGTTTTCACGTATCCATCGCCACCTGTCGTCGACTTTCAATACTAAAAAACTCTTACAAATTTTAATGTTGTGTGATCCTTGTTTGCAATATATACAACACTCGGGAGTTTTATCGCTTGATAGCGTCGCGTGTATAGTTTCCTTTCGCGAAAATTGAAATTTAGAAGAATGTGCCGGAGTCGTTGCCTTAACAGTATTGTGAGGAACAAAATTGTATTTCAATTTTTTGTCAGCTTCGGTCAGAAGAAAGTGTGACAATAATTCCAATTTTGCGATTGATTTTCCATCGGTTGCGTAAGCAGAGGCAAAATCTGTAAAGCGAGCTCTGGTGTGTTCGCTCAGTTTTATCAAAATGCACTGAAAAAGCTCCGGTGAACACAGATACTCGTTTTGTTTCAGTAGTATAAGAGTAGTAACAAAATTACATAGTTTGTTCGCTAAACTATTTAAATCTTCGGGGGAACTTAGCTTAGGACTGTTACGCAGCTCGGTGACCTCGCGGGCTACCAACAATTCCGGTCGTGCGTACGTCTGCTCCAAGGCGTTCATGATGTCGCCGGGGTCGCCGGAGATCCACAGGAGTGACGCGACGGACTGGTACGTCGGACCGCGTAAGGCGTTGTTCAGACGTTCTAAGTTCTCTGAAGGGGAAAAATTTGACTTAGTTCTTTCGTAACTACTCTTGAAAGCCATCCATTGACCGACATCACCCGAGAATGTGACAAGTTCGGGTTTCTTTGGTCTGTTCGAAAGAGAATTAATAGCTTGTGCGAGTTTGGTTATAGGGTCTGAGGAGCGTTCAGATTGTATCGATTGATGTGCCGTGTTGTTGTAGTTATTTTCGTAAGGTGCATACTCATATATGGGCTTAGAAGGGGTTCTATGGTTGACGTCGGGCAGGAAAAACGGTGCCGTGTTGGTGAGAGCGGTCGGCTGTGACTGATGTCCTTGTGGGTTACCCAGGGTGACAGTCGGAGCCTCACCAGGCATGTTTTTATGAGTTGCCGTGGTCATGTTTACGTTTTGTTCTAAAACCCAACTTTCAGTGCGCTTTTCAGAGACACGACTAGAAAAGCACGAACTACGAGATTTGGCTAACTTATCTGAAGCTTCCAGGGCGGCGATGTTCGCTTGTAGTTCGGCCTGCTCTGCCTCAGCCTCGAGGCGAGCGAGCTTCAGCTCGCGCTTGCGCTCAGCGTGTTGAAGTTTGCGCTCGCGTTCAGCCTGTTGACGTTCGCGCTCCACTTGGCGCCGCTTCGCAACTGCTTCAAGAGACAGCTTCTGTGCGCGGACGGTCGCCGAAGAACACGAGTGGCGAGTAGCCTCACTACGCGATATTCCGCTGTGGACACTAAAAGTGCTTTTAGTTGCCGCATTGACATTCGCCTTGTTAAGCGTGCTAGTGCGAGCATCTGGGCGTTCCGAAGCGGGACCAGGTTGTGCCTCGCTAGGGGGAACGGTGCCCGCCTGTTGTATGCCCGCACTATCAGGCAATGCCAAAGCGCCTTCGGTTGTTGTTGCTGAAACCGGCCGGGTGCCACGCGGTGAATGTTGCACCCGTCCGAATCCCGTAGCCGTCAGGTCTGGCTTTGTCTTGCTACGTGTTTCCACCATGGTGTAAAATTTACGTGAACAATGCGTGAATTTTACGAAATGAAAGCGAAAACTGTGAATCAGTACGTGAAAAAATTTGACAGATGCAATTACAATAAATGTTATACTTACGGCGAGAATGGACCAAAATGATAACTAGTGGATTGTGTTAGTGGACTGTATAAATGGAATGATAGAAACACGTATATTGCTAATATTATAAATTTATTAGAAATGTTAGGACAAAGCTTATAAAAATGATGGAACGTGACGACCGCTCAAACTTGACATAAGAAAAAGAACATAAAAAACCATTATATTTAAAAACATGACGTTTATGTACAAAAAGGTCGCACCATGGCCAGTCGCTAACAGTGACTTTTAGCACATTATCCTCGCATCAATTATATATTTTTATAGTAAAAATATACATCATACCTAGATGATTATCGAATACTTAGGTATAGGAAAAAAAACATATGTATATTTGTTAAAATGTATCATTCTTCAAACAGTACATACCTAATCATATTTAATTAATAAATCGTCTAAAAACTGTGCTGGAGGGGTTATATTCGTTTGATGTCTTGCCCAACCAAGGTACCAAAATAGTCATTGTATGTGCATAGCAACCTACGGTTCTTCGCCCAACTATGCAACTACAGCAATATTTCTCAATGTTCTTTCTCCCACTTTCATTATTATAATTATGATATAAACGTAATATATTTTTCGTACCACTTGCTCAAAAAAGTGCCATTCTATGCCACAAAAAGCGACCATAACAATAGTCATTTTTAATCTGTTAAAAACAGGGAAAGAAAATTGTACTGAATTTCATTCATCCTCTAGGGTAAATAAATATGAAGAGAAGAGAAGAGAGAATGTGATTTAAATTTGGAATACTTACCGAAAGGACAATGCCAAGGTTTCCTACAAGACTCGGCCAGAACCGACAAAGATGGTCTATATTTCATATAAAAGGAATATTATTATAGAATTTGATAGTATAATTAGTTTTCTATTAGAAGGACACCAAAAAAAGTGATAGCTCTTTAAAGTTGACCACTTAATACTTCTGATTTTAACAGTAACATGAAATAACTAATGATAATTCAATTAGTGACTTTTAGCACATTATCCTCGCATCAAATATATATTTTTATAGTAAAAATATACATCATACCTAGATGATTTTAGAATACTTAGGTATAGGAAAAAAAAACACATGTATACTTTTTACAATTTATTATTCTTCAAACAGTACATCATCATATTTAATTAATAAATCGTCTAAAAACTGTGCTGGAGGGGTTATATTCGTTTTATGTCTTGCCCAACCAAGGTACCATAATATTGTCATTGTATGTGCACAGCAACCTACGGTTCTTCGCCCAACTATGCAACTACAACAATATTTCTCAATTTCCTCTCTCCCACTTTCATTATTATTAATTATGATATAAACATAATATATTTTTCGACTTATATGTCTGCTTTGAATTTTACCTCTAAGGAGCCAGTGATTTTGGGAGAGTGACAATTCATCCCGTAGGTTGCTAAGATGAGCCTCTCTACACACTTCAATAGTATAGGAACCATTGTACCGAATATGCTCGCCGTAATAAGACCGTGCTTGTTTCATTTGGTAAGTACCACAAGCAATTAATATCAAATCTTCCTGTGAAAGTTGAGGGAAGTTACTCATATTTTGTGAATCAACATTTATGTTTGTGAACTGCGCTCTCCTTCTATTATAATTATAATTATTTATAAAATCAGCTAAAACATTATTTTGATACATTTTCTGATTTATTATTTCTAGAATCTGTGCAGCATCAGTTCTGTCTGTATAACGACAATGAAACCGGTTTATCAACGCAGCAGCAATAGAAAAGTCTACCATCAAATGAGAAGATGCTCTATTGAAAAATTCATGGCGGAATATTTTAAATTGTTCTTTAAAGATACCATTTACTGTTTCCACTACCCAACGACACATGGTTACTGTTCTTGATTTATTTGCTGCTAACGTTGACAACTGTGTTTCATTCTCTTGTAATGAAAGTGGCATATGAACATTATAGTTACTATTTTCTAGAACTGATACTGCATCTCTAAAACCCCTATCCAGAATAAAAACGTCGTCATCTCGAAAATACTGCCTTAGCGGTTGAGACTCATTTATAAATTCATTTTTCATAATTTCAGCATCTGACGTAGTAGGGGCCTAAAGCGTCTACAATATACCCATCACAACACACAAACAAAAATGGTTTCACAAGGTTTCTATACTTATGTAAAGAGTATGTATCCTTTTGGTATTTATAATTTGAGCTTTTTTGGCAATATATATAAGTGCCATCAACAATGACAATTGGTAATCTCTCCCCATTTGCATTTATACCTCCAAAAAGACCATTAGGGATTAAAAGATTTCTGTTTGCAATTTCTGCCCTCGTCATATGTCTTATTCCTAAATGCATTGGCACAAAATCTTGTTGAAGCAACTCTCTCGCTTTAGACATTAAATTCTCCAAAGTACTGCGAGGCATTTGGAATAAACTTGCAATTCGCTCATTCGAATCTTCATTTCTTAATTTCAATAATAATGCAGCAAGTGCAGTTGACCCTCTCTATGCATTTGAGATAATCTAGGGACTTCTGCCAACAATGAACGGAATTGCTCTTTGCTTATACCAAACCAAAAATGTACTAAATGATCATCCATCATGTCAATATTTTCAAAATCAATTGATGTCTCTTGTTTTAATAAGGACACAAAGTCATATACATATGCCTCTGTGAAGGTATGATTTACTTCAATTTCATTTAACTGGTGCCATAGATTACCTCGTAAATGGTAATTGCAGATACGACAATCTGCTGGGACATAGAATTTAAAATCAGCAAAAAGTCTTATTCTTATAGATAACGGCACTACAAGTCTTTCAGTATGGTTACAACCTGGAAAAAAACAGTGGGCCTGCGTGTCTGATGCTCTCCCATACTGAGACAAAACTATTGTTGGCACTTCTTGAGGGATGGATGGAGAAGATTCAATTTCAACAGGTTGTATTACTTGCCCATACGATGTAGCCGGAAGATCAACAATGGATTCTTCAGATTTTGATGGTAGATATGGAACTGCAGATGGTTGCGATTGCACTGAAGATGATGTGGATGGTTCAGTGTAATGTTCAGCCAAATTATCACACCTCTGCCAACAAGGGTGACAAATCCGATCAGTTGTAAGTAGCTGCAATAAAATATAAAGTATGTTATTATAAAAATAAACACCTATGCCTTATCCTTCAGGGAATACAGGCATAATGATAAGTTTATGAAAATAGATTGTAATTAAAAATATTGTTTTGGAGCAAAAATAAATATAAGTTAGAGATAATGAAAGATTTGCTTATCACTTTAGAGCATTTTGATAAAATATTTACATGAATACGTACTGAGCGTGGCAAAATCCTCTCTGTAACAACAGCTCTTATACGTGCTTCTCTTTCCGTATTGCTTGATAATGTATGGAATCTTGACCGATACAAAGATCTTCCACAGTGTACACACAAGTTCCTATGCCCTACAGTATGAGTACTTGATCCTGGTGTTTCAATTGACTGATGTAGTAGCAACCAACAAGCGTGACACACAACACTATCCCTTGGTATCTGTAAAAAAATATATATCTTAGATTATGTCATAATAAAACATTGATAATGAGCTACAAACAAATTATTACATGGGTTAAGTCGATACAGTTTTATTATTAGCTCAATTACTTGTTTTTATTTATTAGTTTGTTTGTAACTCAATCGCAATGCAGATGTTGTTATTACAATATTGATGATAGGTATTTAACTTACATCAGTAAGAGCATTTTGGTGCTGGATCAGTTGCTGAATTTCTTCAGTCCCAGTTTCTAACGAGTGTCGTCGCATCCGAAAGACATTAACTTCACAATTAATGCAACGAATCATCGTTACTAGAGTAGAGGTTCAGATATCCGTGTGAGAAAAGCCAGGTCAACGATTAGTAAGCAGGTTCATATGTTCGGGTAGGCGAGCCGGGTCAATGAGTAATACAGGTTCAGGTTCAGTTTCAACAGCGAAGGCAGTTGTAAATAATAAAAAAATCGGAGCCTAGAAATACAACAATAAACAACACAAAACTCGAAAAAACACTGAAACACTTCATCGCTCGTGATGACAAGTGAAAGAAGTGAGAAGTCAAACTTTTTGACAATGACAAATAAAAGTTAAAGTTTTACGTCAAGTGTTGCCAGCACTATAATAACATTATTAGGAAAAAACTATTCTAATCGGTATCGATAATCGAATTAAATTATTTTTAATTATTACATAACTATAAAATATATATTATTCAAAAATATAAATAAACGCTATTTATTATTATAAGAATTACGAGGTACGACTTATGTATTTAAATAATAAATTCACTTACGTAACTTCATATTAATATTACTGTAATCGATTTGCAAGTGTAATTTCGTATCGATATTATTTTATTTTGGTATTGGCAACATTTCTAATTGAAATTGTAAATAGGAAATGTGTTGATAAATTGAATAACTATTTAAAACTACTTTTCAACGCTGTACTTCTACAGATTTTATTTATATTCAATAATTCTTACTCTTTTATAGTATGAATTATCATTATTATAGAAAGTCTGTCGGACGCTACATGATTCGAGCGGATACTTGGCATTGCCCTTTATACTGAACTAAATCTGTGTTTACACCATCGAGTTTGTATATAAAGCATTATACGTCTTTTGAAAAAGGAATACGCATTTATTATGCAGTTATGATTATTAAACAAAATTACGAAAACCGACGAAGCCGTATGAGCTTGATGCCTTTGCTTTTCCGACAAAAAAATATTAGTCTAGGAATTTGCCGCGTTTTTGTTTTCTTCAAATACATAAACGTTAAATTTATTTTAATTTATTTTTATAAATAAGTTAATGTTCTAAAAATACGTTACGATGTTAAATCAAAGCGACAGTGACAGTGAATTGTCGGATTCCATCAGTGCAAATGCTGCCGTAATTATAAATAATTTGCTTCCAACAAAATCCAAGGAAAATTATTTAAAAACTTATGAAGAATTTTCAACGTGGAGAAGTGCGAAAGGCCTATCAATTTCAGAATCAGTACTTCTTGTCTATTTTAATTATTTATCCAAGACAAAAAATCCGAATACACTTTGGTGCATATACTCAATACGAAAAGCTAAAATAAGCATCAAACACAGCATTGAAATAAATAGAGTCACGAAATTACTGGCTTTTTTAAAAAGAAAATCAGAAGGGCATTGCGCAAAGAAGTCTAAAATTTTTACGACTCAAAATGTGAAAAAAATTCTTAATGAAGCTCCTGACGAAATTTTTCTGGTCACAAAAGTAAGTATACATGATTTAACTATGAATATTTCGTATCTTAGTAATGGTAATTATTCTATATATTTGCCTGTTTTTTATCTTTGTTATAGGTGGCCTTAATTTTTAGACTCAATGGTGCTTGCCACGGATGTGAACTTATAAACTTAAAGGTGGAGGACGTTGAAAATCATTCCAATGAGTTGCTGCTGATTAATGTAAAGGAAACTAAGACAAAGAAAAATCGGTCATTCATTGTACAAGGACAATATACTAAAATCATTCATAAATACTAAGCATTACGTCCCACCAACATGGAAAACAATAGATTTTTTATAAACTATCGGAATGGGAAATGCACTCGACAAGCCATCGGCAAAAATAAAATTAGCAATATACTAAAGGGAATTGCTAAATATTTAAAACTTAAATATGTTGAACTCTACACCGGTCACTGCTTTAGAAGAACTTCGGCGACTTTCTTGGCGGATTCAGGGGCGGATATTACGTCAGTAAAAAGACACGGTGGTTGGAGCTCTGATGGAGTAGCTGAGGGTTATATCGAAAGCTCAATGGCGAATAAAACCATATTAAGCATTCAAATTAACAAAAATATAAAACTTAATCCATCAGAACCACAACCATCAACTTCCGGCATCTTATCTTCGTCCGTAACTCACGATGCACCACCACCACTATCTCCGACGTATACTATCTACAATGAAACGCAAGTTCCTCAGACGCAAGAACAGAGAAATACTCAAATCAACTCATCAACAATAAATGTACCAAACAAAAATGTAACTCTCTCTATCAATAATTGGACCAATGTTTCGAATGTTAACTTTTACTTTTACTTTTAATTGTCATTATTTTTAATAAATGCTTATCTCATATTATTATTGTTAAAATAATTAGTTAAGCTGGTAACATCAAATAAACTAGCGCCATGTATGTCTATGGTTACTTGTCAATAAAGATATTCTTTTTGCACTCCACGCATCAAGTTCTTTTATTGAGAGGTTATGGCCCAGAATAAAAATTCCAGTCGCTAAAATACAGTTTTATACAAGTTTAATAATTAGCATATGCGCAGGCATTGTGGTGGTAAAACCAAAAAAGTGTTTTTCAACAAGAAATAGTGAAAATTAACGGCAATGACTTCGAGCTCATTTCTGACCAATGTCCCGAAGTTGAGAGGACGAGAAAACTATCATGAATGGGCGTTTGCAGCGGAGAATCTGTTAGTTTTGGAGGGCATGGCAAGTTGCATCAAGCAAGAAAGCCCAGCAACAGCAGCCGCAGAAGATGCAAAAGCGAAAGCCAAATTGATTTTGACTATAGATTCGTCACTATACGTTCACATAAAGGAAGCATCAAGCATAAGTAATTTATGGGTGAAACTGAAGACTATGTTTGACGATTCAAGATTCTCCAGAAGAATAACCTTGCTCCGGAATTTGATATCGATACGTCTCGATAGCTGTGATTCGATGACCGATTATGTCACGCAGATCATCGAAACATCACAAAGATTATCGGGGACAGGATTTTCCGTGAACGACGAGTGGATCGGCTGTTTAATGTTGGAAGGATTACCTGAAAAATACTTCCCCATGATAATGGCAATAGAACATTCCGGCATTGCCATTACTGCTGACGTAGTGAAGACCAAGCTGATTGACCTTGTAGGCGGTGAAGGTGAACAAGCGGGAAGTGCATTTTGGAGCAGAGGCAAGCACAATCGCCAACAGAATTTGAAAGTTGGCAGCCATGGGAGGAATGATAGCTCTAGTCATGGCGGCAATTTGTCTATGGCCGGCTCGAAAGGAGAAAACAAGTCTGACAAGGGGATGCGTGGGTAGTGGTGAAGGATTAACAAGTGCTTCTGTTTGTCTTAAGAATTTTTTCGATTTTTGCTAATTTTACAAGTGTGAACTTCAATCGAGACTATTCGTTGTGTGTGTGCTGTAGTATAAGGTTTGTTTAATCACTAACTTTTTATATTTTAAAGATTATATCCCGTATCCGACATGAGTACCAAAAAACCCCCTGACCCTCCTGATCCCTTTAATTACACTCCGGTTTTAACGATCTCTCTCCCCAATGACGAACTTCTTAATGATACAATGGATTCTGAATCTGCAAGTAGAAAAAGACTGGCCACTTTTTCCCCGACTACTGTAACGAATCCTCCAAAATTACCCAAAAAAGAAATTGGAAGACAGTCGTATACACACTAAGGGATAATCCGCCATATGTTGTTCACATTTCCTTAAAAGATGGCGTGACACCTGGTACTGTTTTACATCTGGTAAAATTTTGCATGTTTTTAACGCAAAACAACTACAGCAACATCCTCCTAGGTAGTGTCAAACGCCTAGGAAGGAACCGTGTTTCGGTTGAGTTTAAGTCACACCAGGACGCAAACAGCTTCTTGACAAGCAGTACACTAATTCAAAATAACTTTGTGGCAAAAATTCCTCAATTTAAGGACGCATTTACGAAATGACGCGCTTCAATTTTAGGTATTGAGTCTTACTACTACACGTGCACGGCTCACACACACAGCGACTAGCGCGAAGCGGAGAAATTATGAGTGAACTAACACGGCTTGATACTTGAGTCTACTATTATTTATTTTATTGTCGTGTTTTTTTTAAACTTACGGTGATATGTTTTTATAAAGTTTGTAACGTGAAATAGTCATAAAAGTAGCTACTATTGGACAGTGATTGGTTGGTAAGCAAGTAGGTACTGGCGAAAGTACGCACGATGACCAATCAAGCTATGCCAAACCAGTATAAGCGCATCCCTCATTATATGGTAATTCTATACAAAGCGACCATGTTATACTGGAAATGTATATATAACTAGAAATGTCGTCATGTGTACCTATGTAAATACATACAATTTAGGCCACAAGCATTTTGAAAACAAATAATTAAAGAAATTTTTTTTTTGTTTTGCTTATTCTTACAATAAATTTGCTATCAAATACTTGCATTTGGGGTCCTCGATAACTAGATAAAAAAGAAATAAGAAAGAAAATATGTTTATTTCGCACACACAATATACTTCATTGCTTCATAAACGTTTATATTTCGTTTGCACGACAGCAAAAACAACTCAGTGGATATTGTTGAACTTTCGAACTGAAATCGATAGATACTCTAGGAATAGTGTATCACTACGCAAAATGCCGTACAAAGCGGGCCAGAAGCAAGATAATGATAAAATGAATAAAACTAATAAAAAAAATTAAGCTAAACTAAGCCTATTTAATTAATTAATGAAAATCTTAATCAATTCTTAGTTTTCATTACATTATTATAACAATGTGAAGAATGTTCTCGTAGTTCCATATTTCTTTTGAATCTTGGATCGATCAATTCTGGAAGGAGGCAGTTCTTATAAAATCGAATTAAATGTGTTTCCATATTCTCCTTCCAGAATTGATCGTCTTTGGCTATAAATTCATATTTTATTTTTCCAGGGCCCGTCCAAACAGCAAAAACACAAGTCTTTTCCCCTGTAATTCTTAGTTGACCTTGAATTTGGAAATACCATTTATGTTTTGTGTTTACTACTAATTGGTTCGAATTCGAAGCGTATTTCCAAAAGTCATATTTTTTTGTCTTATCGTTTCTTCTGGGTCCATTTCATATGCCGATGACGGGCATTTGATTTCTACTATACCGTGTTCACACTTTCCATCAGGACTTGCACCGAGAAAAGAAATCTCTTTATCGATTGACAACCCACACTGCAAAATTTTCGTGTTTAACACTTTTTCAAGGTCGCGTAGTGCGGTGTACTCATTATTTTTACCATGTTTGATGGATGGTACATTACTTAAATCTCGACCATACAAAATTTGTTTTACCAATGGTGCACAATTGGTGTGTGGGCGCCGTTTACAGACTGTAGAAAACCATGAAGCTGTAAGTAACTTCCTTCTGGTTTCCAGCCATAAAGGACTGGCACTTTGTAATATTGTGTCTTGTTCTATCTTGACTTTTTCTTCAGGAGTTATTTCTAATCTCAACAAAAACTCTTTTTTTTCATCTTGGTACTGTTTATCGTCCATGTCAACTTTTTGACATTCTTCGCCATAATGAGTATCTCTATTAGTATTAGATTTGAAGACTTTCTTCTTTTTGACATTTTTTTCTATTCTTTTCAAATTTAATTGTTGACGATAACTTTCTAACTGAACTATTTCATGGTTGGCTTCAGTGCCAAAAATATATTTATGAACAGTAGACTGTAATAAACCCGAATTATACAATATTACGGCTGCTGCACAGCGACCAGCATATGATCGCCGTTGCGAAAAATTTACTCTTTTTCCGCCAACAAATTTCGCTACTCTGGCATTAAAGCTCTCCACCAAGTTATTAGTTTCGTTATGTACGAAGCTATAGGCATGAAACGATAAACGATGAGCCAAATCTTCAACTTTTTGGAACACTCCATTTACTTTCAGTTCAGGCACCAAATTTTCGGAACGTTTCTTGATTTCATCGTTACAGAAATAAGATGCACATTTTGAATGATCTCCAAAAATGTGATAAGGACCATTCGTTATGTCATTTTTTATATTTTCCATTTTATCAGAAAAGGGAATGTTTTGCTTGACCCAATATTTGACGCTACTATCTATTCCCCATCGTATCCGCAAATAATTATCTTTTAATATTTTTCGGGCCCTAATGGGATATGTGGTGTTACTTGATATTGACAAAAGCCCTTTGCAGTCATTTCTGAGCAAATGATTTTTGCACTCGACTTTACCCACAGTCACACTCTCATAAGGCCTGGCATTTCTGATACTAGCATATGTGCTAGAATCACCGTCTGCGACATACTGATTATAAATCAGTCCATGACTTTCTATAGATTTTTTGAAACCCTCTGTTATATAATAACTGATTCCATAGCAGTAGAAGGCCCCTGAAAATTTTTGAAACATCTGTGTTTTGCTGGTTGTACCCCTTTGGAGTGTGCTCGTAAACAGATGCTACACGTCTTATTTTTAACTCCGTAGTAAAGAACTTTTTTAGAAAATAATCCTATAATAGCACCAACTCCAGAAGATGCATTGTAATTCGTTCCATACGAACGTTTGGACCAACATGCGTCACCCGATACAGGTATCATTGGTATTCCTTTCTCATTCACGCTTCCAATAGACATGGCATGATTCTTCTCTTCCTTACCAGCCTCTGCCATACAGTGCTCTGCGGTTTTGCTCCACCATCCACAAATTATATCATGCTTGGATTGATACAATCGTACCGACATAGGTGGTATATTAATATGACTAAGAACCGTGTTTAGCTGTGTAACTCTGGCGCCAATAGCCATAATACTGGCTACGACTTCCTCATTTACATCCATTTTATTTATTGAGTCTTTTGAAGATTTTAATACAAAATTTGTGCCACACATTTGACACTTCATATAAAAAGTTGTGTGGAGTCCAGTTTTTCTTTCATTTAAAAGTTGCACAGTACCTAAATTACAATTAAACATGGAACTATGGCTTCCGATTTCTTGAAGCTGTTTAAAAAAATAATCTATTTGTACGACTCTTCTTCCTGATACCTGGAACGGTTCTGTTTCCTCATTGTTCGTATTCTAAAAACAATACAGAAAAAAAATAACTTGTTATTTTCAGTACAAAAATAGTAATTGAATAAACAAATCATAACAGTAATTTAAAATGTATTATAACTTACGTGAGGTATTTCCAAATTATTGTCATCAAAAGTACTACAACTCGCTTGCTCATATCTTTCCGGATATACTTCGGGTGTGTTAGTCGCGATACTCGTATCACAACTGCTTTCATTCTTTTGCCTGTGAAAAAAGATCATATGATAGTGAATGTTCATAATTATACATATATTTTTAATAATCATGTAAGCACTAACCGTATTTCTTTTTTTTCTGCATTACGTCTATTGGCACGAAGTTTCTTACGGGAGCTTTTCCCAAACGTCTTAAGCCTTGGCATCTAAAACAACAATTGAGGTATAAGAGGTATAAACTACACATATTAGCTGGTTCTACTCTTTTACTAGTTACAGTAACAGTCGTCAAAGTACACCTTCGGATCACTACGTCAAGTAATGAGGTAAGGTCTCATCATAACTAACACAACGAGTCCAAACTCGGCACACCTAGCTCCACTCGTTTATTGGTTCCAGTAGCAGTCTTCAGAGTACACCTTCAGGTCACTGCATCAAATCCTTAGATAAGGTCTCATCATAATTAATACAACGAGTCCAAACTCGGCACATCTAGCTCCACTCGTTTATTGGTTCCAGTAGCAGTCTTCAGAGTACACCTTCACATCGCTCCATCAATTCCTGAGGTAAGGTCTCATCATAACTAACACAACGAGCCCAAACTCGGCACACCTAGCTCCACTCGTTTCTTGGTTCCAGTAGCAGTCTTCGAAGTACACCTTCACATCGCTCCATCAATTCCTGAGGTAAGGTCTCATCATAACTAACACAACGAGCCCAAACTCGGCACACCTAGCTCCACTCGTTTCTTGGTTCCAGTAGCAGTCTTCAAAGTACACCTTCACATCGCTCCATCAATTCCTGATGTAAGGTCTCATCATAACTAACACAACGAGCCCAAACTCGGCACACCTAGCTCCACTCGTTTCTTGGTTCCAGTAGCAGTCTTCGAAGTACACCTTCACATCGCTCCGTCAATTCCTGAGGTATGGTCTCATCATAACTAACACAACGAGCCCAAACTCGGCACACCTAGCTCCACTCGTTTCTTGGTTCCAGTAGCAGTCTTCGAAGTACACCTTCACATCGCTCCATCAATTCCTGAGGTAAGGTCTCATCATAACTAACACAACGAGCCCAAACTCGGCACACCTAGCTCCACTCGTTTCTTGGTTCCAGTAGCAGTCTTCGAAGTACACCTTCACATCGCTCCATCAATTCCTGAGGTAAGATCTCATCATAACTAACACAACGAGCCCAAACTCGGCACACCTAGCTCCACTCGTTTCTTGGTTCCAGTAGCAGTCTTCGAAGTACACCTTCACATCGCTCCATCAATTCCTGAGGTGAGGTCTCATCATAACTAACACAACGAGCCCAAACTCGGCACACCTAGCTCCACTCGTTTCTTGGTTCCAGTAGCAGTCTTCGAAGTACACCTTCAGGTCACTGCATCAAGTCCTAAGGTAAGGTCTCATCATAACCAACACAACGAGCCCAAACTCGGTACACCTAGCTCTACTCGTTTATTGACTCCAGTTCCAGTCCAGTTCCAAATATACCTTCAGGTCACTCCATCAAGTCCGAAACGAAATGTAAATTTATAATCCGTAGGTAATTCAAGAAAAAATATAAGAAACTAAGTAAAATCTTACCTTGTTTGTCCGTAGTCCGCACTAAACACGTAAAGTATCAAGTTTGGTATGCCAAATATTTTGTATTCGTACAGCGATCTTTTTCTATATGAGCTGCTGCTTACAAGCGACACAGTGTCCACTCACGACGGCGGCCAAGCGCAGACTAATATTTCATTACAAATCTTTGTGCAATAAATCACGACAGTGACCAGTAAAATAACCCTTAGATTCAAGCTGTTAAGGTGCACGCGATAAAGCTAAATTCGGTAAAAAACTAAAATCGATTTGATTTTTTTCCTGAGACTATTTGGAACATTTTGGTAGTTCTTTCCGCCACATTTTTGAGTTGATCATGTCTGCTTACATAAAATATTTTTAAATAAATACATTTCTGTTATTAAATAGAAGAAAAATGTTCCTAAACTCAATACGATATCGTCAATTTTGTGTGAAGAGGTACCGGAAATGTTTTTTTACAATACTAAAAATCAAAATTTTCTAATAACAAATTGCGAAAATTTGAAGATGAAGGAGTAATCTATCTGTGATAATTATTATTTACATTTAGTTTAGTTTAGTTCTGCCGCAAAATGTACCGAAAAACTGCTTATTTTGGTCAGATTTGTAAACGCGTCCTTAACATTACCCGTTTAGGCTTTGTTAGAAATGTACCGAGCGAATGGACGGAGGATGAGGTCATTAAAAATATCAAGGTTCCTGATGGATGCAGCCCCGTTATAAAGGCAAGGAGAATGAACCGAAAGGTGAGTTCTCTGGATGTTACAAAGTGGAAACCCACTGAAACTGTAGTTCTCACTTTTGATGGGCAAGTCTTGCCTAAGCGAGTTTATTGTTTTTATTCTACCCGACTATTCAATGTTTTAATTGTTATCGTTTCGGTCACACGCGGACAGTTTGTCGCTCAAAACCCCGTTGCTTTAAATGTGGTCAAGACTACCCAGGTGATGGATGCCAAGTTCCCACTGATGGTGTCATTTGTGTATCATCTTCTGGCAATCACTATTTTCGCTTCATTACCCTGGTTACACGTCCGTCAGAAACTTGAAAAGTTCTCAGTAAAAAATTTTTACACACCAGAACTTCAACACCTTCTTTATTCAGTAAATGATAGATATATGTTTTCTGTCTTCTTGACTCCTCTCTTCCTGTGTAGCTTCTGCATTTATTTGTCACTCTAACTAACGAGAACAGTAATACATTTTGTATATCGAATTTAGCTAATGCATAAAAGCTTTGGAATATTTGCAGCTGGCGTTCTTCATTTATCTTTAGATGACATTTTTTTTGACATAGACATTCCCTGTTTTGGGTGTCTTCGCAGGAATAACGTTCTTTTTGTGATTTTCGTATTCTTCGCCTTTTGCTCGTTTTAATTTAAGCACATTTCGCTGCCAAGTTTCAGGCTTTTTAACACGTTTCTTGCTTTTGAGGACAGGGGTTTCATTGGTGGTTTCAGCTGATTCTTGTTCAGACAAGCTTAATTGAAGCTCTGCTGTTGGTATCGACCCAGATGTGGTTGGCGAGGGCTGTGATAAACTTGTTATGGCTGAACTAGTACTACGTTGTTGGGCTTCTTCCGAGTCGTCATTGCCTGATGAGAGCGTAGGTGATGGGAGATATTCAGAACCAGAATCTTCTAAGTCTAGGTCTCCAACTGTAACCAAAACATTAACTAGGTTAACAATATGAAAAATACAACGTGACAAGTTTGCTTATAATTTGCAGTCAAACAGACTATTTTTATTACTTACCTGAAGTAATATCATCTTCTCCGTCCGTGGTTAATTGCAAAAATATTGTTATTCAGTAAGATGTATTCTAAATTTCAATGAAATTCAGTTTGTTTTGTCTCAATTTTAACGTTTTGACAGTTGACACTGACGAATGACGTTAGTACGGGCTAGACGTAAGCCACAGACAAACCTGACGCGATATTCTATACATAAATTAGCTTATACAAATATGGGTGAAATACGAACTAGAATGTGAAATATCGTGTTATTTCACTCTTTCTAATGTGGTAATCGTATTTGATAAAAGAGACAACAATATTTCAGTTGTCCCTCATAATGGCAACATTTTGTTGAGACGTAGTAACAGTTGTAGGTAAGTGCCATATCCGCCATAATATGCGACAAGTTCATGGTAGTTCTGCTGTCAAGTGGTTGTTTACTTTTTGTTTTATTGAGATTTGTGAGAAAATTACGAGGAGTTTTCCTTAAAACTACATATATACGTTGGAAAACACCAATTCAACATGCCTGTGTGTTGTATTGTGAAGTGTGGTGCAAGAAAGAAGGAAAATCAACCTCAATTGTCTTCGCACATGTTAGTAGCCGGTTTTCATTGTAACGTTACATTTTCCCAGGAGAGGAAAATGTAAGGAAAAATATAATAATATAATTAAATATTATAATATAATTAAAAATACAAGGGGAGTACAAAAACACAGTTTAACACTACTGATCGGCACTGCACGCTTAGGAGGTTAGGCCTCAGAGGAGGCCTGCAGCGGGAGGTAGTCTTCGGGAGATGGAGGCTCCGGCAGGGAGTGATTGACGGCTGGTGATGGCCTCGGCGGGTCGATGACTCCGAGGGAAGGAAGAGTTGGCTCCGGCAGGGAGTGGGTGAGCCCCGGAATGGCCAGGGTAGGCCAAGATGGACTGTAAGAGAGACAGACCCTTTTATTATTATAAAGTCGGAGATAGAATCGGAGATAGATAGAATCCGAGATAGAATCGCCCGTTGCTTCTGACGGCCTCTGCTTTTATACCCTTCAGCTCGTTTCCAAAATCAATATTCTTTTCCATTTTCAAACAGTGGTTTCTTCCAATATAATCGGACCTCCTTGGAGTGCGTAAATTTCATAAATGAAATTTAGAACAATAGTTAATTTGTAGTTATTTTGTACAATCATAATATAAAAATAAATTATAATTAATACAATGTTTCAGCGGTAACAATAAAAATAATTGAAACTATATAAACCAAAAAGTAACATCATAGACTAAACCAAACAGAAAAATAAAAAGAAACTGACAGTTTAACATTTGACATAGGTAAGTGTCACAACAAGAAAAACTACAGAGAAAATATTAATCAATGAAATACAGAGCCTCAGGAATATTTAACACACCGGCAATGGTCATGCATTTATCTAGAGAGAACGTATGATAAAAGACCAACATTTTAACAACCAAACCGTAAGTAAAAACATGCAACATTACATCATGCAATAGTACATAAAGTGATAAACTTTCGATGAAAAAATTGCTAGGCGATCATTAAATACGGCTTAAATTTTAATATATGGGTTTATTTCCGTCCAACAGACCTTTTTATTATTTCATAATTTCATTCGTTTGTTTACAATGGTATGTCATGGTGGAATAGTGTTGTACCGTTGCCGTAATGGTTTCTGATACTAGTTCCTTTGCTGCGCTGAAATGATATTGCTAGGTCCGGCCCGTGGTTTACAGCAAACTGTACTCTTTGTCATAGCACCGAGAGACCGTTCCACAGAGTTTTATGATGTGTATACGATTTTTTTGTTGAAGTTTTTAAGATGAACAATACTGTAGAACATAAATTTTATGTAACTTTTATGATTTCCGCGGCGCACGCTAATAAAGTTCCCAGTCCGCATGATTTTTTCCGACATCTTCAACAATAATCGTCAAATTTCAGCCAATTTACACAAAACCTTAATTAATTATACACTAAAACCTTCCGCATAAATCACTCCGTCCATTAGTGAAAATTGATTGAAAATCCGTTTAGTAGTTTTGAGTTTTTCGCGTTCAGACAGACAGAAAAACAGACATGCGGTGGTGGACTTTGTTTTATAATATGTAAGGATGTGTATTATTCCGAAGGTTCATTTATAATAAAATTGTTAAAAATTTAATTCACTAATGCCCGTTTTCACCGACAGCTAAGTGACACTTAAATGAATACCTAAATAAAACTGCCCTGTTGGATTTTCAACTCTCAGCGCTGAGTCTACCGTTGAAAATCCAACAGTGAACTTTTATTAGGGATTCATTTAAGTGTCTTGTTTTGTTTTCGTACCACAGCATTGCCTCTACTTTATTTGGCAGAAGCGTCTTCACCCCGAATGTACCAAAGTTTGTACCAGGCTTTGTACCAAAGTTTCTTCTGTTTATTACCCAATATTTTTGTCTCCTCATTACAAACACTTTTATTGTAGGTTCTGATATGGTTTTGAGTACAAAAGTTTTTACTTTGTTTAATTGATCTTCAGAATCTTGTTCAGGCTCATTTTTTATATAATTTCCACAATTATATTTACATTTTTGGCAAAAAACACTTATAAAGTAACATACAACTGAAGTTATAAATATTTTTAAACAACTCATTTTATTTTATTTATGACTTCTATTTCTTCAGTTAGCCTCTATATTTTTTGTATTATATCATCTGTTTCTGCTTTGGAAAGATCACTTAGTGATGGTGAAAACAGGCATAAGACTTGCATGCTCGCTCGATACTAAATATTTAGCTTTGTTTAAACGTTCACTTGCCAAACATTAGGTTTGCGTTACAAATATTTGTGAAAATTTGCAAAGTTATAATTCTATAATTGAAATTATAATTATGCGGAAAATTGTTTGGAAAGTGATAAATTGTCAATACTCGTTTTTTCCTGTTAAAACGGACTATTAGCTAATATTTTTTTAATATGATTCAACCGTGATATCTAGTAAGAATCGTAATACTATTACGTACTAGTATCGATACTCGAAATAGTAACACTATGTTCCCTGAATGACACAACCATAGCATTGGCAGCCATTTTAAGAGACATTTTGAGTATGCACCTTTTTTTTGTAGCTATTTCCAGCCCATAGTTATTAAATGTCTATGGCTTACACCAGTTTTGCTCTAATAATATGATAGATTATGTTCTGTGCAAAAATTATGTTTTAGCGCCATCTGTTGTTTTGATAACAAAAGGTGGCTTATTCCACTTTTGTATTCAAAGTTGATAATGTATGGAATGTAGTTTACACCAAAACTCCAACCAACACAAATAGTGGCTTACATCACTTTTGCGCTGATAGCCTCAAATGATCTCCAGGTAGAATGTGCAGAACCTCCTCTTAACCTTCGTAGACAATACTTAGTGGATCGTTTCTTGTCAAAAGTTTTCTCCCTTTCGTCCCACCCTTTACTCCCCATTTTGGAACAAATCTACCTCTCTCTGAACGTATCATCCTACTGGAATAATAAATCTATTCCATTGATGAATAGGTACAGAGAGCTTAAACACCTCTCATCGCCTGTTTGTCAATACCCCACTCTTCCGGTCTTTTCTTCCGCTTTTGAGGTGGTCCATTTCAGGCCAAAAGTCGTTTTGGGACTTGGTATCTCCAAAAATTCCCAGGCGTAAAAGGCGACTTCGATCGGGCCATTAAAAGATATTGGGAGGGTTGGAATTTGTTCTATACGGACGCATCCAAATTGTCTTCAACAGGATGTACAGGTGTTTCAACATATTTTCAAAATAAAAAAATTGCCCTTTTATTCCAATGCCCACCAGAGGCCTCAGTATTTACAGGAGAATGCATAGGTATCCTAGAAGCCATCAATTTCATTTTAACGCATAATATTAAAAATTCAGTAATTTTCTCGGACTCTCGCAGTAGCATACAAGCTTTAGCTCAAAACCAACTTTAATTTTGCTATGAACTTTCAACAAAATTCATAGCAAAATTATTTTTGACATCCTTAACTTATTATACATTTGTTCGAACAACGCGCAACGGTTTAAACATTGAAATAGCTTGGGTTCCTAGTCACTCGGGCATAGTGTAATGTTGCATGTTTTTACTTACGGTTTGGTTGTTAAAATGTTGGTCTTTTATCATACATTCTCTCTAGATAAATGCATGACCATTGCCGGTGTGTTAAATATTTCTGAGGCTCTGTATTTCATTGTTATTGATATTTTCTGTAGATTTTCTTGTTGTGACACTTACCTATTTCAAATGTTAAACTTTCAGTTTCTTTTTATTTTTCTGTTTGGCTTAGTCTATGTTACTTTTTGGTTTATATAGTTTTAATTATTTTTATTGATATCGCTAAAACATTGTATTAATTATAATTTATTTTTTTATATTATGATTGTACGAAATAACTACAAATTAACTATTGTTCTAAATTTCATTTATGAAATTTACGCACTCCAAGGAGGTCCGATTATATTTGAAGAAACCACTGTTTGAAAATGGAAAAGAATATTGATTTTGGAAACGAGCTGAAGGGTATAAAAGCAGAGGCCGTCAGAAGCAACGGGCGATTCTATCTCGGATTCTATCGCCCCTTCTATCTCCGATTCTATCTCCGACTTTACGATAATAAAAGGGTCTATCTCTCTTACAGTCCATCTTGGCCTGCCCTGGCCTTTCCGGGGCTCACCCACTCCCTGGCGGAGCCAACTCTTCTTTCCCTCGGAGTCATCGACCCGCCGAGGCCACCACCAGCCGTCAATCACTCCCTGCCGGAGCCTCCATCTCCCGAAGACCACCTCCCGCTGTAGGCCACCTCTGAGGCCTAACCTCCTAAGCGTGCAGTGCCGATCAGTAGTGTTAAACTGTGTTTTTATACTCCCCTTGTATTTTTAAATATATTATAATATTCAATTATATTGTTATATTTTCCCTTACATTTTCCCCCTCTGGGAAAATGTAACGTTACAATAGGTGGCAACGAATGCGCCGACTCACTGGCAAAATTTGTTACATCTAACCCGGTGGATCGGAATCACTACATGGTGCATAGTTAAGACTTACGGACTGACACCAAACATAAGATGTACAACTCATGGTCAGCAGTATGGCAGGTAAGCTCAAAACTCAAGGGCCACTACTACGCCAGTATCCAACCCAGCATCCAGCGGAAACCTTGTTTTTTTAAGTGTCCAAAATTGTCAAGAAGAACTGTTGCAACCTTGTGTAGACTGAGACTTGGTCACTGTTACAGTCCAGTATTTTTAAATAAGATCCGTGTTCGTGACAATTCTTTGTGTGAATGCGGTCTTGATGATGGAACTCGAGACCATATTTTTTTCTCATGCCCTTCGAATTCCCAATCCTTTGACTTGTATCATAAGCTTTCCAAAATGAAAATCCCCCTTCTTACTAACTTCCATTCCCTCTTGACTAACTTTTCTCCAAAATTAATCCAAGTTCTAGGGTCAGGGCCCTATCCAATAAAGCTGACAATCCGACAAGTCCGACATATGTCAAAAAGTGACAACTCGACAATTTTTCTGTTTAATAAAACTTACAGGCAACAAAATTGTCATGGTGGAAAATTCACAAATATGTCGGACTCTTTTTTTTTCTTAACATTTTTCTGTTTTATAAAACTTTATATGCGACAGCTGACAGGTGACAATTTGTCGTGAAAAACTTGTCAAATCTGCTTTATTAAACAGAAAATTGTCGTGACATGTTGACATATTTGTAGAATTGTCCGACAATTCTGACAGGCGCGTTACCCTCTGTCGCGAAATCATATTTTGAATTTTGAAGGTGTAAAAAAGTGTATTGAAAAAGTTTATTACAAAAAAATGGTACTTACATCGAGCAGTGAGAGTAGTGATGATGAATACTTGGAACAAATACAAACGAGGAGGCAACGACGATCATTTAAAAGCAGAATCAATTTCTCCTTCTCAATTACAGATTTCTGCTTTAAAGAAAAATTTCGGGTATGTAAATCTACCGTAGAATATTTAATTGATAAAATTGCTCATCGACTTCAACACGGTACAAGCAGAAACCAAGCACTTACACCCGATAAACAAATTTTATGCGCTTTGCATTGGATGGGTTGTGGTTCACAGTACCACGTTATTGGTGATGCACATGGGCTTAGTAAAACAACCGTACATAATTGCATAAGAAGGGTATGTGGAGCCGTGATTACTGAATTACTCGGAGAAGAGGTTCGCTGGCCTGATAATTGTAACCGAATACCAACACTTTTCATGAGGCATAATGGGATACCTAGAATATCTGGTATTGTGGATGGTTCGTTAATTCCTCTAGATGCGCCTTATCAAAATGAATCTGCGTTTGTAGACAGGAACGGAAACCATTCAATTAATATTATGGTGGTGTGCGGGCCAAACTTAGAAATTTTCTACGCATCTGCAAGATGGCCTGGCTCTGTTCACGATGCCAGAGTGATGAGATGCTCTTCTTTAGCACGGACATGCGAAAGTGGATGGAGACCATTCCCAAACGCAATAATCCTGGGAGACAGTGGATATGGTTTAAAAAAGTGGCTTATGACGCCTAATATACCAATACAAATACCAAGGACAGCATCACTGGAAAGATTCTTGCGTGCTTTTAAGTCAACGAGAAGATTGGTAGAAAATTCTTTGGGAATCATAAAAGAAAAATTCCCGTGTCTAAATCACCTTAGAGTTCAGCCAATAATTGCAAGCAATGTAATATTATCTTGCATTGTTATGCATAACATTGAAAACCGCTTAGGCTCAAATGCACCCTATTTAGAACAAGATATTAGCGGAAATGACAATGATACAGTTGTAGATAATAACAATGTGGACGAAGTATTTGATGAGGAAGCGATTGCAGTTTTACAGTCATTAATACAACTATTTGAATGAATAATTTATTTAATCCTTTTAATAAATGCATGATCGATTATACTTAAAGATTTTCATTCATAGCACTTATTATAATATCGTTGACTTGTTCATTATCAGCACCCGACTCTGTTGTTCGAACACTTTGTTCAATTTGTTCAGTACAAACATCAATAACCCGAGCGTTTTGTAAATACAAAGGTAGTGTAAATTCTGATGGCTGTATGTTTAATTCTTTTTCAAGTTTGAGTAGCTCCAAATCTAGCTTGTATTTTTCTCTTTTTGCAATTTGAAGTTTTTCTTTAGCAATATCTACTTCTATTTCCATTTTTTGTTTCTTAAAATCAAATAAGTCATTTGATAAATCAACTGGGGGATGTGATTTTCTTCGTATTGGATTTTGAGGTTGAGGTGGTGTTTCTGCTGTAAAAACAGGCACGGATACCTGTGTTTCATTTGATCCTGAAGATTCTGGTATTTGAAGTCCATCTATTGCTGGAGAATCCTTTCCTATGATTTTTAGTATCATTTCATCAGAATCGTCATATTTGCATTTTTTTCCTCCCCCATAACCAGTCTGCAGACGATTATCTCTCTTTTCCTGAAAGATTTATCGTACCAGTATATATAAAAACGACAAAAAAATCATGTCTGTTGTATGGGAGCCCCCTTAAATATTTATTATATTCTGTTTTTTAGTATTTGTTGTTATAGCGGCAACAGAAATACATCATCTGTGAAAATTTCAACTGTTTAACTATCACGGTTCATGAGATAACGCCTGGTAACAGACGGACAGACAGACAGACAGACAGACGAACAGCGAAGTCTTAGTAATAGGGTCCCGTTTTACCCTTTGGGTACGGAACCCTAAAAATCGTTTCCACATACACAATGCGAATATTTCATACATACCTACACAATATAATACATCATATCTAATTGATAACTTCTTTATTGGTTAACGGTCTAAATAAATAAAAAAAATTACGGATTGATGAAGGATAAACTAGTTAAAATAAACTAAACCTTACCATGGTCCTTTTGCGCCAATTTTGCCATGTAGTGTCACGAAGGTATTTCCAGTCTTTATTGAAAATACCTAATGTTCTTAAGTTTTCGGCTATTTCCTTCCATTTATTTATTTTTACATCGTGGGTCAATTGGTCACTAAACTTCCCAAAAAGTATATTTTTACTTTCGTAAATAAGGCCCAAAATGGTAAGTTTTCTGTGCATTTCCATCTTACACGCGATCATAACACAATCGAAGTTACACTAGTGATTGTTTTATTCTTGTACTTTGATAATATCTTTTTCAATTTTACCCTCATCCAGCTTCATAAAACAAAATTCTTTGCAAATATATTATGTCAAAAGTCGACATAATTGTCACGACAATCCGACAATATTGTCACCGACAATTGTCAGAAATATTGTGACTGTGGTTTTTTGATATGTCGAGTTTTATTAAACGTGTTTTTACATTAAAAATATGTCAAGATTTCACCTGTCGATTTTTGACATATTTGTCACGTTTATTAAACAGCTTAAGCGCGACAATTCTACAATTTTGTCATTTTTTGACATATATGTCGGATTGTCAGCTTTATTGGATAGGGCCCAGGTGGGGTAAATGCGAGTACCATAACTAGAATGACATATTCAACCATAAACAACATTTTACTTTATAACAGTATAAAATTTATAATTGCCATGTTTATGAAGTATTTAGTAGCCTAAAGTTTTAAGTTATGTGTTTAATTAAAATCACTCTGATAATATAGATAATCAAATTTTAAAAAAATTGGGTCACTTATTACATTTACCCGGTGTTCAGGGGCAAATGTAATAATGTTGGTCAATTTCTCAGGGCTTTAGACAGTTGCAAATCAGGGGTAATAGCAATAAAATGCGGAAATTGAATTAGCTTTGGTTTTTTATTTCAAAGAGATCACATGAAAGCTCACAAAGATATGAACTTTTCCTTACAGACTACTTAAATCAATCAAAGTGTTTACGAAATAATCATATTTCTGAATTTAAAATCAAAGTATGTTATACCACGCTTGGTTATTGTAGGATTCGGCAATATTTTCACGATGGAATCAGCGGTGATTGTATCAACATCATCTATTATAGGCCATGCAAAAGTTGCACCCTTACGTCGTACAAACTTTACCTCCCAACGACTGTCTATCTGTTTTTGCACGAAGCCTACGTAATATTTATGTCCTTTCACCAAAGTATATTTAACTATCACCCATTTATTAATATGGATATCTAGCCCAGTCTCCTCTTCTGCCTTATTTTCTTTATTCATTTCTGTCATTGCTGCTTCATTGTCTGACTCAATAAGAACTTCAGGTTCCTCTTCCACCCATTCACTTTCGTCAGAATTTGCATAGTGCACTTCATTATCTGAGTCTACATCTGTAGTGTCACTTTCTAAATCTTCAGTCTTTTTCTTCACTTTTCGTTCTTTCTTTCCATTTTTTTGTTTATTTTAGTTTTTTTTTTTTTGCGATTAACTTTTCTTTTTCCTTTAACACTTCAAGCATTCTAGCAGACGTAACAACTTCAGCAACTGAGGCAACCTTACGTTTCTTTTCTTTATTCAAAGGCAGATTTTTTGTTGTATAGTTGAAAGAATCATCTGTTCAAATGATATTGTGGGCGCGGTATTAAAGGCTAGCATCTCATTTGATTGAGGAGTTGCTGGTACGGAATTCTGTGACGATTGATAGTTGACAATTGACTATTGAGGTGTTGTGGGAATGGCCTCCTCCTCGGAAGCTGGTAGATTTAAAATCGATGGTGAAGAGTTATTAAAAGTGGGCCGATGAGGATCAGGACTCGCCTTATTATCTCTCGCAAGCTCTCCTACCAGGTGCCTCTCCCAGCGCTCTAATGCGTCCTTAGAAAAATTTCTCTTGGAATGACGTTAGAATTGAATGTAAATATCCGTGATTTTCTAAATCCACTCATGATAACATCTTCACTGACACTGATCCAAGTTTCTCCCAAAAATTGTTAGAATAGGTAATCGCTTTAGGTAGCTGTTTACCAATATTCTGACGCTGCCAAGTGGCAACAGTTTGGTCCCATTTTTGTTCAAAAGATTTGAATACAGCAACGTCTAATGGCTGCAGTTGGTCACTTGTGTGGGCTGGCAGTTTAAGAATTGTTATGTCTTTGGCCAAAGCAGTTTCAACTAGGTCGAGAGACACATGTGTGGAGTGGCCATCGTATATGACCAGTACAGGCCGTTCGTCACCCAGAGCTGGTATAAGGACTTTTTCAAAATAGTTTTTAAACACCCCTGTCTCCATTCAACCATTCGGGGTGGCAGCGTAGGCTGTACCGGGATATTCCTTGTCTGGTGGTGCCTTCCACTGGTCCCAGATATTTTTTGCCTTGAAAATGATTAGAGGTGGCGCTCGGCCACCTGCCGCATTAGCAGCCAGCACAACGGTCGTGTTTTCTCGTCCAGATGTGCTGATAACTCTGGATGTGCTTTCACCTCTTTCTCCTACTATTCTGGATTTCGACGGGTCTATACTGAGACTGCTTTCGTCCAAATTCCATATTTGTTTGGGCTTGTCTTCTAAGTTTAGCTCCGTCAGAACTTTTTTTAAAAGGTCAAAATAGCCATAGATGATGAATGGATCCGTGGCAGCCTTTTTTCTCGCATACTCCAATGGTTCTGGCTTTCGAATTGACTGTCTGTTGATTGTCTGAATTTCGAAATGATGGCGTTTTTTCAAATTAAGGAACCAGTCTTCCCCTGGTATGCCTCCCTTAAATGGGGTTTCAATTTTATTCACGTTAACGTACTGGCCTACTAGCTCTATAATTTCCTTTCGACTAAGACCAAAGCCCCATTTAGCCAGTGTTTTAACAGATGTTGCCAAAACGTTTTCAAGATTCTCGGGAAGTGCAGTTCTGCGTCCTTTACATTTTTTTATAGCTCCTCGAGTTCCCTTGTTAGGACAATACAACGTTGCAAATGGAACTCCGTAAAGAACGGACGACTTGTGTATGGTAAGCGTACCGGCTTTTATTTCATCAAGAGCTCTTTGTAATTTTTCCTCAGAGTATTTCGGTGGTACTTTTTTTTAGATAATTTCGCACCATCTGGAGAGAAAGGGGTAATTGTAATAAAACTTTACATTTGCCCCTTACCATGTTATTACAATTGCCCCAACACCAAAATTTCAAGGGGTAAATGCAATAATAGCCATAAAAAAACAACCTTCACCAGTTAAGTAAAAATTTGCATTTAGATTAATTCCCAACACAGAATATTAACATACTAATACAAATAAATTAAAAAACTTACGTTTCTTTCCAAGATGAAAACCGATTGAAGGTTACGTTATCAAAGTGTGTAACACGCGGCATCGACGTCACTCAACTAATGACGTTTCATTCACTCATCAGGGTTGCCAGACAGAGACATATTTTTCTCGTACCAGGGTTGCCAAATATGTCGTACTGTCAATACATAATCTCGTAAAAGTACTGAATTTACTTAGTACTTAATTTACACTACGCACTATTGCTAGCTAACCTGGGGTCGGTATATTTTTGTTTGGGGCCGCTAAATGAAAAAAAAAAACATTACTATGTATCAGTGATTCATATTTTTTAATCATTTTACTTAAATCTTTTTACAATACTAATTATTAATTTTGCACTTACTACTAGTACGTGATTATCAATAAGGTTATATTTGTTAATGATATGTAATGTCAGGGGTATTGGTAAAATCATCGACGTTTTTATTGTATAGTTTTTCAGCTGTCATTCTGGAATACATTTCCTTAGATGGTTCGAAATTTATACAATTTCCTTTACGATTCGGGCCTTTAGCACTTCCTGCAGCTAAAAGTGTACCATTTACTGTATCTGTAATAAGACGATATCTGAGGTCTATTTTTATTAAATTGGTTTTGCTGCAACCCGCTCACAGTCTGCATTTGCATGAGGCAAAGACAGAACTGTGAGAGTAAACTGGCCAATTCAGAGAAATCTTCTGTTTTATATAACATTGCCCAGAACTCATCAGGTTCTTTAGTATCTTGAAGCTGTTCAGGGTAGCGAGCTTTTGCAATTGGCAATCTTCTCGTCGTCGTCTATCTGTTGTTTTTGGCTGTCATTAAAAGACGCACTTATGCGAGGCACGACTTCCATGAGGGGCATCAATGTTGGGACGTGATCTCTGAAATTGTTGGAGAGAGCTGATAGGTCCTAGAGCTTTGAGTTTCGACAGCACAGGGTCTTCCATGTCGTAACGTTTTTTTTATTTCTAAGGCGCCAGTCCTGAGGAAATTCCTCCAGCTAGTGAAAAACAGTGCCTTTTTTGCGAGCTGCCCGACCACATCTGGATGTTTAAGCATTTCGTAAGCTTTAATTCCAAGATACATTACAGAGTCATCCAATTGAAATTGCTCATTTTTAGGATCTACTTCACTAACATTTGGCTGCATAACATAACCCCGTTGTAAGTTCCCCAGAAGAATTTCTTGATATAAATCCCAAATTTTATCATTCAACTTGTGAATAACGACTTTTTCATTATGGAATTCCAAATTGAATTTGGTGAACAAGGGTAGTGACCAGTCTAGAAAACAAAAGTATAGCTTATGAAAAGGATCACGTAGCTTTTCTAAGATGAATATTGCTCGATTTTTCACCTCTGCTTTCACTTTGTGTATTGGGTTTGTAGTAAAATCAATAAAACATAATCGCAGTGGGAAAGCCATTGCTCCAAAATTCGTGAGACTACTGCTGATAGGGAATTTTTGGGATTCTAGACCCGATGAACCAGGTTTGATTCTCAAATGTTTTTTTGATTCGGCATGGATTTGAGATTTGTGATTTCAGCCACCAGAGAGCTTGATGGACAATATGCACACTTCGCTTTCTTGGGATTTTTAAGATCTGACTGCAGCCAGTCTCGAAATATCGGATGCCTTATCCACTCATCGCAAAAGGTTTGGGAATGATGTTCAAAATTCGTGTTACCTGCTTTCTTTGCAGTCCATATTTTCTTTTTTGTTATTTTTCTAGGTGGAGTAGATGAAGATTCACTGTCACTACTCATTATGTTAAATTAACCACTGAATTTAATTTAATTAGGATAAAATGCGCTGGAACTTCAACTACTATTGCGTAAAAATCATTGCTCCACACGTTTTAGTTAGCGCAAAAGAGATAAGAAGATAATATAATCATTAGTGCAATAAAGACAACAACAAAAAAAAAATACATCATAACGGGGATTCCCCGTGATGAATGAAAAAGTAAGCATTGCACTCCTTACAATTTTTAAATATTTTTTTAAATTTTTTAAAGACATACCCTGTCACATAAGAAATTTGTGCCTTAATTTTAACATCTTTTATTCTGTTTTTAAAATTCAACATGATATGATCACTATTCATAATAATATTAAAAACAATTTAAAGAGGAGCACATGACATTGATTTATTATTAAAAAATAATCAGCCTTAGGTATGAAACATACTGTCAATGCACATGTCTTTTTCTTTTCACAATTAGAACCTGCAGAGTGCACGCTATTTAAATTATTTATTAATAAAGCAGCAAAAGAATATTCAAAGCCTGCACTCGTGGGGTTAGTATTTCTAGCCCCATGGCTACGAACACAACCAAATTTTTTTTCTAATGAGTCCTGATTAAAAATGTCTGAGCCATATGGACTTACAATTGTGCTCCTGGAACTATTTATTGGTCAAATATTCAATATTTTCTAAACTAATTATCCAGTTAGTGATTGATGGCACAACAGAAGTTTTGCCATCTTTTGTGACAAATGTCATTGTTTTCATTATTGACTTCTTGGCTTCTTTCCAGATTTTGAAGTGATTCGAATTTGGTGTCACTGAATGCAGTAATAGTTTCCCTGACCGCTTTTGCGAATTTTCGTAGCTTCCATAAACGGAGTCGAAGTCATCAAAAAAAATAAGTACTTCAGCTGTAGCTTTAGCTTCTTCAGGCAAAATTCCTTTTTCTGAAAAGCAATATTGTCATATAGCACAACAATTATAGTATTAACTTACATTAAATTCAATCCAGTTATTAAATACTAACAAAATACACAAGTAAAAACTATAAAAAAATATTACGAGTATATATAGCTCACCTGCTAGATACCCCATAGCTATAGCAACAGGTTTTCTGAACACTTGAGTTGCGCATTTAACCTTCATCTTCATAATTTTGTCAGGTAAAACATGCTGGTCTGTTAGTTTAGGCAACATTTTTAAGCCCATAAATGATGGATTTTCTTCATGTAATTTAATTACATAATTCTATTTTGCAGTTTTTTCTCACCAGTATTTCCATATATTAAGTCCTTATTTACCAAATTATTCCTGGTGTGGTGCATCTTTCTTTTTCATCAACTTCAAAAGTTTTTTGTTCCAATCTCTATTTATTCGTAGATATTTCTCTTTTGTCTCTTTTATTAAATAATTGATTGCACTTTTGTTGGAAGCCCCTTGGTCACAAACTGTTGCCAAAACAGTGAGTCCTGTTTCGTTTAACTTTTGGACGACTTCCTTTAATTGGCAGACCAATTCCGTTTTTTCTGTACTCCCTGCACAAAAACTATATGCTTACTGCCTGTTTATAGTTTTGGATATTCCTCTTATCATAAAAACAATTGCATGGTCAGTTATTTTGTTTTTCATGTTTTTGCCATTATTAACAAATCCAACTATTTCGTCCTTTTTTCTATTGTAGTTGAAATGAGGTGCAATAGATATTCCGTCAAACATTAACAGGCATAGTTTGTCGGGATTTTTCATTTTTTTTACTCTCATTTTTAAATTTTCAAAAATACTGTCATTGATACCCACTTTCAGTGCAGCTTTTGAGAGCAATCTGCTTTATGTCAAAGGCGATGGGAGTAGAAAAACATTCCTTAACCAGCGATATGCTTTAGGTCCTTGTTTGTAGAGAGCTAGTGCCATAATTTTCTCCTTTTTTGTAAATCTGCGACCCATCTTTTTCTTTTTAATTTCTCTAAATTGTAGCATTGTAAAAATGAGAGCAAATGCTGAAAACTTTTTTAATGCTGCTTGGAAGTTCCATTTTGTGACAGGTTTAGGGCCTTTTTGAGTCTGTTGCTGTAAGTTGCATTTGATTTCTGCAATCTCTCTATTTTTCTTGTTATAAGGCTGATTTCAGAAGAATGAATGATTTCTGCTTTTGTTTATGGCCTAGAATATAAACATTATAAGTTAAAAGATGATGAATGTGATGATGATGTTCAGTGGTTTGTTATTAGACATCAATAATAAAACTATATAAAACAAAAAGTTTAATTTTTTATACAGTGTGATTGGAAACTTGAAAGGGACTAGAGATCATTTGCAAGACATTAACAGTAAAAATTAATAACATAACATAGCATCACGCCTGTATTCGCTGAGGGGTTTAAGTAGAGGTGTACTACAGTTGTACACTCACCAGCCAAAAATTAAGGGTTACTGAATTTAAGATATAATAATAGTAAATACAAGCTGTAACAACATTGCACATACCTGCAGAAGTCAATGGCTGTTGTTTTACTGTTTTCTCAGTTACATGGACAATGTCACTTTTAATAATACTGGTATCTTCCATACCAGCAGACGTTGAAGACTTAACTTCAGGATAGTTGCAGTTTTGATTTGTAATATCTCTCATTGCTTTTCTTTTCCAGGGTCCTGGAACAGATGTGCCATAAATTTATGCTAAACAAAAATAAATAAAATCACATTAAACTAAACAAAAGGTAATGCTAGTATTATGATAACAATCTACAAAACACCTGATAATGTACTGTTAAAATGACAAACTTGGCAGATGTATAGATTTCATAGGTAAAACTCTACTTAAATTGCAAAATAAAGTTTATTTTGAATGGCGAATTGGACCAAGGTGAACAGATTACTCTCTGTAAACCTCAAAGGGTACTTGGTATAATAATGGTACAAGTGGATATAATATTGCACATACCTGCAGAAGTCATTGGCTGCTGTATTTCTGCTTCATCAGTTAGACTAACATTGACATTTTGATCACAACTGATGTCTTTGATACCAGATGTACATGTAGAAGTTGAAGGTACATTAGGATTATTATGGCTTTGATCAGTGATTGCTCTTATTGCTTGTCTATTAACAGAGAATCCTACAACAGGAAGGCTAACATGACAAGCGCGAGAACGCTCTTTTTCTCGTTTTATCGTAATTTGTCTACGATTCTGACGTCATTCTAATGCCTAACATGACCGTCAACGACGAGTAAGCTCGATAAAAGCACTTTGACACTTCTTTATCGCGCGACAAGAGACCGATGTTGCAAATTATAAAAAAAAAAATTTTTATGATAGTAACATCGGCATAAAGTTCCGTTTCATTCATTCAATTTTATGCATGGATTAATACGTACTTTATTGAATAAACGTCTCTCTCTCTTAATTATTATTGTTTAATTTTTTGTGTAACCGACTTTTTGATTAAAATTAAATCATTTCTTTGGCATACTGAAATTAAAATACAAAATGACGGAAATTAAAATTAGTGGCACCTATACTCATTAGATAATCACCACAAATGACAAATGGGCCGACAATCATAATTTGACAAATCGAAGTTGTAACAATCACCATAATAAAGTCATTGCAAATTTTGTTAATTACATTCACCAAAAGGACTGATGTTCAGATAAATTGGCAGCTGGAGTTGATTCCGCTATTATAATCATTAAAAATATTGATCACCACCCTTAGGAAATAAACTGGTGATTTTAGTAATTATGTTGCGAAGGTTTGATATTGCCATACAGCCATAATCCCTAGATTTAGTTAATCGCCATAATTGGTTAAGTGACTGGTTATTACTGAAAGTAATACTCATCTACGTAATAGTGCTCCTCTCCACCACAGTTTCTCTCGCGGCCGCCGAAAGGAACTCACCGGTGTACACCCATATTTTATCAGTTTTCGAGGGTAAAAAAAATGCCTAGAATAAGTACGACTATGAATCTACTACTTATTTGAGTTTTTTTATGTATCATAATTTTGTCTTTTTATCTATCGTCGTCAAAATCGACGACGACTAAATACGACAAAATGATAGAAAAAAAGCTGATTATCTCGTGTTGAATTGTCAAAAATCGAGATAACTAACGTGTCATGTTAGGGTTTGTCGACAAAACATCAAATTTGACAGAACGATTCGAGTATTTTGTATGGCGTAGCTATCAGAAAACGATAAAACTACTGAAATAGACAAAAATTAGTCACGCGAGAGTGGATAATTGTCGCGTGTGTCATGTTAGGACTGCAGGTTATAAACCATAATTAAATAGTGGTATCCCCTAAAATAGAACACTCTTCATAGAAAACTTAACAAGTATTTGAAGATCTGATTTGAATTAGATATTGACCAAGAAGGGAAGAGGCGGTGTTTGGGGGAGGCCGATGTCCAGCAGTGGACATTTTTCGGCTGAAATGATGATGATGATTGAACAATAAATTTGGTAAGATGCATGACATTAATTAAACTCTTTGTGTTAGGCTCTGGTCTGGTCAGATGTTTCTGAATCAGAATAATACATAACTTAGCTCTCCATAAACTACTATTAAACAATATAAATTAGAAGAAAAAATACAAATTAGTTAATTCATTAACATAAAGTTAAAATAAACATATTGGTTATGAATAATAGGTACAATAACAATTCTAGTAATATTGCAAGTTCAAGATATATTAAAAGATGTTAGTGTGGGACAGCTAACAAAAGCATTAGTGCAACCTTTGTAGTCTGTAAATAAAATAACCAAAACTAATTAGTAACTGACCTGGCACATAATGAGTTGGAACAGCATTAGCACTAAGCCGCTTACTCTGAGTGCGATATATTTCTTCAAAGTGGCGGTCACACACTTTACGATATTTCATTATTTTTTGGTTGTCTAGTTGCAAAATGTCTTCTCCAATTGTATACAACCAAGTTCTGAATAGATCTGCATCATTATCAGGGTTAGGGAACATATGAAGAGCCACATTATCAGAACTTAAAAGAGAGATCAAAATATTAATTTGTAGAATGTTTAGTATTATTGCTAGGCTCAGACCAAATAACAAACCAAAACACAGCGCTGTCAACAGTGACATGAAGCCAGTTTCATAAAAATGTGTAGTTTGATTGTAGTGTCATTGTAAATGTGCGAATGTGAGCGTGTACGCACAGAGTGGAAGTCTAGGTATCGCAAAAAAGACAGTTTGCTGCAAACTGTCTTTGTTTTTTATTTAGTCTGAGTTGTTAGATACGCATTTCTATTGAAATATTATGATTATCACAACATTTAGTACAAAAAAATAGTAAAGATATGCACCCTTGCGTAATAGTTTGTACATTTCTATAAACCTTAGATTATTATTATAGAATGAAATAGAAGAATAATACTTAAAAGATACTTACGCGACTTTCCACATCCAGGAACACAACAGATTTTGTGAGCTATCTTAAATAATTCCGTATCGCAAGATAATGAAGTAAATCAAGAGTCCAGTAAACGAATGCCAAAAACATGCAGAAATAACTAAATCGTCGTAGTCCAATAAACAATGCCACAATCTTACAGAAATACTTGAGTCGGAGTCCAAAAACAAAGGCCAAAACGTTGAGATTTAAGAAACTACAGCAGAAAACACAAAAGCACAACAAGAGTATTTGAGTTTAGACAACTGTATTGTGGCCGGTTTTCTGGGCGCCATGCGCCATAGCAAATACGTTTCGTTCCAATAATCATTGGTTTACTTTTCATTTTGCTAGAGCTCCATTTTTTTCCTAAATATAACATAAGCAACTCAAAGAAGTTTAAAAAATATTTTTTAATAAAGCATTACTTTAAAAAAAAGTTGTCAGTGTAAATATTCAGATATTGTTGTAGGAAAGGCACTAATCGTGCTGCTTGAAATGAAACGCATTAAAGATTGTAAATACAGTGTTGCCCTTACTAATATTAAATTATGGTACCATGTTTTGAAAATTTATTTAGACCAATGCCATCTATTATTAATTTATCGAATAATATCGGGTTGGAGTCACGTGACACTGTGTATAATGTGCCCTAGTGCAGTGTAAGTGGGTGTACAAAAAGAAAATGAACAGTGATAACAGTGTGCGATACCGAGCGCGTTTGGTGGCTAAAGGCTTCTTGCAGAGGCCTGGTATTGACTATGAAGAGACATTTTCACCTGTAGTCAGGCATTCTACACTAAAAATGTTATTTGCACTGTCTGTTCAATTAAATTTAGACGTCACTCATTTAGATGTAAAAACAGCTTTTCTAAATGGTTATCTCAAAGAGGACATTTATATGGTTCAGCCAGACATTAGTTGTGATGTTAATAAGAAAAAGGTTATTGTAAAATTAAATAAAGCAATTTATGGGCTAGAGCAGTCCTCTAGGTCTTGGTATGAGAGAGTAGAACAATGTTTATGTGAGTTAGGGTTTAAAAAGAGTTGTGTAGAGCCATGTGTTTTCACAAAAATGAATGGTAATGTAAAGATTATAATTGCATTGTACGAGACTGAAAAATTAATTTCTGTGTTGAGTCCTAAATTTAAAATAAAGAATTTAGGCCAGGTTCAACAATGCTTAGGAATGAGAGTAAAAATTGGTAAAAAATGTAATGTTATCAATTTAGACCAGGAAAATTATGTTGAACAGTTACTGGAAAAATTTAATATGTTAAATTGTAAGGTTGCAAGTACTTCGATGGGTTGTAAATTAGATATGGAAAAATCTGAAAATTGTGACACTGAGATCCCATATCAGCAGTTAACAGTTACCTTAGCCAATTTGATAAGTGTCATACAAATGTCCATTGGAATTATGCAAAAAGAGTACTTAGATACCTCAAGAAAACTAAAAATTACTGCTTTAAGTATGTAAAAGAAAAAGCTGAACTTGTGGGGTTTGTTGAGGCTGATTGGGGCAATAAGAAGAAGAAGGGCAGTAAGAAGCCATATATTTGAGATCTTTGTTATGTGAACTGACTCATAACTTATGTACTGTGCTTTTGTACAATGATAGCCAAAGCGCACAAAAGTTGGTGGCAAATAATGTGTGTCATAGAAAGAGTAAACATATTGACATAAGGTACCATTTTGTCAAAGATGCAGTAAATGATAAAATAGTTAATTTACAGTATTTGCCAACAACCGATATGCCAGCTGATGTTTCTGAAGTGTTGAATCCTATGAAACATTATAAATGTATTGAGGGCTAGGTAGAGTCAGGGTTGGTTAGATAGAGTTGTAGAGTTATATAAAAATCAAAGACTTTATGTTTTTAGAAAAGAAGAATGGGCAAAAATATATGGAGCTTGGTCCAAATTTCCACCATCAATAAGAACTATGACATATGATGGAACACTGCGTTCTGAATCATTATAAGAAGACCGCAACCAAAAATATTTACTCAGTAAAAAGTTATGACCCCATGAAAACTTGCAATTTAAAAACCTTTTTACGCTTCATTATTTCACTATATCTTTTAAACTACTCGATTGATTTAGGTGTATGACATTTCGTTGTAATTCATACGTTATTCTGGTTGATATAAGCTATATGAGCCAAAATATAAACAATATGGCGGTCGCGGTAGGTACCTCGCTACGTCAAAAAAATCAAACCCTATCATGTGGGGTATCAAATCAAATGAAAGGACTTATAGCTATCTTTACAATGCTTATATTTATTTTAAAATATTTGTAATACTGGGAAGAATGTAAACACAAAAATATTTCACACAAGTTTTATTTATTCCTGTCTCACAGTGTGGAGTCTGTCCTTAAAAGAATACATCTCATATGTCTTCATCCACAATAACATTGTCCAGATTCGCAGCTGGAAGTAGAATTGTGGGTTGGTGTCTCGCCCATCCAAAATACCAAATAATTACCATGACGTGGGCACAGCAACCCACAGTTCGCATTCCAGAAAGACAAGAACAGTAGTAGTTCGAAATGGTTTCTCGATTATGGATCATTACATACGTGTAGTATTGTCTTGCACGTGCGTGTCGGGATTGTATTCTTGCGCATAGCAACATAGCGTTTTCAGGTTCAATGCCAAAATCAACTATTTCACTAAATGCTCCATCTCTTGCTACTTCAATCTGATACACGCCATTGCGTTCGCTATAGTAGCTACGCGCAAGTTTTATGTGATATGAACCAAGTGCAAACAATGTCAAGTCTTCTTGAGTCAGAACAGGAAATTCATCTACTCCTATGGCGTCGGCTTCAATATTTCGAAAACTTGCCCGCCTTCTATTTATATTTCTATTTGTAACATATGCTCCCAATTGATTTGTTACATGCAATCTCTCTCTAATGATTCTTAAATATTCTTCCGCATGCGCGTTATCTTCGATTAAAAGATGAAAAGCGTTAATAAGCGCAGCAGCCACTCGGAAATCATCCATCATGTGGCTCATAGCACGATTAAAACATTCTTGCCTGAATAGGCGAAAATCGCGCTTAAAACGTCCGTTTACGACCTCGACGACCCAGCGGCATATCGTCACTTCCCTATTTTTATTGGCTTCTAACGTGGTTAACTGGTCTTCGCCATGCCGTTTGCTTATTGGCATACGTGCCACATAACCACACGATTCCATGTCACCAATAACGTCTCTAAAGCCGCGGTCGCAGATAAAAACATCGTTTGCTTCAAAAAAGTAATGGAATGGATTGTCTTCTCTTTCGTTAATGAGACCTTTCATTATAACGGCATCCGATGTTGTTGCTGCGTGAGGCCCAGTAACATCTAATATGTAGCCATCACAACATACAATGAGAAATGGTTTTAACAGGTTCGTGTATTTGTGCAAACTGTATGTTTTCCGCTGGAAAAGGAAGTTGGAAGACTTCTGAGTATAGACGTAGGTTCCATCTATCACCAGAATAGCTTTCCTTTCTTGTAAGGGTGCATCTGGGTTTCCAAAAAGACCATTTGGCACAGTCAGATTTTTCGCAACTACTTCATTTCTTGAAATATGATCCAGGCCCAGGTGCCTTGGTACGAAATCTTGTACCAAACATTTGCGCACAGTATTCATTTTCCTTTCGAGCGTACGGCGACTCATTCTGAAAAGTACGCTGAGTCTTTCGTTCGACTCACCCGTCCGAAGCTTCATCAAAAAAATAGCAATTGCAGTATTGGGGTCGGTTACTTCTTGCTGAAATGAAGGGGTTTCTCGTATCAATTGCTCAAATGCGTTATGAGTGATGCCCACACGATGATGCAATATTTTTGGATCCATAGTTTGTATATTTTCAAAGTCCATTGTGTTGGAACTATTAAGAACGGCTGTTTGTAAGATTTTCGTAATGTCTACGAACATTTCTCCGGTAAAATCGTGGGATAAGTTTGGAGCATCAATTAAGTGACCCCATTGATTTTCATCCAAATGTTGTTGACATACTCTTGCGTTTGGAGGTATGTATAAATTCGAGTGTACCAACAGTTCTAGTTTGATAGACGCCGGAATACGGCATCTACTTGCATTGCCACATTCATGATAAATGCATGTGTTAGATGTATTTGGTGCTCTTTTGAATTCATTGGTTTCGAAGATTCCTCCAGATGGTCTTCCGACACGAGGAGGCGGCTGGTCAGCTTGGTTTTGACTGCGGTCAACTGCATACCTTACCCGCAACCAACAATTGCGGCAGATATATTGCTCGCCATCCAGTATTAACTGCAACAAATACAACACCTTTATTCATGACGTTCTGTCTAACTGCGTGTGTTAGCTAACATGTCTACTCGTTAAGAGAGGTCCTAGGTTCGATTCCTTCCGCATGCAGGCTCTCCAGCAATAAGCTAGTGTTGATTCTGTGCGTCTGGGTATATTATCTATATAAGTATGTATTCAAAACAAAACAAGAAACGGTAAGAATGATTAAAACATGACGTTACTACCTATAGTAAAATATTGATTAACTAACTTAACAAAAGTGTTACAAGTAATCTTTTTGTTCACGCCATCCCACGTCTGGATATATTATCTATGTTATGTACTTATGTATTCAAAACAAAAAACGGTAATGATGATTAAAACATGGCGTTACTACCGATACTAAAATATTGATTAATTGACAAACAATAGTAACAAAAATGGATCAAGACTGAAAACGTCCAAAATATTTCGCTTCAAAAAGGTTTTTCTAGGGATCTTTCGTTACAAGCAATCTTATTGTTCACGCCTTCCGACAATCTCAAATGGAGTCGAGGCACGGCATTTGAAATAAAATACACATATGCATGTACTAACCTGTCGAGGTGCTAAAAGTCCTTGAATATGCTCTGCAGTTCCTGGGTGATTATCCAGAAACGGTTGAAGCAACTGATAGTTTATTCTTTGAAACAATGAATAATTGCAACATATGCAGTTTCTTCTTTCCGCTTCCATTGTCACAGATACACAAAGCAATAACAAAAAGTCCGATGAGATATAGCCGTGGTCGAAAGTAGAGAATCAGAAGAAATCAAGTACACAAAAGTCGCAGGGAAAATATAACCAGAAAATGCACAGTACGAACCGAAAGCAAGCAAACGAACGACTGCGTGGGACACATGTGTTGATTGGGTCAGGTAGTTAGGTAAAAACCAGTTTTCTTTCAACGTCGTCGGCGCAGCGTATACCGTATTGCTTCCTAAGTGCGAAAGGGACAAAACTAATGCTATCTCCATCTACGAGTCGACGCTAGCAATCCCCGGGTTCCGAAATGCAAAAATATTAAAAAATACTTTTAGCCCGATTGCGAACCGTTCCGATTACATTTTTATATGGGTAGGTGCGCTAAGACAACCGGCAACCGAAGGAACACGGGTGGGTTTTAGTCAGTAAGAGTCTGACACGCCCTCCCGCTCCGCCCAGAGCGGGAGAAGTTATTTGATGATTTCCCACCCACAAAAAAAAAAAAAGATGCGCTAAGGTTATCATTGTATACTTTGCCAGAGTCTGTCAGAGCCATTTATAATCTACGTCGCCGCGAATCTCTCAGGAAACTATTTAAAAGGATTAATATTATGACGGTACCTTGCCAATTCATTTATGAAAATATTATGTATGTAAGGAAAAATCCACATCTTTTTAATAAAATAAGTGATAGACATAATTTTAATACTAGAAATAAAGATAAACTAGATCAACCATTTTTCAGATTATCTAAAGTACATACATCTTTTATGGGGTACTGTGTTAAATGTTACAACAAAATACCTTGTGACATATTGCAATTAAATGAAAGAAAATTTAAAACTCAGATTAAAAGTACACTTTGTAAACAAGCATATTACAAATTAGAGGATTATATCCAAGATAAGAGTGCTTGGAAACATGCTGGTCCTGCTCCATAGGACAATTTAGAATCAAGACAAAATCAAACAGGTTGCTAATTTAATTGTAAAATTTATAATTTTGTATTATATGACATTGATTTTACATTCTGTGATTACTTCCTCACACACTGACTTATTAATTTTAAAAACATTAGGAAAATCGTCTACTTTTACTATGTTTGTAAATATGTGAGCACCATGTATCTATCATATAATTAAATTATCTGTCGTTGCTTCATTTTTAATTCTTTTTACCTATTGTGGTATAGTAATTTTATTCTAGGTGCATTGTCTTCACATATAATTATTTAAGTAATGTACGTACTAATACAAACTATTGTAAAACATTTTAAAAGAGTAACGGTGGAGTTTCTTGCCCATTCTTCTCCATACGAAAACTACCTTTTGGAAGGGGCGACTAGAATCAATTATATTATTTTGTAAATTTTGACGTTCAAAAGTGCCATACATGGGCCTATTTGAAATAAATGTTTTGACTTTGACTTTGCAAACGATTTGAGAGCATTACAGAACAGGGGGAATGCGTCATCATTGCTACCATGTTTTTACTGCTTGAAATGTGGCTATGTGCGAAAAAAAATAACGGTTAAATAACTAAAAATACGTATTTTTAAAACAGTCATAACTTTTTTCTGAGTGAATATATTTTTTTTTATCACACCTGCTCTGAAAATACATACTAATTATACCAATTAGAGGGAAGAAACGCCTTTATCCCGCCCTTCAAATCCTTTCATCCCAAGGTATGGAAGTTTGTATGAAAATCCTTCCGACCCAAGGGTGGGAAGTATGTATGAAATTCCATTACATACCCGGTTTTTCTTTTTTTTTTAATTTGTCAGCAGTCATACTGCCAAGAGACTTTAACTGTCTACTAATTAAATTTCAAGTAAATTGTTACTGGCCACATACAGTTTTTTTTTTTACCAGTTACCAACCTCCTTGGTGCATACAGAAAATTAAAAACGAAATTATTTTTGTATATAAAACGCGCGGAATCACGGAAGAAGTGGCTTCTTCAAGCCTTCAACTAACTCAAGATGTAAACATGTCTCAAAATATCAAGATACCCGGACAAAATGTAACATCTTATAATAGCTGCACTTTTAATAATTATACTTTTAACTAAATATAAACATTTCTATGCGTTTATGTCCATAATTTTCCTCGTAGGTGTAATAAAAAGCACTATACATCCCTCAGGATAAAGTACAGTTCCATACCTCAAATGGTTTGCGCCCCTCGCAAGCTCGTGGCGCAAATGCCATAATCTCGGTATGGAACTGTCACTTTCTTCCCTCTGAAGTAATGTACTATTCACCTAGTAATCAAAATTGTATGGTATTTAGTCAACTTTAAGCTTACATAGCCCTCAATAGTGGTGGAAATTTTATTTCCACCACTATTGAGGGCTATGTAAATTTTATTTTATGTTTATTTGCTGTAGTTGGGGTGTTAAAATAATTAGTTAAGCTGGTAACATCAAATAAACTAGCGCCACGTATGTCTATGGTTACTTGTCAATAAAGATATTCTTTTTGCACTCCACGCATCACGTTGTTTTATTGAGAATTATTGTGTTAATTTTGTCGCAAATGGTACGAAAAGTAGAGTATTTTCCTCGGTGATAAAGCTGTCTTAGTTTTGTGTGAACTTAAATCCCTCGCTACACTCAGGACTCGCCTTAAATCCCTCGCTTCGCTCGTGATTTAAGTTTTTAACACCCTCGCTACGCTCGGGAGTAAACCTCGATTCCTTCGTTACGCTCGCGATTTAAATCGTCACCCGCGACAGAAGACACTGCTTTATCCCCTTGGTTCTACTACTATTTCGACTTATATGTCTGCTTTGAATTTTGTCTCTAAGGAGCCAATGATTTTGGGAGAGTGACAATTCATCCAGTAGGTTGCTGAGATGAGCCTCTCTACACACTTCAGTAGTATAGGAACCATTGTACCGAATATGCTCGCCGTAATAAGACCGTGCTTGTTTCATTTGATAAGTACCACAAGCAATTAATATCAAATCTTCTTGTGAAAGTTGAGGGAAGTTACTTATAGTTTGTGAATCAACATTCATGTTTGTGAACTGTGCTCTCCTTCTATCATAATTATTTATAAAAATCAGCTAAAACATTATTTTGTTACATTTTTTGGTTTATTATTTCTAGAATCTGTTCTGCATCAGTTCTGTCCGTATAACGACAATGAAACCGTTTATCAACGCAGCAGCAATAGAAAAGTCTACCATCAAATGACAAGATGCTTCAAAAAATTCATGGCGGAATATTTTAAATTCTTCTTTAAAGATATCATTTACTGTTTCCACTACCCAACAGCACATGGTTACTGTTCTTGATTTATTTGTTGATAACGTTGACCACCGTGTTTCATTCTCTTGTAATGAAAGTGGCATATGAACATTATAGTTAATATTTTCTAGAACTGATACTGCATCTCTAAAACCCCTATCCAGAATAAAAACGTCATTCAGAATATAAACGTCAATATGGTGCCTTAGCGGTTGAGACTCATTTATAAATTCATTTTTCATAATTTCAGCATCTGATATAGTTGCTGGGCAAGGGCCAAGAGCGTCTACAATATACCCATCACAACACACAAACAAAAATGGTTTCACAAGGTTTCTATACTTGTGTAAAGAGTATGTATCCTTTTGGTAGTTATAATTTGAGCTTTTTTGGCAATACATATAAGTGCCATCAACAATGACAATTGGTAATCTCTCCCCATTCGCATTTGTACCTCAAAAAGGACCATTAGGGATTAAAAGATTCCTGTTTACAATCTCTTCCCTCGTCATATCGGCTGCCCCATTTCAAAACCTAGTAAGGACCTAAAACGAAATTTTACGGGAGAGCGCATAAACGTAATATAGGTCAGCCTTTAAAAAGTATTTATGTTAAGTAAAAAAAATACTTTTGGTTGTAAAAAATACTAAATAATTAACACATAGTACTACCATTTTTTTATATATGTGTATATTACATATTTTAAACCCCTTACCAATTTTGATAATTGACACGAGATAGTTATGTTCATGTGGAAATTGGTTTCATAACATAGTAAGAGCACTTGCTAGGTTTTGTTCTGGTTTATGGAATATGAAACTTAGCATATTATGTCATTGGGTAAATACTAGTAACGGTATAGGGTATTTAAATAAAATAATTATTTATTGAATACAAAAGCTTATTAATTTTTAAAAAAACAAAACAAATGTTTGGCTTATGTTTGCACAAATGTTTGGCTTATGTTTGCAGCAGCTGAGTTCTATTCAATTACAGTCATTTGCCCATCATTTGTCAAATCCACAGACGCGTCATTCACAGGTAAATTATGCCAAAATGACTTTCTTGTTTCAGGCATCAAACATACCAATTTGAAACAACACTGAAATACTTCGTCGCTCGTGATGACAAGTGGGAGAAGTGAGAAGTCAAACTTTCTGACAATGAAAAATAAAAGTTAAAGTTTTACGTCAAGTGTTGCCAGCACTATGATAACATTATTAGGAATAAACTATTATAATCGGATTAAATTATTTTGAATTATTACATAACTATAAAATACATATTATTCAAAAATATAAATAAACGCTATTTATTATTATAAGAATTACGAGGTACGACTTATGTACTTAAATAATAAATGCACTTACGTAACTTCATATTGATATTACTGTAATCGATTTGCAAGTGTAATTTCTTATCGATATTATTTTATTTTGGTATTGGCAATAATTCTAATTGAAACTGTAGATAGGAAATGTGTTGATATATTGAATAACTATTTAAAATTACTTTTCAACGGTGTGCTTCTACAGATTTTATTTTTATTCTATTATTCTTACTGTTTTACAGTATGAATTATAGAAACTTTGTCGGATGCTACATGGTTCAAGCCGACACTTGGCATTGTCCTTTACGACGAAAAGCTTCTTTTTTTCCGACATCAAAAGTAGAGTCATTTATTAACTCTCCTTCAACTTCATCAAGTTTTTAAATCGTAATTCCATTAATCAGAAGAAGAATAGGTTAATTAAGAAAGGGAACAGGTCTCGAACGTCATTTTTTTCAGGAGATGCAAAAAACCTTCAATATCTTAAATATGAATGGAACGTTATGCTTTTTTATCCTTTATGTTAAATTTGAATGAAATACGTAATTTCAACAATTTATAATAGTTTACTAAACAATGATTCAAAAGTAGTTGACTTGTTCCTTTTCTTACTCAACTGGATAAAAGTAAGGAAAAATAAAGAAAAACTCACTGCTAATCTGTGTAACTTTATTTATTATCGTTGTTTGCGCTAGTATTAGGTCAGATTTCGATAATGTTTACAAAATAGTCCTTATAATAATAATATAATAATAATAATAAAATAGTTTATTGGTAGAACAAGTTTGAGTTTTTACAAAATTTTGTGATTGGATCCTCCTTTTAGGCAGATAGTGCCTGTGTTAGGAGAGTCCGCTCTTCCATAGCAGGTCGTATTATACAAAAAGCACAGCGTATTATTATTATACTAAGACTAATTAGGATTAAGATTAACTTACAAATTAAATGTGTGTATGAGTGGGTGTAAGTTTGTGAGTGAGTATATGTGAGAGAGAGAGAGAGAGTGAGCGTGAGTGTGTGTACCTATGTGTATGTGTCAAGGTTTCAGAAGTGTTTCGGTATCATTGTAGGTGAGCGTTTGTATCCATTCCATTATTACTTTTTTACTGTCATAGTAGTTTTTGGGATAAATGTAGATGTATTTATTGATTTTATTATATAGCGCTGCAGATCGTTTGCTAAGTTGCATACTGGCAAATAAAGTCCTTGTCCTGGGGACATTTAATATCATGTCTTTCCTTCTTTTTGACAGTATGCCAGCATCATAAGAAAGAGACTTATGTTTTTTTAAAGTAATTTGTGTTATATACAGTTTCCTGACTGAGAGCAAATTACTAAGTCGAAATAGGTCTTCAGTAGGATATCTCTTTTTTTTTAAATACATGCACTTGATAAGGGCGCGTTGTGCCCTTTCTAGCGTTAGAAATTTTGTTTTGGCTGCACCACCCCAGACAGGGATGCAATAGGATAGTACTGACTGGACTAGCGCAATATAAATCATTTTAAGGAAATCTTTTTGATGGCCTGAGTTATTACCGGCAGTCCTTGGGACGACGTATCTAAGAGTCCTGAAAATCCAGCTTAATTTCCTGATTCTATTGGCAACCTGGTCAATGTGCGGGTACCATGACAGTCTCTGATCCAAAATAACGCCTAGGTACTTAATATGAGGTACTTTGTTGATTGTTGAGCAGTCACAACTTTTGCGATTGCCGTTATTACAATTATGAATTCTTACATTAAAATCTTTACCTGGTTGTGTACGTTGCCCGACACTGAAGCAAATGTAATTTGTTTTTGTTACGTTCAATGTAAGCAAATTAATTGTTAACCACTTGGCAATTTTTGCCAAGCCTGACTCAGCACTAAGCCTAACACTCTGCCAAGTATCCCCGGTGAAGACTACAGCAGTATCATCCGCGTAACAGAATACTTGTGCGTTTGCAATATTAATGTTACAGAGTTCATTAACGTAGATAAGGAACAATGTAGGTCCCAATACGCTTCCCTGCGGGACGCCATAAGACGTGTGTGCGTCTTCACTAGTGTACTGACCCACTCTAACTCTCTGTTTCCTGTTTCTGAGATAATCCTTGAAGAGGCTAAGAGGTGTTCCACGAATTCCGATACATTCCAGTTTTCTTACAAGTATTGGGACAGAGACGGTATCAAAGGCTTTTTTTAGATCTAAGAATGCAGTTACACACTTTTTACCTTTATCAAGCTGTTCAGTTAAATGATTACTTAGTGCAGTAACTGCATCCTCAGTGGAAATCCCTCTACGAAAGCCAAATTGTGACTCAGATAATACGTTGAGATCTTTTAGGTATGTTAAGAGCCTTAGATTCATAAGTTTTTCTAAAATTTTTGATATAGAGGTTAATACAGATATGGGCCTAAAGTTGGAGACATCGTCGCTGTCCCCACCCTTGTGCACTGGTGTAATAATGGCTAGCTTCAAAGAAGTCGGGAAGGTGCCCTCACCAAAGCAAAGATTAGCAAGGTGTGTAATTATAGGAACAACCTCCTTTCTTATATATTTTAGAAATGCAGTGGAAACATTATCCCAACCAGACGCACTGTCAGATTTAAGACTCATTAGGATATGATTCACTTCAACATCGTCAGTGTCTAACATTACGAAAGAATTGGGTTGAGTTCGTTGTAAACAGTGTGGTTCATTTTGATCATAGGCTAGAGTTGGCTGGATTTTTTGAGCAAGGCTCTTACCAATGTTCGCGAAATATTCATTAATATAATTAACTGATTCTTGAGGAGTTGATTTTATATTAAGTAAGTCTGTATTGCAATGGTTAGGTTTATTTGTGAAAGTTATAGTTTTAATGTTCTTCCAAAGTAATTTATTATTAGTAACTGATTTTGTAATTAATTCTCTTTCATATTTTCCTCTTAGTTTTTTGATTAGTTTGTTACAGTGATTTCTATATCTAATGTATGTTATTTTTAATATGTCGTTGTGTGGATCTCTTTTATTATCTTTTTGTAGCTTATTACGATTTTTAATACAACGTAAAATTCCTGGGGTTATCCATGGTTTTATAATGCGCTTACTGTTGGGGATTTTAGTGATAATAGTATTTTTATTGATGGACTCCGTTAGTTTGTTTATTAGTAGGTTAGTCAGGGTTTCAGGGTCATTACAAAAAAGTAAATCTGCTAGATTACTTTCTTGTATGTACTTAAGTGCTAGCTCAAAATCCACAGTTGATCTAGTTTTGTTAGCTAATGGGGTATTTTTTAGCTTTGATAGGGATAGAAGTGTGGTGTAGTGATCAGTAATACTAGTGTGTAAGATAGCGATAGATGCCGAGGTTTTTTGTTTGTTTATTTTCAACATAAAATGGTCTAAACAGTTTTCATTCCTCGTAGGTAGAGTGTGCCCAGGTAATATTCCGTACAGGGATAGGGTGTTAAGGTAAGTAGTTCTATTTCTGTGTTCATAAGAAGATTCAGAATCTTTGGGTCTAATGTTTATATTAATGTCTCCCGCTATAATGACATTTTTCTGAGTTTGCAGAGTATCTAAATGGGAGCTTAAGGAACTGATAAAAGCCTCCGTGTTCTGATTTGAAGGGGATCTATAAATGCACAATACAATATTATTCAGTATGTCCAGCTGTAAACAAGAAGCCTGAGATAATTTTACTTCCTTAACTTTAGATTTTAAGTTATTTTTAATAAAGACAACTACCCCATCGTTTTGGTTCAACTGGTGGGACGTATTATAGGACGAGTAATTATTGAGTTGAGGGATAATTTTTCCAGGAGTTAGTCGACATTCAGTTAAAATAATTACATCGGTTTCAAACTTAAAATTCGAAAGATTAAGCATGAAATCGTCAAAGTTACAAGAAATACTCCTTATATTTTGAGCGACAACAGTAAAGTCATTTCTTTTTATGTTTATGTGTTTAGCTAACTCTGAACAGTCACATTCAATACTGCGAGCAATTTCAATGCTGTCTATCTCATTAAGGGTTTGCAATGAATCACCCATTAAATACATTTATCGATAGAAAGGACGTGTCATCTAGTTGTGTACTTGTTAATATAAAAGTATAGTGATTTTCCTCAGTTTTATACAGAATTTGAAACCGTTTTTTTGTAGTGTATTTAAGTGTGGAATGAATGTTGTCGGTATGTTTTTGAGTATGTAAAAGTAAGTGGATGTGTGTTGTGCGTGCAAGTGAGTTATAATTATTGTGATTATTATATACGCAGAATAAGTTTGTAGTAACGAAAGAACAAGCTAAGTATGTATATAAACAATATGTTTGTGAGTGGTTATTGTTTTTAAAATAATAAAAAGAGAATTTACAAACAAACACAAAAAGAAAAGTTCGAGAGCAATTAATTACATAGTAGCAAAATAGAGGTGATCTTAGAAAATAACTTACAGTAGGCAAATACATTAAAAAATACAATAATAAATCAATACATCTTAGTCATTTACTGATTTTTAGCTGATGAATCTGTTGCTCATTCCTCACAGTTATGGTCGGCGAATGTTCGTCTTTCTTTAATAAAACTTTCCCATAGGCGGTCCAGCAAAATTTAAATTCACCAGATTTGATTAAGTCCCGAGCAAGGAAATGCAAGCGGGAAGCCTTCGGAGTGAGATGCTCAGAGAGGAAGATAGGAGTATCTTCCTGCGATTTAAGGCCTAGATGCTTACAACATAACTTGGATTTAAATTTAATAATAAATGCCTTACCCATTTTCATAATTTCTGATTTAATTAGGGTCGAGCCGGTTTCAACAACTATCGGCGTGTTAATTATCTCACTGTTTTTTGCACGTGTTCTATATATGTCTTTTATGTCGTGTTTTGTGAAAGTGCAGTCTAGGTTTTTAGCGAGAGACATGGTCATTTCAATCAGGTCTTCCTTAGTTTCGTTAGCTCTTCTAGGTACATTCTTTATTACAAAATTGGTCTTCTGGTTGCTTATTTGCATCATTTCAATTTTATCCTCTAGAATTTTGATGTAATTTTTGTCTTCTTTAGACTGGCTTTCTAGTTGCTCAATTTTCTTTCTAAAATCTTCATTTTGAGCAGTAAGATAAGCAATTGAGCTCTCTATTTTGCTATTCGATTTATGGATTTCACTCAAAGTAGTACTAATGCGCTGAGTCTCTTTTTCATGTTTTTCGGAGAATAGGCCCAGCATCTTTCTAATCTCTTCCTTGAACGCCCCTAACTGCTTATCAATGGAGTCCTCCATGTCACCTCGGCCTCTCTTCACACGCTGGTACACATAGTTTGGGGGTGTATGAAGCTCCGACTGGTTAACGTCCGTTTCCGATAGCGACTTGTTCATTGTTACGTCCATAAGTATTAGGACACCAGTAGTAAGATGTAGGTAAGTAATTAGCGCTGCTTAATGAGTGGGCGGGGCAGGCACGGTGCGTCGTCCAGTTGTGTGGTATATGGGTGTGGCTAGGGCACGAACCAAGATGGCGAACGTGCGTAGGCGCACGGGGGCGGGATTAACTACGGTGAGTCAGGTAAGTACCAGGCGCACACGCACACGCTGTCGTACGCAACGTTTGTCAACGTAGTACCGATATGATACCTTCTTAATGTTATGCACTCCTATTTTTTTAAACTGAATTTAATTAGATAACTTTTTAAATAATATTTATAAATAATAACGACAGCACTTAGAACACGTTAGCACCTTACGGCGGTCCGGGGGAAGAGTCAATTATGAGTATGTAGGATGTACTGCAGAGTGCGTCTCAGATCTTTGATCTTTTTGATGTTGATGGGTACAGGACCATTGTAAGCCTTTTCTTCTGGTAAAGCTGGAATAACCGATCGGCTCCTTCGTAACTCGAATGTATTAACTCGCCCCATATTTTGAATGAATGGGCGACATATTACACACCTTTTCTAATCTGCAATATACTCAAAGTGAGACACTAAGAAATGCTGCTTTTGATTCCGTGGAATCTGACGAGAATGTGTTTCAATAGATATGGCATTTCTCTTATAAAACTTCGTCCACCAACCCTTGAAGTCCAATATGTCTTGAGTTTTCATCATTGAAACTGAACTTTCGATGTGCGCTGCATATTAGTTGGCATGGAAATTTGCTGTCTCTTCTTTTTAGAACATTCTGGACTGTACCAAAAGATCGATCATTGGGCAAAAACGAATGACCACGTATGAGTAATCGATGATAGATCTTATCAAATCGGCCTGTATCTACAAGAGCATGATATAAGCTTATTTTTATTTATTTATTTAGGATCTCCAACAAAAGATGTACACAATACATGACACATAATTAAGGGCAAGATCGGGTATTGAGTAGGTGTACTCCTTCAATTATAGGAGACCACAGCATGGACAATAAAGTTAAAAACTAAGCTAACAAAGTTAAAACATTAATAAAAGATAACATTATGAAAATAAAATGAATTTTATCAGGACATAAAAAAGAAGAAAATTAATTAAACATTTAGAGGTACAATTAAATTAAGTCTAATAAACACTTATTATATTTGGACAGAGACTCGCAAGTTCGTAGTTTTAGCTAACGTATTGTATTGCCTACAAAGTCTTGGCACAGCGGCGTAATGACAGAGGTTAGGTTTTGAGTCAGGAATGTGAAATAAATTGTACGTGTTATGCCTGGGAATTCGAGTCGGAATTTGAATCTCTAATGAGCTCAAAAGTTCACTGCAATCTATCCTTCCACACAAAATCTTGTGAAGGATGATGCAGTCCAGTTTCTTCCTGCGACTGGCTAGTGTATCCATGTGATAGTGTCTCAACTGCTCAGTGTAGCTAGTAAGTTGTTAGCCAAGTGATCTCCGTAGCACAGATGGTAAAGGAACCGCTTTTGGACACTCTAATCGCTTGGAGTAAACTTCGTAATGCGGATTCCATACCACGGAACTATATTTTAGAATTGGACGGACTAAAGTGTTGAAAAGGTTTATCTTAGTAGCGAGCCTTTTAAATTCCTTACTGTTACGTAAAACAAATCCCAGTACCTTGAAAGATCTTGAGACAATATTGGTCAATATTACATCGAACTTTAGCGCTTGATCGAGTTGAACACCCACGTCACGAATTTTGCTCTGTTTCTGTACCTCAACTCCCTCTATGTAGTATTTATTCTCAAGCACTTTTTTATTACGAGTAAACTAGATGTAGTGACATTTACTTATATTTAAAAACATTTTGTTTAATTTACACCATTCTACAAGTCTGTTGATGTCATCCTGTAGCATTTTGGAGTCTAAGTTACTCTGAATTGGCTTCATTATATTTAAATCGTCCTTAAACAAATAGACACGAGAGTGTTTGAAACACTCCGTTATGTCATTGATAAAAACATTTTAAAAAATCGGCCCCAGATGCGATCCTTGCGGTATTCCAGAGGTTGCTTGATAGCTTTCAGTAAAGCGACCGTTCACTACCACTTTTGATTCTCTCTTCTCCAGGTAAGATTTAAATCACCTTATCAACGTTCCACCCACACCTCGTTGAGCTAATTTATTAATGAGAAGGCATTGATCTACTTTATCGAATGCCTTGCTAAAATCAGTATAGATTGCGTCCACCGGAATACGATTGTCAAAGCAAGTAGACAAATCCGATGTAAAACGTAGTAGATTAGTATTGGTGGTGTAATGTGTTCTTTAAGGTACCACATCAGATGTTTGCTAACAAGTTTTTCGAATACTTTTCCAAATGTAGAGTAATGAGATTGGTCTATAATTAGCCACTAAATGTTTTTCACCAGATTTAAATATGGGTACGACGAGAGCTTCTTTTCATGTGTCCGGAAAGATACCATCGTGTAAAGATCTATTGAAAATTATTTGTAGGGGCAATACTAAGGTCTTTGCACAGCTTTTAATAAAAATAGGAGGAATACCATCGCTACCCGCGCCTTTAGTTTCGTCTAATCCAATTAATTCACGGTACTATTCATTGCTATCAAATTCCAAATTACACAGTGCCGCAGACATGAGAGAATAACCTGTGTTAGTGAGATTTGGACTATCTGTAGGGGCGTTAAATGTACCTGAGAAATTTTCACGAAACATGTTGCAAACATCGCTTCCACCTGTTCTGATTTTGTTGTTATGAGACATTTGTGCTGGGTATGTACTGCTACCTTTTCTTTTATTTTTTATGAAAGACCAGAAAGATTTCGGGTTTTTTGTTATGTTGTTTTCAATACAAGTGCTCCCGGTCTAATGGATTTTTGTACTTTTTTAAACGAACGTGGTATTTGTACTTTTCTCCTAGAAGTCGTATAAGATTCCGTGCGTACCAAGGTGGATATTTATCCCTGGCTGCTTTTTTCATAGGTACACATTCAGTGATAGTATGTCTTAATAAGTTATAAAAAACGTCCACTACATATCATTACATGGTTACGATTTTGCCCACCACATGCATCTGTAAACATGTAAATTTCTCTTATTCTGTTCCTGAATATATTGCTATAAACATGAGTGTGTTTCATTTTTATACTAACTTTAGTCCAATCACCTCGTGATATATATAAAAACGACTTTCATCAGTTTTCAGATTTTTTATGCAGAAAGTGTACAAAAAAGCTGTCGATAATAGAAAATATCGTGCAGCATACATGGAAGTGAAATGTTTTGCATCTAATCAAAACATAATCCAAGAAAATCATCTCTTGAGCTCATACTGAGCTCTTGAACTTCTTTAATATTGGCGTTGATTTTTTTCGATCTTTTGTGTACTGGCAATTCTGCCTTTGCAGTCATAACAGCTGATGCATTCAGGTCTAGTTTCTGTATCCTGATATTATGCCTTTCACATTCACAACAGACGTCAACTTGGGATCTCCCAAAATGCAAAATGAAGTATTCTTTAAAAACTTTATAATAAAATGATTGTTTTACTGATGAAGATGGAAAACGTTCTTTATAAAGCTTATACATTGCTTTGATATTTACATCTGCTGGCAAGTAAAGGTCCTTGGAAACATAATGGGATGTCTTCGCAGGGACACTTGAGATGTGCTCCTTGACTTCATGAATAAGAATACCAAGTATTATTTTCTGATTACCTTGTTTTCCTCTCTAATCGGAGGGAATGGTTCCTGTTATACTTCATGAAGTTGTAAAAGTTGCCGATTCCAAAGTACTTTTAAGAAGCCTGTTTAGGTTTTGTTTTCTGGGGATCGTTTGTTTGTGGCCTTTTTTGTTTAATTGGTAGAACTTCTATAATACCATATAAAAATATATCTTGCTCGTTTTTACTGTTTAGACCATGTAAATCAGCAAATGCCTTTTTTTTTGTTGGTGGGACATTATCAAATAACTTCTCCCGACTGACTAAAACCCACCCGTGTTCCTTCGGTTGCCCTGTTGCCGGGGGCAACGATTTCCCTTTCGGTTTTCTTCGCACCCCCGGCAGACATCGACCTTAGTGGACTCCGTCAATACGGTAGTTGCCTAGGTAAAAAAAAAAAAAACTATTTAGTCCGTCTTTCAGATAATAAAAAAATATTAGACACGTATTTTTTGCTTAATCATATTAATAAAAAATAACTTAGAAAACACGCATTAAAGTTGGGGAGTGGGGGCTCGCAACGTCACAAATCAGCATAAAATCTAGCAAGCAGTGACGTCATGTCACATTTTAACTGTAATTTTTTTTATTAATCTATCATCCGGACTAAAAAATTTTTTTTATGAAACAAGCCTATTCTGCTGACATCTCTTTGAGGCGCGCGTGGAACACAACGCGCCGTCGACCCAGGCCTGGTCCTTATCGGACGGTGAGCTACTCATTGCTCACCGTCCGCAAGCCCGCACCCGCGCCGGAAATCGGCCTGCGATTCCCGACGCCCAGACCGTCTTCTCCTGCGGCGGTTAGGGGCGTGAGGACGCGAAGTTTGCTTCTCTCCCACGTGTTCCGCCTCCTCCTTCGCGAGCATTACCGCTTCGCAGAAGGAGGTGACGGCCTCCCATTTCCTCTCGCTCCATACCATGGTTTGAACCAGGGCCGAACGCGAGAGATCACCGCCGCCGATCGCCTCCACGAGGACAAGGCGATGGTCCACCCAAGCCGGGCAGACCTCTACCGTATGCTCCACCGTGTCCTCCGGTTGATCCACACAATGGTGACACCCGGGCGTTCCCTCCCGCCTTATCCTGAACAGGAACCTCCCGAAACAACCGTGTCCGGTGAGGACCTGCGTCAGGCGGAAGGTGAGGATGCCGTGGCGCCTCTCTAGCCACTCCTCAATGAGGGGTCTTATCGCCGCAATTGTGGCGTGCCCAGCGCTGGGTTGCGACAATCGCACTCTTCATGACGCCATGAGATCCCGCCGGAGTTCTGTCTGCTTTGTAGTGATTTCTCGCGGCAGCGGAGTTAAGCCCCAGCGTTTCGCCTCCTCGCGCCACTCCCAGATGTGCGCTAGTACCTTTGCCACCAGATCCCATGGCGGTAATCCGGCAAGGAGGTTCGCCGCCTCGCAGGAGACCGTGCGGTATCCTCAGTCCAGCTGGATGGCCATGACCCTTTGGGACGCGTTCAACCGGCGACCCTCTAGAGCGGGCAGGCGCCGCTTCAACGCAGCCCCGGACCGCTCCAGTCTGGGAGCCAAACGTCGGAGGAAAGCCTCCGCAGGGAAGCCATCTCCTACCGCACCAGGATCAGAACCCGGTCCTTAGCAGGCATGGGCCGTCCCTGCCCATGCTGCTCCCCCCATGCGGCACCTCCCGGGGGCTGGCTACCCGTAGCCCAGCTAAATACGCTCGGAGCCCCTCATTCTCCTTACGGAGAAGCTCCATGGCGGCTGTCAACTTAGCGACCTCCGCCCGCATCTCGGACATCCCGTCCGCCGGAGGCCCAAGGTGAAGGACCTTCGCTGCCGCCAAAATAGAGGCCATAGCCGCGGGTATGGCCTTGTCTTTAGAGGACTGGATCCTCTTCAAGGCCACATCCCTGATCGCGGCTGCCACGACCTCCGCAAACCTGGCCGTCTGCTCTGCCGCCAGCGGCGTCCGGCTGAGTGTTACTGTGTGGTCACAGTAGAGAACAGTTTCTAATTCAGACTTATACTGAATGTAGACTTCTTCAGTTATATCATAAATATCTTTTTTAACATATGAACTTTGTTTTATGTCATCTGGATCATATTCTTCGTACAATTTACTATGACTATCTGCTAAGTGATCCCACAATTTCTCTAAATTTTCTAATCTTACTTTAATATAAGGACGGTTTATTCTTTCTTTTGGTGACTTCTTAAAGTTAGCGTAAGCTTTATTAATTCTGGTACAAGTATCTTCTAATTTATTAACCAATGACTCCATTTTATATAAAGTACCTTAAGATATTTATTGTTTGTCAAAAACTGAAAGTACTAATAAACTCACAGTTTCAATTATCTACGAAGTAGATAACAGTACGTAAATTTTAAAGCTGCAAGTGTGAACACGATTTGAGGGCAATATTACAAGTTAGTAATTATTTATCATAATTTCTGCTAAGCGTCGTTAGCAAAATAAGTGTTATAAATTACAAGTCTTTAATACATACAATTTTGAAAATTTGGGTATAGGTTCCCCGTCTCAACCAATTTTCCTTAAAATTAAGATATGTCTAAAACACTGTAAATATTCTAAGTCAAAGTTTATATTCTGAATTTTTTAAGTTCCAATCTTCAAGGCAATAAGGTTCAAAATAAAAGTTAATTTCCAAGACGTTCCACGACTGAACCAAGAAAAACATTTTGAGTTGTTCCATAATTGGTCTTTTCACTGAATTATTGTGTGCACAACGTTGATCGACTTGTCTTGCTGAATTGCCCATAAAATAAATTTGCAAAAATTTGGAGTCACTAACTATCCGTTGGCAATAAGGAACCTGTTAGATGATATATTTGATGACTATGATAAAGTTGTATCGTCTGCGTAAGATATTATTTTGTTCAGTTTTCAAGATTAAGTTGACACATCTCATTTATATAACATAGAAACAAAGTGGGGCCTAGAACACTTCCCTGAGGAACTCCGCACTCGATAGGAAGTTCATCACGCAAGTGGTCCCCGATCCTTACACGCTGCGTACGATCGGATAAGTAGTCAGCTATTAATATCAGGGGGCTTACTCTTGATTCCAATTCAGATCTATCGACTTTTGAATTGTGACGTTTCGCACTCTTGAATTCGTCACTAGCGCCAAATTTTTATCAATTGTCCATTTTAGGAATTAAGTGGAATCTTGGCTTGGCTTGGCTACTCTTGACTTATTTTACAGCTGTGTATTGCGCCAGTATTGCGTTGGGATTATTTGTTGATTGGAATTTTTCCAATAGCAAAAGTGTAACTTTTTTGAAATTGTTTTGTTTTAAATCGTTTTTGTATGGTAATAAGTATGTAATACGGCACGATTTGCAGTTATATACAGTATTTTGCATAAAAACAATTGAAACAAAGACGACATGAGCGTCGGATGATGCGATATACGGACAAAGCGTTTTCTAAGAATGAAGACGAATTTAAAGTAAATTATAGAAGTGAGCAAGGATTTGTTTGATGGAATTTATAGTAGGACGATTTTTCATTGTAACTGATAATGGAAACTTTTATAATGTACAACGTGTACAACATAATACAAAAATATAAAAAATAGACCAAGAAAATAACTAAGTACATATATATACAAAACAAAAATATTTTACTAATTAATTAATTGTATATTTAAGTATGATTGTATATATTATTTACTTACCACTTGTATAAAACTTTTAGGTATATTAGTTAAGTAACTTATCGAAAAATCAATTGTTACTGAAAAGGAAACACACGCGAGCAATTTTCAAAAAGTTAATTTTCAAAACAAACTTGCATTTCGAATTAACTTCTCATTTCTAAAACTACTTGACTTTATTCTTGAAATTGAAGAATTTTTACGCCGTGTTTTTTTGTTTTGTAGTATTGTGGTTATAGGCAATGATTCTGCCGCATACAGCCAAAGCCAAAGTCAGGTTTTGTTGATCTTGAAACGATGTAAAATGTTTACATCGTTTCAAGATCAACAAAAACTTCATTTGTGACGTGAAGTTCTCGAAACATTCTGAATGTTCGTCATCAAATCTTCGTTTGTATCTTCTAGTGACATTAACCTGTTCTTCAACATTATCAGGAATATTTAATGCCGAATCAGAGTATGATTGCGTCATATTTAATTCACCAAATTTTGTAGGTGTAGGCTGCATTTGAGTATTATTTTAATTTTATAGATAGAAAACCCGAATCAACAATTTAAAGATTCACGAAAAGTGATGCAGACGCCAAGGCTAGAACCAACGCAACAGTGCGTCGCGTTTAAGGTATTTCAAACTAGAGCGAAGCGACGTAGGTATGTCATTGAGTGTTCGTACGGTCCAAGGTCAGTTCTTTGTTTAAATGGCTATCACTCCACGTGTATTGTCACTTTTGAAAAAAGCATTTTTGTTTTTAATTTTTGATAATGTTCACTGTTCAATAGATATAAGATTAAAGTATTATTTATTTAAAACACCTTTTCTACTGGATTTTTGCTGCATAATACTTTAGATGCAGTGTTTTGATCCAGCTAGACACTTGTTTAGGCACTGTTTAAAAAGTTAAGTTTACATGTTTCACATACGAATTAAGCTGATTTCAGACTACGCTATAATATAATAGCATATAGTATATAGCTCATAGCACAACAATATCGCACTCCATACATTGTTATGGACACGTTCACATTGTACTGTACTATATATTATTGGCTTGCTATACGCTATAAATTGATGCGATGCACAGAAGCAAATATTTTATTTAAAACTACCTACTTAGTTATTTTGCATACGAGATAATTGATCCTGTATACGTGTGTTACCATGAAACTTGTCCAATAGTATTAAAATTTCGGCAAAATTCTTCCCTGATGAAAAAATTTTCATTGGAATATGTGAAACCGCAGTGAGTCAAAGGTATTAGTTGGTTGGTATTTAGCAGCTCTGTGGTAGTGCTGTTATAGTATTTGTTTTTAATGAAAAAATTATGTAACACGCACGTGGCTTTAACAATTATGTCAACAAGTTGAACACGGCACTCAAAAGGACGCCTATATACTCTCCATTTAGTTGCCAATAATCCAAATCTGTGTTCCATTACTTGGCGTGCCCTTGACAACCGGTAGTTCAATATTCTTCTTGAATCGGTTAATTTATCTTTTGTGTAACCACGCATTATATGTCTTTCAAGAGGGAAAGCTTCATCTCCTACAAGAACGTACGGTATTTCTGGACCTCCATTATAAAGTGGCTCATCGGGAGGTAAACTTAATTGGTCAGTTCTTAATTTTTGTCCAAAATAACTGTCATTTAAAATCCCGCCACTAAAACGACCCATAGACCCAACATCAATATAAAGTAATCTGTTGTTTGCATCAGCCACCGCCAATAAAACAATTGAAAATGTTTTTTTGTAGTTGAAATAATTGGTACCAGAGTTTGGAGGTGCTTGTATTATAACGTGCTTTCCATCAATTGCACCTATGCTCAAATTGGGATTTTGATACTATGTATGAAACTTCTAAAGTATTACCGGAATATACTCAACTAAAAATTCAACGACAAATTTTCAATATCGTGATGGAGGCACGTGAAAATCATAGCAGGGCAATTGCCAAATTGTAGCACCTCTACATCTAATATTATCATTTCGAGTAATGTACCATTTCAAGTTCCGACACAAATGTCCCGCTTCGATACACCGTCTCCAAACCGCTCCCATTCATTGATGTCATTAAATTCAGACATTCAGTTACAGAACAATACAATATATTCCAATTCACCTTTACAGAATAATTCACCGAATTGTCCAGCATACATTGATTCAAATTAATCTTTATCTTATTTGCCAATGACTTCTGGTAACTCCACAAATTTAGCAAACACAGAAGTAATTATCAATTCTAAAGCATTCATAATTCTGGAGACATTGATAATTCGGAAAACAATGACTTAGGCCTACTGTCCACACAGTCGTCTTTCGTAGGATGCATGTAACCTACAAATGAAGATAGGCGTATTTTGCATATTTGTTATGTCCTCGCTGCTTCATGCAATAGTCAGTCACGCTACAAAAGATCTCAGTTTTCTTTCAACAAGCATCGAGAAAGGACGTCTTTTGTTGTAAAAATGTCAAGTGATGATGATGAAGTGATTATAGCATACAATTTTATTAGAAGACGACGAAACAGGCGAAGAAAGTACTGGATTCATCCATACATCGAAATAAATATAAATTGTAGATTGTTTGTTGCTGCCAGAGAGTTATCAGATGATTCTGTATTTCAATCATTTTACCGAATGACTAAACATACGTACCAAAATTTAGTCTCTACTGTTGGACCATTGCTACAAAGACAAAATGCATGCATGTGTCGTCAGTCCAGAAGAAAGGATACTTATAACTTTGAGGTAAGTTATAATTTAAATATAAAGTCGTACCTATTTACTTATTGTGGCCAGGGCCCTGTTTCATATAAATAAAGTCTACTAGCTGTTGCCCGCAGCTCCGCCTGCATATCTTCTGGGAAAAAAATAGTCTACGAACTATTCTCGAACCGAACAAATACACACATCAAAAGTGTCTAGGGATCAACATATATTTTTGCAATAACTTTTCTCCTGATTGATATTAATTAAAATTTTCTTTAAGGATTCATCAAATAAAGTGTTTTCGTTTGTCACAGTAACGATAAACCAAGTCACCTTTGCATTAATAAAGAAATTTGCCACTTTCCTAATAAAGGGATTTTTGACATTTGAACCACTAACATTAAAGTTCGAAAGAAAGACTGAAATAACAGTTTTCTTTAAAATTTTATTGGGTAACTTAAACAATTAATAATCCGTGTTTCTACCGCGAACACTAACAACACAAGAACATCGGTTTGGCATACTCAAAATGAGTTCATCCAAATCACGCTGTGGAATGGCCGCCCATGTTCGTTGCAACAACAAAAAAAGGTCTTCTTGCGACTGGATACCCTCCATATTCGGCAGAGCTCTTCTCTGTAGCATATCCCATGCATGCTCAATCGGGTTCAAGTCTGGCGACTGAGCAGGCCAGAGCAGGACATTGATGTTAGCTGCGGCGAGAGTCTGTCTTACAACTCTTGCGGTGTGCGGTCGTGCATTATCATGCATTAACTGAAATAAGGGACCGATTTGCACTTGTAGAGGAACGATGACGTCAGATACAATCGTCTCAGCATAAATTTGAGCGTTGAGGTTGCCTCTGATCCAAATCAACTCAGTTCTTCCGCCGATCCAAATACCCGCCCATACCATGATAGTTCCACCACTATAAGGATGGACTTCCTGGCAGGATTTTAATCGCTGTTGGCGTCCAGGGGTTCTCCAGTGTCGTATACGTCTTGTATCCGGTCTCATACCAAAACGAGACTCATCAGAAAAGCACACGAAACGCCATTGTTCTTCTGCCCAATTTCTGTGTTCAAGAGCCCATTGATATCGAATCCTACGATTGTGCATTGCTATAGGTGGTACCCGTAGCGGTCTTCGGGAATGAAGGTTCACTTCATGCAAGCGGTTTCTGACTGTTTGGTCGCTAATTAAGTTCCCTGAAGAGTGATGAAGCCTCACGGCTAACATCATGGCGGTTATTGTTGGAGCTCTTCGAGTTAAGATTTGAATGTATCGGTCTTGTCTCCGTGTGGTGCAGCGATACCGTCCTCCATGGCGCTCAGCCACGGTACCAGTGCTTCGGTAACGTGTCCAAAGTCGACTGATAACACTCTGACTTGTATTCAGAGCTAAAGCCACAGTACGTTGCCGGGAACCAGCTTCTATCATTCCCACGGCTCTGAGCATTTCTTCCCTGCTTAAATGACGTCGCCGCTCCATAATAACGTTGATTTTAATCAGTAGTAGGGAAACAGTAGCACTAATAATGTCTTCAATGCGTTGTATGTTTTTATAGGGAAAATATTGACAGCTGATTTTCATCTTTTACTCGAATTTGATTAACAGTTCCTGTTTCAAATTATGAAATGCACCAAAAAGGATCCATATAAATTTATATAATCATAAATTTATTACAAAGCCACATCTCAATCTCAAGAAATCCGCATAAAAATGTTTGATCCCTAGACACTTTTGATGTGTGTATTATCAGTTATTTTTATATTTAAAAGATGAAAATTCGTAATAAGTATTTTATATGAAATGGGGCCCAGGACTGAGGACGTCTATAGTATAAAATAAAAAAAGTTTCATAGGGAAAAAAATAATTAATATCAGAAAAAAAAACGTATTTTAAAGTACCAATTACAAGTTTGCAAAGTCATCCAGTTGTGATAAATCAGTAGAAACATTTACAGAATAATTGATTGGAGATATTGGAGGAAACGATGAATTTGTAGAATGTACAGAAGATATTGGAGAATAATTATTGTCCCTGTATTGTTGTGGCACTTGTGGCGGATATGATTGGTCTGACTGAATTTCCTCAAGTAATAAAAGCATCTTAATTCTAAATTTTCGCATTTGCTCTTCAGATAAATTTTCTATATCAGGCAACAAACTTAATAAAAACATTTTTCTAGGACTGTCAGTTTTTTTTTTTTTTTAATCCAATCCACAAAGGCTCTGTCAGCCTCGTTGGTAACTTTTCTTATTTTTGGCTTCTTAAATGAGTTTGATTCATCGGTTCCAGAAGATGGCGTTTCCAATGTATCTGTAGGTCTTTGAGTACACGGGACTTCATCAGTTGTAAAACTTGATTCATTTGTGTTCTCCTCTGGTGGTTCAGGTATATTTCCCGGTTCATTAGTGTGAACAATTGCTTTCACAAAAGGAAGAATAAATTAATTAATAAGCAAAAAATGTAATTATGGTGTCAAACTAATGATTTAAATATGAGAAAAACTTAGTGGAAATGTGAACCTTAACGCAAAATGTCACTATTTCAAATAAAATAATGCATAACTAACGAACAACATGACTAGTAAAAACCGGTTTAATTACTAAAATGACACTTTTGCCGTCAAAAATCGTCAATTTTGTTCTTGACGACACGTACATTTTCGTTGAAAGTCAATGTAGCTGAGGGGAGGGGAATATTATGTTTAGAAACGAAGCGACCATTGCCGTCTAGCGGTTATTTCTGTTACTTTTAGAATAATGTAAGAGCACCATTACGCGTAGTTCCACGTTTCCCAGCAGAAACATTAACAAGTCGATTTGGTAAAATTTTGGATAGTGACAGTATTGGATTAAGCGTGCGAATTGTTGCATGTCCTCAATAGTTCAGATGAAAATTTTATTGATGGTATGGAACTCGTTTCAATCAATCTGATTTTGTTAATTTTTTTTTAACTTTAATAAAATTTACTGATCTTAAAACTTTTTTCGCATTTATCCATAATTCGTGGTGACGTGAATTATTTCTTACACCACATTTGTACATATATCCATGAATCATACTAAATGTGCTTGCATTTAAAGAATCAAACAAATTATTCATCATTTTGGTAAATTGCATTATTTGACGGCACTCATTTGGAACATCGCCTCTACGTGTTAAATGTTCTGCAGCTACAGCAACACTATGTCTAAAAATTTGGGCTGCATCTTACTTTATTTTTTTTTTAATTTTCAACATAAACATGTTCGTCAGTTAAATTATGATATATTTTTGAACTCCCCATAAAATCTATCTGCTTCATAAACTTTCTGGTAATATTCCCATTTAATTGTTTTTTCCACCCTTTCTTCAAAGTCGAAATATTTCATATTTTTGGTTAATAAATTGTTCCTTACCCTTTTCAGTAAACGAGGGACATCAAATAATGGAATCATTTTAGATTTCCCTACTTCCACAGTTTCATACTCCATTGCCTTTTTCCTTTTATACAGTTTTTTCGAGTATCTTCGACGATTTAATTTATTACACTCACATTTACAGTGCTTTGATCACATACTGTGCATAAAATATTAAGCCCTGTACTCTTTACATATTTGATGACCTTTAAAGTCAAGGCTTTTAAATGAACTTTGTGTAATGAATTCGTAAAATAGTATGCCACAGGCTGCTTAATTTTTCTTTTAATTCCTTTGACCATGTAAACTAAAACATGGTCAGCAATTTTTTATCATGTCAAGCAAAATCCTTTTAATTTGTCTTTAGATCCATCATAATGGATCTGCGGCGATATTGACATCTCGTCAAAATTAAGAAATAGAGGCAATCTTCTGGACTTAATTCTTTTACAGACTCCCTCATTGTTATAAACATTTACTTACTTAAACCCTCTATTTCAACTTTCGCCAGAAGCCTTTTCAATTATTTTAAAGAGGGCAAAGTAAAATATTTATGTAAAAGAGTATAACCCTTAGGACTCCTCTTGTACATGGAAAGAGAAAAATCTTTATCCTATAAAGTAAACCTCCGCCCACGCGCTGTCTTATGCGTTTGGGTGTACTGCATATTCGTAAAGATTTTTGCAGCTGTCGTCATATTTCTTGTAAATCGATTGAAATATATTTTTTTTACTTATTTTATCAGCGCTGGCTAATCTTGCTTTAAAACTTCCACACCTCTTACGTAATCGTATAATTTTAGTTTTCAAATATTTCATCTGTAATCTTGATATTTTTAATTTATTCTCCATATTCCACGAAACAGGTGAAGTAAATTTCAGCTTTTCTGAAAAAAATATTACATAATATAAATTTACGGTGTAGTTACCTTAAATTTATATTATGTAATATTTTTTTAATATCTTACATCTTCTACTTTGCACGAGTGCAATTTACATGTGAACACGGTATTCTATTCACGACACGTTGTTCACAAGTTCTGAGTAGCAACCTAGTTGTAAAAAGCACTAGAGAGGCTTTCATGAATTCCAGATAGTAATTTCATTAGTATTATTAGATACTTCTTTTTATATGTATATATTTACATAACATATATATAGCCTGTCCATCTGAAATAATGTACCTTTCTAATTGTGATAAAAAAAAAATCAAATACAAGCTGTGGTTCCGGAGATTACCCTCCACATATACACAAACTCACACATATCTTCCATTACTATTTTTGTTTTAAAATAAAAATATATTTATTATTTCACATAACACAACATCACGCCTATATTCCCTGAAGGCTGAAGGGTTAGTATGTAATAGTGCATATTCAAAAAACAGCCTCAAAAAATACATTTAAGAACTTTTTTGTGAAATTTCAAGCATAATCTATGAGTTTTGTATTTCCCTGTGTACATACAATTTTTATTATTTTAATAGCTTTTGAAAGAAACTACATTGGTACTCACTTTTGTCTCCTTTAAGTTTCGGTTTCTGTCTTTGTTGTCTGCCATTGTTTCTGCAATAATTATGGTCTCTGCTATAAAACTAGCAACAAGAGGCAGAACTGAAACAAAATAAATAAAAATTAATATTGTGTCAGAGTGATGTAAGCAGTAAACTTTATTAGTGTGAGTCACAATTAGAGTTGCCGCGAATACTCGCTATTATTCGGTATTCGGCATTACTCGTCATTTTTTTGATATTCGTCGAATACCGAATAATAGCTAGTATTATTCGGCATTCGGCGAATAGTCGTCGAAAATAAACTTTTAACGAACAAAAGAACTAATGAGTAAAAAATAATCATTTTTTAAATTACTTTACTTAATAAAACAATACACAATATCAATTATTATCTGTAATATGTGCCTGTGCCTATCATATTCATGAAATTAAATTAGTAAGGCTTTTTAATTAATATTTAAAATCCAACAGAGGCAGATTGTGGTGCAAAAAAACAATTTTTTCTGCACGTTCTGGAGCAAGTCGGTTTCGTTTTTCCTCGTAAATTAAACCTGCCTCGGAAAATAGTCTTTCTGAATAAACAGAGCTTGCTGGTGTGATTAAGTATCGTTTAGCAAGCTTACTTAAAATAGGAAATCTATTCTTATTGGTACTCAAAGCCCACCATTCATATGGGTTTATTTTTCTGTCAGCCTTTGCTAATGCGATGTAGTTGGCGATTTCTTCAGCAGTGGCATTCTTGGGTTGCTCTTCAGTAGGTTGCTCTATAGGTGATTCTTCAAAACATGCCCAAAATAGTTTATGAGTTTCCGAATCATGCTCATTTACATTGTCTAAACGAGACCTTTTGGATGCCGTTTCTGGATCCGAATCATCATTTTCGTCATCTAAAGAAAGCCTAAGACCTTCTCTGAGCGCAGCTCTACGGATCCGTTCAACTTGGGTAGCGTCAAAGTAAAAGTTCTTGTAGCGGGGGTCTAAAAATGTCGACAAGTAATATGTCTTCGTAAAGCATAGATCATCCAAGTTAAAACGGGCTTCCATATTTTCTATCAACGCCTTTCTAAAATCATCAACGTGTGCAGTTTGTTGAATCAGCGCATCTTTCATTAGGTATCTGATTAATGAAACAGTGCTAGGTATCACATCTGATATGGGTGCATATGTGGAACTCGTGATTTTTGTTATCTCTTCGAAAGGTTTTAAGAGCTTTAACAGATGTTCTATAACCTCCCACTGATCACTGGTCAAATTTTCAAAATTCACGCTCCTTGATTCTGAAATATACACCGAAATTGCTCTTTTTTGTTCAGATAGACGCTCCAGTAAGTAATATGTTGAGTTCCAGCGAGTTTGAATATCTTGAATCAGTTTATGGTTAGGAAGTCCGAGCTCAGATTGAATACTTTCAAGTTTTGTATATCCTGAATGATTAAAATGTGTCACTATGCGGCGGGCACTAGTAAGAATTTCTTTTATTGGAGAACTGTTATCTAATGCATTATTTATCACCAGCTGGAGAGTATGTATGAAGCAACGCTGTGAAGGAAGTAGACTTTCCTTAACTCCTTTAACCATATTCGCCCCATTATCGTGAACAATCGCTTGAATTTTAGTGATGGGTATGTCCCATTTCGTTACACACTGTAACAGTTCTCTTTTGATATTTTCTGATGTGTGTGATTCAGGAAAATGCGCCATGTTTAGAACGGCATGATTCAGTTTAAAGTTTTCTGATATCCAGTGTCCGGTGAAACTCAGAAATGCAGCATTATTTACAGAAGAAGTCCAAAGATCGCTAGTGAATGCTATAGCTTCAGCCTTTTCTAACTCGTTTTTTAGTTTGCTAACCACTCTCTCATACATGTCTGGAATTATTTTCTCGGTAAAATATGTCCTGCCAGGAATGGTGTATTGCGGCAAAGCATTATTAAGAAGACGTTTAAAGCCTACATGATGATCGACGATGGAAAGTGGCTCGTTGTCAACAGCGATCATTTCACCAATCAAGTAGTGATATCTTTTTGCTCGGCTATCGTTGATGTCCCAAAGCTTTTTTTTTTCAAGTAGTTGTTGCAGTGACTGTTGCACCAAAGGCTGACTGGGCAACTGGGTGGATGAGGAGGTACTTGAAGATGCTCCTGCGGGAGCATTATGTTGAGCATGACTACTTGAGCTTCCATACATTTTACAATACTCATCTGCGAACAAAGAAAAGAACCTTTAATCAGGAACTTAGGTAGCGGCAATTATTTAAATAATGTGCTACAAAACTCACAATAGTACAATTATATACTTCATAAATGAAAATAACTTTTGAAACAAATATTATATTAAATAACGTTCTTATTTTATTATTACTTAGTAACGGTAAAATAAATAATATAGGTAAAAAAAACTAACCTGGGTGTTTGAATTTCAAATGATTCTGCAAAGCCGTTGTTCCTGCTTTTTTTGCTGCTCTACTTATTTTTACACCACACAAAACACATTTTGCACTGTTCTCTTCCTCTTCAAAATGTAGCCAAACATGAGATTTTTTTCCTGGGTTTGGCATGATTGTTCTTTTTTATTAAGTAACACTTTAACTAATTAAGTATTCATCAAGTCTTTAATTCAATAGCAATTTTTAAATAAGTATAGAAATAAAAAATAAAAAAACGTCAACCGATGTCGAAAATCAATTAACAAATGCGTGCCGCCTATCCTAAACACAAGCGTATTGATTGAGCGGGAAATCCCCTACAATAATAATCGCTGGGTTATACAAAACGGGGTATTCCCCGTAACGTAAACTAAACTTAGAACGTAAAGAAAGACTTGTACAAGAAAAGGGTTGCCAGCATTTAAAAATGGAAAATTAAATTTACTACATATATGTAGGTATGTATAACATGAAACAGATTTCTTTAACTTTATTGTTTTCTTTTCTCACAACCTTAGAAGAAATTAGAAATATTTTTAATGTGTTTAATGTTTTTTTTATGTCGAATAGTAATGTCGAGTTATTCGACTATTCGCCAAAGTGAATGGCGATTAATCGGTATTCGATTATTCGCTATAAACACTATTCGCGGCAACTCTAGTCACAATGAAGGTTATTTAAGTAAATTATAGCTTTTGCCCGTGTGGAGGTTGAAAATTATCCCACGGGGATGTACTACCAAAATGAAAAGTATCGTATGAGTTAATCCAGGTTATAAACTATCTGTGTGTCAAATTTCATCTAAATTCGTTCAGCCGTTTTGGCGTGATTGAGTAACAGACATCCAAATATACTAACTTTCATATTTATAGTATTACACATACATAATATCAACTCAAACTCAAAGCATTTATTTCAATTAAACTATTTCCAGGCACTGAATTGAAAATTTGAATTGTCAAGAAATCGTCAATCAGAAATATGCAGCTAGTTGCCCATTCCAAAGCGTAGTAGGTAGGTACCTATGGAGAAGAACGGGCAAGAAACTCCATGGACACTCTTTTAAATAAAAAATTGTTACAAAATATTGGTTACATCATTCATGTTGAAATTATACATATGAGAACAATGTAGAAAGACATGCACGTTAGAAGGATAAAACAAAGAACAATTCAAAAATAAAAATAAATTTAAAACAAAAATAAGCCATGGCAGCTAAGTGATGACCAGTCCCAACTGACGGCGCCCGTTCACGAACATGACGCATGGATTAGCACCATTCAGCTCTACCATTTTGAAGGGAACTAAATGATCCAACACACGCGCCACCATCAGCGAAACATTTGAGTGAGCATGACATACTCACAGCCGCCAGGGCACATTCAAGTCAATGCAAGACATATTACCCGGTAAATGGTAACTCTTTAGTACATAGTGCTCACACCTGTGCTATTCAATTATATAATACAAAGAAGGTTGAGTTCATACAATGCAAAGATGGTATTACAATCTTCAGCAGCTCCAACAGTATTTGCAAATATTAATCAATTAGTTCAGTTGTAGAGCAGGACCAGTATTGAGCCAAGCATTTTTATCAGCGATGTAATCCCCCAACTTATAAAAGTATGTGGGGAGCAATTTTATTGTAACATTTCAAACAGAACCCCATGAAAGATAAGTCTACTTTAGCCATTCTAAAACCTGGTTGAATTAATAGGTCCCTATTTCTTATACTATAATTATGTCAATCACCGCTTTCACTAAACAGATGTAATTTTTTTCTCACGTACATGATGTTTTCATAGATACATTGACAAGGTACCGTCATGATGTTAATATCCCTAAACAGTTCCCTTAGAGAATCGCGCCTACGGAAATAATATATGGATCTGATCGCTCTTTTCTGCAGATTAAAAATAGACTCGATGTCTATAGCCCGTCCCCACAGTAAAATACAGTAAGACATGATACTATGAAAGTAATCAACAATCACTAGATACTTTTTACATTTGGTAAAGAAAATCTTATGCATTTAGTTTTTTTTACCATTTAATACTAAATTATTAGCAGTGAACCAATTTTGGACCTGCAGTAGGGCGTTATTTACGTCGTCAAGATTTGATGTACGTCTATTATTTTTAAAAATTAAGGAAGTATCGTCAGGAAATAACACCATTTGTGGTTGGGTTTATAGTTGTTAGGGGTGTGTATAGTAGGGTAAATGATATAAGTCAATCTGCTTAGGTACTCACAGATTGTATTGGGTAACACACACACACAACACGGAAAACAGTCAGAAGGAGAACAGTACAATATTTCAATACGATAGGCACACAGTCACAATAGTCACGGCACAATGATAACAGTTAATTTAGACAATATACGTAACAATAATAGGCGAACAACGTATCATTAAAATCACGCGCAGCCGAGAGGTGCGTAAGCTATACGAAGTTTTCGACTGAAAGGTCGCGGCAAGGTGATCGGACGATCGCTGCCTCGTACTCCCACTTCCGCGCTCGCCGGCTACGTCACGATGACGTAGCTCGCCGTGCGCGAGTCCAGTAGCATACGTTGGCGCGTCATCGACCGACATCCCCTAGGGTATATAAATGTTCTGTGGACATAGCCCCAACCAGTATGTTCTATTATTCTATTATACATTTGATGCCGGTGAATGTGAGTAAGCCTGTAGGCAACTGATAGCAGCCACTTGCGTAAAATCGAAGTGCCGTCAGTACCTAGTCAAATATGAACAGCAGTGATTTAGTATTAAAAATAAATTTGAATTACAATCTTACAGTAATTAGGAGGTGTGCTCGGTTAGAGCGATACAGACGGAATGTTTACGAACTATTGGAACAATAAAAAGATGTATAAAAAATAATTGCAATCGGTGACATGGTTATTTAACTAAATAATTAATACAAGAGGTTAGAAACAGAGTGTCGAGTGATTTACTACTATGATGCCTGGTATGCATAACTACCTATTTGGAAGGAGATAAAAATAAGTAGGTCCTTATGGCAAGAAAAATATGATATGCATTTAAAAAATAAAAGTTATGTAGACACACTTGAGACTCCATAGAAAATCCGTAAGGTCGTTGTCTCTGCAGAGATGGCTAAAGTTTAATGACGAGCTCATTGATCATTTCTTTATTAATTCTGAATATAGACAGAAATTCAGAATCCTCCAGATCTATTACCCTCTCACAGCCGGTTTTTTTCCGATTTGTAGGCGTTCAATAATGTCGCATCTGTGTTCCAGCACGACTAAATCCCACGCTAAATATGCCTCCGCCATAATTTAACTATGTGATTTCTTCCTCTTAAACTTTCATCATTAGCAATCCTACCGATTCACATTGCGGGCTGTCAAAAATGGTCGCAAAATATACTCGTAAACATCGATTATTTGCGACTAAGTTCAGAAAAATACCGATGACAATCGATAACTCTGAGTATCGAGACTATTAAATAATGTTACATCCGGATCGTTATGACTTCGCGAACGAATTCGGTAGTAAAGTGATCGCTACCTATGTCGACACATCTTGTGAAGCAATGTTGACACAGTAGCACAAGCGAGACGCTAGTAACTGTCAGTCAGTCAGATTGACAATCAAAATGGCGGTGAAGCTTTTCATTTTATGTATTTTGACAAACATAATTAAAAACGTTATGAGCGTTTATTCTGAAAGTTGGCAACGTCGCAAATAGATTGATTGACTATCAAGCTATGATTGCTTCCATGCTTTGCATTTGAATGAAATGCGGGAATAAGATTTTGAAGCACGAAGATGCTCAAAGTCAAAATCAAGTAAGATTTGGTGACGTGGTCACAGGTGGTCATCAGTAACTAGCCACCTGACATATCTAAACCGCTACAGATTTTATATAAATGTGTTTCAAAGACACAAAGCTCACTCGTAAACCCATTCAGTTCAAATAGCTTTTTCAATTCATTTTGTGGTCGAACATAACCTCTAAATAGTAATTTAATTATTGTAAATATCTCGGCAATGCCGTTGTAATTTGTGTTCAATTTTTTGTGGAACTATTAAGATTAAGCCGCACGGGTCGATCCATCAGGTTAAGCTACGCTTGCCGGGGTTGGTCCGTGGATGGGTGACCATTTCTACATACCGAGACTCCTTCGTGCCTCGGAAAGTACGTTAAGCCGTTAGTCCCGGCTGGTCGTTACGGGTCGTCAAAAGCTCGAAAGTTTGACAACCAGTCTTACCGAGGAGTATCGTATTATCGGCGAGCATGAGAACCTGTACTATTTTTCCGCTATTATTGGAACCTCATCGCGTTTACTGACACAGTTTCTGTTACGGTCTGACATAATGAAACTTTTTTATGATTCCATCATCACAACAACCTCTTCCTTAAATGTAGAGGCCTATTTTAAAAACATTAAAAGTTTTTTTTATTACAAATGAGCACACAATCTCATAGACTGCGGACAAATGAATTCATATCCAAATATTTAGAATTCCTAAAAGGAGAAATAAAAGTTGCTTCTAATAAATTGGCTTACCAAGGAAAGGTTAATATTTCTAAAGACAATGAAAAAGGATTCCAAAACTTTGGTTCAGAAAAGAAAGCTACAGACAAGGGAAGAGTTTACTGACGATCCGATTTTTGCTGAGAATCCGACCTTTATCTAAAAGTGGAGTAGAGAAGGAAAATACGTTAAAAAAGAAAAATAACGTTAATTTCTATTGTACTTTTATTTAACGGAAGCAGATTACAGATAGGTGACAAAAAAATATATTTTGAGAAACACATGCGCTATTGATTCTTTATGTCAAACTTATAAGTAGAACAACACAGGACAGCAAACATTTGTTTTGTAAACTTATTAGGATAATGACTGAGAAAGATACAGAAGTGTACAAAGTTAAATCAGAAATGGCTCAAGTCTATTTTAACAAAGTTGAACAGGCTAATACTGTAGAGATTTCTTGCGAGTGTAATGTCAATCATTTTTCTGAACGCATATTAATTGGTTGCATATATAGTGTGGACGAAAGAGAATATCGCACAGAAGTAGAATGCCGATCAATAATGTTCAGCGGAAAATACCTGTTCTACATATATGTAGATGTTACCGGCCAAACCCGATTTCAGGACAAACTAGTTTTGCCTAGGTTAAACTAGTTCTTCCTATACGCGATCGGATGAACCAGTTTAGGCTAGTTCAAACTAATTTGTCCTAAGCCCGCTAGGATAGACCAGTTTAGGTTAGGTCAAACTAGTTCATCCTGATGTAACTACGCACACTCTAGGATAAACTGGTATGGCCTAGTCTAAACATTATAGTGTATCTAGAAAGTAAAAATAAATAGATAAACTGAATAAAATACTCCTTTATTGGAAAAATAATCATTTTTATTAAACTATGATGATTCGTTGTTAAAAGTTATAGATAATAATTGGTAAAACAAACAATCATACTATAACAAAAAATACTGTTTTTAAATCAATACTGTTTGTTAAGTCAATTATTAAAATTGTTATTTATTTTTACATGGTTTGTTTTGGTGGCACTTAGAATTGCAGAGTATCATTGCCTTCTTGCACTGGCATCTGTTTGTGGAACAGTTTTTGTTGCAGCTGCATCTCACAAAACCTTGGCCTGATCCAACTGAATGTTTCGTAGCTGCAGTATAACGATATTTCAGAGTCTTGGTTTACATCTGCTACCTCTAAAAAAGTTTGACTGCAAATGCCGAATTCTGATCTGGAAAAAAACATATTAGCTACTTTAGAATATCATTAATGCTCCAGAAAAATGATAAGTAATTAAGTGAGAAAAAATAAAACCTGCAATATAGTTTCTGAAGTACACCATGTTAGGTGCCAACTTTGTAAAAACCTTCGTCATTTTTCTGAAGAATAACTCCAATGATGTTTCTGAGATCACCTTTGCCTTTGTCAACATCTGGAATCGGTATAGTCACATTATCTCCTATGTTGGCAGGTGGATGAGACTTGTCAGAAGTAGCTTTCATTTTCTTAGCCTGTTTCACAAGATTTTCTGCTGCAGTTGTTCTAGCTTTATGAATGTCATTTTCAGACGAAGATACTTTTTCTTTTTTACTAACTTCGGCAACGTTATCATCACTGTCTTCTGTCAGGTTAACATTGCGATTATCTTCTATTACCTTCCTCAAATCATCTTCATCCTGAATATTATTTATGATTTCTTGCGGCAAAGAGGAAGTCGAAAGTCCTTCTCTTGGTTCTATTCCAAATAATGCCTTATATGGCGATTGTTTTATCCCTGAATGATAGGCGCGGTTTTTCAGGAATTGAACATATCTCAAGCCTTCTGACCATTTCGTTGAAACGTTGTCCTTCATCCAAGAGGCTATAATATTCTCAATATCTTGATTGGCACGTTCAACAGAGCCCTGACTTTGACTGTGCCTGGGTTTTCCGTGCACAATTTTGAGTTGAGATTGGCAAGCTCACTTATTGGCAAGCTCACAGATTGGCAAGCTCACTTATAACACTATTTAAAAATACCCTACCGTTGTCGGATTGACGAATGCACGGCGCTCCTATAGTTAGAAATATATCATTCAAATGGTAAGCCACCTCTGTCGCTCTCTTACATTATAGAGCGCGTAGCAGAACAAATTTTGTTAGATGGTCTTGGTAAACCATAATAAATTTAAAATTGCTATCTGGTTGTGTCTGAAAATCGATCAGATCTACTTGGCACCTACTATTCATTTCCGAATGAAGAATGGGCTTGGAGACTAATACTCTCTTCTTCTTTGTTTTCTTTTGATGACAGACACTACACATAGATAAATACAAGCTTATCATTTCTTTTGTGATATTGGCATATTTTTTTGATGTTTCGGCTACCATCCTGTCACGACCACCGTGGCCGACAGCCACATGAGCTGCGTCAATCACATCATAAAGTTCATCGGATGGAAGATAGTATTTTATATTACCTTCACCCCGTGCAATCAGTTTTTTCACGTCCCCGATTTCTAACACAGCAAATCGTTTCGATCTCCTTCGTTGTAATGTTGTCTTTTTTTTCAGATTTTTCTGCATCTTCAACTTGTTCAACGAGTTCCAAATATTGCTCTGATGATAACACATTATAATGAGAAGACTTTTTACTTTCACTTTGTAAAATTTCTGTCAAAAACTTTTCCCTCCGTTGTTTTTGATCCGCTTGTCGATCGCTATCGGGCTTAGGACAAATTAGTTTGAACTAGCCTAAACTGGTTCATCCGATCGCGTATAGGAAGAACTAGTTTAACCTAGGCAAAACTAGTTTGTCCTGAAATCGGGTTTGGCCGGTAACATAGACATTAATAAAACTGTTAACGAGTTACAAAAAGTCGCAAATACACTTATTAATGGTTAAGAAATTACTCAACGCCGTCGACATAATTGTCATGGTATTAAATAAGGCTAAAGTAAACGTACTTTAGCTTTACGAGACTTTATTGCATTTGAATTTTATAATGAAACAAGTGAATGTCGTTAACAGACTAAAATTTATTTCATAGAAAAAGTATATAACAAGTCATTGTATCACAGATAATACACAATGCAATAGAGGTATAGTTTTTACATTGCACAATAGATAGCGTTACTAGTAGCTAAATAGAAATACTTATATTATTTTGATACATCATAACAACACCCCCACTTATCAAAATAAACAAATAAAATCATTTTGGTTCCCAATTTATGCAGAAACTTATAATGTTTAACAGTGAAAAGTTGACGCAGGTGGTGCTCGTGGGTCTTCTGGTCTTTCGAGTAGACCAAGAAGTCGTCCAGATAAGCGTATGTAAAATCCAGACCCCTAAGCATTTCATCCACGAAGCGCTGAAACGTCTGTCCGGCATTTCGAAGACCGAACGTTATGAACGGGAATTCGAAAAGACCGAACGGCGTCGTGATCGCAGTCTTCGGGATGTCATCAGGATTCAAAGGAATCTGATTGTACGCTTTCACCAGGTCAATTTGAGAGAAGACGGTACAGCCAGATAGACTATGAGCAAAGTCTTGGATGTGTCGGATGGGGTACTGATCCGGGATAGTGCGTGCGTTCAGCATCCTGTAGTCGCCGCAGGGGCGCCATCCGTCATCTTTCTTTGGCGCTAGGTGTAGAGGCGACGACCACGGTGACTCGGACTGGCGACAGGTTCCACATTACAACATAGCCTTGAATTCGGCCTTAGCAATTTGCAGTTTGTCCGGGGCCAATCTGCGAGGTGTACAGAATACTGGTGGCCCTGGTGTAGTACGGATGTGGTGTACTGTATTGTGTTTGGGAGTGCGGTGTATACCATGTAGGCGAGTGATGTCGGGGAATTCCCGTAGTATGTGTGTATATGCGGAATCACCCAAACTTACTCTCACCGATGACACACCATCAGAACGACGGACAGGCGACGCCGGGGTGGAGAGCGTTGTATGCTTATCGATGAGGCGTTGATTTCTGCAATCAACAACCAAATTATAAAAAGATAGAATATCCACGCCTATTATCGCCTTTGTAACATCGGCAACGATAAATCGCTAAGCAAAGTCACGGCGCAATCGTAGGTTCAGAGTGACGTTTATGAACCCGTATGTGTTTATCGGTGTTCCGTTAGCCGCGCACAATTGGTAGTTGGTCTTCTCTCGTCGATTTGATAATGCCGATCGGGGGTAGACACAGAGATCGCTGCCGGTATCGACTAAAAACTGCATCTTCTACCTTTCGTCGGTGACGAATAAGCGACCAGCACTCGGACAATCATCGGCCGCCATTATTGATTGCCCCGCACATTTCCCGATGTTGGGTAGTCGCACGGTTTCACACACTTTTTGGCTCGGTCTCCGAATTTCTGGTGGTACCAGCACTGCGGGAACTTCCTGTAGCTGGACTCTGGTCGGGATGAGTCTGACCGATATCGCGTGCGACTACGGGACCGATCTCTAGAGCGAGACAGTGGCTCCACCTTATCCGCCAGCTTCTCCATCTGCTTGGTCAGAGCGGCGACCTCCGAGCATACACTGGTACCAGTACTCGCCGATGCAGCAGTGGATATTGCAATTGTTGATGCCAATTGGGTACCGACGACGTCGTGGATCCGGTCCGCCAGCTCTGCCAGTTCAGCCAGATCCATCCTCAACTGCGATGCTACGATGGCCTGTGTGTTTGCGGGTAGGCGGCTCGTCCATATACTTCGCAAAAACTCCTCCGGTACTCCTGGGCCAGCGAGGTTGAGAAGGTGGCGATAAAATTGTGACGGCTTTCGGTCACTCAGTTCCTCATGCATGAGAAGCTGCTTCACCTTTTTCTCACGCGATGCCGATAGCCGTTTAATGAGCTCGCATTTTAGCTTCTCGTACTTTCCTGTAGATGGAGGGTTGCCGATAATATATTATTCGGCAGCATACTGCGGATCTAGGTTGCCGGTTACGTAATAAAATTTTGTGTCGTCTGACTGTCGATGCTCGCCAGGATGAACTGCGCCTCCATCTGGTTAAACCAGAGACTTGGTTTCTCTGGGTAGAATGGCGGTATGCGCACACCCACGCGAAATATTTCCGTTGCTGACACTTCTTGGCTCGTGCACGCTTTGTCCTCAGTCATCTTCGTGTGTTATCGGGGTCACCAATGTAGCTTAAGAGGGTATGTGTGGTAGATAAAGTAATAAGTCCCAAGTACACAGGAAGAAGAATGAAAGTTTATTTGATACACAGACACAGGTTTTAGTTCACACACACACAAGAGTTACACTTAGTTAAGAAGGAGTAATAGAAAGGTAGATAGCAGAGAACAGTACGGATATACTTAACTTTACAGCACTTAAATGTAAATATAAGAATAAGCTAGCAGCAGTTAAATTTACGGTAAGTAGGACAGCATGATGATCAGTAATTGTTGCGTTAGTAACAAGAGTTAATATATGATAGGCTTGTTTTAATCATCATATCGCACCTACGGTGCAACAAAGTCACAACAGCTCATTTTTTAAATTTACAGGAGAGGACTTTTAAAAAAAAAATTCGCATGTTTTTCCTCATTTCTGGATTACTATTTATAGTAGGTTTGAAATCTTTATAAAATGTATAGTTTATTTTGTTTGCTATAGTTTTAAGTTAAAAATCTTATATTGTATTATCAAAAATTCGTAATAAAAGACATAACAAAAAAAGTGTCCTGAAAAATGACTTTGTTGCACCAGGAATTATTTAGTTTGATGACTTAAGCTATATTATTTAAGATAAGGTTTTAAATGAAATAATGTGTGTTAATCAACATAATCATATATTTTCTTCTTGAAAAATCAGCTTCTAACAAATAGGTAACTCAAAACAAGTAAATTCTTATAACTACAACATTATTTGGCATCGTTTTCATACTTTGAGTTGTAATCAATTTCTAGGAAAAGCAGACTTACTTAATACTCAGTCTTTTACACTTAGGAACTTACAAACAGTCTTGTAATGAGTCTTATAAATGGTTTCATAATAATCTTCAAACTTATAAATAATAAAATTCTTAGAAAAATCTAATCACACTAATATTATAAAGCGAAATTTTGTGAAATATTTTCATCAAAAAAGGTACAACATAATCGCTTTTCTTTTTGTTGTCATTATAGCAGACAGCAAACGATAATAAGAAGCAATAAGTAGTAAAAAATATAACACTGTTCTTATTATTAATTGATAATTACTATTTATAATAAAAAAAATATCAAAATATGGTAAAGATCCAGTAAAAAACGTACTTTTACAAAGTTTTATACTTTATCTTAGTAGTTTTTATTTTAATTAAATTTAAGCTTTTGTTAATAATTAATCGAATAAACTGTTAAACGTGTTTTCATAATATTTTGGAACTATATTAGCAGTTATTAGTTGTCGAATATCTTGCTTTTATTGTTCGCAATTGGCAACTTAGAGCTATAAGCCGTACTCAAATTAATATCTGCCATATTTTTTTTGCCTGCACGACTAATTTTAATTTTAGCTATGTTCCAATGATCAGTTTTATACGTGGTTTTGTACAAATAGGTATCAGAATCTTTAATGAATTTCACGGCTTTGACATCAGAAATTCTGATTGTTTCGCCATCAATATTCTTGCCAGTGTTCAAGTTAATATCGTTAGACAGTAACTTTAAATCGTAGAAACTATTGAAATTCATTTCATTAACAGTGAAACTGTTACCGGTCTTTTTGGCATTACGGATTAGAGCCACATATTGATCTGGGGTGTAAATTGGTCCAGATTTTTTTACTCGACGAATATTTTTCTCTATTACCGAGTGGACGCTATCCGCTTCGTTTTGCGTGTGTCCACGAATTAGGAACTTGTGTGTTATAGATCTAATTGGCAAGGTTGAAACGGCATAATAATACAAACTAAGAATGAATTTGTTTTTTTGTTGGCCACAACAGTTATCCGAGAAAAAAGTTATGTTTGAATTTGGTTTAGTCGAAGAACATTCTTTTAAAAAATCGTACAAACAAGAACCTATTTCATTGGCTCCTCGTTTACCCAGACCCTCATGCCAAAAGAAGCAGAATGTTTTCTCATCCTTAATATCTGATACTGTGAAGTTATAACAATTAAGTTTACTTTTATGAAAAAATGCCGACGATTGACCTATAGGACAAGGCAATACGGCTTGAAGATCGAATATAGCCACAATGCTGTTGCTATCAGGCTTTTTACACTCGTCTACATCTTGTTTTTTTTTCTATTCTACTTACACTCTTTTCCTCTTGATGTAGATTATAGCTGGTCAATAACGGTTCTTTATCTACAGCATTTTTAAAGGCCTCACATACGTCACATTGGTCTTTACGAGGAATAAAAAAGCTGATATTAAATTGGGTATTGAAAATTCGATGGTATGCATCGTAATTGGCTGGTTTCTTGTTGTCAGATATACGTTTTTGACTATAGTTACGGTGTAGTTCGGCTACAGTCAAACCTCCATCTATATACTCTCTTGATGAATTGGCTCTAATATAGTGGCTTTCCATTCTAGGGATCGAATTAATATGATCACGTACAGATGTATTATTTCAGGATCCAGCTTTGACTGTTTTCCGTGCTTACCGCGTTTATCTATTGGAATTACACTTAACATGCTTGCAAATTTATTTTCAGTAACAGTACGTAGTGGTTTATTACTTATAGCCAATGTATTCAATAGGAACGTTTTACAAACCCTTATGTCACTACCTTTATTTACAAGAAAGTAGGATGTGTTTGGTCTTCTACATTTTCTATTTACGTCTCCACCTTTTCGAATCTTGATGGTACAGAATTCAGGTTCAACTTGCTTTACACAAGAAGCAAGGAAGTCACGCTGTCTTTGAAAAGAATTAAGGCCCCAGTATGTCTTAAATATTACATTCCTGTCGTCTGTGGAAAACTTATTCGAACAAGACAATCGGCAGGTACTCGTACAAGGTGGACGAATACTTTTTTCCGGCATGGCTTTACCTCTAGTTGACGTATATGCTTGACCAGTGTTTTTTAAATACTTTCTCTGGTTTTTTGCCATTGACTTGGGTTTCTGGTCCTTTTTTTAGAATTTGTTACAATACTTGCTTGTTCAGTACTTGGATGAATATTCTCAGAGGCTGCATTATGATGTACAATTGACACATTAGAATCACGTTTGGAGCGAGATGTAGATTTTGAGTGCTTGGAACGTTTGCCAGAGCTAGATGAACTTGAGCTGGATGATCCGCTACTAGAGCTGGAGGAATCGCTGCTAGAGGTGGAGGAATCACTGCTAGAGGTGGAGGAATCACTGATTGGCTGAAAAACTTTCTTTTGTCGCTTTTTTTGCGGTGGTTCATATGCAGATCCATCACTCAGGGAAAAATCTTCATTATTATCTGGGTTCATTTCATTGGCATTTGAGATGGTGTCTTGCCTTAGCACATTTTTGCTAAAGTGTTTTCTGGCACTATATCTGTGACAACAACATTGGAAGAAACTATTTCTCCATCATCTGAAAGTTTAAATCTTTCGCTATCTGAAGTAATGACTGCATTTTCAATATCTTTCGTTGTGACATTCTCTATTACGGTATTTGGTAAAATTGAATCAGCGTTTACGTCTTTTATTAAACTGTGTCCACGTCATTATCACATTTTGTGCTCCGGTCAGTAACTGATAGTTCATTTTTTGTATCATATGAAGTACTGGAGATATTATTTATTGAAAAACGAGAGGATTCTAAATTTGAATCATGATCATTGTCCTGATCTTCCGGATGAAAGTTCGCTTACCAGGTTTCAACTAATTGGTTTTCCTTTAAATTATTGTCTTGATTATTATATTGAACCATCGAAAGAATTTTTTTACTTCGGGAATCCATTGCTCTCTGAAATAAAAATAGTTTTTAAAGATATTTGTAAATCAGATTTACAATATTTTTTTATAACGCAAAGGCACGCCCCTGAAGTGAGAAACAACAGTGAGAAACCAGCCTCCCTATTAATGAAATTACGAATTATAACAACTTACTCAAATTAAATTTCTCGTTCCATGGTGTGTCAAAGTGGCTTTAGTTATGTATGTACTATACCGTAGATATAATACAGTATGCAATTCTCTAACGACACATTGCCGCGGCAACGCCGAAACTAAAATTTATTAAAGACAAAATGCTTCGGTCCTCGGCGTCGAGACAGTTTGTCTTTAATGGATTTTCAACTTTATATTGTACAGTATAAAGTTGAAAATCCATTGGGGACATACTAGTTTCTGCGACGAGCTCGTCGTAGTCTGTCAGAGACTAGCATTGCTGATCATATCGTTATCGTCATCAAAGTAGCATTTAAATAAAAAAACAATGTGGTTTATCTTACAATTAGGTGCAACTTTAACAAATAAAAATTGAATAAGTAAATGATTACGGAGTAAGAATGTCTCAATTTTATTTTTAAACTAAACAGCTAGTACTTATGATGCAAACAATGGAATTAAAAAGTCACAAGTCTTTTTATTATCACGTTCTAAATACTAATCTTGGACCTTTACAACATTTTTATAGTTTAAGACCTTGTAGATGCAATAGAATAGTTGAAAAAATAATATTATTGGACCTAAAAACACACTTTTTAGTTAGTTACTTTTTAGTTCCAAGTTGTGTAGTTAAATATAATAATGTTGGATCAAAAAAAATGCTTTTATAACAAATGCCTTTGTAGCTCCAAATTTTTTGTAATTTATAAAAAAGAATTGAGGTCTTAAAAGTAGATACGTTTTTTTCGCTCCAATAAATGAGAATAAAAATGCTGCTAAAAAGTGTGGCTGTAGCTCCAACGTACGTCAAACACTCGCGGGCGACGGGGCACTACTGTCCAATGAAACGTTGTCGGCCCAAAACGCATGGAAAAACCGCCAATAACCACAAAGGCACCTGCGCCATCTAGTAGAATTTTGAGATACTTTCGCGGATGTTTTTGTTGCCCCAAATATAGGCATGGTTCAAAGGCAATTTGGCATACTTACCTCAATTTTGCAGTTTTGGCTATTTGTGACTTTGTTGCACCGAAGGTGCGATATGATTGAGACAGGAACCGCTCTGATGAGTAGGCAATATGTGAGCGGGGAGAAAACCATGGTATGAGCAGATATTAACACGTTAACTGCCATTAAAAAAGTGCACATTTTCCGTTTAGGCCATGGGGGACAATGTTGAGCGACACTGAAGATTTCCATTCAAGCCGCGTCTGACAATGTTGACCGCGCGTCAGGCCTGTGTTCAAAACTCTCTATTGCGCCAACGGACAGCAGTATCGAGATAATTCTCTTACAATGTGACCCGCGCGGCCCTCTAGTTTATCCTACATAGCTTGGTTTTTACAATGGGCTTTAACTTAGAAAAAAATAGTATTGATTTTTCAAACGCTCCACTCTTGAAAAATGTAAATCAGTAATAAGGTTTTATGAGATTATAATAAAATAAAATAACGTTTTTTTAGATAAATAACTGTTTATTAAAATAATGAAAAAGACATTAAACCTACATAATTCTTTTCCGCTAATGGACTTTTGTGAAACATTCAACACAAAGATAGGGTTCATCAGGACAGTTAGCACAAAAGGTGTTAACTTTTTTAGTTTTGTTTTTAGCGATTAAACGTCCTTGGGAAGCCACCATATTCTTATAGCATTGTTGGCACGCACGGCGGGTTTTACTTGAAGGTCCTTCCTTTTTCTTCAATTGGTGCTTTACTCTTCTCGTTCTTTGATTTGATGAAGTATCATCAGTATCGAAACCTACAAAACTTTTCATAATTTCTTTTCTAAATTCAAGTACTGATATCTTCTTCTTGGCCACGCTCTGATAAAGAATTAAAGCATTTACCATAGCTGTATTTAAAAGTAAATCTATGCCTAGTTTTTTGTACCATTTGATGCTTTTCCTCAGAGGAGTTTGATATGCTGTCATTTGGTCGGATAAATCAACTGCACCCTTAGCTTTGTTATAATCAAGAACGATTTTAGGCTTAGATGTTTGTTTGTGATGTTTTGTGACAGTTTGAAAACGCACAGAATGTTTTGTTGAGAGAACCAATACATCTCGCTTATCCCTCCATCTCAATACAGTTATTCCATCATTGCTCTCTTTTGCTATATATTGCCCTTTCTTCAATTTTGTTGATACTATTTCTTTAGGAAAATGCTTGCGATTCTTTCTCAAAGTGCCAACCAAATGCGTCTCGTTCTTCAAAAGTTCTCTTGCTAATCCAACGCTTGTGTACCAATTGTCGGTATAAAGAGTGTGTCCTTTATTTAGTAAATCATCGCATAGCGCCATAACAACCTTGGTAGGCGTAGTATTAATGTTATCGTTCTGTTTTCCACCATAAATGCTAATTTTGTATGTGTATCCAGGCAAGGTACATAGTTTGAATAACTTAATCCCATACTTATGGCGTTTTTGTTTATTATATTGCCGGAATATAATTCGCCCGCGAAAAGGAATCACACTTTCATCTATACATATATCTTCGCCAGGCGTGTACGATTTTTTAAAATTTGCATTCATTACTTCCACCAAGTCTCTAACGCGATATAAGCGATCGGTCGTATTCTCTTCATCTTCTTGTGAAAAATGAAGCATTGCGAGTAGTAACTCAAATCTATTGCGAGACATAATGGTTCGCGGAAATTGCTGTCCAATGATTTTATCTGTGGTCCAGTAATCAGCTATTTTCGGAAGCCTTACTATACCCATGTATAAAATCAGCCCAAAGAATTTTTTCATTTCAATCAGGTTAGTAGGGACCCAGCCACGAATGCGTGCCGCTTTCGAAGCTTCATTAGACATTGTTATTCTATTGAAGGCATAGGCATTAGTGCATAAAACAATTTTATTTAAGACCTCGTCTGTCACCATAAGCGCAAAAAAATCAGCTGGGCATTTGTTTGTCATGGCCATGCGTAAGCTGAGCTGCATTCCAGGATACTCAGTAAAAGCAATAACTGTGCGCTGATTACCTTTAGGATCAGTCCACGTTGAAGGCGGCGAACGTCTGTCTAAGTCCTGGATGGCACGATTGGTTATAGCATCACTGTCTTCGCTATCAGATGGTATGACCCGACGTCGCTTCGAATGAGTAGGCTGAATATTATCTTCTTCGTCGGAACTTAAATGAAGACTTCTATTCAACAAATCGAACTCAATATTTTCGATCTGTGTTATATCTTCTTGCGTTATGTCAAAGTCGTCAAAGTCGCCAAAACTATTCATATTTACCATAACAATTATAGTAAAAAACCTCGGAAACAATCAGTCGAGAATATTATAACGGCACGTGCACGTCACTAATCGGATATCACGACTGCGAGCGCAACGAGACGCGAGCGGTGGATGCGCGGGGAGTGCGTCGCGGGCGGCGGCGCGGCGGCGGTGGGGCGGCAACATGACCGCGCGGCGCTATTTAACGGATTTTCGATATTTCGTCCGCTGAGGCCATGGGGGTCAATGTTGTGCGATGCGTAATAACTAATAATAAAGAGTCAAAATCATTGTGTATTAATTAAAACACGTTATTTATGTATATAAGGTGGCTAAATAATGAATAAAAATAATCTGTGAAAAATGATAAAAATGAGGATTTTTACTTAGCTTGATAACGTATGAAAGCATCGCACAACATTGACCGCGTTGGCAGTGAACGTGTTAAGATAATCTTGGGTCCCTGCATCGCAGTTTTCGGAGCCGATATTTATATTTAAATCACCTGTTAGTATAACATTCTTAAACGACCTAAGTCCTTGAAAAATCTGGTCTAAGGAATTGTGAAAAGTGTCCAAGTTTCTAACGGAAGGGGCTACATGGCGATTATCGCTGTGGTTGTACCAATTTTGATAATCAAGCAATTAATCATGCAGTCTTGTAAAGTAGGTTCGTCGACTGTTACCTTTAATGATTCTTTAGCAAAGACTACTACACCATCATTTTGATTTTGGTTTCTTTTGGTATGCAATAAGTTGTAACTAGGTATAGGGTGTCCGGTGGCAAATTTTACATTAAAAAAATCATAATAAAAGAAATAATAAAGTTTCCTTTAACATCTTTATTTTTATAACAAGTACATTAATGTGAGTTTTACTTTTTAAAGATAACGTTTTCTAAGTGCCGACCTTCTTGACGCAAACACTCTTCCCATCTTTGACGCATATTTTCAAACGACGTGTGTTTGAAAATAGAGATAGAGATCACTTGAAATTCCCGCCATTTCAGTTCGAATATTCTCTTTCAGTTGCGCAGTGGTGGTAGGTTGGTTTCGATAGACGACGCCCTTTAGGTAGCCCCATAAAAAAAAGTCACATGGACTCAGATCCGGTGATCTTGCTGGCCAGGGTATGTCACCAAAGCGAGAGATAATTTTTCCCGGGAATAATTCCCTAAAAGCAATCATGGACGCTTGTGCAGTATGCGCAGTAGCACCATCTTGTTGAAACCATGAGTTTCTGTTAGAAAAAGAACTGTTGCAAAGCTTTTCTTTAAAAAAACTATTGATCATCTCACAATATCTGTCAGAATTAACAGTCACTGCCTGACCACGATCATTTTCAAAAAAATACGGGCCTATAATTTCTCTACCCGAAATAGCGCACCAGACAGTCACTTTTTCGCTGTGCAACGGTTGTTCATGCATTTCTCTGGGATTCTCCGGACTCCAGTAACGAAAGTTTTGTTTATTTACGTACCCTCCTAAATTAAAATGTGCTTCATCACTGAAGAAAATGTTTCTTAGTCGCGTCTCCGTAGAAAAAGTTGCTAACATTCTTTCGGCATAAGTTAATCTTGTTTGATAGTCATTTTCGTTCAACTTCTGGATTATTTGGATTTTATAGGGATGGAACTTGAGTTTTTTCCTAATTATTTCGTGCAATGTTGATCTGGCGATTCCTAAAGCCGACGAGCGCGCTCTTAGTGACATCCGTGGATTTTGCATAATTGAATCACTCACTCGTTGGATATTTTCTTCAGTAGATACAGACGGAACTGGGCCTTGATGACGCGTAGATTCAGCTGACCCTGAAGTTCTAAATCTTGCTACCCAATATCGAATTAAACTTTTTGACGGCGCATCTCTTATTCGTGGGATATTGAATCGATTACAGAATTTACGCTGCGCCGCAATGAGCGAAAAACTACTCGTTAAGTACGCCTCAATTGCAAAAGCGCGCTGCTTTCCCGACCAACGCCCCATTGCGACTAAAAAACTCACGACACTGGCGCTACGAACGCCCCACCCCGCACCCTTCTAGCTGCCCGCGTTCAAAAGTAATAACTTTTTAAAATGTGAAAATTGCCACCGGACACCTTGTATTACTGGAACGTCATCGATGCGGTTAGCTAGCCAGCACTCGGTTAGTACCAATAAATCACAATCAAACTTAAATCTATGAAGGAAAATTTTAAAGCTATCGATGTTCTTATAAATACTACGAATGTTTTGGGTCAGTACGGTTAGTGACTTTTTATAATCGGAAAGATATTGTCTGCAATCCTCAACGTCACATGTCTTTGATACAGTTAAAAATGTATTATCTATGTCGGTAATTAAGTTATTATCCATACTAAACTAGAAAAATAACAATAATAAACTACGTCTAGAATATACCAAGTATGTGGCGCTCTTAGGCGCTTTCATGATCGATCGAGTTGATGTACCTGTATTCAGCAGCCTTTTTAGCCAGGCAATCTTCGTCTCCCGTCTTGTGGTTGGCTTGTTTTTTAAAACGCAAACATGTAGCACATTTTGGCGCACCGGCTTTCTTTGGGCAGTCTTGAATAGTGTGTCCTTCTTCACCACAATGTCCACATGTAGGGGCAGCAAATCTGCATGTTTTGGCTGCATGACCATACTGCTGGCATTTGTAACATCTTGTTACCAGTGTGAAGTCTCGTACTGGGCAGGACGACCAATTTATGAATAATCTGTCTTGAGTGACGAGGGCCTTACGTATGACAGCTGGAACTTCTATAATAAGGTTGCAATTCTCAGCATCTTTCCTGCCTGATTTGTGGCTTAGTTTTATAGAGGTCAGAAATGTATCTAGGGATGTAGTGGGCAGTTTCTCGGCTATGTTTTGTTCATAAATACATTTATAAACCTCATTTTCAGCCATTGATGTAGGTACTCCTATAACTATAATGCGAGGTTTGCGCTTTTTAGGTTCGTCGATGGTAAGACCTGACAAAGTGAGTTGGACTGTTTGTTTGAGCCTGTCTAGGTCATCTTTGGTCTCCGTGCTGATTATGAGTCCTCCTTTTCCAATTTTTCGTACGCCTCGTACTTTCAGTTCCATTTCTCCATTTTTTGGATCATGTTCTTGGTTTCGTTACTGGTCTTTGAGTTTTCACTGGGATAAATGGCTACGGAGCTAAGAGTATTAGGACGAACAGAGGTTTTGGAGCCGTTCTTCACCATAGCTGCAAAAGATGTAGGAGTTGCTTCCTGCTTCGTACAGTGAATCGTCCGGTTCATCTCCATTAGACAATCTGATAGGTCTCGAGCATCGGTCATGGTTTTAAGGGAGGTATGAGTTTGTATGGCTTTTTGCTTTAGTGACTGGTATTGAAAAGCCATTTGCGAAACTCCATGTCCAACTTTCCGGCAAAGATTGCTTATTTTAACCTTCTGATCAGCGTTTAGCTTTCCTTCAGAAGCAGTAGCACAGACCTCATTCAGGCACTGCTCAATAGACCCCATCCAGTTCTGAATCTCCGGAGTGGACACAATTTCAACTTTCTCATCTTGGTCCTGTCTTGGTTGTTGGGGCGATGTCGGTGCTGGTGTCGGTACCGGGGTCGGTGTCGGTGGAGGGCTGCGTCGCATCTTCACGCTCCGATTAAAGGGGCTGCCGTCCATGTATCAATTTATAAAAATATCTTATTCAGTTCATTATTTTAACTTATCACTATAATGTTTATATGTACACGCTAATACACTGAACTAGGTCACTTATTTATGCAAGCGTCAATTTATTTTATTGATATTATGCATTGATGAGCACGTCTGTATGCGTTGAATGCAATAATAGAATCGTGTTCAATCAATAATACAATGTTTGTACTTGTCTGTTTATTTATTGAATATGAAGTTAATTATTGTAAATAGTTTTATTTTAAATGTTGATTACAATAATAAGTCTAGTTTTAAGTTCTTTTGTAAAAATGTGAATATAAATTATAATTAATTTTAATAAGAAATACATAATTTATATTTTATTTTACTTTTAATTTAATAATTTCATTAGACTTAAGTGTGTAAACCTTTAGTGAAAACATCAGCTGTCATTTCTTCAGTACATAAATATAGAATTTTTATATATTTATAATTAACAACATCTCTTAAATAGTGATATTTTACATCAATATGTTTTGATCTATTGTGACTTTGATTGCTTACTGACAATTTTAATGCACTTTGATTGTCACAGTAGATCTCAATCATATGATAACTACCTATAATTTCATGAAGAAGGTTTCTAAGATACACTGCTTCCCGAGCTGCCTCAGACAGAGTAGTATATTCTGCCTCCGTACTGGAAAGGGATACTGTCTTTTGCTTCCTGCTTTGCCATGAAATAGCAGATCCAGACAACGTGAAGCAAGAGCCTGTATAAGATTTTTTATCTAAAGCGTCACGAGCCCAGTCACTATCTACTTACTATTTCAAATATCAAAGTCGATTCCGCTTTATCAGATTAGGGGTGACGGGCACGATTTGAACAAGACGCTGTAGTAAAAAAAAAAAATTATTGTAATATTTGCCTTTCCAAATTATTGGGCACTTCTTCGTACAAATTTTAATAAAAGCTATATTTTGTTACCTTATGTTAATTTCCCCCCAACTCTTTTCGAAATCCCCCTGAAAATTACTTTTTTTTTTAAATTCCCCCAAAACAGTTTATACTTATTTAAAAGAAGAGATAAAACAGTAAAATATTCTTTTTTATTATTCAAGCTCTCCCATAGCTTCAACCATTACTAAACAATTATCTTCACATTCACTTTCGTTTTTATCTTTTTTATTTAACGTATACACGTTTTCAGAGTTAAACATTTTTAACAGTTCCGATGTTAGAACAAAATTTATACAACCGTTTGGCAGTGAATAGCGTATCCTGAGAATCGCTTCAGCAGTTTCTATTGCCATTCGGTTGCGTAATTTGTCTTTTATAATATTTACTTGCGAAAATGACCTTTCTACAATTGAAGGGCACAGGAAAAGAAAGAGCTCATTAACATTTCATTGTTTCGAGTAATTAAAGGATTAAACCTAAAATTTCAATTTCTACACTTACACCTCTACTGGAATTTGATTTGTACTTATATAAAAAATGAACAGTGTATGTTCAACATAATACATTATTATTTTATAACATTGGGTTGGTAAATAAATAATAGTTTGACCTTTAATTGCCTAACTACCAAATGTAACTAAGGCAATAAGGTGCTCATTGTTACAATCATCTCCTTTTTACATTTTCAAAATGGTGATCATAAACAATATGTTACCTATATTCTGTTTTTCCTGTTTACACACTAATGAAATAAAACACATATTAATTGGAATGAAATTTTATTTATGGGGTATTCATGTAATACATAATACTTTCAGACGAACAAAAATATTTTAAGTCCTGAAGGTCACTATATTTTTCAGCAGAAATTGGCATTTTATCTGTATACAACCTTCCAGGCAAAATGAATTCATTGGGTTGTACAGTGCTCGTCTTGCTGGTTTTTTTCTTTCTTCGACTGAGGTAAGCAGATTCCCAGGGCCCATTATAAGTAGAGCGAAAGCCTATTTTGGTACAGAACTTGTCAATTTTGAGAACTTTTATAGGGCGTGAAGGAAAAGATGACTTTTTAGCATAAATTGTGTCCAAATGGCTTGTAACTTTTATAACACTTCTGACATCCGACCGTGTGACTTCCTTTTTTTGTAGTCTTGTAGACATCATTTTCATTATAATCACTACTATTATTGTCCTTTTTAATAGAAATAAGCAAAAACTTAATGCACAATGTACGCGTCGTTAAACTTTCGCAAGGAAGCTTATCTGTAGAGGTGTAACTAATATATTCATAATAGGTACAGGTATTATAATACAAGCCACGTATATTAATATTAGGATACGCGAATGTAAAGTAATAGGTTACCAGGTATTAGTCAAATATTAGGGACGCGTAATAGCGAGGCTATAATCTGTGCGACTCACCTCGCTCGCTAGTCTATTAGCTGTAATAGGCAATGATATTACAAGTTATAATATCATTGGTAATAGGCATATTTCATATTCAGAGAATAAAAGCAGGTATCAATATTAGATTGAGTAGCTAATAATGAATCTGTTCACTAATATTTGACTAATACCCAGTAATAGGTATGGTATCATAATATGCGTTAACTAATATATTCAATAATATGATTACCTAAAAATGACCCTAATATAACATCTCTACTTATCTGACAACTGACACTTGTATGGCAAAAAAAATTAAAATGGCCGACTATGGGCGCGTTCTCTGTTACAATCGCTGCGATCAGCCCGTTCTAGCGTGGTTTTATAGATAATGGGCACCTTTTTACTTGGTATGGAATGCAATGAGTGCGTTTATTTATTTAAACTTTTCACACTCAAAACGGTACAAAGGCGGACTTAATGCCTTAGGAATTCTCTACCAGTCAACCAAGGGTGGTGAAGAGATTGGATGGCAGGTGCTCTGTTTAAGAGGGACAAAGAAAAAAATATTAAAAATATATCATTAGAAAAATATAGGTAAGAACAACAGTACATAAATAGGTTATAACTTATAATACACATACATATTTAATGTAATATACACATATTTCTTATATATATACATATATATAAATTTAAGGGAGAGAGATGTTGAGATGACTCTACCCTATTTGTTTTGAAAAAAAAACTGCAATTTCCGCTTAAATGCATACCGACTGGTGGCCGTCCTGATATCAAGAGGAAGCGCATTCCATAGAAGAACGGACTGAATGTGAAAGGAAGAATGAACAAAGTCAGAAGAATGAGAAGGACAAAGTAGGAGAAGATTGTTAAAAGATCGCAAATTCTTAATGTGTGAAGAACATAGATATTGGAAGTGAGACACAAGATAAGAAGGAGGAGTGGGAGTTGAGAAGGGAGAAAAGCGTGGTCAAAGCGCGCAAACTTCTTTGGCGAATGGTCATCCATTTGAGCTCAGACCTATAGCTCGACACATGATCATATTTCCTGAGATTGAAAATTAACCGGATACAATTTTTGAGCAGTCTGTCGAGCTTATTCAGCAAAACCGAATTCAAGTCAAAGTAGCACACGTCACCATAGTCGATTATAGGTAATATCAAAGCCTGCACAAGCATAGTTTTCGTCTTAGCGGGCAAAAAGCTTCTCAGACGATACCTGGATCGCAGAGTGCCGTTGATCCTTTAACTAACACTAGAGACCTGGCGTTGCCAGCTAAGCGTCGAGTCAAGATGCAAACCGAGATCTTTAGAATAGAATAGAATAGAATAGAATAGAATTTTATTTTGCAAATATGGGTAATACATAATAGTTCTTAAGATTACATTTAGCTCAGCCACATTTTACCAATCGGCATGCAAACATTTGAAATTATTTATATCACTATTATTACAATTATCAATTTATAAATTACCATTATAAAATTCTTAAATCATCAACTTAATTCAAAATATATGTTTGTATTAAAAGAAAAATATAAATTAGTATCATAAGATTAAATATCATGTCATTACTATTACAAATATAATACCATTGTCATTACATCATTTAACATGTCATTACTATTACCAATATCATTATTATTACAATTCCAAAATCAAAATGTCAGAAATCAAAATGTCAAAGATTAAAATGTCAAAAATCAAAAATGTCAAAAAAAAATTTTTTATATTTTTTTTTTTATATCAAGATTTCACTAATTAACAGATATTTTTCTCCGATAGGAACTCAGTTACACTGTAGTACGTTTTGTCTACCAAAAATTTCCGCAATCTACTCTTAAATTGTACTGTATTTAAAGCTTTCCAACTACTCGGTAATTTATTGTAGATAATGGGGGCCATGCAAGAAACGCTCTTACGCATCAAAGTGGTTCGACATGATACTTGACATAATTTGCTGTTGTCACGCCTATTCCTTGGGAATACAACAGCCAGGCGCTCAAAACGAGATGGATTTTGCTTGACAAACATAGCTACTTCAAAAATATAGATACACGGAAGTGTCAAGATTTTATGTAACTTAAAATAAGGCTCGCAACTGTCTGTCGATTTAAGTTTTAACAATGATCGGAGACATCTTTTCTGGGCCTTAAAAGCTATATCTCGATCAGTTGAGTTCCCCCAGAAAATGATACCGTAGCGTAAGTGCGATTCAACTATTCCGTAGTAAGCCGTTAGAAGTGTTTTGACATCTACTATGGAGGATAACCTATATAACACATATGCGGAGGAACTCAATTTTTTACACAAACTGTCTATATGTGCTTTCCACTTTAAGTTGCAATCTATTTGCAACCCTAAAAATTTGGTATCCTCTGCTTCCTCAATTTTGTCATTTTTGTAATGGATGTTGAGATTAGTTCCGCCGGGAGTACGTTGTCTGAAATGCATTATTTTTGTCTTACCTAAATTAATATTTAAATTATTTTCGTCTAGCCATTTAATTAGTGCGTCAAGAGAATTATTTATGTCATTTTCATATGTATATGTACTTTTACATGGGACTGTTATAGTGCTATCGTCTGCAAACATAGTTATAGGATATTCAAGGGACATGGGCATATCATTAACGTAAGTTATAAATAAAAACGGGCCCATCACGGTTCCTTGTGGTACACCGTATGAGATTTTACGTTATCGAGACCTTATAATGTCTTCATGTTTGGTAACTATGTTAATGTTGCTAACTTCAGTAATTTGTGTTCTGTTTTCCAGATAAGATTTTATAAGTTCGAGCACGTTACCTCTAACGCCATAGACTTCTAATTTATTAAGTAATATATTATAATGGACATAATCGAACGCCTGGGTCATATCGCAAAATATAGCGCATATGGGGGATCGTTTATCCATGCTACTCATAATAGGATTCAAAAAGTCATAAATTGCCATATTGATGGTTCTGTGCTGTCTGAATCCTTTTTGTTCTTCGCAAAGTATATTATATTTTTCCATATAATTATATAATTCCCTGCAAATGTATTTCTCAAAGATCTTCGAAATAACCGGTATGAGCGAAATAGGTCTATAGTATTCCATCAACTCCTTATCTTCTTTCTTAAATAAGGGTTTTATTATAGATGTTTTTAAAGCATCTGGATATTTACCCGTACAAATGATAAGGTTGAGTATGTGGCTTAAATGTTCGCATATCACGGTTGAGACAGACTTCAGTATCTTTGTGGCGATTCCATCATAACCAACACTGTTAGTATTTTTTAGCGACATTATTATTTTATTCAAATCGTGTGGTGTGCTGGGTGCCATAAACATTGAGTTATGTTTTATGGACGAGATGCATGTATTCGGCTTACAGTCAACATCTATTTTCGGACGTATTTTGTCAACGAAAAAGTCATTAAAAGCACTAGCGATATCATAAGGTTTGTATAAAATTTGATTACCAACTTTAAGTTTCTCAATTCGTTGTTTAGGGATATTGTACTTTGTCTGATTAATTACCTGCCATGTAGTCTTTGATTTATTATTAGATTGCTGTATTTTGTGGTTATTTTGAGCTTTTTGTGTCAAGTTAATTATTTTATTATATAGTCTAGAATAGGTAGTAAATTTGTTTTTGTTTTCATGGTTGGGTTTCAACCTGGATCGCCACAAAAGTTCTCTTTTTTTCCTACTGCATAATTTAACGCCACGTGAAAGCCATTTTGGTTTGTTGATTAGGTTTATTTTTATTTCCTTATACGGAAAACACAACTCGTAAAATAACTTGAATATGTCGAAAAATTCATTGTAAGCTACATTGGGATCGTCAGTTAGATATATCTCCGCAAATTTGAGACTGCTTATGCTATTTTTAAATTTCTCTATATTATCGTTACTGTAATCTCTTCTAGTTATATACCAGGATTTGATATTATATACATTGGGAACTGGACATTGCAGTAGCTGTGCTGTATGGTCTGATAAAGCAAATTCAAGTACATCTGTCTTACAACTCTTCTTAAAATTATGCGCAAAATTATCTATACATGTCCCACTAGCCATTCGAGTTGGCTGTTTAAGAGCAAGTTTCAAATTGTAGCCTAATAATAGATACTCAAGTGCAACTGAATTGTTACTCGGTTTTAAGACATCAATATTAAAATCGCCTGCAATTACAACATTCTTTGAACGCCTGTTAGATATCTCTTTAAGCAAAGTTTCTAGTTTATCGAAAAAAACATTTAAATTCCTGGCGATAGGTACTCTGTAAATACATACGACTATTAATTTATAATTAATAAGCTCGACAGCACAACATTCAAAAACCCCTGGTGATGACAGCTTTGATATTTGAGGAATTTCCCTCCATTGGTGGCAAGTATTAACAATTATACATGTACCTCCTCTCTTCTTTTCCTGTCTACTGTAACTTTCACAGTAGAGGTAACGGGTATGACGGTACCATTGAAAATAAGAGGAGGAAGTGAGCTAAGCGTCACCCTACTCATCATGCGTGAGCTCCCAATTACAATGGCCTGACACTTTGAGTGGTTTACTGACACCCCAAAACTATCAGACCACTTTTTGATTGAGGAAGGAGGAAGAAGGATATCAAGGATCCAAACTATCATACTACGACTGATGCCGTCATGGCCCATAGCCTTGGATTTTATGGACAAGATGATCGTTTTAATTTCGTCCAAGGTGACCGGAGAGAAGTGAAATAGTTCTATGATGGGACTGGGTAGGCCAGTAATGTAATCGACCGTCTGAGACAACATTTGGGAATCCAAATGACAATAGGAAAATTCACATGACGTGGTCTGCCAATACCAAGAGTACCAAGGAACTTCCAGATATCAGCAGGTGAAGAAGAAGATATATTCTCGAGAATATGGCGGCGTTTAGCGTAGCGTATCATCTGATTACACCGATTTCCAGCAGCTTTGAAAAAGTTCCGATTTTCTTCACTACGATCCTTTTTAAATTTACGAAAGGCCCGATTTCTGCGCCTCATCGCCATTCGAATTCCTGTCGTCATCCAAAGAGCAGGAGGACGCCGAAGTTTAATCGTCTTGACAGGACCATGTTTATCGTAGAGAGCAAGCACCGTCCGATCAAAAATACGCAGTTTTTCGTCTACAGCTATCGCCGCTGCCCGGTGTTCCCAACTGAGGTCTGAAGCATCCTGACGAAGCTTCTCAACGTTCATGCGTGCAAAACACCGCATGTGCAGTACTTTTGGGACAGGTTTAGGCGGTTTTAGGGCATACGAGAGGAAAATGAGGTCATGATGGAAAAATCCAGGAGCGGGACACTGACCGTGAGAGGAAACAAGAGAGGGAGTGGATGTAAGGATTAAGTCGAGCCAAGTGTCATCACCTGAGATATTGAAATGGGTAGGTTGTAGTGAAAGTATATGGAGACTAACGGACTCAATGATGTGAAAGAGTTTACGGGATCGGGGGTTGTGGTGAGCAAGGTCAGTGTTGAAATCACCCATGATGACGCAATGTGCATACTCTGACCCTACGGATTCTAGCGCCAATTCAAGTTTGAAAAAATAGTCAACGGCGGGTGGACAATAGACAACACCAAGAAGGGTCTTCACGCCTTTGACGTAGACCTCCAAAAAGAGGTACTCAGCGGAAGCATGATATTGTGCGGGAGATGAGGTAATGATTTTGAATGGGAAATCGCTACGAAGATAGATAGCTACACCACCCCCTCCCTTTCCGATTCTATCATTACGGATAAGAGTGAAACCTGGGAGAAAGTAGGTGGTGGAGAGAAGATGAGGTTTGAGCCAATTCTGAGAAACCAGAACGGCATGGGAATTGGCGTCGGAAAATGTGTCCAATAGATCACTGTAGTGACTTGGAATACTTTGCGCATTTATATGGCAGACATTAAACAAATGAACTTTCTGTTGACTGAAGCTCCGACGCACAAAGTCACCTAGGGTGTCAGTCAAGGAACTAAAACTTGCATTAGCGGATGAGCTAGACGAATCAATGGCAGAGTAAAAAGAATCATCATCAGATAACATAAAATAAAAATAATATAAATAACTGATAAATATACAAATAAATTAGCTAAGCTTGCTTTCGCTTTAGGTGCACACCACTATCTATGCACCACCCACCAGCAGCACCAGTATTGTTGTACATGGATCTTTTGGCATGCGACCAAAACCGGAACTAAAGCGTCTTATTTTCTAAAATCATCAAAGCGCCAAAAGATCCCTGTAGTACTGTTTAGTAGTAGTAAAACATAATCAGACAAATCAAAACATCAATATGGAAGAGGAAACAGTATCACAAACAAACACATAATATTATGAAAACGCAAAGAACAAAACAATACATGACAAAGTTACATGCAAAAACGGAATAAAGGTGGAACAAGGAAAATGGGACGTCAAAAAGAGACGTTTCATTTTTAAATGGCGCTCCGGCCATAACATGTACATTTTACCAAAGCTGGGAAAATTACCCCTGAATAGAATAAAGTAACAGTTTTTTCATAATATTAAATGGATTTTATGCAGAAGATAAAAATAAAAAATGTTTGACGTTGTCCTAAGAGTTATGACAGCCATGACAGGTTGTAGAGATGACATTTACATAACCTAGAATTGTTTTGTTTATTTTTGTTCATCAGAACCAACTTCCTAAATAGTCTTCTAAGATGAGAACTGTGATCTTTCTAATAAAACATTAGACAAAAGTGGCTCACCAATGCACTATCAAATCTTTGAATCATTTCTATAAGTAGGTAGTATTGGCTTATCTCGATTAATAAGGTTATCAAATAAGTTAAAATACTGTGTTCATTTCCTGCTGGATGCAAACATTTCAATACGTTTCCTTCAGCAAATGGGTCTAATTTGTCTAATGTTATACTTACAGAATATTATGCTATGTTGATGCTGTAATTACTGAATGGATTGGTATGGTATAATAGATAACATATAAACTAATAACGTAAGTAATTATAGAACGAGTCATCCCTCCTTTTCCCAACAGGTTTGGGGTCTGCTTCCAGTTAAGCTGGATGCCGCAGAATACGTGTTTTATATTGAGTGACTGCCATCTAACTTACACAGCCCAATAACTGGGTAAAACGGTACCCCTTGGCATGACTGATACTTATCAGATTTACTGACTTCTATCTAACTATAACAACTGTCAAGGATCTTCAAAATACAACAGAGACCAATAATTAAACCATTGGGATTAACATGCTTTCTGAGGTATGTTAAACCACAGAAGAAATGTAGAACACGGTACCCTACAAATAAAAAAAGAAATAAAGGAACAAATCAGTATTCAAAACTTTATTATAAGATTAGGATCTCTTCACACAAAACGCTCTTATAATTCTTACTATTATTAATACATCATCAAGGAATGATGCTGGTGTCACAACATTACTTTGATGTCGAGCCCAACCAAGGTACCAGCCTATGGTCATCACATGTGCGCAGCATCCAACTGTTCGCATTCCACAAATACAACTACAGTAATATCCTTTTTAATTTTATTTATTTCTTTTCAGTACATATTGTTTACATTTTTAAATATTTCTATATATCCTTATTATTATTATTATTGCTGTGGTGTCGGGATTTTATTTATCCTCTTATCAATATACTTTCTTGTGATGACAGTGTGCCTGGCACCATGGTTTCACTGTATAGTTCTACCACAAATGATCCATTCCGCCTTGTATGTTCACCAAAGTAGCTACGTGCCTGTTTAATTTGGTATATCCCTATAGCAAACAATATAAGGTCAGACATGGTCATTTGTGGAAAAACTTTTAGCAGCGGGTGATTTTCATCTATATTTATAAAATTAACTCTTTGTCTATTAACATTATTTTCAATAATGAAATGACCTAATGTATTAGGTAAATTCACCCGCTGAAGGGCTCGATTTAATATTGCCTCAGCATCTGGACGGTCTACCAGGGGAGAATGGAAAGCATTTAAAATAGCAGCACATATCTTGAAGTCATCCATTAAGTGGGAAGATGCTACATTAAAATATTCTTGGCGAAATAATTTAAACTGTAGTTTAAAACGTCCATTAACAACTTCAACAACCCATCTACACAAAGTTACAAGCCTACTTTTATTCGCTTTTATTTTAGACAATTGGGATTCCCCTGCGTCTAAAGATTCAGGTTTATAGACCTTATATATATTTTCTAATAAAGGCAGGGCATCTCGGAACCCTCTGTCCAAGATAAAAATATCACCAGGTCTAAAATATTGCCTATGGCCCATTTTCATTTTGAAATAAAAATCTCATAATATCTGCATCAGAGGTAGATGCTGGATATGGGCCACACACATCTAAAATGTACCCATCAGTTGCCACCAATAGAAAAGGCTTAATTAAGTTGCGGTATTTGTGGAGGCTGTAAGTCATTTTTTGATATAGATAATTAGATGACTTCTGTATATAAATATAAGTGCCATCAAAAATAATTATTGGCTTCCTTTCTTCCCTGTTACCAAACAAGCCCTCGGGTATTGTTAGGTTTTTATCGGGTATTGTTAGGTTTTTATTTATAATATTTTCACGGTTTATGTGATCTAAACCTAAATGGTTAGGGACATATTGTGTTAACCCTTAATAGTGCGGAGGAAAGAATGATTGAAAAACTAGGTTATGTGGTATTATTTATACGTTTATTGGGACCTTTTTTAACATTATTTATGAAAATCTAAAAATATATAATCACAAGTACGCGAATTTTCGGTGGTAATTATTTTACCATTGCCCGTTTACGTTAAGGTGCTGGTGGTAATTATTTGACCTTAGCCCGTTAAGGTACTAGAAGGAGAGCTGCTACAATCCATAGCCTCTCCTTCTTCTGAAGCAATAAGAAAGCTTTTGAAGCATGGTGTGGCACATAAAGCTACTTTGCAGACATCGCAAATGATTCTTGATCGTTTTTGAGTATTTTTCGTGCTGCAAAATCGGCATCTAGTAAATTTTCCTTGGTTTTGTGGGTAGTGAGGTATAGAAGAGCGTCTGATTTCAGCCGGTACCCCGAAATTTCCACCTTGCTTGTTCCTGAAAATAATTCTAGTGGTTCTTTTTTTCCCTGTGAATCCATCTATAAGACTGCGAGCCAAACGAAGTCGGAAATCTCGATGTGTGTGAACCGATTGCATGTGAATTTGTATGTAAGCTATGTACAGTAAGCGTTCAAAAGTGCATAAGAACGTTAAGAATCATATTGCTGTGAACACGCGGTATAGTCCGTATATCTGTATGTGTAAACAACACGGCACACACACCACAGAGAACGCAGTATTACGCTTTACACACTGTCGTATCATCGCGTACTTGCGCCTCACTACCGAAACAAATATATATTTCCGTCGCTTTTGTTAGACAACACGCATCATGCGCTTGACCTTGGCCAGTTTATGTCAATGCTAAAATTCAATCCTAACTTACGTGTGCAGATAGCAGAACGCGTTAAGCATTGGTCTGAGATGCAAACTGGCTTAGGTTCCAACCTCGTCAAGCACAATGCAGTTTTTGCAAATATTAATATTTTTGTTTGCAATAATACTATATCTTAACTATTGCTGCCTTTTTTATTAATGCTGTTATTGCAATAAAGGGTTTAGAATTAAAAATGCGTAATATGTGATAGCAAAATTAAAAAATTGTATTCGTTATATTTATTTTACTTATAGATAATATATTGCTACAATTATTTGTCATTACGTCAGCTCAATAAGATGTGAAATAGATGTCAAAAAACTTAGAAGTAATTCATATTATTTTGACATATTTGTATTATGAAATGTTTTAAATTTTAAATTGATTTTTTCACCATAAATATTAGCTAGCTTATTATTAGTTAGCTTTGATCATGGTCGAAGTAATTAAGCAATAAATAAGAATATAAGACTAATCAAAATGTAAAAAAAAAACTACTTACAAAATAGGTGATTTTAAGGTAAAGTATGGGCAGTTTGTTTACATTATTTATTTTACATTTTATTTGGCTTTAGTAAATATTGGTTGGTATTGAGGTTATAGCTTAAGTATTCATTTTCTTTACGAAAAGAAGATTGAAACTTAACCTCAAATTGTAATCCTAAAATAATAATATTACTAAAATAATCTTAAACATTTTCGGTCTATCTGCGAGAAATACGACAAACAACATATTGTAACTTGCTTAAAAAATCGTTACCACAAATTCATGCAATAACGAATCTGTTGTTTATTAAGTTGGTACGGTAAATATTTTAAGGTTAAAATATAGCAGTGTCCCACTTGAAGTCTTAATATTATTCTTGTTTATGCCTTTCTGTCGAAAACGGCTTCCTAGCTGGTCTTCAGTGATACAAGTCTTCAGAGTGCACAGCGAACGGTTCATAATGACGTGTTTAATAATTCAGCAAAATATCTCGTTGGTATGAAACCATTTGTTTCATATTCCTCCATCATTTGACGTCGCTACTGCTCGATAATAAGCCTCTTCCTCATTCCTCTTAACCCTCACAGTATTTCTCTAGAACAAAGAATAACATTGTATTTATTACACATAATAATTATTTATCATTCACTAATCGAATTAAACCTCATAATGAATTTAAAATTTTAAAGGCATCTTCTGTCTCAACAATACCTCTGTTCTATCAACAATACCTTTGATTAAGATTTATGTTTAGTAAAATATGAAATATTTAAATGATAACACTCACACTTAGTCCGGTCTCATTAGATATTTGTGTAAATTACATTCACTTTTACGCAGCGCAATAATATTTGATCTCCCTTCAATATTTATATTTGACTGCATTTTGAAAACAATAACCACAACACCGCTAATACTTAAATACTCGTCACCAACAATAACCACGAACCAACAAAGTTTTGAGATTGGCTGGGAACAGACCGTAGCAATCGCGAATACGCGTAACGAACTGCGTCTGTCTACCCCACAGAAATCGAAATGATTTACTTAGTTTTCTGTGGTCTACCTGCTAAACCTTAATATTTATGTGAACAAGACGACCGAAACAAAAAACGAATGATTATTGAACTAGTCATTATTAAAAAATAACAAAAACTATGAATAATAATTATTAAAAAATAACAAAAACTATGAATGTAATTATTAAAAATTATAAGCAAACCACAGATGAGATTTGAACCCTCGCTCGGCTCGCCATAATCGCACATACCAAAGCACGTTATCCACTGAGCTAGCACGCCGTATTCTATATTGATTGAAATTATGAACTACTATGAGTTGCAGACAAAGTGAGTGTGTGTGTATCTATAGTATTGTAACATCTTATAGAAGAAGGTCGTAAGTCAAACCGAAGCGTCAGACTATTGCTTTGTGCGATTGCCTATGGACTTTTGGTCGGTACTGTACGCGTTGATGATAGCTGCATCAAACATGAAATAAAATAGGCGCAACCAGTTGCGTCTCGATTTTCGGCCGATTGGATACGAGGCACGAAAGTTATCAAAATGATCCACACCTCCCATGACTCAAAAAAAAAAAAAAAAAAAACTCAAAAACTCAAAGCATTTATTTCAAATAAACCAATTACAGGCACTTTTGAATTGTCAAGGGGTCGGTCAGTCAGAAAGATGAAGCTAGTTGCCCATTCCAAAGCGTAGTTGGTACCTATGGAGAAGAACGGGCAAGAAACTCCATGGACACTCTTTTAAATCACAATATGTTTACAAAATATTGGTTACATCATTCATGTTAAAGTTATAAATGTGAGAACGATGCACAACGATAAAAGCGTCCGTAATAAAAAATAAAACAATTCAAAAATCAAATTAAAAAAGCCATGGCAGCTACAAGATGACCAGTCCCTACTGACAGCGCCCGTTCACGAACATGACGTATGGATTAGCACCATTCAGCTCAACCATTTTGAAGGGAGCTAAATGATCCAACACACACGCCACCGTCAGCGAGACATTAGAGTGAGCATGACATATTGTCAGCCGCAAGGGCACATTCAAGTCAATGAAAGACGTACCTAGTAAATGGTAGCTTTAAAGTAGGTACATAGTACTCACACATGTTATGAAATTATACAATTTGAAAGGGATTGAATTTATACAATGCAAAGATGAGTAGTTTCTAAATCTTCAGCAACTCCAACAGTATTTCCCAATGCTAATCAATTAGTTTATGCGCCCTTGTGGAGCAGGACCAGCGTTTAGCCAAGCATTTATATCAGCGATGTAATCCCCCAAATTATAATATGCTTGGCTGCATAGTGTGCGTTTTATATAAGATTTAAATTTCGTTTCATTCAGTTGAAGTATGTGGGGAGGTATTTTATTGTAACATTTTAAACAGTACCCCATGAAAGATGAGTCCACTTTAGCCAATCTGAAACCTGGTTGAACTAATTGGTCCCTATTTCTAGTGATATAATTGTGTCTTGCACCTCTTTTACTAAAAAGATGTAGATTTTTCCTTACGTACATAATGTTTTCATATATATATTGACAAGGTACCGTCATGATGTTAATATCTTTAAACAGTTCCCTTAGAGAGTCGCGCCTGCGGAGGCCATATATGGCTCTGATGGCTCTTTTCTGCAGAATAAAAATAGACTCGATGTCTGCAGCCCGACCCCATAGTAAAATACCATACGACATAATACTATGAAAGTAACTGAAATAGACTAGCCTCGCGGTATCTACATCAGTAAATTGACGTATTTTTCTCACAGCATATGCTGCTGAACTTAGCCGTCCTGAAAGGGATGTTAAATGAGGACCCCATTGAAGCCTTGAGTCGAGCGTGATCCCCAGGAAAATAGTTTTATCGACAAATTCTAGTCTCTCTTGATTCAATACTATCTCACAATTACTACTTTTGACATTTGGTAAAGAAAATCTTATGCATTTAGTTTTTTTACCATTTAATACTAAATTATTAGCAGTGAACCAATTTTGGACTTGCAACAGGGCGTTATTTACGTCGTCAAGATTTGATGCACGTCTATTAATTTTAAAAATTAAGGAAGTATCATCAGCAAATAACACCATTTGCGGTTGGGTTTTTAACAAATGGGGCAGATCGTTAATATATACTAAAAAGAGGAAAGGACCTAATATCGATCCTTGTGGTACACCCATTTTTACTTTTAAAGCAAGTGAATTGACACCATTTATTTGAACTTGCTGCTGTCTACCATTTAAATAAGATTTTACTAAACTAAGCGCAAGTTTTCCAAGTCCGTAATGCTCAAGTTTCGAGATTAAGGTTTCGTGGACGACGCAATCAAATGCCTTGGAGAGGTCACAAAAAATTCCTATGGCGTCTTGGGCCTCTTCCCACGCCGTAAATATGTGCTTTAATAAGGTGACACCGGCGTCAGTCGTACAACGCCCCTTGGTGAAACCATACTGTTGCTCATGTAAGATTTTATTGGTGTTAAAATGATTGAGCATTTGATTAAGCATTACTTTTTCAAACAACTTGCTGAAAACCGGCAATACGGATACGGGTCTATAATTATTGGTGTCTTTACTGTCCCCCGATTTAAAAAGTGGTATTACCTTACTATATTTCATTAGATCAGGGAAGACTCCTTGATCCACACACAAATTAAATATTAAGGCTAAGTACGGCGCTATAGTCTCAATAATAGAGGTACAAACTTTGATAGACATTCCCCATAGATCTTCGGTTAACTTGATCTTTATTTGCTTGAAAGCTTTTATTACTGTTATGGGGTTTATATGTTTGAATTTAAATTCAATCGGACAGGATGAAACGTTTGCTCTTAATAAATCAATAGAACGCGAGGGCGAGGAATTTAAGGTTTCAGTAGTTATAAGTGGAATACTGGTAAAGAAATTTACGAATTCTTGAGCAACTTCTTTGTTAGTGCTTATGAGACCACTTGAAGTTTCTAGTGTGAAATCATTATTATATCTTTTATTCCTGTTAGTCTCGTCATTGATAATTTTCCAAACAGTCTTTATTTTATTATCGGCTGATTTGATCTTGTTGCTAATGTACAAGGCTTTAGCTACCTTGCAGGTATTTTTAAAAGTTTTAGAGTAAGTAGCAACATATTTATTAAAAGTTTCAGAGTTAATATAAGGCTTAAGGCCATACAGCTCAAACAATTTTTCCCTACTTTTCCTAATACCCTTGGTTGCCCAATCACTGAACAAAAAATTTGGGCAAATAGTTTTAGTTTTCTTTTTTAAAGTATTATTGAACTCGGTGCGCACTACCGAAAAGAATTCCTCATATAATTCATTTGCATTTTTTATAATATGACCCGGTATACTTAACTTACTAATTAAGTTATTATTAAATCTACTTAGATTGCTGGTTGTTATTTGTCTAGATTGTATCTGAATTCTTTGTAATGGTGTAATGGACTTGAAAGTAACCGTTTGACCACTATGATCAGAAGGGAGATAATTTACAATGGCTTTATGTAAGTAGTCACAACAACAATAAACATTATCGATACATGTAGCAGTATTTGTAGTTATGCGGGTTGGTTCTGAAAACACATTTGATAAATTGAATGATTTAAAGAGACTTAATAATCGACTACTATTTGAACTATTTTCTAAGATATTAATATTGAAGTCACCACAGATAATTAGTGATTTTTTTCCCGATGCAAGTTTTGCTAGAACATCTTCCATTACTGACTCAAATATGGAGTAGTTTTGATAATTTGGGGGTCTGTAAACGCACACTATAACATGCTTATCTAGCTCAACACAGGACAATTCGACGATATGTTCAACCGACAGATCAACTATATCTTTACGAGTCTTAAATTTAATGGAATTTTTAACCAAGATTAGTGAACCCCCACGCAGGAGAGATTTTCGGTTAAAACAACTGCCCACACTATAATTTTTATAATTTAGTAGCATTTCATATTCTTTCAACCAATGTTCAGTTAAGCAAATAATTTGAAACTTTGTTTTTTCCAAAAATAATTCAATTTCTAATTGTTTTGCAGAAAAACCTTGAATATTTTGATGAAATAATTTCAAGGAATTCTGCTTAGACTCTTTTTTCCAATTAACCATTTGAGAGCAAGAAGACACCTTGTTGTTGGTAGGTATAACTATAGTGTTACTTGTATCTTCTATTGTCTTACTATCTAGTTTAAATTTAAATTTAAATTAACATCCAGAGTGAGCCCCAAGACTCCCATGCTATCACCAGGCAATGAGATCCTACTACTTGTGGACCCCACACTATTCCCCATAGTGACACATGGCTCCTCCTTCGTACAGTTATTGTAAACATTTATAGCATTAGTGCTACAGTTATTTAAGGTGGCCACCTGTACATTAGAATTATTACTAATGATTGCGGTGTTAATTATAGTACAAGACTTCGACATACTACTTATGTCTGAGTTTATATAAGCTAATAGCCTCGCTATTTTATGTCTAAACCTAATGGGCAGATACACTGTATTCCTTGTCGATTTCAACTTATCAACAAAATTGTTGGTGTCAAAAAATATAAGTTTGTCACTGTAATGACTTACTAAGAATTGGATATGCTTATTAAGCATATGTATATAATTGTTTTTTCTATTTGATAACTTCTCAAAATATGGAAAAGCACACAAAATAATTTTATCACAATTTATCTTTAAAATCTCAGTAACACTGTCAGTGATATCTTCTTTTTTGACCTGGGAACTATTACCTACAAATACAGTTATGTTGGTATTAGAATCATATTGATTTCTTGTAATTAATGTCATTATTTCTTTGAAGGATATCCCAGGTAAACAATGGTTTAGAGTAGAAAAACTCAAGTTGTTACTAACTAATTTCCCTAACCCTCTTCCTATACTATCTGAAAACATAACCGACTGATGGCAAACTTGACTACTACAAGAGGAAATACTACTAGCTACTGACTGTACCACTTGTGTTAATTCTTGCACAATATCAGGTATTTCTTGGTTCAGGATACAGTCTTGAGACAAACTCTCAGTCTGGGACGGGTCCTCCGTTGCCTCAGGCTGGACAGCTTCAGGGTTTGAGAACTTCTGACAAATACACTGACACATAACTAACTCATTAGCAGCAAGGATATGTTCTTTAATTTGGTTCTGCGAGCCCACATATTTAATGAAAAGGGAACTAAGTCTGCCCTCAAGTACCTGTATGTCAGACTGTAAGCGCTGTGTATCAATTTCATAGATGTTTTTGCTGTCTTCCAATTTGATTTGATAATTGTTTAATTTATTGATCAGATCAACACGTTCCTTTCTCCGTGGAATATTTTTGGAAAAGTGTTTTTGTTGTCTCTTAATTTGATTATATTTTTTAATTATTCTATTCAGTTTTGCATATTTTTTCATTTTTTTATGACTAACTTTATAACTATAATTCTGTTTCATCAAGGAATCTTCAGTAAGGTCAATAGTTATTATGGAATGAGGGTTACAATTAGTATTCAATAATTCATTATATAAGTGATTAGTTTCTTTAACCTGAATACATTCTTTTTCTTTCTCTAACTGGACAATACGACTATTAGCATAAATTAATTCATCTTCTAGGTCCCTAACTTTGCTTAAAGCCTCCTCATACAAGTTACTACAGTTGCTGAAACCATCCGTGACCACCTTCAGTTGATCGCGTTCATCAACAACATTAAGATATTGCTGATGTAGATCTACTAGCTCCCGTTTAAGGCTTGAGTTTTTGTTGACTATCTTCTTAACTTCCTCCTCACTTTCCTCACTCTCTTGTAACAATTGATTATATTGGAGTTTAGATGCTTCAAGGTTTTGGAGGGCCGTTCTCAATTTAAGTTCCATATCCTGAGCAGTAGCCTTACGGGTCATCACAGGCATGGTTTCAGGATTGATACTGAAATTAGAATAAAGAAACGGTGAACAAGAAGGACAGACAAAGTCAAGTTGGAAATGAGAGTGAAAATGGGAGAAGGTTGTTTAGTGGTGAAATAAGGTAGGCTACTAATTAGCTTGAAGAGCTATTATTATCAAAGCTATATTATCAAATTAAATGTAAAATTTGGATGCTTTTATTGTCGTAGGATTTACTTTTTCTTGTGTGGGTAGGTTAGGTAGGTGCCTAGATTTTAATTTATTATTCGATATTTTACAGTATAAGACAATGCAAAACTAACGATCATGAACGTATTTATTTTTAAATGTATATTATATTATAAATCAGATTGAGATTATCAGAATCTTCGCTAAGATTCGTTTTCTACAATGTAAACAATGCGATTTAGACCTAATGCAGAGTCATAAATCAACAAACTATTTATAGACTAACTTAACTAACGAATATACGAATAACGAATATAATAACTACGAATACAATACTAACAACTAGACTTAACCAGAACGTGAACAGAGTTAAGCAGACGATTTTGTGCTATTATAAAATAAAAGTAAAGTAATACTCCCCGTTTTAATCCGCAGTTCAAACGTCAGCTGTTGATTTTAGGTTACCGGTAGTTAACCAAACACTGTGTTTTACTTTATATATTTACAGTAAAACAATAATCCTGAGTATTTATGCAATGATATTAAGTTTACATATAAAATTACACCTTAAATTAACATAATTACTAATTTAATTTATTTTTAAAACACGGAATAAAAAATCTGACATGTCACTCGGGCAGTGTTGCAAGTCGAAAAAAAAAAAAAAAATGTTCACAGTATATTGCGCAATAGCAGTTGGGATGGTAATATCTTTTTTAGAGCCATCCTTCTGTGTTCGTTTGATCGTTGACACCGATTTTGGGTTGTGTGCTGTTGTCAAAATGTTCACCAGTTGAGTATCCATCCACTGTATAGCAGAAACGGGAGCTTTGGTTTTATACATGAACTCGTGCTTTTCAATTTTTTCCTTCTTGAGTTTATTTTTGGGCAACAACTTTTCTGGTAAGCCTTTTCGGTTCAATCGCACGGTACCAACGGCATATATTCGTTTCTTTATCAGCAAATCTGTCATTAGAGGAATGCCAATAAAGAAGTTGTCGAAAGCTACTAGAGTATTGCGTGGAACACCTTGACATAGTTTCATCACGACATTATACCCTAAGCCTTCCTCACTTGATGCATTTTCATCTGCTTTGCCGATATACATATCAAAGACATACATATACCCGGTCTTAGCGTCACATCGGGCCCATACCTTATAACCTCTTTTTATAGGTTTCTTCGGCATATACTGTTTGAGTGTGCTTTTATCTTTAAACTTTACCATGCTTTCGTCCACCGATTGATTGCTTGATTGTGAACATTGGGTCTGGAATACTTCGTGTAGTCTTGTTATCATAGGACGTATTTTATAAAGCTTATCATGATCCGGCGTATCTCTTGCGGGTTCTTTAGTATTATCATTTAAGTGAATGTTTTCAGTCAGTTTTTTTAACCTCTTTTGAGTTTGGGCAATATCAGGATTTCTATAAAAAGTATCAGTTGACCAATTTAGATTTACATCAGGTAAGGGGTGAAGACCCATCATGATCAAGATACCAAAATATGCACGCATTTCAGCTTCAAATGTTGGAATCCAGTGAAGCGCTTGCCTTTGTGCCGCATAAATATTTGTTTGTTCTACCAGCAACTCTACGAGATCACGAGGGAAAAAATTGTCAAAATATTCAATAGGCTGTGTTTTATGAGTGACGCTCATGTTTACAGTCAGCCGTTTATCAAACTTTGGTATGCTATGTTTTGAAACCTTATCTGACCAGATTTGTGCTACACGAATGGGCCTACTTTCTATGTTTGTGCTCGGCGTTTCATTAGGCACTATGTCAGACTGAGCCGGAGTCGGGTGGTTCGATTCAGAAAAGCGCCAAAAGAGACGTCGCAATCATTTTCATTACGCGTACTTACTTCCCTCACCGGTTCTTCAGTAATACCAACAAAATTAGAAGCAAGATGGGTAATCTTATTATGCAGCCACTTGACCACAGCTACATCTTCGTCATAACTACTTACTTCTTGAGAAAATCCTCGAGGCTTTTTATTCATTTCTTTATCGCTTAGTAGCGATGGGTTGGCGAATCTATTGATACGACCTGTGCATGCAGCCATAATGCCTTTTCGTTTCATAATTTGCAAGAAATGATATGACGAAAAGTAGTTGTCAAAGTACAGCTCGTGGCCCTTGCTTTCTCCAATTCTCTTTGTGAAATGAAGGACAATAGCTGCACCATATCCAATTTTTTTTGTCAAATTATTATCAAGTTCTGGGCTAGAGCTTTGATAAAGTATAAAATCATAGGCTTGCCCATGTTTACCACATAAAAAAAATATCTTGAGCCCCCATGGACAAGGTTTACCCTTTATATACTGCTTGGCAACATGTTTGCCAGTAAAAGGAACTATCTGCTCATCTACGCAAAGTTCTTTTTCAAGTGGTAACTCCAAACATCGATTCCTAACAGCATCAAATATTGGTCGAACTTTGTAAAATGCATCTTTGCATCCAGCTGGTATTCTTGTATTATCAACAAAGTGTAAATTATTACGTACCTAGTTCAAAAAAGCGATCCCGTGCCATATTCTCTGAGAACAAGAGAATGCTGATGCCGGTTTCCCAGTACATTTTCAAGCACGGGTAGCTAAATATACCAGTAGCTAAATGTAACCCAAATAAAATTTCTAATTCTTGTGCAGTAGTAGGTTTAAACCTGAGTTTATTTGAATGTATTGCGTATAAGTTGGTCATTTCAGCCATAATTTCAAATAATTGTTTTGGCACGTACCGAAAGTAATAATCCACTGGAGCTTCAACTGTAGGGTCAACTGACATTGGTGGTAGCCAATCTGATGAAATAGTATTTAGGAGTTCCCTGTGTCTCCACCTAATGTTCAGTTTAGGCGTAATATTCTGAAGTATATTTTCATGAGAGGACTTCATTTCTGTTGTCGGTGGTACTTCGGGAACCACTTCATCGCAGGTGTTAGTAACTTCTGGATCATTCGTTCCAATCCACGATGAGCTGGGCCCTTCATCATCATCAGTGTCGGGTGGAAATACCTCTCGTTGGTTTTGATTGATGACATCTGCACCAACTCGGACAGACCGCAACTCCCTTTCAGATGTAAATCCAAACGGTTCTTCATCATCAGACGATAGCTCCAAATCGAAAAGATCTCCTTCATGTAGGGCTTTCAAGGCGTCCGGTGAAAACATATTGGTGTTATTTTATCTGAAAATGTAAAAAAAAAAGCCTTATCTCAATATATAGCATCAATAACATTAAAATAAATAGTTCAAAACATAATTATTCAAAACTGATTTTTCAAATACAGCTTGTATACTTCAACAATCGTAAAAACATCGTTTACGCCTGATGTGTACATTTGTGTACAAATATAAAAATTGTGATAATTGATACAAAAATAGAATAACAAAGTCAAATTATATGTTACGTATGACCTTAGGAATATAACACATCAATTCATATTTTTGCAGTGCGTATATTTCGCTATTTCCGAAATAAAAAAGATGAGCTTACCTACACAGCTCCAACTTCGGTCAGCATCTGGTCGAAACTTGTCGAAAAAGTCAAAAAATGCTAAGAGATGGCGTTAGTAGGATCGTTTTTTGTAGTTTATATTGTGGACATATGGATACAACCGTTCTCATTTGCAATTGTTGCGAAATACTTACCAAAATATTTTTTTATATCTTATGTGTACATTTGTGTACGCCAGGTCTGAAAGGGTTAAAACAAAATTTCAATTGAATGGCGCCAAACACCTCAGAGTTTCAAAATTCTTCGATATTTGTTTTTGAATATTGATAGTTTGCAAACTTTGACAGTTAGCTTAGTTGCCAGTACTAATAAAAGTTTTAAGGATATTCCCACATAAAAAATATCGTATTTATGAAAGTGTAAAAAGAACTACTCTTGCTCTATGGTCAAAAATCTGAGGTGGTAAACAATTGTCCTTTGCCCTATTAAGGGTTAATAAGGCTTCTCGAACTTTCTTAAGGAGACGAGTGACTGTTACTTTATGTATTTTAAATAATGTTGACAGTCTCTCGTGTGAATCTCCTGTACGAGCTTTTACTAAAAATAACCAGAGGGCTGTTTTTGGAATTTTACAATTTGCCCTTAACTGAGGGACTTCGTTAAACACAGTTAAAAACTGGGCTCTATTTAAGCCAGTCCAATACCGTAAAAGATCATCATCGATATTTTCTATATTAGCAAAATTCAAGTGTACAGTTTGGGAATCATTGTTTACTTCCATCATTTTTTCAATTTCTTATGCACTGAAAACATTACTTAACATTTCCAAATTGAAAATATGGTCCCAATCATAGGTAGTCTTGTGAACTACACAGACCCTTGCATTTTCTGCGATATACACCTTATAATTAAACAGCACATTTTTTGCGATATACACCTTATAATTAAACAGCACATTTTTTCTTAAGTACCCTGGTACTATGTGTCGTTCTGGGTTTGTGCAATCCAGTACAAAACAACTCGTACTAGACATACCCACTTTTTTGTAAGTGTTTAATTCTATATGTTGGGGTATATCCAAAACCTGTGGAGGCTCTTCTAGATTAGATGCAGATTCACCGGCAGGTGGTTCATATTCTAGACAAACAGCATTTTGAGCCCAAATCCAACAATCATTGCACACCAATGAATGATTACTGACCTGTAAAAACGAAGCAAAATAAACTCACACATTCACAAATAGTACTACTATAATATAATAATATACATACTTCATAGATTTACAGTTGACTAATTTACACACCTCTCTAGGATGTATTCTTCTAGAAATTACATCTCTTTCTGGACCATTCACCAATAAATGTGTGCGACGTCTCACTATTGATGTTGAACATACAACACAATCATTCCTACTATTTAGGTGAAGATTTGTACATCATCGCTGTACATTTCTTCTAGCTGATACCCAGCATGCATAGCATACTCTGTCTCCAGGAAGTATCTGAAAAATAATATATCTGTTAGGATTGTTATCAAGATAGATAAAACATTTTCATAGTTTCCATTATGTATTTTTTCCCCATACAATTGATGATCATTATCTTATTATCACATCAATCAGTCTAATGCAGGAGAATCGTAAGTGTAATCTGAACATATATAAAGATCATACATAAAGATAGAGGTGTATATTATATATAGGTAACAGAACTGTCTTGGAGTTATCCATGCTGTAATTTCATCTCTCTCAGGACCATGTGGAATACTTTGTGATCTTCTCTGAGAGAGAGAATGTCTACACCACACATAATTTTTTTTTGATATTGTCCAGAATTTGATGCTGATGATACATTTACTAGCCTGCAGGCACGCATCCAACATCCATGGCATACAATAGCTCCATCTGGTATCTGAAATTATTATCATTAAGTTAGTGATTCTATAAATTGTTGTTAAAGCCAAATAATGAAAGCAAACTATTTGCAAATAATAGGTACCTGTCTTGCGGCAATTACATTCAATATTGCATCTCTCTAAGGCCCACTGCTTAAATAATGCGTCCTCCTTGAGGTTGAAGATAAAAGGCACCACACACATACATTTGATTGATTGATTGATGTTTCACTGATGGGTTCTATTCCATTATCCTGCATTATTTCAGTAGTACTATGAGTTCCTCGTATGACTGCCTCATTGGTCTAGTGGTCGCAAGCGCTACTGCTAAGTATGAGGTCCTGGGTTCGATTCCCGGGTCGAGCAAAATGTTATTGGGTTTTTCTATCTGAAATTTCTCAGTAGCAGCTCGGAGCCTGGATTTGTGCCCGGTTGATGGCAATAGGCTCGCCCCCTATTACATGGGACTTAAACATAACTGGCGAAATGTGGGTGTGCCTGCTACAGGGACACCTCTGCCCAATCCTTCGGGGAAACAAAGCGTGATGTTATGTTATGTTACTATGAGTACTCTCAAGAAGACTGGTAATTGAGTTAAAACATGCCTCGAATAATACAGAATCAGTAGCAATCTGAAAAATACTTTTATATTTAAATATAGGTACTCTGAAAACAAGTTCTTTATAGTTTCATGAAGATTTTAAAGTCTTAAGAACTATTCACATTCACTTAATAGTTGGATGGATATTACAGGTTGTAGTTGCACATGTTTAAAACTGTTAGTATAAAAATATATTCCTACCTCATGAGCCACGTCTTGTTCAATAATAAACAAAAGCTCTGGACCCAAATCTGCTGCAATATAGTGGACTTCATCACTGCGTATTGCTATATTGCACTTCACACAAGCCATTTTGCAACAAGCCAAAGAACCTGCAAAACACAGAGAGGTAAACTTGTGTTTCTCACTTACTCAGTATAATTTTTAATGTATTTCTAATTTTTCATTCATTTACCTTTAGTGTGAAGAAAAACAGAAGATTTCCAATGGGCAGACAAATCCAAATCGCAGATTCTGAAATCGAGAACCATTAAACAAAGCCAAAGTCAATCCAAGAATGAGCGAATATCACAAAACCGTTATACAAAGCCGAAGTCGTAGAATATAAAAATGAGAAAACGTAAAATATCACCGAAAACCACGAAAGTTGACGAAAGCCAAAATGAGATTGACTTGAGTGACTTGACTGCTATCAGTGTTGCCGTTAGGACAATCTATTTTTTTTATTTTTTATTATGGCTTCGCACGGTTTGTGCATTAGCCAATGTCATGTATTTTTTTTTATTTTTTTTATCGAAGTGACAAAGTTGGGGAAACGAAAATATTAATTATATTAGATCGGAATTTAGGATAGGACGGATATAGGATCAGTATAAGGAAAAGGATGAATCGAAGGAGTGAATAATGAGCAAATTACAATAACGAATATTTAAAATTTAATGTTATTTAAGGTAATGAATGAGACTATGCATTTATATACCGGAAAGCTATTTGACCAAAGTAAGGAAAGTATTGAAGTAGGAAAATGAGTACGAAGGGACAAGAGATTACTAAGAAAAGAAGAACGGTCGTATAAGGGACAGGAGAAAAAAATATGATTTAAGTCGCCTACGTCTTTACCACACGAGCAAATGGGGTCGTCGATGATATGAAGTTTGGCAAGATGGGCTGGAGAGCAAACATGACCCAGTCTCATCCGTATAAGAACGGAGGTCTCCATCTTGCCAAACTTTGCCCTGCCAAACCACGGTTTTTCCGGAACGTCGGGCTGAATAGTTGAAAAGTAACGGCCCTTTGATTTGCTTCCGATACCCCAGGCTACCTTCCAGGTATCCCGGAGAAAAATCTTTAGTAATGTCACAAGGTCAGAACTAAAATTCTGATATGGAACTAAGTCCCCACACTGCACTGCATCACCGGCAATTTTATCTGCCACTTCATTGCCGTGAATTCCAGCATGGGCCGGGATCCACGCAAATTGTAGTGTATTACCTTCACAAATGGTTCTGAACGCAAATTCTCTTATTAAATAGACTATAGGACACTGCGATTTGTGTTCGAAAGGGGATTTATTGATGGCTAGAAGAGCACTTTGAGAATCTGTGAAAATATTAGTTTTCTTGAGCTTTAGAACCCGAATATATTCAATAGCTTTTAAAATGCCGAAACATTCCCCCGTAAAGACAGAAGTCTCCGGAGGTAATTTTATTTTTTGTACGATGTTGTTTTGAGAATGGTAAGTCCCTATCCCAACACAACCTGTCGGAGAACGCTTGGCAGCATCCGTAAATATGTGATGGTACTCTATGTGTTCAGCCAAAAAATGATTAAAACTTAAATTGCAATCGGGACCTGGTTTACTTACACAGAATTTAATGGTGGGGCTGAATTGTAAACTCTCGTAACTACTGCTAAATAGGGGAAGTTTATTGGAACGGTGAATAGGAGAAGAAAGGGAGAGGAATTTTATAGCTTACAACTAAACAAGGATCACGTTTATGGGACCAGTAATCTGAAGATTCAATCTGCAATACTAAACAGTCCAGTTTAGGAATGAGAGGATGAGTTGAGAACTGAAGAATCCGGAACAAATATTTGTCAGATAGAAATTGTCTTCTAAGGTATAAAGGAGTTTCTCTGCATTCTACTTGGAGTGCATTAATGGGACTAGACTTCATGGCTCCAGAAATTATGCGCAATGCTTTAGACTGGATGCGATCCAGTTTTTTTAAAGCCATAGCACTACAAGGTTCTAGAACGAACAATCCATAATCCAGGGTGCTTTTGATGATTGCATTGTAAATAAGTTTCAAAGAAAATGGATGTGCACCCCACCACACACCAGATAGGCATCTAAGCATGTTTAGGTGATTTTCATATTTGTTAACAATATAATCACTATGAGGAACACTACTTAATTTACAATCTAGTATTATACCTAGATATCTGAAATTATCTTTAACTGGAATAAGTATTCCCTTATAAAAGATGTTTACTAATGGAATATTTCTCTTTCGGGTGAACAAAACAGCTGCGCTTTTAGACGTAGATAAATCCAAACCATTCAGATGTAACCTTGACGCCAAAGTAGATAAAGCAGAATTGATAGCATAGCTAGCTTGTTCAACAGATTGGCTTGAAGAATACAATACTAAATCATCGGCATATTGAAGAACCTTAACATGGTTAGCTAAGGATGAGTCTAAATCAAAAGTGTAAATCAATATTTACAGTTTTTCTATACAATTATAGGAGGGGACTGAGTACTGAACCCTGTGGGAGACCTCTCCATACAAGATGAGGTACCTCATGATCTCCTATTATCATAATAACAGAGCGATCAGTCAGGATTTTAATAATGAAATTCGACAAATTCAATGGAACTTGTAGGACTTTTAATTTATTTTGTAAAACTGATAATATAACATTATCGTAAGCTGCATTAATATCAAGAAAAACTGCAATGGTCGAATGGTTATTAGAGAAGGATAGCCGAATATCGGATGTTAAAATACTTAAACAGTCAGTTGTACTTTTACCTATTCTAAAGCCATATTGTGAATCTGCCAAAAGACCCTTACTTTCAACATACCATTCAAGGCGATTTTTAATTAGGTGCTCCGCTAATTTCATCAAAATTGAAGATAAAACTATGGGACGGTATGAAGAAGCATCAGATGGAGTTTTATTTGGTTTAAGGAATGGCAACACCATTTGACGTTTCCATTCATCAGGGATGTTTCCTGTATACATAATCGAATTAATAAGCTCTAAATAGTAACCGAGGACGACATCATTTAAATTAGCAAAAAAGGAATACGGGATGCCGTCAATGCCTGGTGCAGAATCCTTAGTTTTATGGATAACACCTTTTAATTCAGTGAGAGTGAATGGGAGATCTAGCGTCGTATGAGTGTCTTGGTTACTAGTTACAAGAGACAGGTTAAGGTTAGTAGCCTTAGGAACCCAAGGTGGAGCTAATTTGTCTAAAAATTCATTGGCTAAAGAATCCGGAATAGGAGAAGGGTCTTTATAAATGGACCTAAATCTACGAATATTGCGCCAGACGATCATAGGGTGAGTATTCGGTGAAATTGATGTGCAAAAGTTACGCCAAGATTCAAATTTTTTCTTCTTAAAAAGTTTATAAGTTTCGTTAATTATGTTAGTAACGATTTCAAAATTACTATCAGACATATCGAGGTTATAATTGTATTCAGCCTCTTTACGTCGTAAACCATTTCTGTGTATTCAGGGTCCCACCATGGAGGCGAGGGAATTGTATTAATATTGTTATTTTTTACAGGAAAAACTTCATCTGCTGCTGCAATTAATATGAGCGCTAAAGCTTTCGCACAACTGTTTTCATTGCCATCGGAAATAACAGGCAAGGAGCAAAGCTTGCTGTCAACAATGTTTCTAAATTTGTCCCAGTCATTATTATTTCTATTAAGTAGCTTATATTTTAATGTTGATCTCCTTAATGGTGCATTTCGTTTAGAAAGAGGATAAGAAATAACTATTGGAAAATGATCACTACCATAAGTAGAGGTCAGAGTATGCCAAGTTAGTGAAGAGGCTAAGTTTGGAGAACAGATAGAAAGGTCAATTGCACTTTGGTTCTGATTGGGATCTGAACGACGTGTGACAGCTCCTGTGTTCAAGATGCATAAGTTATGTAAGTCTAATATATCTAGTAATTCATCGCCATAACAATTAGAAGTTGAACAACCCCATGATTGATGATGGCAATTAAAGTCCCCTAATATTAAAAATGGCTTTGGAAGAGATGAAAAGAGATTATTAATCTCTTGAAGAACAGAAGAAGAAGGGTGGGGAATGTAAATAGAAACAAGACAAATATTATGAACTTTAATAGCTACAATTGAAATTGCCTCACTATGAGGAGGTAATGTAATGATAGAAAAAGGTATAGTATTCTTGATAAGTATAGCTACTCCACCATACCCATCAGATCTATCCTCTCTAATGGTTAAATAACCATTAATTTTAAAAATATGATTAGATTTGAGCCAAGTCTCTGCTAAGGCAAAGGCAAATGGCTCATATTTGTTTAAAAGATATATAACATCACTCTTTTTATTTACTAGACTGTGGCAGTTCCACTGGATTATTTTGGATGTGTTGTCCATTATGAATGGATTGAGATACATTGGAAGAAGGGGCAGCGTTGGACGGTGAAATGTTGAACTGAACAAGAAGATTGTGTAATGCAGAAAGAAAATCGTTTATAGAAAAATTTGTGTAATTTTTTTCATTATTATGATTATTAGAAAAAGCACAACCATCTGATGGTTGAGGAATATTGAAATCTTTAATAATGGCATTGTGAGCCTCTTTATTGTATCCTTGTACAGATTTGGGAGGGGAGCGTGGATTGAGAAAGACAGTCTTTTTATAGCTAGTTGAAGCAGGCATTCTATTAGGTGAAGAGATGGATGGGGTATCTGCAAAGTTTTTGGATGGAGAAGATAAAAGTGTATCAGCATACGATTTAGTTACAAGGGGATATACTTTTGCTGCTTCAGCATAGGATACTGAACTTTGTGCCATGTATGTTTTAATTAATTTTTGTCTAGAAAATTCTGGGCAAACCTTGTTAGTAGCATAATGATATCCAGAGCAAAGGCAGCAAGATGCACTTTCTGGGTTTCTGTCACAACTGTCCCCAGTGTGGCTTTGGCTACATTTATAACAACGAGGTTTGTACCTGCACTGAATTTTAGTGTGACCGAAACGACAGCAATTGAAACACTGTACAGTAGGGAAAATATATAAATCTACAGGTAATGCATTATAGCACATAAAAATTCTTTTCGGTAGCACCTGACCATCAAATGTAACAACTATCGATTGGGATGGTTTCCAAATGGTAGAATCATCAACAATGGCTTTAAAATTAAGGCGTCTTACTTTTAAAATTGGACCACAACCAATTGGTACTGTTATATTATCAATAACATCCTCCGGAGACCAATCTGCAGGGACACCACGTACTAAACCCATTCTAGTAACATTAAAAGTGGGTATAAAAGCTTTATAATTATAAGATTCTAGACTATTATGGCTAATAAAAGAATTTGCGTCCAGAAAATCCGAAAAGGAAAGAGAAATTTTATTGCGCCCAATTTTTTGACACTACCGTTAATTATGTTTTGGAAGTCGTTGTGTTTAAGGAACTTGCCAAATGTAATTGGGTGCAGTGTCGTTCCATCATCTGGTGAAATTATGTTTTTTTGTACATGAATGACAAAAGGCGCGCTGTCTGTTTTATCATAAGTTTTACGACCTATCTGAGTAGGAGCAACTGAGGACGTAGCAGGAATATCGGGCACATTGATAGTAGGATCGTTAGTCGTTGTAGTAGTTGAGCAGTTAGGTTCTGATGACTGCATCAAATTACTGAATTTCTGGTGTAAAATCCGTACAGCTACAACCCGAAGATCCGGTACCGTGGCTTTTACGGGTACGGCGACGCTTATTGCAGTGCTTACAAATATGTGTACAGCTTCTTTTTAAGTTACGAGCCGAAGACGACCCATCGGTATCCATACCCGATTCGTTTGATATAGTGACGTAAATGCCTGCCGGGGGAACAGAGTCCCCCGGGTCAGGCGGGTCCTTCATTTTCACGCGCTAATATAAAATAAAATAAAAACTTACCACTACCGAAGAATCTATACAAACTAAAGTTGAATTACAAGAAAAAGAAAATAGAACACTAAAAACTACGGTTACTGATCTTATATTACAACGTTTTTCATTTTTTCAATTTATAGCTCTAAAAGGACACGACCGCCAAGTTTGAGGTTTCCCGCGCTTTTTCAGGACAATCTAGTTTGTGGCTACATTTAAGAAAAAAGTTGCTAGTTTTGAAAATAAATCACTTTCGAAATTCCGCTAGAAGTGGCTCAAGTATTTTTGATATTACAATTTTAATATTATTTAGGGATAGGGATAAGTGGGTTTAATAAAACAATATTTAATAGTGTTAAAAATGTATTAAAAACTGGTTACAGTAAAGTTTTCACTAGTAAAACATTAAAATTACTGATAAATAGTGGTAAAAAATTAAAAATCAAATTGAAAGTCTACAATATCATCAGGAAATTCTGAAACCTCTTCGCCAATGGATGATGATGTGGATGGTATTTCAGTTTGTTTTATTAGTTTAACCGTTTTTGTGACTTTGGTTAAAACTTCTGGAGGCAAAACATAATTGTGGCAAGCTTTTTTTAATATTTTTAGTTGGTTTCTAATCATAATTATGGAATTAAGTGTTAATGCACACAGTCTGTTTCTCAATTTATTTTTTACTGTGTTCATCACGCTAAAAAGCCTTTCAACTTCTGCATTAGAGTGAAGAAGGGACAATACAGCAATAGCCAAGTCGGCTATTTCTTGGAATGTATTAACTCCTGCTGCATTCTTGTATTTTAAAACTTAAGCCCAGAACTTAACACTGTCTCCTGAAGTATCCCATTCTGTGAAATGGTTTTCCACTGTTGAACAATTTTGTCTATTCTGTGGTCATCAAATCCGAATTCTTTTGCCAATCCAACCAGTGCATGAGAATCTTTGATTTGTTTCAAAGTGTTTTCTGGACTTAAGAGTGTAACTTTCTTAAAGATCTCGTAATTAGCAGGTATTCTATGTTGTATTTCTTCTACCAACTTAACGTTGAAATCGATGCACCGTTTCCTGATATTAGCTATTGATTGTGGAGATAACTGGCTTTTACTAGCATGAGATTCGAAAAGATGTCCCAAGTGTGCAACTGGATCTAGATGTTCTCCTACTTGGATTGTAAGGAAATCTTTGTCTGTTGTCGCAGCGCCCGGCATTATTATTCTAATGCAGACAGATCGTAACAAGGTCATCAGAGTTTCGAACAGTTTGACGGGATCCATATTTTCGCCTTCGAATACCTTTATTCCAATTTGGACGTCGTGAAGAATACTTTTCAAATAGCATAGATATAGCCGATTACCCTCGTCATTGTACATTTCCCAAAGCAGTCCCGCTGTATAACACTTCTCTCTAGCCAAAGCAAAATGTAGTTTTAGCTCTTCCCACTGTGCCAATATTCTGACTACAGCAGGCTCTATGGACAAGCAACGGGTGTCACAAACCTTTAATATTTTTAATGGATCATCCCCGCAGTTAATTGTTTGAAACAGTGCTTTATATTCATCCCGGCGTTTTGGAGAATTGGAGAACCAGTTGTACGTCTCTCTTATCAAAAATTCTATGTTACGCGGTAGATTGCTTTCAGAGGCATGGCTGACCGCCAGTTGCAAGGAGTGGCAGATGCATCTAACGAGGATCAAATTTGGTAAATTATACTCCCTCTTCAAAATTTCAATTACACTGTTATTTCGCCCCGTCATTACTGACGCATTGTCAGTGCCGATACCAATCATGTTTTGTATCGGAAGACTATGTGACTCCAAACATTTTATTAAAGTCGTGACTATACCTCTCGCATCAGCTCTTTCAATAGGCTCCAGAGACAGAAATGAGGACACAATATTATTCATATTCAGGCTAAAATATCGTACAACTATTCCCAGGTATTTGGATACACTGACATCCGTGGACTCATCTAAAATAATGCCATATTTCTGTGAGCCAATATCTTGAAGAAGCGTCTCCCTAAAATGTGGTGCCAGTACTTGATTTATTACTTGTGTACATTTAGTTCTATGCATTTTTATGTCTTTGGCCCACTTTGAATCACAAAAAACTTCTTTACAAAGGTCTGAAAGGTGGTCAATGTTCGATATTGAAGTATGTTCAGCAATAAACAAGGCAAGATGACCTTCTGCTTTTTGAATGTTCTTTGTCCCACCAGATGTAGAAGTAAACTGAATTTGTTTATTTTTTGTAATTAATTCACATTTCGCTTAGTGTTTTTTGGATTCACTATGTTTACGCAAATCATAAATTTTAGCAGCAACTTCTACGTGACAATACGTACATAAGGCTTTCGTTGGACTGTTCGGGATTGGCTTTATCCAATGTTTGAATTCTTCATTATTCTCCCATTTGCCCGATATCTTTGAGTGTAACACTTTTTCTTTAACGGAACGTCCATAATTCACGTTCAAGTATTCACTTAAATAGTATACGAAAAATAAAGAACTGCTCGCGAGAGTCTTCGGCTAACTAACAATATTTCGTTTCGTTTGACATTTTGACATGAGTAGTATTGACTTTATACAAAGCAAACTATGCTTATCTAACAATAGTAATAACGTTCATTTTCATTCGATCAAATATGAATTACGTTAAAGATAAACATTTATTGGGGAATCCCCTGATGCACCGCGGACCTCGATGGTGTTGCCTGCAGGTTGGTGGGAGTAATAATCGTCGCTAGTCGGTACACTTCTAACACCAATAAAAGGTAGGGTAGGTAGTAATAATCTATCTAAAAAGTAGCCAGAAGTAGCTAGATTCATTTTGGTGGCTAAACTAGATTATTTTTTGGCTAATACCGTTGAAAATCCGCTAGATCTAGCCACAAAGTGGCTAAAACGGCAACGCTGACTGCTATTCTGCTAATGTCATTGAATTGTTAACAAGCGGTTTTTTTTATTAATATTTTTATGGCATGGCTTTTGGTCTTTTACGCCAATCAACAAGCGGTTATTTTGAGGGTTCAGAAACACGAATAAAAGATTTTTGCAACGATGAAATCGTGGTACTTAATTATGTTTACTCAAAAATATGTACAATAGAATAATAGTTTATTTAAACACTTCAAGAACACACACATTTTTTATTTTTTTTTCTACTTAACATTCATTTGATGAGACATAATTTCAGAACGAATAAATTATGCAAGCAAACGAGACGCCATGTTGAATAAAACATGGCAATAATTGAAAAACTATTTTTTTTTTGTGCACAACAAATCAGGCTCAAATCCACCAGAGAATATTTTTCCCGAATTTGTGGTATTTTTTCCTCTTTTTTCATATAATGTACTTCTGATGGCCGAAAATTAAACATCTCCTTTAGACAAATTCAAAATTGACAGGTGACAGTGACAACTAATGACGAAACACTATTTTACTAACACAAAGTGTTAGAGAATTGGTTTTTTGGGAATTTGATGCCTGGCTAGAAATAAACTCTATGGTTTAACTTTATGGTTGGTTCGTGTGTTTTTTGAATAAGAGAATAATAGAATGTCACTGTGCAAAAAAACAGCAGCTCTCATGGTTTGATTTTTATGAAGTCTAGAAATACGTATGGGGAAAGTCTGAAAATTAGGAATGTTAAAGTTATTGTGAAACAAGTTTTATACCAGTTTATTTTATATAAGTTTGCAATGTGAAAGAAGAATAAAGACAACGTTTAAAGGAGCAATATGAAGATTTTATTGGAATAGCATGATTGTAAGTAGAAAACAGAGCACCCTTTTACAAACATTCACAAGAGGTTATGGGCTCTCTACAGCTAAATATGGGCGCTCTGCTATCAGAAGGAAATTGTTAATGATGTAACTAAAAGCCCGAAATCAATACAAGGAGGAAAAACAAAGATGTCAGAAGAATACGTGAAATTGTCAAAATTAATAAAAGAATCAGAATATTCATTTTGGAAAATTAGATTAATATTAATATTAAAAGCAAAAGTACTAAATTCAGTTTTGGATGATGGAGGACATAACGAAAAAGATTTTGGGAAAAAGGACGCGAAGGCAAAATTAATAATTTTTTGCTCGATATGTGAAAAATATATGTCACATGTAAAATTGTAAAATTGTAAAACGACAAAAAAAATCATTAAAAAATTCGATGACATTTTTCTGGGACACAAAGATGTTCAGATATCCCAACAATTGAAGGAATTTTATAATTACAAATTTCAAAAAGAAGATTTAATGTGTGATATAACAGAAATAGAAAACATTGCAACGAAGATAAGAAGTTTGGGCTACAATTTTGATGATAAGCAGATAATGACAAAAATTATGACAAGTTTACCAGAGAAAATGAACCATTTCAGAACTGCTTGGGAAGCAACGTCATAGAATGACAAAACACTTACTAATTTAATATCAAGGTTAAGTCTAGTAACAAGGATAAGGAACAACAACAAAGAAGAGGAAATAAAAGCAACAACATCAAGCAACAATAATGATATCAATCAAGAAGGAAAAAGTTTCTCTATAACATGCTATAAATGTGGAAAGAAGGGACACATTGCGAGATTTTGCAGAACTAGAACTCCGATATCGAGTATTGATAATAAACAGAACATGACACAATGTTATAAATGTTTAAAAACTGGACACAGATATGCGGACTGCAAAGAAAAATTTAACTGCCAGCACTGTGGTAACAACACGCATTTAATGAAACATTGCTTAAAAATGAAAAATGTAAGTAACTATTTTACCAACAAAATAGAAAATGAAGAAACTAAAATTGAATTCATTATTGATTCCGGTACCAGCAGTCATATTGTCAATTCAGAGGAGTGTCTTAAAGATAAAAGAAAAACAAGTTATAAGATTATGACAGCTGATGGAAATTTTTATTTTGTAAACATCATGGGCAATATTTATTCCAATAATATTATGTTGAAAGATGTCCTTTTTGTTCCTGAATTAAAGAAATCTCTATCTAGGTTAACAAATGATAACTATAATTAATTTTTTTCAGAAATAGATGCGACATTCGTGGATCAGAGACTGAATGTGCTGTGGTTGCTGAACTAAGGCGTGATGGTTTGTACCACCTAGAATTTAATGCAAAGCCATTAGTACAATTAAGGTCAGTAAAATCCTTTCACGTTAAATCTGACTTTTGGCACAGAGCATTAGGTCATGTACCTGTAGCCGAAACTGAGAATCTTGTTAAAGGAATTGAGAGAGGCCTAGTAAAGGAAACCATCTGCGAAGTCTGCATCAAATCAAAATTATGTAAAAATCCTTTCAAAACTATTAGACAAAAAGCAAGTAAACCTTTAGAAATTATACATAGTAATATTTGTGGTCCTATCGAAACTGAAACATGGGATGGTTACAAATATTTTATAACTTTTTTGGATGACTATACACATTTTATTAAAGTATTTTTAATTAAAAACAAAAGCGAAGCGTTTTTGAAAATAATTCATTACATTAATTTGGCAGAAAATCATTTCCAAACTAAAGTTAAAAATTTTAGATGCGATAATGGTGGAAAATACAATAATAAAGAATTCAAAACTTATTGCAATAGTAAAGGAATCAATATTGACTTTACAATTCCTTACACTCCACAGTTAAACGGTAAAGCTGAAAGATTAAATAGGTCTTTAATGGAAAGAACTAGAGCGTTACTTTTTGATATGCAGCTACCACGCATTTTATGGGGTGAAGCTGTCTTAACATCTGCCTATTTAATTAACAGGAGTGCAAACACAGTTAATAATGAAACACCAGCTGAAATGTGGTTTAATAGAATACCAAACTTAAAACATTTGAACATTTTTTGGATCTTTAGCTTATTATAAAAATAATTTTCAATTAAAGAAACTTGACTCCAGGAGTAGCAAAGGGCTTTTAGTAGGGTTTACGAACAATGGTTGTAAGATATGGGATCCTTCTGATTTTAGAATTGTTTATTCGAGAGATGTAGTGTTTAATAATAATAAGAGTGATGTTGCGGAATATTTAAAATTTTGTAATTGTAAAGTGAAACAGTGTGAGTTAGATAATTTATTTAAAGAGGTGAGTGTTGACATTGGTGGTAATGGTTTTAGTAGTGAAGGTAACGGTAATATTCTTGGTGATGTTAATAATGAGGTTAATGATGATGTAGTTGTTGGTGATGTTTTTCGTAGTGAAAGTGTTGAACGAGCTGTTGGTGTTGAAGGAGATATTGAAGATAATGAGGTGTTTGAAGGTAGTTTAGATAATGTTGAAGTTGAAGTTAGTGGTGAAGATGTTGAAGACAATTTTAATAATTTTGAAGATAGTGGTGAAGATGTTGAAGACAATTTTGATAATTTTGAAGATAGTGTTGAAGATGTTGGAGTTAGTGTTAAAGACACTAGAGTTGGAGTTGATGTTGAAGATAATAATATTTTGAGAGGGGAAGGTAGAAATGATACAGGAATTGAGACTAGTGATGAGTTTGAGGATGCAGTTGAAGAAGCAGTTAATGTTGGACGGAGAATATTACCGAATCGAGAGAGAAGATTGCCGGCATGGTTAAAGGACTACGATTTAGAGACATCATTTTTAACTTATACAGATGTATTTAATAGTTTTGAAAAAGATTTATGGATGAAAGCCTTAGAAGAGGAGAAAGATTCGTTGGAGAAAAATAAAACATGGGTAATAGTAAACAGGAGTGAAGCAAAGAATAGAAAGATAATCTCAAATAAATGGATATTTACAGTAAAGTCTGGTGGAAGATATAAGGCGAGATTAGTGGCAAGAGGTTTTCTTCAGAAGCATAATGTGTTGACTATAAAGAGACGTATAGTCCAGTGGTTAATACTACTAGTGTTAGATTATTGTTGGCTTTTGCAGCACAAAAAGGTTTAAAGATAAAGCAATTTGATGTGAAGACAGCATTTTTATATGGAGAGTTAGATGAAAAAATTTTCATGGAAATACCGTTGGGTTATGACATTAAAGATAAAGAAAATAAAGTTTGCAAATTAAAGAAAAGTCTTTATGGATTGAAACAAGCACCACTTGTGTGGAATAAAAGATTGACGGAGTTTTTGAAGAAATTAGGTTTGATTCAATTGAAATCTAATCCATGTGTGTTTGTTAATAAAGATAAAGGAATTTATTTGGCTATTTATGTTGATGATGGAATTTTAATTGGTGAAAATGAAATTGATTTAAATAAAATTATTAATAAATTAGAAACTGAATTTGACATGCGTAAGTTTGATAAAACTGAAAAGTTTATAGGGTTTGATGTTAAAGTAGAACGAAATTTTATTAAGATTTATCAAGAAAGTTATATTAAACAAATTTTGGAAAAGTTTAAATTTGAAAACTTAAAGGATAGTTGTCATCCTGATATTTTAGTTGATGTACATCAAGAGGGGAAAGGTGGAGTTGATGATGTACATAAATATCGACAATTAATTGGTTCTTTATTATATTTGGTTAATAAAACAAGATTGGATTTATCGTTTCATGTAGGTTATTGTAGTAGACATCAAGAAAATCCGAATTTGAATGATTTCAGTAATATTAAGAATATTTTTAGGTACATTAAAAACTCAATAAATAGTGGTATACAGTATGTTCGTGGAAATGATATGACTTATATTATCACAAATAGCAAATGCATTGCTGTCAGTTTCACTTAATAGCTTTGGTAGCACATGTTTTTTGAGCAGTTTTTGCGTTTTTGTTCTTGTCCGTTTTCTGGCCTGCTGTTTTCTTCTTTCCAGCTTTTTTAATGCTTCACCTAGAATTTGATCTTTTTCAGGCGTATCTGTCAAAATTCTTGTTCTACCAGGTTTTTTTCCACGTGGAGCACCCTTTCGAGGACCAGCTTTTTCAAATGGGCGTACAGTTTCGGGAGTTATTTGTGGGTCTGTAATCTTCAGTGGAGTTCGGAATACAGGTTGTTCTGGTATCAGCCGCAACTGGTTCTTCTGGATTGGCGAAACTGCTTCTGGGATGGCCTGAATAACAGAATCTCCAAATAGTTCGTTTCGATCTAAGTTATCTGGGTAGGTTTGGCTGGAATCCTGGTCAACCAGTTGTTGTATATCCAAATTAACCATGGGTGTTTCTTGATCAGTTCTGGTACCTGCACACACCTGGTTCTGCCCGTTCCTGGTCTGCGTAGGTTAGAACCAGTTTCTTCGTAACGTCGGAGAACTCTTTGTACTGTTGACAGCGACACACCGACAGTCCTGGCTGTATCGCGCTGACTCCGGCCGGTTTCCAGCATTGTAAGTATTCTGGTGCATTCTTCAGGCGTAAGCGACATAATTTCAGCTTGAATAATGAATATAGAGCACTATCAACATGGTTTATGTACCCACATAAATGACAGATTACAAACAAAAGCAAAACCAAATGCTGTAATTTCGTAGTTCCATCTTCGAAAGTGGCCCTTTTTCAAATTTGATTTTTTTATGATATAACTTTACAATAACTAAGAAGTTTTAATACCTTCATTTAAGGAGTATTACATTGTCTATTAAATACAATTTATTGCATTAACCTATCATTTTTAGTTTCCGAGATTTTTAACATTCTTTAAGTGACCCGGATTCATTGCTCTCGAGTGTATAACAAAATTAAATAACAACTTACAAAAAGCTTTTGAATACTAATATTTATGATACCCTCTAAAGCATGTCAAGCACAAACCTGGTAATCTTGGGCAATTCGGGCAGCAATAAATTGTATCTACTCTTTTTTTGTTTTTATTAGGTACAACTTACACATTGCTTTCTTTTAGTGCGCCCGGATACACCAGATGACAAAATTTGTGGCAAATGAATATTTTGGGATATCGTAACAATTACGGGTTTAGGTGGAAGCAATGCTTCTAACACCTTAAGTTTAAAATCATATAAGGATAATTTATTTGCATTATTGGAAATGTTATACAATTGATAAGCATTTATAAGACACATTTCAATCATGTGATTAATTACTTTTTTGTACCACTTAAGGCTTTTGTGTTCACAGTGATAATACGACAATAACTGGTCATGGTTGTCGACATTTCTCATATATTTGGTGTATTTTACGATGGCATTTGGTTTTAATGTTGTTATGTCTGGTCGACGCGGATTTCGAACTTCAATCAAATCTGCGTTGTGTTCACTAGACACAAACAGAACTTCCCTATTATTGTGCCATTTACAAACTATTATATTATTTTTATTATGTAATATAATACATTCGCCCTTCTTCAATTTAGTTTTTAAAATTGTGGGATTTCCGGCTCTGTTTAGTCGTAGAGTGCCGGTGCAAAAAGTACTTTTTTCTAAAAGTTGTGTGGCTAAAGAGATACTGGCATAAAAGTTGTTAACATAGAGAGAATGTCCAAGATTCAAATAATCGTCAATCAAAAAATTAACCACTTTCATTGAATGTCCACGCCCACCTACTAGTGCGTCTTTTGACCCAGCATATAAATGTATTTTCTGGCATATCCCAAATACATCTGCCAATGTGTAAAATATTCCATATTTGCTAGCTTTGGACTTCATGTACTGACGAAATAAGAGTCTGCCTCTCCAAAGCATTAATGATTCGTCAATTGCGAGTTCTCTACTTGGGTAATAAATTTCTTTCATTTTTTGATTTACTGCGTCTAACAAACTATTAATTTTTTTTAAGCTTTCATTTCCTTCTTCAACTTGGACATTTAAAACTCTCAAAATGTTTAAAAATCTATCTCTAGCCATGTGTTGGCTAAATACGTCAGACTTAAATAAAAAATGCGATTTCCAATAATCAGCTAGCCTGTTAATTTTAATGTCACCCATGTGCAATACTAGACCTATAAGTATTTTCAAATCATCAATGTTTATCGCAGACCAATCCTTAATTCTGCTGAATCTTCTAAGATTAATATCATTTAAAATCTTAGATGCATATCTATTCGAACACGTTAAAATAAGATTCAAAATGGAATCATTTAAAATCAGAAATAGGAAATCTAATGGATCTTTATTTTCCATATTTACCAACAGTCCAGGGCGCCCCTGGAAGACTAAATTATTATGACGAGGTGGATTTCTATTCACCCAGCCATCCAAGGGTTCATATTCATCTTCAACAATTTCTTCATGATCATTATCATCTATGTCGTCTTCTATGTTTTCTTCAAATAAGTCGTCAACGTCATTCGCCAATATTCCGTACAGTTCATCTGTTGTAGAATACTGAGATTGATCACCAGCCTGCGCTTCGCGAGTTGGTGAAAACATTGACGATAATACTGTTTCCAGAGATTCATCGTGTATATGACTCGTGTCAAAAGACGTTGAGGGTATAGGCTCCATACCTGAAACGGATAATATAAAGTTTTTTTCATTTCTATAATCAAGTTGTCAAATTTGCGTGTAATGACATGTAGCGTGAATCGTAGCGATGCGCATAATTTATATATATTTATGTTTAAATCAGCTGTGTCAAACTCAAACTCAAAGCATTTATTTCCAATAAACCATTAAAGATACTTTTGAATAGTCAAAAAGAAAAAGAATAATTAGTTAAATTAATTAAATCTATAGTTGGTCAGAATAATTGAAGCTACTGCCAGTTCCAAAGTGTTGATTCCTATGGAGAAGTATCGTCTTGAATCTACGAAAAATCATAATATGTATATAAAATATTCGTAATTATAGACACTTACCTAACTCTCAATGTGTGTGCCTGATAGATGTACTCAATCAATCCTTCAAAACAGCCAAAGTCGTCGTATAAGCAAAATCACAGGATCCGGGTACAAAGTAAAAGTCGTCGAAAAATCACACAGAAAATTTAGATTAGGTATGTCTGTTTACCGTCAAAGGTGTCAAACAATGCAATTAATCAAACGCCGCCTGCGCCCGCTTGCAAAACGAATGATGTATTGTGATTGGTCGCGCGACTCGTGCGAGACGGTCGGGATCGGGCTCGGCGGGAATGCTGAGTTCTTAAAGAACAGGCACCAGTATCGCGATACGCACAACGAATTCAAGCATTTAACGCTAGAGGGCGTTGTACAGCTGAGCAAAAAGTGTGAAATTCAAATTCAATTTTTTTTTTCAATTTCATTTATTTTGTTCGTATCGCGATACGCACAACGAATTCAAGCATTTAACGCTAGAGGGCGTTGTACAGCTGAGCAAAAAGTGTGAAATTCAAATTCAATTTTTTTTTTCAATTTCATTTATTTCGTGAACACAGGGTACATGCAGTAGAAGTTTTCATAAATAATAAGATCCGAGCTGTGTTCCGCCAAAAGGCATACAAAATTTTAACAGGTTTTACATGCATAAAACATAACTATTTCAAAGTAGGTGGTATCACAAAAAATATAGATTAAGTATGTCAAATTTAGATTAAATTGTTAAAAATATGTCAGTTAAATAAAGTAAAAGGGCCAAACAATACAAAATGAAAAAAATATGTCACTGATAATTAAATTCAAATCAATAATCAAAATCATTCAGTATGTTACATATGATAAAACAGGCTAATTAAAATTTGTCATTTAAATATTCGTCAACAGAATAATACACCTTATTATTTAACAGTTTGAAAAGATTCCCTTTAAATTCATTAATGTTCATGCATGAGATAACTTGTCCTGGTAACTTATTATACAGTTTAAAATATAGGTACTTGATAAAAATGTCAATTGTACCAAGCTGTAACTATACATGTCATATTCGTGCTTGAAACGTAAAAAAAAAATCGGCTCACTTCAAAAATCACAAAAAATGTAAAACAGGCCGTACTTTTTGTGTCAGCGCCATCTACCAATATTACCAATATTTCTTTGCCGTAATATCAGCATAATATAAGTTTGTTTTCTAGATTTTAAACGAAGTAATTTTGGTTTATAAAAACATAAATATATATTTTTTTTTTAAATCCAATAAAAGTAAAGTAAGTAGTTAAGTTGTTAATCCCTGGAATACGCCGATTGGCGTTTTCAGCACCAGAGTAAGAAAACTCAACGTTAGAGGAAGGGGTGGTAATTTGGAACCCGCTGTTAATTTGGAACCCCTTAATATCTCAGAAACAGACAGCGACATCTGTTAAAAAACTATGCAATTACGTTGAACTGGTATCATAGAATCATAGAATATTCACTGCCACTAGCGCCAGTTTTGCATCAAGTTTGAACCTGTCATTCAAAGTTGAAATTTTATATCACCGGCAAACGTTTTTTCTTTTATTCGTTTATATTGTCAAAAGTTTTTATTTTAGTCTAAAACTAATACAGTGGGTGTTAAGGGAAGTACTTTACGCATAAGTTCAAATTGTCACAGGTAAGTTTTAAGGTTTGTTTTAACGAGTTTTAGTTTTCTTAATTGAAGGGTTCAATTCGAGAATGGTTTAACTGTGAAATCAGCCATTTTGAGAAACTGGTCCTTAAATATTGGTGACTATTTGTTGATTTGGATAATGAAAATAGTGCCAAAAAAAGGAATAAACTTTCAAGTGTTTAAAAAATACTTTTATTATAAAATGCAATACAAAAGTAGTTTTAAAAGATACATATTATTGTAATATCCACCATTTTTCATTTAAACCAACAGTGTTTATCGATATTGATACAGTTCTTGAGTGTAAAAACGGTTTATAACGGAACAAACCGTTTTTACACTCGGAAATATCACCAATTTGGCATTTGCTGTTTAGGTAACTGGACAATAGCCTGTTAATATATTTAAAGGATTGCACAATTGCAGGCTTGTTTTCTTAGTAATTATATAAAAAAATGAAATTAATAATTATTATAATTAAATCAAATTTAAAAAAAAAATATTTTGGCACAAGCACACTTATGAATTTAATATGGTTTCATAGAAAAATCTTTTTTCCATGGGAATTAACTTAAGTTGTTTTCTAATATCTTGTTTGTTTTCTTCTGAGATCTCACCTCGACATCCGGCCAGTCTTTGGATTTCTACACAATCAGGGCTTACGGTAGCTCCTTTTCTCAATAAGTCAACCATTAAAAATGGGGTGTTAGGATCATAGCTCTTTTTATACATATAGCTTCCAAAATGATCTACTCTTATCCATTTTACGTCATCTCTAAAGTCTACTTTATGTCCCAACGTATTTTTCAATCTGTTTATCAGTTTCATTTTTTTCTGAACACCCTCAACGTCATACAGATGTTCTTGCATATCTACCATTACAGAGTTCTTCGATGTATTTTTTTTTATTATGCATCTATATTCTTCGGGTGTATAGATTTTTTCATGTTTCCTAACGCTTTTTCTATACGGCCAAAATCCCGATCAGAATCCATGTAGGTATGTCCCACAACTGGGAATTTGTGTTCAATAACATCAAAATATTTTTTAAGGACCATATACTGATACTGATTCTTGGCAAGGGCAGAATAAAAAATTTAATTTAATATGCCAATATTAAATTAAATTTTTTATTCTGCCCTTAGCAAGAATCCGACCATATAATCAAGTGTTTCATTGCGTTGTTTTCACATGTAGTTTTTAAATACATAGCCAAATAATGTAAAGCGCAAGATACTTCAAAGCTTCCTTTTTTTGCAACATCTTCAGTCCATGTGCACATCAAAGCATGATTTTTATCTTTACTGACCAGATGTATACCTAGGTTATAAAACCAAATTTGCCGCAAATAAAAAGCATTCCCAACAGGCATCTTAGGTAATGGCATTGTCTGCTGAATGTCAACAGTGCAATAAAGTTTTCCTTCCTCTCTTTTACACTGATTTTTATCAACTTTCATCAGCTCATACGCTTCTTTGTAAGTCTCTTTGTGTACTTGCAAATCATCCTCATGATCTTCATTCTCGCACCTTGAGCAAACGTCGCTCCTTGGTAAGCCAAAAGACAAGTTGAATTCACTACAAAATATATTCCTGTATGTGCATTCCTTTACGCGATACATACTGTCCATACTTTCTGATTCGCATTTCTGGATGTATAGTCGATGCATTTCTCTAATATTCAATAATGGTGAGAGGTACAGTTTATTAGGATTTTCATTTCGAAAGTAATGAGACTCTTCAGCTGGAAAACTCTTTATATGAGTCATTGCATATTCTTTGACTTCAGCCTTTACTTTCTTGGGTCGGTTATCGTGCTTTCCTCTCATATCTTTTTTAGGAAGTATCTGCCCAGATATGTGTTTTTCTTGACTCACTTGTACTTTTCTCACAGTTATTTGAAAAAGGCTCATAAAAGCTCTCTTACAAATAGTTTGTTCTACATTATTGCTTTTTTTAACATGATATGTAAAGGTCTGTCGTCGTACCTTTTGTGCTGCTACTAAACGTCGTTTTACTGGTACTGGTTTCATGCCTTTAAATAATATTGCATTCTTGGCATTAATGGGCAATAAATAGTATTCGTCTAACAAACGCTGATCTTCTTCACAAAAATACGATGAACAACCCAACCTACACTTGTTGGAGCACAGAGTACCGTGACAAACTGTTTTTTCAGCAATGACTTTTCCTTTTATTGTTACATATTCTTTGCCTGTAGCCCTAGCATTCTTCATTTTCTCAAATTTCCATTCACTTGTATTCAGTTTTCTTTTTCTTGAAATCTTTTTCTCTTTTCTGGACATTTGCTCACTTTGGTTATCTTCGACAGCTACTGGTAATTCGTTTTCAGCATCAGCTGGCATTAACATTTCGCATCTTTCGTTTGCCTCTGAATCGTTTTGTATGCCAACGACATCTCGAATCAAGTTAACATTTCCTTCAATTTGATAATCGATATACTCAATACGTAGTTCAGGTATGTTATTTAAAACTTGTATAGTTTTACTCTTTGTATAATCATCTGCAAATAAAAAACATTTCATGAAAAAAGGTAGTTCCAACAAGTCATCCTCAAAATAGTAACAGTAATCTACACTAATATTATAAAGAGGAAAGATTTGTATTTTTGTGTGTGTCTATGTCTGAAATGAATAAACTCAAAAACCACTGCGCCGATTTCAAAAATTCTTTCACCATTAGAAAGCTACATTCACCCTGAGTAACATAGGCTACATAACATCACGCTATGACCCACGGGAACGGAGCAACCAAAAACCTAACTTAACGCGGGTGAAACCGCGGTGAACAGCTAGTTTAAAATAAAGTCATACCGTCAGCAGGTTCAATTATTATATCACCATAATGGTTTTTTTCAGATATTACTTCTACTAAATTTTCTCCCTCATCTACAGTGTAACTTGATTTTTCATATGGGCCAATAAGTTCACTAAGTTGTATTAACTCCGGCGATGGTACTTCAATATTTTTTTCTGCAAACTCAATTCATGTATTTTCAATAGAAGGTAAATTGTTCTGTTCCGAGACCTCTAGAGACGGGTCATTCTGCGGCCATTCATACGGTAGTGGTTCAATGTTAAAATGGCTATGTGTTGATGAAGCCACTGAAAAAAAAAAACCAATTAAGTAGGTACAAAAAATATTCAAACTTAAGAAAATACACCACATAACTAATTCCCACTTATTTGAAACCTGAGTGCCAAACTATCTCCTGCTTAGTTGGAACCAGAAAATATCCGAACATGATATTCTCTGGTTTGATTTGGGAAGGTAATTAGAAAATTAACCCGCCAAAAATATGAGTAATGTTAGGTACTTACTTTCTTCGCCAGTGAAGCCACTATTTCGATTGTTGCACAATCCAACTAGTTCACGGCCACGTTTTAATTGGTTTCTTGACATCTCTTAATTAAGTCACAACACTTTTTACATTAAAACAATATTATTCACAGTAAAAAACCTGCTAGTGCACTCAAACTCAATCATTACGCACGACCAACGTTGTTGACAAGCGTTTACTAAACAAAATAACATCAAGCGCGCGACTGTCGCATTCACTCTACAAGAAATATAATGTAACCTGTCTCTTTTTCTCCTGGGAAAGAGACACATAATCGCGCGCATTTTGGCGCGAGCGGTCTGCTTAGTACAAAAAGGGTTTATTATCGCTTATAACCAGAAATTTGCATGGTTTGTGTATAAAAAGTTAATGCAAGCATGATTTAAATTACCTTAATCCCGTATTCAAAAACTTTATTTAGGTCAATTATTGTCTTTAAGAACATAAAAACGGCTTTTAGTTCAATAATCCATTTCTGTATTAGAACAAAGTAGAATTATGTATATTTCATGGAGTTGTCGAATAATAAATCTTTTTTGCACTAGCGATCTCAACTTTTATAGCAGTTAAACCGTTTTTAAACTGAATATCTCGAGATTTAAGCCGAAATTTGCTATTTTGTGAATGTCATAATGTAGATAATTTTGCACTGAATCTAACGGTACCTATAACTCATTTTGTGGAAAAATGACAGTTAAACCGTTATCGAATTGAACCCTTCAATTATTTGATAACATAGTAAGGTTTTGAATTTGGAACCTCATAGGTGCGGGTAATATGGAACCGGGTTCCAAATTACTACTCGCAGTGCATTAACATCACTTTTTTCCTGATTCCAGTCATGCCTCGAACTCAATTGTCACCAAAGCTGAAGTCGAAAAGAAAAACTTGGGCCAGGAATAATATGATTGAAGCTGTAAAAGCAGTAAGAAAAAAGAAAATGGGTTTGAAAAAAGCGGTCAAGCTTTATAATGTTCCAAAAACTACTCTGCAAAGGTTTGTGCACAGTGACCAGCCTCCCGATGAGGTTGTAAATACTACTATAGGAAGAAGACCTGTCTTGCCATCTCACCTTGAAGAAAGCCTTGTCATACCTTCTCCTTCTTTAGTAGAGTTATGATTCGTAAATGCTTTTACGGAAGCACCAATCAGCGCGGCTGACTCATCGACGATGATTTCGTCTGGTTTTGGATTGCTCACGTGCCATGCTTCCAGCCATTTGTATATAGTGTTAATAGAGTGGCTTTCTGATACCATTTGGGTAAGTGGGATACTACTGTGACCTTCATATGTTTTCATGACACATACATAAAACAAAATATGTTTGGTGATTGTGACATTACTTATAGGGCCAAATGTTTTGAAAATGCTACCGGTGGCGTCTATACTGCCCTGCTAAGCACAAAGGCGATATCTCAACCGGAGTAAGTTTCGAGAAAATTGACTTTTTGTCAATGGAAATTTAAGGAAATATGGAGATATAAAAAACTTCTTAGTGGTTTTTTTAAATGTTTTAAGTTAGATAGCGCTATTTCGCTTATACCATTAGATGTGAAATTGTTACAGCTATTGAATGGTATAAAAAAAACTAAAATGGTGGATCTCAGAGATACAGTATACAAGGCAGTATACTAACAATAAATTTATCAGCTTTTTAAAATTCTTTGCAATATTGATCTTGCCAAGGGTCTCAATAATAAATATAAAATGGATACACTGAGATATGTTTAATAGCTTTTTTGTAAGGCGATATTTGGGTCAGCCATAATGAAAGTATTTGGTATCGATGAAAAAGTGAGCTACTCTTATGTTCGTGTTTTATTTGACGTAAGCACCCTTTTGTTGGTAAATGAGTAGGTTCAGGCTCATCGGAATTAACAACTAAATTATTATTATTTGCCATTGAGTTACGATATGAAATAGCGGATACATATTTAAGTTCTTCAGCTATTTCAGTTCGTTTTACAGGTGATAGTTTTATTTTTCTCATTGGAGTATGAATGAAATTTTCGTCGTAATTTGTTATTATGCATTTGCACTGAGCTATTTTATCCGAAGGCCAGCTAATAATAACTTTCACATCAGCTTCACATTGTTTACAAGATCCGATGCACGTTATATTGGTGTTCATAGAAATAGAATGCTGTTTAAATGTCCAACTGTGTGCTATTGGATGGACCTCGCAAATTTTTTCACGCAATTGATGGGCCCACTGATGTTTAGGCAAAAGATTTTTCATTCTAAAAACAGAATCAGATCCTTTATTTAATTCGAAAGTTGAGAATTAGGTAAGAAAAGGTATTTGTTTTTTAAACATAGTGATGCAGATATGCATCATGGTGTTAAAACATATAAATGCTACGAAATGTGAAAGGATCGAAAACAGTTGTTATTTTTGTTAAAACACAAGGCTATGCCGCACTTTTCACATTCTGTTTGGGCTGTTCCAGTGCAACCTGGATATTTGCACCTAAGCCTTTTGATAGTTCAAACAGGCCAGTGCCCTAACTGATCCAATCTGACGTCTTTAGGCGGGATATACTGACAAGGCCCTTTCTTCTTTTTGTCCTGGATGAGTGCTTCTACGTCATCAGTGCGCTTCAGCCGGTTCACCTTTTTATACTTGACTAAAGTCTCAGCAATTTCTAGTCGGAAATCAGCAGAATTGAGCACCCTGTCATTGTTTGCCGTGTCAGCATGAATTCAGCAGCCAAGAATTACACATGGTCATGTCAATAAAATGGTAAAAGAGTCGCATAAACCAACGTTTGCTTCGTAGCCTAATTTTATAATAACCCATTACGCTATCCATTAGGTCTACACCTCCCATATGTCGATTGTATTCTGCGACAATAAAGGGTCGTTCCACATCGATGTATGTTTTTTGAGACTTCTCAAATCTACGAACGACAGATGTTGGATTTTTGCCAGCAAAGTTGGATACTAGGTGCACAATTTTATTATCTCTCCAGGCCACTAGGGATATGTCAATACCGTTATAGCTTGCGACCTGTTCGACTGAGGTGCCTCTAGGTTGCCTTTTCAGTTGCTTTTCTTCTGAGAGTTTGCAGTTAGGGATACGGTTTCTCCTAACGGTGCCTAAAGCTAAAATACCACGTCGTGATAAAAACTCAATCAAGGGTAAGGATGTATAGTAGTTGTCAAAAAACAGTCTATAGTTTTGGTTGGTAGGAATCTCTCTGGCAAGTCGGACTTCTAGATTAGATGAGGCACCTAATTCAGGCTCGTCATCTGCGCATATATTCTCCTGGCACTGTAAACGTCAAACTTGTAACCATATCCACTCTCACCACAAATCACGAAAAGTTTGAAACCCCACTTGTGGGGTTTGTCTGGCAAATATTGCCTTAGACCACTACGCGCTTTGGTTGAACATATTTGTTCGTCAACGGATAAATGTTGTTCAAAGGGCACTTTTGCAAAGTTACGGTTTAGTTTTTCAATTATCGGTCTGATTTTGTATAGTGGATCAGAATTTGGCTGACCATATGGTATCATTTTAGAGTTATCATTGAAATGAAGTGTTTCTCTCAACAACTCAAACCGTTTTAGAGTCATGGTCTCGCGAATGTGGGTATAGCCAAACTTCTCTGACCAGTACATTCGCACATTAGGTAGATGAATTATGGACATGAAGTAAATAATTCCAATGAACTGTCTTATTTCCTGGCTTGTAACATTGATAGGTCTGTTGGAATCTTTTTGCACACTGTAGAGGTTTGTTTCATCTCTTGTGAGATCCACAATATCGTCAGTGAATAAATAAGAAAATATCTGATAAGGTGTCTGCAATTCTAGTGTTTCATTTGGTAACTTGAAAGATCTCCAGAACCGCACCTGTTCTTCGTGCAGCTCTAACTTGTGTGTTCTGTTTGAGTTTTCCATATGGCATTTGTCTTAGGAACACGTGTGCTTCGTGAAATGGATATGGAACTGGTACTGGGTTCTGGAACAGTAGGCGGTGTCTCATATGGATGAATCGTAGTGCTAGTATTGGTCTCAGAGATCGGTGGCAAGATGTCATTTCCTGATTTTCTGGGTTTGTTACTTCGGGTTCCTCATCCGAGTCTTGACGCAAATACGGATCATTCTGTTCCAAAATGTATGAAGGATCAGCTACATCATCGTCGTCTGAGTAATCCAAGCCATCCTCACTATCTTCAAATTGGACTAAAATATTTTCCAGTTCCTCATTCGACAAATGTGGAAGCCTAGAAGCTGAACGTGTAGGCCTCGAATTCATATTGAACCTGGAATAAAAAAAATATATCAATTTAGAAAAACGTAAAAAAATATAACAGTTTGGCGCAGTGATGCATTACTGGTTCAAAACAAAACTTGAACTGATCTCTGTAAATACAGTATAAAACATTTGAATTACGTATAATCAGTGAAAATCAATATCTTACCGTTACTCCACAGCAATTTCACGTCGATATTTTCAGTAACTTTAAAAAAAAATGCAATTGAAATTGCGTGCGAACTACACAAACCGGCGTCACTTAGAGTGGGGGTAAATAAACTGATTCTACAGTGTATTTTTTCATATATTTTTTTAAGTAGTATGTAACGATTTTTTGACCAAGTGTAATGAATTATAGAAATAAAAACGTGAATTTTATGTAAAAGGCACACCTGTTAGGTGATTTTTTAAAGAGATATTATATTTTAAAATATCTTGCAGTGATGGAAATGACGTGACGAAGAGAAAAAAAATAAAAAAAAAATTTTGAAGTGAAAACTTCTTTAGCGGCGTTGTGCACTCTTTTTTAATGGGTAAAAAATTTTAAACTCGCGTCAGGACTCGTGACCTGATCGAAAATTCGTAAGACGGTTAAAAAGACATCAACGCGTTGATTACCGCGGTGCCGATTTTTTTTCAAGTTTTCACTTCTGTCGGCATTCCCGGAGTGCCACTGTTTTTGTTTTTTTTTTTTATATTAATAGACATTAATGCGATTGTAATATTCCAATCTTAAATATAGACTGTATTCTAAAATAATTAAAGAAAACATAACATAATCGTTAGTTTTTATGGTTTGTACCTGGCAACATTAAAAAACGCATTTCTAACAATTACCAGACTGTCATCCTGTGATCTGTCACAGTGACAGTCGTTGGACGTATCCTTGCGATTTGTTTGCCGTCTGTTATTTGTTTACTTTCCAACTTATAAGTGTTTACTTGCATTGTTTATTCCGCATCCAGTCTAGAGCTTTCGAGTTGCTGCGTGTTGAGTACTTGTGATAGTGAACACTTTTTTTGAGACAGGACTCTATTTGTTATTATAAACATGTCTCGTTCTAACGTTCGGTGTGTTATCTGCGAACTTCGGTTGACGAGACCACGTCATCGTCTTTCAAACGAAAACGAAGACCTTCTTAATATTATAAGATTATGGACTTATCCAATAGAGGAGAGTAAAAATATTCAGGTCATTTTTAAAATAATGTCTACAGGTACTGAAGATTTATAATAGTTGATAAAGCAGGTTTGGTTTTGCACCACTTTCAGCTCCTTCAAAGTTCATAATAAGTAAACGCAAGTGGAAAAAAAATGATACACAAGTCATACTACTTTGTAAGAGTGTGATTAAACCTTTGTCACCCACGGGGTCCTTGAGATTTCCTCAAGATGTTTTCCTACCTTGTTAGCAAATGATAATTATAGTAAAATATTTAATTAATCTGTTTAAATTGACAGGCCATGTATTATGATCTATTTTTCTAAGACTAGATTTTCTCCACTAATTATATTCCTAACATACATAAATGTTTAATTGTTTATTCTATAAGAAGATGTTTTGTATCACATATCGTCGGCGTCAGTGCAGGACCTTGTAAATGCAAAACACTCTTTTTACAGGAGAAACTAAAAACCTTCTAAATAATAAACACAAACAAGTAAACCCATATTTTTTGGATCTAGAGTAATTAAATTTAATTGTTTATGCATGGGTTACGAATTCAGTTAAAAAATAAAATTATTTTTTACAAAAACTGCACTTACAAGGAAACGCACTTATTAAATAAGTAGGAACAAGGTAGATACAAGATAATGCATTATTCTGGATTTAAACTAAATTTAATTCAAACTCAAACTCAAAGCATTTATTTCAATTAAACCATTTACAGGCACTTTTGAATTGTCAAAGAGTCGGTCAGTTAGTCAGAAAGTTGAAGCTAATTGCCCATTCCAAAACGTAGATCTCTATGGAGAAGAACGGGCAAGAAACTCCAAGGACACTCTTTTAAATACAGATATTACAAAATCCTGGGTACATCATTCTTGTTGCTTCTATATGTGAGAACAATGTACAAAAAATAATCAAAAGCAATTGAAAATATAAGAATAAAAATAAGCCCTGGCAGATAAGAGATGACCAGTTTCAACTGACGGCGCCCGTTCACAAACATGACGCGTGGATCAGCACCATCCAGCTCAACCATTTTGTAGGGAACCGAATGATCCAACACACTCGCCATCATCAGCGAGACATTTAAGTGAGCATGACATATTCTCAACTGCCATGCTATTTCAAGTCAACATACGTCTTAATAAGTTAATAAACGGCTCCATGGTCTCACATTTACAAAAATAAAAATGCTTCTAAATTATACAAAACTATAGTTTGCAATGTATCTAAAAAAATAAAAGAATTTAACCACCAAAAAGAAAGAAAAGCATTACTTAATTGGAGCATTCAACAATTAAGTTGGTAAAACAAAAATGAACATTAATTTCCTAATGTCAAAATATATTTTTTTTAAAAAGGGGAAGCAACTCTTCCAAATATTCAAATTTTAACTAGTGAGCCCAAGCGGCTGTGGAGCAGGACCAGCATTAAGCCAAGCATTTTTATCTACGATATAATCATCTAACTTATAATATGTTTGTCTACATAGTGTGCGTTTAATGCATGTTTTAAATTTCTTCTCATTTAGTTGAAGAATATCGAGTGGTATTTTATTAAAACATTTTACACAGTACCCCATAAAAGAAGTGTGTACTTTAGACAATCTAAAACGTGGTTGATCTAATTTGTTCCTATTTCTAGTGTTAAAATTATGCCTGTCACTTATCTAACTAAAAAGATGGAGATTTTTTCGAACATACATAATGTTCTCATATATATACTGACAAGGTACCGTCATGATGTTAATTTTCTTAAACAGTTCCCTTAGAGACTCGCGTCTGCGGAGGTTGTAGATAGCTCTGACGGCCCTCTTTTGCAGAATAAAGATAGAATCAATATCTGCAGCCCGTCCCCACAGCAAAATACCGTAAGACATGATGCTATGAAAGTAACTAAAATAGACCAGTCTCGCGGAATCTACGTCTGTTAGTTGGCGGATTTTCCAAACAGCGTAAGCGGCTGAACTTAGCCGCCCTGCAAGTGATGTTAAGTGAGGACCCCACTGTAGTTTAGAGTCAAGCGTTATCCCCAGGAAAACAGTCTTTTCGACGAATTCTAGTGTCTCTTTATTCAATATAACGTGACATTCACTACTTCTAACATTCGGTAACGCGAATCTTATGCATTTAGTTTTCTTCTCATTTAATACCAAATTATTTACAGTAAACCAATTATGGACCTTAAGCATAGCGTTATTTACGTCGTCAAGCTCCTGTGCATGTCTGTTTACTTTAAAAATCAGTGATGTGTCATCAGCAAATAACACCATTTGTGGTCGGGTTTTCAGTATATTAGGTAAATCATTTATGTATACTAAAAATAGGAATGGACCCAATATCGAGCCCTGTGGAACGCCCATTTTGACTTTAAAACCCAATGAATTTACACCGTTTATTTGAACTTGCTGCAGTCTATCATTCAAATATGATTTTACTAAGCTCAGCGCAAGTTTATCTAGTCCGTAATGTTCAAGTTTCAAGAGCAGCGTTTCATGATCTACGCAATCAAATGCCTTGGATAGGTCGCAAAAGATGCCTATTGCATCTCGTGCCTCTTCCCATGCATTAAATATGTGTTTTAATAAAGTGACACCGGCGTCGTAATTGAAAGTGAGTTCTTTATTCATTTCGATTATAAATTGACAAATTAAGAATTTTTATTAATTGCGATGAGGTAAAGAATCATAATAAGGCCAACAATCCCTGGGGATCACATTTTTTATTTCTTGTATGTCCTTAAACTTTCTCTCAGTAATTGGCAATGAAGCTGAATGCATTTTCGGAAATTCAGCTTGTGCTAAAGATATATTTTTAGGTCTATGTGGTAATAGCCGGTACTCTTCATCGAACTGGAGTTTGTATGATATCCCCTCAAAATTGTATTCTAGAGCTTTAAGCAAAACTACCATGGGATCTCCAACACTTCTTCCAGGGCGTATGGTGCTATACTTTAATAATGGTTTGTGTCCAAAATCACGGAAGAAATCAAATGTTGGCACAAACACATGCGATAATCGCTCGGTAAATATATGTCCCGGTTTTTCAATGCAGTCTCTATTGTACTGTGCACAGAGTCACATTCCATCTGTGTGTGCCCCTTAGTCAAATATTTTTGAACAATTTCGACATTGTATTTTTCTGAGAGATACAAGAGGGAATTCGACATGACGTTATTTCGATTCTGTGCTGTGCAGCCGTCTGAATATATAATAATAGGACGTTTATCACCTTTTTCAAGAAAATTGCTTTCCAAATAGTAAGTCAAAAAAGAAGCAAAAGTTGACACTGAACTATCAGTTACTGTTTCATCAAACCAGTTACAGCTAGACTCATTATTGGCAAGATTGTAAATCGTAAAGTTATGGTTACATAATTTGGTTCTGTAGTATAACGCATTTGCCTTAGTCATTGGGGATAATTTAACAGCTTGAACATCCATTGTTAAAACATGACATTCGCCATTTAACGCCCTCATTTTGTCCTTATTTTTTCCTCTCTTGCTTTATTCTTTTCACTTTGATGAATTTCATATTCACTTGCTGTTAAATGCCCATTAGAGTATGCTAGACACACGTCGCATTGATCCTTCCGAGGTCTGAAAAAAGATACATTCATTTTTGAAAGCATATCCTTCATTTTGTTTATAGTCAGAGGCAGTAAGCATTCATCTTCGCAGTTGGACTTATAAACCCGGTAAAGTGATTGATAAGTAGTAAACGTCTGCTCCAAGTACAATTTGTTTGTAGATTTTCGACAGTAATGGCTGGGTAGTTTATTTAAATAATTTATAAACTTTTTGAGGAACTCGAGCCTATCTGGATTTAAATTCGCTCTAGGAGACCTTGATGCCACAACAATTGAATTTTGTTCTACAATACCATTCCGACTTTTTGACGACCACTCAGCGACTGACCACTGACAATCCAGTCGTGTTCAAATACATTGTTTTACAGACGTTTATTGTGTTATTACCTATTTGCAGATGGTAAGCCATAGAATTTTTGCGCCTGCTATCATTGTCGGTTGTATTGCGTTTAGCTTCACGAGTAAATACAGTGTTTGACACAAATACTTTCCTTTGGTCCCAGTTCATTTTACTCCATAGACCTGTAAATATTTCCTGTCTTTCTAATTCGGTAATCTCATAACATTTTCGGGTTAAAAGAGGATGGCGAGGTTGCATGTACAACGGGACCCACTGTTAGGAGTATCGTACAGTATGGAAACTTACAACTAGTTGTAGAACTATATAAAACTAGCAAAAAAGCAAATGGGCAGTAAGTCGTAGAGGTTGGGAGAAAAAAGATATGGAATGTAGAAAATTATAACCTAAAACGAATCTAATAGTCCTTGTTTAATAATACAATATCTTTTTTATGTACTTAGGTATTATGTAGTTTCAAAAAGATGATCAAACAGAATAGAAATATTTACCAACACTGCCATCGTATTTCTGCATCTCTCTTGCCAAATATAGGTAAGTACTTAAATTAATACTGTAAGCATAGACTAGACTGATATTAGGATGAAACTATAATCATTATTGGCAAAAAAACTAAGCTGAAAGAAGCGCAAATATCTAGCAGATTATGTAGTTTTAAGGCTCCAGTTGGCGCGACGTGTCTAGTTGCGACTGAGATTCTTTCTAAAGTCGGGTCGCACATTTTGCCAGTTACATGATTGATTGATAAAAGGGGGGTGAGCCAACAGTCACTAACCGAGCACATATTCAGACTTCGGGATAATACTGAGAATTTCACCTTGCCTGTCTTGGGAATCGAACCCAGGACCCCACGTTCGGCAGTCGTGCTTACGATCACTAGACCAACGAAGCAGTCGAAAACGAATTGTAGGTACTAGGAATAAATATCTAGCCATCCTACATAAGTCACTAACATAGATCTCTTGGAACTCCCTTCATGAAAAGTAATTTAGCTAAGACGCGATTTTATAGACTATTATGAACTTGGATTTTTAAACAAGAGGTTTGTTGAATAAAACAATACATTTATTTAGAAAATCTTTTATTTCGTTTGTGATTATAAAATACAGGTTGTGATAAAAAATAGGATAAGGGCAGGAGGATGATGATTATAATAAAGACTGATACAGTAATTGTATATTCGTTCTATCTTGTTACTGTTCCTTCCTAGATAACCTTTAATGAATTTTATCTAATTAAAAGATTATCTAAGAATGAAGCTGGTGCAGCAACATAGCTTTGGTGTCTGGCATAACCCATGTACCACAATATGCTCATTATATGAAAGCAACAACTTACTGCAATAATATCCTAATATGGCACTTCGCCCCTTCAGCCTTCTATCAACTGCAATGTATGTGAAATAGGACTTACTTGCTATATGCCTAGATTTAATTCTGCCACGTATAATAAATGGTTGGCTGTTATTAAATAACCCTTCTAGTGGTGTATTGTCTCGGCAAACTTCTAAAGCATACAATCCGTGGGCTCTAAGGTGCTCCCCGACATATGATTTGCTTGCTTTATTTGGTATGTACCCAAAGCGATTAGTTCTAGGTCATCTATTGTCAATTCAGGGAATTCTATATTTGAATGTGTAACATTTTGGAACATAGTATGTCTCATATTTAAATTATTATGTTGAACAATTTGAGCGAGTTCATTGTTTTGAAATATTTTTTCTTCTATTATCTGAATGACCTCATGGACATTTGTTCGTTCCCTGAATTGAACAGCAAAATGGTTTAATAAGGCAGCAGCAATTGAAAAATCTTGCATAATATGAGGGCACCTTTTATTTAAATAATCTGCACGGAATATTTTGAAATCCCTACTGAACCTTCCATTGACATCTTCAACCACCCATCTATTCATCGTCACACATCTCGAGATATTGGCTTGGAGAGTCGAAAGTTGCTTTTCCCCTGTCGAAATTGTTTCGGGCATATGTACCAAGAAACCTTTGGATGCCATGTAGTCTGCACAGTCTCTAAACCCACGGTCTAAAATAAAAACATCATCTTCCCTAAACAAATCCGTAAAGGCACCTCGCTCTGACATAAGATCATTCATGATTGAAGCATCATTTTTGGTGGCTGGATACGGACCCACTGCCTCAATGATGTAACCATCACAGCAAACTATAAGAAATGGTTTAACCAAATTATAATATTTGTGAAGGGAATATGTTTCTGTTTGAAATAAGTAGTTACTACTCTTTTGAGTGCTTAAATATGTGCCATCAGCAATGGCAATTAAACGTTTTTCTTCGGTGGGCGCTTCAGGATTGCCAAAAAGATGATCAGCAAGCAAAGAATTCCTGGCAACAAATTCTTCCCTGGGCTTGTGCGCCCATCCCAAGTGTCTAGGCACATAGTCCTGGCAAAGAATTTCTCGTGCCTGCTGCATATATTCTTCAAGAGTTCGTCTGGGTATTTGAAATAATGCTGAGATTCTTTCATCACTATCTCCAGTCCGCATTTTACACAGAAATGCACTAAAACCGCTTTTTATTTTATGGTTGTTTAACCGCGGTACTTCTATTAATATTTCATTATATTCAGCTTTTGTCCGTCCAAACCAGTAGTTAAAAAGATGGTCATCAATATTTTCAGGATTCAGAAAATCCAATTTTGAATCATCTGCTAGTAAATACACAATTTCTTCTATGTGTGCAGCACTAAATGTTGATATAGCATTTTCACTAGCATACAATTCATGAAATAAGTTGGCACCTAGGTGAAAATTGCAAATTCTGGCATTTCTGGGTATATAGAAATTAATATCCTTAATAATTTGTTTTCTCAGTCCATCAGGCACACGTCGTTTTTCACTGTCATTACACTCCAAAAACAAGCATCGACGTGTTGTATCAGCTGCTCTTCTTAATGTAGGCAACACAATTTGTTCAGCAGATGTTACCTGTAATGGAGGTCTGGTGATTGAAGGACCAACCTCATCAATTTCAGGTGTGTCAGCTGCTTGTGTTGGGGACAATATTTGTTCAGCATGTTCAGCAGATGTTTCATCCAATGGATATCCAGATGTCGACGGAATAACCTCTACAACTTGCTCCATCTGTTGCGAAGATATAGGCTGTGCACTACCTCCTACACTAGATGTGGAAGGTGCAACAGGGGCAGAACTTCTATGAGAGCTATCAAATATTCTCTGTGCACGTAAATAGCAAGGCACACATATTTCATCAGTGTAGGTTAACTGAAACAATAAAAGTGATTAAAAAACAATCACAAAAATAATAAAAATACAGATCTATTGAGTATATGCGCGCCTCAAAGAGCTGTCAGCAAACTGACGGGGCACAATAGGGCCAAATGCCTACCGGGGTCGCGAGACTGTCTTAACAGGATACCGTGGCCCCGGAACGCAAAGGGCAACCGAACAGGGTGGATTTTAGTCATTAAAAGTCTGACAGTCCTTCCCGCCCTGCCCAGGGCGGCAGGACTCAATCATGATTTAACCACCCCATAAAAAAAGGTCTATTGAGTATGCATGTCATTATTACTTAGTCATTGTTTTTTTTTTTATTACTAACCTGGCGGGGTCTTATCCATTCAGACACAACGTTTCCTATTTGGACTTCTCTTTCAGACATCTCTGGTCTGAGGACCAGTCTGCTCCTGATTCTCAAAATAGATCTTCCACACCCAGCACACACATTACGATGGCCAAGTTGCTGTCGGGTGTTATGTTCAGGATCTTCATTTGGGTTATGATTTATCAACTCCCAACAGGAATGACAAATAAAGTCGTCTCCAGTCATCTAAAAATAATTAAGACCATGGTTTTAGAGTTATCAAATACACCAAGTTAATGTTATAATCATGTCAGTGGTGCAAAATCAAGAATGTGACCACTTCATAGCATCCTATGGGTGACGGTTATACTTTTAAGTTCCATGTAATAGAATGCGAGTCTTGCAATCAAACGGAAACAAAACCACGCCACGGCGTGCTACGGAATTAAATGAGCTTAAGTACCAATTTATTTATAGGTATAACAATACTTACATCACGCGGATAAACCCATCTCTGAACTCTCTCGACTACCTGAGCACTTTCGTCGGATAAACGATGTCTCCGTAATCGGGCAATGCGCAATTGACAATTCACACAACGCATTTTAACGGGTAACTAAGTCCAAATCACTTGCAAATCGGAATCCAAAGGTAAAGCCAAGTCGTCAAGAAACCACAAAATCGCATAAAAAATAATAGATATCCCACGTTAGCCGTTGAAAACAAACAATGGAATGACACTGACTGCCAACACGCAGCATAACGTTCCATTCTACGTTATCACACATAATCGTAATAATTAAACATTTTTGTATAAAAATGTAAATGCATTTTTAATATTACTTTTGTATGTTTTTCTCATATTTTAAAAGTATTGTTTAAAAAAAATTAACAAGCGTAAACAAGTGTAAGAACGTAAATCATGTAGGTAATGAAAGCGTAGGTTGGAATGTAATATGAAACACGGTGCGTTTAGTAACTGCATGATGACTTATTTCTAAGTAAATAAAAATCTTTTCTAACTTTTAATTCCCATCACCTAGCGACTCAATATTTTTTATATAATCCTCTTACAAACTCTTAATTATAGTCAATATGAACTTGCAAGTGAATGACACTTAATTAATTTATAAGTAATGTGGGTCCAAACTCGCCATCGTCCTTTGTTACTTTAGTATCTTTTTTACTGCAATCACATCTAGATAGTAATTTCCTTTCACTTCTCTCGGTGTCATTAAATGTGTTTTTTTGACCTTTTGGTTTACGAAATCCAAGATATTTCTTACCTTCCATTCTCTTTTTTTTATTCAAAAGTCGCTGATTTTCTGCAGAACGCTTTCTTTTTTCGCCACCACTATTTTGTATTGTTCCACTCGTACTTGGTTGGTTTATCAGTGCTAATTGGTCATTAATCTCATCCACTGTTGATATGTTTTCAATTTCTGTTTCTTCTTGAATTGGAGTCACATTAGGAAGTAATTCAATCCCAATCGCTTCTTGTTCCTCGTCTACTAAATAAATGTTAGCATCCCTAACAGCACACAAAATATTCTCATTCGAGGCATATTGCGGACTAAGTGTAGTCGATACAGTATTAGTTAGATCAACATCATTTACTCTCAGAACTTCTGTTTCATTTACTTCATGAAATAATGTCACCGAAGGAAGTAATTCAATTCCGATGGCTACTTGTTTTTCTTTCGAGGGTATTTCTATACCGGTCATTAAGTCATCTTTATCATCTGTCAGTAATATTATGTTAGCATCTCTTATAGCGCACATAGCATCCTCATTCGAGTCAAATTGTAAATTATGAGTAGTGGATACAATATTATGTAGATTAACGTAATTTTGTCCTTAGAAGTTCTGTATCATTTGCTTCTTGAAATGGTGACACAACAGGAAGTAATTCGGTCCCGATCGCTTCTTGTTCGTTCTTTGAGGTTGTTTGTACACTAGTTAATAACTCGTCTTTTTCTTTATCATTTATCAGTAATATTTCAGGATCTGTACTTTTCAGGATTTGACTCTAATGAGAATGCTCTGTGTGCTACACAGAGCATTCTCATTAGAGTCAAATAGGTAATTTTCTTTTCTTTTCTCTTTTTGTGACTCTTAAGGTTAATTTGTGTGGTACCCTGAAGGGCCATCATGACGATTTTTTTATTTCTATTGCTTTTTGCAGGTAACATTGTATCTGTTGGAAAAGAAAAAGGCATCGAGATTATCTAAATAGGTAACGATGTTTAGTGCAGTAGCTTCTATCTGCTAGAAAAATGTAACAAAGTTAATGCATTTCCTTCTAAGTACACTGTGAAACAATACTCACAGATGTGATATTTTTGTAGAAGATATCTTTGTATTTATGGTAATTTTTAACAGATAACGGTGTTTTGATATGCTAAGATTATGTTGATACTTCATAAAAATACTTACATTCACGTTTTGCCGCTTAAACACAGGAAAAAACAAAATGTTTGACACAGCGTCTCCAACGAATTATTTCTAAACTGCAGATACAAGGTACTGCTTTAAATATCACCCAACAAGCATGTAGAAGGTCCTAGATTCGTCTGTTTTACCGAACTTGCGTACTGGCTAGCTACTCAATGTTTTGCCGCTAGATGGCAAGCTACTTAATTTATCAATTTTGATAAAAAAAACCTTTTGACCAAAAATGTAGATACAAGGTCCTGCACTGACGCCGACGATATGTTTTCTTTTTGGTATTTTACTGTCATTATAACTGGACACTACTGTAATTAAAAATACCCAAATGAGTAACACAAAAACCGCGATGTGTTCAACCTCTAAGTGTTGACAAGGCTATTCAGAGTGTTACAGAGACTAACAGTTTTTTATTATTATATTACTCGCAGACAACTGATGCTGACTTCGTATGCCAGGCTTGTTGGGAATTAGCAAGTCATGCAACTAACCAAGTTGCACCTGAAAGACAAGTTGGACATCAAAATGTTTGTGTTGGATGTGGCCGTTCCATTCTAAGAAGCAGAAGTCGTTTAGTAATGAGAGAAAACAGTACTGATAAAGAACAACAACTTGCTGCAATCATTTCACAGTGGATACAGCACCGTCAAGTAAATATATTTTTTGCCTTTATTATTATTATTTCTGTTATTATAAATATTGATTGTATTAATTATTTTTACAGCTTACTGCTACTGATGAAGCATGTGGGCCATGTTGGCTACAAGCTCAAAGAATATTGCGTCGCAGCACTAACACTCAAAACGCCCAATTTGACAGTGGTGCTTCAGAGGATTTGGTTATATCCCCGCACCAAAGCCCTCAACATGAGGAAATTGGAGATTGCTGTGTGAATTGTGACATACAGCTGCTGTCTGCAGAAAATAGGCATTGTCTGTCTTCAGAAAGTGAACATTTTATAAGAGTTATAAAGCTATGGACATGGACCTAGAAATGTAAGTTACAGGCTATTATAATCATAACTTTTTGACTGTTTCAGTAAGTTAAAGTCAAAAATTCAATGAGAAATAAATTGTAAATACTTTCTTTTTAGATTGTGGACACCGATCATGTGTGCCAAACCTGTTGGGAGCTTGCGAACCACCAGGTTTTATCTGAAATTCCAGAAGAAAATCCAGTGCAACAATCTGGAAATCAGGAAATACCACAGCAGCAATACATTACACTGCCAAACATTAGACGAGCTGCTGACACCAGAAGGCACTGCTTGTTTCCTGACTGCAGGAATCCTGAGCGATATCATATTCCGGACACAATACGTAGACGGGTGCTGAGTGACTGCAACTTTTATATACCTAGAGGTGCAAGGATATGGTTACCACATGGGTAGAAACATATTTGGTGAACTGTACACATCTGAAAACACAATAGACCTTTTTAATTGCTCCCTAATTGAAGATATGGTTTTCATACTATCAGAACCTGTAAGTGTTTTTAATTTTGAAGACATCCAGAGTCTGCCAGAATATTTGGCACATTATTTTCTGGGAATTTATTTATCCCAACATCAACAAATAATGATCGAAACAAGAGGACTTCAAGAAATGCACAGAGGAAGTTTTGCATTAACTGCATTATTGTGTAAATTAAGGACGGGAGACTCGGGAGACAGGCTATCGAGTTTATTTCAAACGCCAAGGCGCACTGTGGAAACCCTGATGAACAAGGCTAGTGACATATTAGCTCGGGAGTATGTGCCTCAACATTTGGGTCTGCAACATATAAGCCGGAGTAATGTCATTAGTAAAAACTCATATATAGCTAATAATTTATATGGCAGACCTGATCTCCCTCTGGAACAGTGGCGGTACCTTCTTAGAAGCCAAAAAGCCCGGCTTGCCCTAATAAAATCATAATTCTCAAGAACAAACGTAGGCCTACCAATAAAACTCAATCATGCATGTCATAGGAATAACCAAATTTCGAAATCCCCGTTTTTACTGCCGCGCGAACTGAGCTAGGTTGCCAGATCTCCAGACTCATTGAACTCGAATCATTCATTTAGTAATCATATGAATAAAATTTAAATTCCGCGCACTTTGTTGCGCGCCAATACAATGCATTCAATTGCGCCTTCTCGCTCACACTCGTGGGCTTCTTATCTGACTTGCCTTACCTTTCTTTGTCTCGCAGTTTTCGCCTACAAATTGCCATAGAAACATTTACATTAGTTGATATATTGGTAAGTACATATACGCAGATTTGTATGAAATGAAAAGCCCGGCTTTTGAGTGCACAGAGTACTTTTTATTTTGAAACACGACGATGAATTTGTTATTGTATATGTTTTGAAATTAATATTTTGAGACTAGAATTTTATTTTCCACGTGCTGAAGTAATGAATTAGTTTTATTGTTTAAAATGATGTGATAGTTATTGCGGCGATGTCATTCCGCGCTTTTGTAAGTGATTATAGTGTTATTTTTATCATCAAACTCGGAGACTGTGTTCGTAAAGGTATTTTGAGTTTGGGCATATTGAGTTTTCTGACAATAAGTAACTCTTTACTTCACCGTAACCAACCTCAAATTACTGTAACTATTTCTCGGAAATAAAAAACAGTATCTTTTTTAGTCGAAGAATATATTGAAATAATCGTAGGCATTCGATTGTCTATTATACAAATTTATGTAGGTGAATAGCTGGTGACATGAAAGCACATGACTAGGGTTGTTTTTATGGAATTCGTAGTTTTAGTAAACCACTGAAAAATAAACCATCTTATGTACTACATCTTGAGATCATAAAACACAATAATGTTAGCATCGAAGAGATTCTCCATAGGCGTTTTGAAATAAATATTAGAGTTGGCTATTGTCATTAAAATAAATTATAAAAAAATATTTAAGTAGGTAATATCTCATGTTAACGTTTTCAATTGAAATTAAATTTTAAACTCGTAAAATTATGCGTACGGCAATAGAACAACAAATCGATAATGTGGGAGCCATCTAGTGGCTTCTGATTGAAAAATTTTGCATGTGACAAGCGAATATGAATTATGGTAAAAAAGTTCGGCTAAGCGGTGTGATTACGCGCATTCATTAATGTAGATGGCGCTTATGACAATTACATACTAATGCCAGACCTCTTCGAATTTTAAAGGTTTTCTAACCAAAATTATAATAATGTTGTACCATGAGCAACATGTGAAAATCAGTCAATCCCTCACTTGGCTGTTTTTTTTATCGTAAAAAGTCTGGCGGCTTGCCCTAATTTTGACCCCTAGGCACGCCACTGCTCTGGAAAGACAAAATGCAATTGTTATCTGTGATGGCACCTATGTTTGTGCCCAAAAAGGCTCTAATTATTTATTTAAAAAAGAGACTTACTGCCTCCATAAGTGTCGAAATCTCATAAAGCCATTCATGATTGTATGTTGCAATGGATACATCCTAGATGTTACAGGGCCATATCCTGCCACTACTAACGACGCGTCGATAATGATGGATTTATTAAACAAAGACAGATTTTTAGATTTTTTTAGAGAAGATGATGTTTTTATTCTCGATAGAGGCTTTAGGGATAGTGTAGACGCTATACATCACGGTGGCTTCCTCGCCCATCTACCAGAAACCAGGTCTGTCACCAGGCTGTCACCAGGTCAATTCCAGTTAACTACGCTAGAAGGAAACAGGTCTTGCTGTGTGACAATAAATAGATGGGTTGTGGAAGCCGTTAATGGCAGGATCAAAAGAGACTCTAAAATATTCAGGCATGAATATTTTAATCGTACATGCCCTCATATGATGAAGGACTTTTCCATTGCAGCAGCTCTGCATAATGCATTTGCCACAATGTTTGTGGATCCAAATAATGCGGAACAAATAGTCAATATTATAAATGAAAGGCTTTTTGCAGACAACATTTTAGCAGAAATAGTACAAGAAGAGAATCTCAATAGAAGAAAGTCTACATTTACAACTATAACCAGTTCTAATATTGTGTTCCCTAGCCTGTCTATAGAAGAATTGGTCCTCTTTGCTTGTGGCACTTATCAAATTCGACAAGCTAGGTCACACATAGGTGAACAATTACACTTTCATGGCCTTTATACAATAGAAGTTTGCAGAGAGGACCATGTCAACTTAAGCAGGTTAGGGGGAATAAGTCCTTATTTGATTTGAGCAAAAGTAAAGTCCCGGCATGTGTCACGAAAATCTTATGTTTTTATATCAATAGATCGGCAACAAGTGGGTAGGAATGCCATCACCGGATATTGTTGCAATTGTATTGTTGGTTTGCGCACTGTGGGATGTTGCTCTCACGTAATGAGCATAGTATGGTACCTGGGCGACGCGCGTCACCAGGATAATACCTATAACTCCACCTGCACAATTCCTTGATCAAGTTTTAGTCAGGCTAGATACATAATTGTTAAATAATAACCTATTAAATGTTTCTAAAAAGTCTTTGTTTCATTTAATAAAATAACATTATCTTACCTACCTACCTACCTTATTGCTGGACCTGACTTACATTGCTACACATTATGGTCGCTGGACTGTCTAAGCAGGACACCGTGGCCCCGGAACGTAAAGGGCATCCGAAGGAACACGGGTGAATTTTAGTCAGTAAGAGTGACAGTAAGGGCGGGAAGACTCATTCGATGATTTTGCCAACCCAAAAAAAAAAAGGGATACACATTATGTATGAAAGCCGTGCTTTAGGAGAAGCGTAGGTATATTATATAATATATAGAGACGGCAAACAAGTATAGGTACGGTTCGCCTGATAATCCAGCAACATTCAAAGGTGCTTTTGGTGCCAAAAGGCATTACCTCCTTACACGTACATCCTATACGCTTTGCCTCAAAGGAAAAGCGTTATTATACTTAAAACATGTAGATATGTGCATTGTATTCTACAATGAATTAATCTGCTCAGTAATCAATCACATCAATACACATATCACAACATACACATTACATAACCTAACCTAAATGGTAAATCTTTAAAACGATTTTCTGTCAAAATCCCATAACAAAAAAAATATGCTATGATTACACTTTATGTTGCCTTAGATCCATCTCTTTCGCGTGTTTTCACTAATGCACGCGAATGATAAAGGCGACACTCAAAGTACATGGGGCTTTGCCAATCTTCTTTGTTATGTAATTGCTTTAATGGTAATGTTAATTGTCGTTTTTGTTTTTGAACCTTATTTCGAGTGATGTACTGCTTTTTGCCAGGAATATTGACGCTGCACACGGGGTATTTGAGTTTTGGCCGGCCAAAACTTTTTTTTAACTTTAATCAATGATAATAGTGCTCATAGGTGGATTTTTATCATTTCAGTCGATTTTTATGCATTTACATGAAAAAAAAAATCATTTTTACTGTTAAAATACTTATTTTATTAATTAATGAATACATATAATTACAATGTCTTAGAGAAATCACCATAAACTATTTAACTAGAAGAAGACCACGGTTCTTCATCTGAAGAACCATAGCCTGACATCGTATCTGATGATGACTCATCATCATCATGTACGATGTCAGGCTCAGCCGAAAGTAACAAACCTATCGTTTCCTTCATAATAGGTTTGGTTTTCTTTTTTGGAATGGGTCGCGTTCCTGTTAATAGCGGATCAGAACTAAGGAGTAGCCTATTAACATCCATGTTACAGGCTTCTCGAGAGAATTTTCTTGCGAAATTCTGGCGATACAAACGTATATGTTTATTAGGGTAAACTTGCCTAATTCGTACCCCTTAAGAGAAAACCATCACATTTAGAAAATTAGTTTTAATTAAAAGTAATTTTTGGTTGCTAAATACTTTATTGGTTCTATAATCAAATTTAACATAAACCTTATAAACTTCTCAAATATAAACAATTTAAAAAAAACTAAAAAAAAGTACGATTTAAGACCATTCGTCCCAAATCGTACTGCTATATCCTTAATTCGTACTTTGAGATCTATTCATTGGTATTCAGTATTGTGAATCAGCATCATAATCAACAATGTGTTATTAAAACAAGTAGTAATTCTTAACAAATTCGACGGATGGTCGTCGCCAATTCTCGGCAATCATCGCAGTTATATTCTTTGGTTTTTTTATTGGTTCCTGCACAAAGTTCATGTACCCATGTCTCACATTGTGTGCACTGAATCATGGTTTCTTTTATGTCTTCTTGACATAATATGCAGTACCAACTGCTTGCTGTCTTTGTAGTTTTACTTTTCATAGCACTTAGATTCTTTGATACATTCTTCTTCTTCGACTCTTCTATTTTACCCTCGAGCTCCTTTTTATAAGGGCTCTCTGTAATAACAATAGCACCTGTAGTTTTTCTTTTCATTGGCCTCGAATTTCCAGGAATAGCACGTAATGGAGATATAGTTTCCAGTGTCGTTCTAACTGACTGTGCTGTAAAATCCTCTATTTTTGTATTTGAAGAAGATTCTTTCTTTTTCTCTTCTAGACATTGATCTTACTGTTCCAAAGGGTGGATTCCCGTTACCTCAGGAAGATTTGGGGACATAGCTTCCTCAGTCTGTTCTTGCACAGAAATCTCGTTAGATTGTGGCACACCCGTGAAAGCCTTTGTTTGGTCTTGTTGTACTTCACTTGTTAAATTCTGGGAGACTTCAGCCAATTCAGAGCGGGGAGATTCTGGAAGACTTAGATTAGCTTCTTCAAGTACGACATATTCCTCATCACTGATCTTATAGCGATTGCAAGGCCATAAACAGCAACATTCGAAGCCATGTATACCTGTTTCCATACAAACTGCTCGAAGATAAGCCTCTTTCAAAATTTCTGAAATATTTGTTTGTTTTATGACAGATCCAGGGTGGTTTCGCATCCATGACACGCAAGCAGCGTTAAAATTCTGTTTTAGAGTTTTGAAAAATGACCTATCTAATGGTTGCAACTTGTGTGTGGTATGGGCCGGAAGAGATAACATAATTATTCCATAGTCCCTAGATTAATTGAGAGAGATTAATTGCATCAATGTTCTTCGTGTGCGTCGAATGGCCATCTAGGATGAGAAAAATTTGATTTTCTTGTGATTTTTGCAGTCTTAGACATTTTATAAAATGTTTAAGCCATTTGGTAAATTAGCTGCTGACAATCCATACGCTTTCTGAAGATTCATACAACGTAGCCGGTGGCCCTCCACGCATCAAACTCTCAGTCATCCTTTTACGTTTAAATATAAGCATGGGAGGCACAAATTCTCCAGCTGCGTTCATACAACAAATGCATGTTGTGTTAACACCACGTTCAGCGCTAGTGACAGCTCCAACCTGGTGTTTCCCTTTTTGAGCCAAAATTTTTGAAGGCTTATGAACTGTGCTCAAACCTGTCTCGTCCATATTATAATTTTTTCGGCTTCGTCTAAGATGGACTCATGTTTGTCGAAGAACGCCGTCACCGTTTCTTTGTTGAATCCTTTACAGCGAGCCATAGACGTGGGTTCTGGGGTTCGTAAGGATATTTCTGGATGTTTCTTCATAAATGTATAATACCATTTCCAACCAGCTAGTTGCGATTCATTATTGAATCTGTGTTTCAGTCCGTATTTTTCTGCTAACTGATAAGCTACGAGTAAGCGCCGTAATTCGGTAATGGTCAAGCCGAAAAATATAGACTCCAACAAAAGAACATGTCTGACTAGTTCTGCTTCCATTTCCTCCGTTAAATCACCCGAACGTCCAATTCTTTTATGTGTATTCAAGCCTTTTAAATGTCGTGTAAATGTCGGTTTCGGTATTTTAAAGACACACAAATTTCGTTGAATTTTAAGTTCCCATTGTTATATTTTCTAATCGCTTCTTCCATATCTTCTTTACTCCAAGAATAATATTTTCTTTTTATCATCGTGTTCTAAAATAGAAAATAATTATGTTTTTAACTTTTGTGGCTATTTTTCCAATCAAAATCTAATAAAACAATTTGTCATAAACAGTTTAAGAATTGGTAAATTATCAAAACAATAGTTGAAAAAAACTTACTTTTTCAATATTTTTGTCGAGAGCAGCTTCACAGATGTTATCTGTCAGGTGATGAAATGGCCGACTGTTACTTATATTTTTTGACACTAGAGGCGCTGATAGCTGTTACCAAAGCCGAGTTTTAAGTGGAGTACGAATTTGGCGTAAGTACGAATTAGGCAAGTTTAGCCTGCGTGCTTCTTTGAAATAAAATCGCGTCGGAATCAGAATCACACTCAAATTTTTGTTTAAATTGAGCTTGTTGTTGTGCTCCATCGCAACCCCACTTGCACATTAAAAGTAATGACCTTCTTTCTTCATCATCGAGCGGTAACACCTCTTCCATGTGAGTCAATAATCGTGTAGCAGTATGGTCCATTAAGCTCTGTAATTTTATTTCGACACATGTTTCGGTTACCCGATATGATTCTTTATTTGGGTAGCACTCCTGTTTTGATTTCTGTATGACACTATAACAAGGATATAACTTTTTATTTGTATTGCGTATTATTTCATATTGTCTTCTAGACAAATCAGCTTCAACAAACATAGACAAAGCTTGTATTGGAGTCAACTGAGAAGGCGTAGCCTGTTGTGTTGTTTTGCTAAATGCCTTTTTGTATTTTTTAGCTCGTTTTGGCGATGTCAGTATTTCTTTTAGCACTGATGAAGCATCTCTCTTTCCAGTTTCACCTAGTTTTGATTGTGTAGCATAAGTGAGCACTTGTAACTCAGTGTGTTTGCGTAAATCTTCCGTTTTTCTTCGTTTACTTCTTTCACTTAACTCTGAAAAACATTTATGTGGTCGTCCTGTTCGGATGGCGACTTTTGGTATAACAAATGTGCCTTCTAGCCATGTGTCATTGTTTTTCAGAAAAGAATCTTCTTTATAGTGAGAATCAGTTCACCTCCTTTTAATTTCCGACTAGAAACGTGATAAATCTTGCTTAATTTTTTTCATATCCTCGTCAGAAAAAGGGCCTAATTTTAGAACGTATCTTTCCAAAAACTGTAATTTTTCATTAATATTATTTAAATTTTCTGCCATCATAATCACATCATCACAAGTGTGTTCGAGTCATAACTCGGACGTGCGACGACCCTAGAACAAATAAGTGACAATTTATAGCAACAAATAAGAAATCGATATTTTTGGTGTTTATTTTCCAGTCGGCTACATTAAGCTATATTTTCAAATATCGGATAAAACCGGATAACATTTTACACGTATTGTCAAGACTAAAACACAGGGTATTCGAAATGACTAAAATGAATATCGGGAAATGCCGGGAAATATAACAAAATTGCTAAAATATAAAATAAATATAAAAAATAATGCCTTTAAAACAGCACTTGCTATAAAAATTGTATTAAATAGAATTCTGAGCTATTATTACGAGAAAAATATAAAAAGTAGGGGCAAGTGCGGAACATGTGGACACTTTCCAGAATTTAGAATAAAACATTTTTTATATCTGAATTAGATGTCTTAAGGAATAATCAGCCTTTCTTAAACGAAAATTCTAGTCTCAATATGACTTAAACTTACGAAAATAATCAACTTTTTTTTAAAAACACCATATTTGTCCACAGGTTCAACAGACGATTGTACCTATGTACAGTAAAATTGTACCTGGGGACGGTGTTGTACCTAGGGACGGTTCACATTAGTTACACAATAAAAAAGAAAAATTAAACAATTATAGACTTCTAAAAATAACTTCAAACATACGTAAACATACTCTTAGTATTTCTCTCTATTTATTTGTATGCATTACGACACTCTTCATACAATTTTCTAGTAGATTCATCGCTATCGTCATCATTGTCTAATACGAAGCATGCCACGCAAACGAAACTTTCACCCTCATCATCAGACTCAAAGTTTTCTCTGTGTGACTTTGGAACACAACAAATATGATAGCTATGATTGCAAAAACTGCATTTGAGCATATGGTTTTTGTCTTTGGAATAAGTTTTACATTTTATACATCTAACAAACGATAACTTCTCTTGTTGAATTATTTTAATCTTTTTTTCGCCAGATTTCTCATTCGAAAGCGCGTTGGAAGGACCAGGTTCAGAAAGATTAGTAGCCAGTAGAGGAGTTGGATGACTTTTGGAACAACTAGCGTCAACTTTGGAGATACTAGATTGTGAAATAGCTTTGGTAGCACATGTTTTTTTGAGCAGTTTTTGCGTTTTTGTTCTTGTCCGTTTTCTGGCCTGCTGTTTTCTTCTTTCCAGCTTTTTTTAATGCTTCACCTAGAATTTGATCTTTTTCAGGCGTATCTGTCAAAATTCTTGTTCTACCGGGTTTTTTTCCACGTGGAGCACCCTTTCGAGGACCAGCTTTTTCAAATGGGCGTACAGTTTCGGGAGTTATTTGTGGATCTGTAATCTTCAGTGGAGTTCGGAATACAGGTTGTTCTGGTATCAGCCGTAACTGGTTCTTCTGGATTGGCGAAACTGCTTCTGGGATGGCCTGAATAACAGAATCTCCAAATAGTTCGTTTCGATCTAAGTTATCTGGGTAGGTTTGGCTGGAATCCTGGTCAACCGGTTGTTGTATATCCAAATTAACCATGGGTGTTTCTTGATCAGTTCTGGTGATTTCAATATGAGGCTGTTCTTGATGTTCAATCAGGTTTCCAGTTAAATTTTGGCTTGAGTCTGGACGATCAGTTACATATGAGCATAAAAAATCTTCTTCTGAAAATATACCTCTATTTTATGGATAAATACCTGAAACCTCGAAGCCTTTTACGATGTTTTTTGGTGTAAACGACACTCCATATGATTCGCCAGCTATTTCTGCTACGTCGTAAATGGTAATAGGTTTACCAGGATGATTAAGCATCCATCTGTCGGCTGCTTGGCTGTATTGGCTTTTAAAAGGTCCAAAAACTGTTTTATCTAGAGGTTGCAAATGATTGGATGTATGTGGAGGCAAAGTCAATAAGATAATTCCGTTCTCTCTTGCTTTGTCAATTATCTCAATGGAGATATGGGTCTCGTGATTGTCCATTATTAAGAGAACTGGATTTTCTCTTGTTGGTTTAGAGAATTTAATAAAGTGCTCCAAGAACTTATTAAAAATTGGTTCTGTTGACCACCCTGATTGATTAGCCGCACCCAAAGAACCAGGTGGAGCTCCTTTTAACATGTTGTCTTTGTAGAAAACCCGTAGGAATATGAACACAGGAGGCACGGCGTTTCCAACAGCATTTATGCAGCCTATCATTGTGGTATTCACTCCTCGTTCTCCTGAAGTCATCTTCCCTAGCTGGCGAATCTCTTTAGGAGCTAACACTTTCCCTGGCTTGTGAACAGTGGAGATCTCCGTTTCATCAACATTATAAATCGATCCTGGTAAAAAGTTGTATCTTGTCATGACCGATTCTAAGTTGTTGAAGAAATCATCTATGTTTGCCCTCTTAAAGCTGGTTGCTCTCGCTATGCTTGTTGGTTCGGGTTTGCGAAGAGATAATTCCGGGAAACCAAGTCGAAAATTACGGAGCCACCCGGTTCCTGCCATTTTGTGCTTTTCCCAGTTAGCAGGCAGATTTGTTTTCTGTTTAGAAACAGCGTACTGGTAAGCCAGCTCTCTACATTGTTTTGTATTTAAACCCATGTGTAAATAAGCAGCTTTTCTTAAATATTTGCACAACAAATTTTCTTCTTCCAGATCAAATACTTTTCTTACATCATTCTTCAATAGATCAATGGTGTTCTTCAAATCATTGCTTTTATGTAACTTCAAATATTTAAAAATGGTTGACTTTGGTAGTTTATACTTTTCAGCTACTTTACTAATCGATTGATTGCCACTTTTTGCTTCTTTTACGGCTGCTGTGAGTGTATCGGGGCATATTCCCTTTCTTTTTAAACCACTTTTACTGCGAGGCACTGAAAAAATTAAACAAAACGGCTGATCAGATTTTTTAAGTAAACATTATGACACTTTTGTACCTGTGGACAGTCCACAGGTACAATCATATTTTTGTCCATAGGTACAAATTCAGACATAAAAAATAAAACTGATCTAACATTGAGGATAAAACAGACTTACAGACAGGGAAACAAGCACTAACTAAATAATAAAGAACATAGATCATATTGCAAACACGATCAAACAATAATCGTAAGTACTTTCACGGTAAAACTCATTTAAATTAAGCAAAATAACTTACTATTTGGCGCAAAAATATTTGATAGCCGGCATAAACACCAACACACAGATAACAAATATGGTGATACGTCAAAACTGTTAAACATAGACAAAGCTTTACGGTCGCGTTCAAATTAGAATTTAGGGTTGCTAGTTTTGTCGGAATCGATTGTGTCCACAGGTACAAGCGTCCATAGGAACAGCACTTGTCCCTATACACATTTACCTGCTTTATCGCAATCCATAGCTTTCACTTTATTTAATTTGGTAACAAATATAGAAATGTAATCAAAACTCTCGTTTGCGCAGCGAACACCAAACATTGATACATGCACTCAAATGAACGATCAAGTTTGGACTGACCGTCCCGCATGGTAGTTCCGGAAAAGAAACAATGAAGTATTGTTTACGTTTCTTAGAACTATTAGCTACCTGAGTACCCTTCTTTTATCTACCTGCTTTGAATTTTGGCCGACCAAATCACTCAAATACCCGTGTGTGCGCTGTTTGAATCTTGTTCAAAAAACTTCTTAATTAGTATTGATAATCTTTCCTTTGTTCGCCTTTCTTGAGCTGTTCCTTTTGTACCCTGTTTCTCTATCTTTTTTTAAATCAACTGTGATTTTTCCACTGACATCTTTCTTAACTTCTTCTTTAGACACTCATTTTCTTTTCTTAAATTTTGGATAATATTAATTAACATTTTACGTCTTTTTTGTTCTTTGTACCTTATGCGTCTTATTTTTGTAGCTGGTGAATTTAAAGGATCTTCTATAACTGTAGCCGTTTGTGTTGTCTTTTTAACTAATATATCTTCTTGGTCTTGATGTTCAAGCAGTACTACTTCTGGTAACTTAATTACGTTTTTCTTACCTTTTTTATTTTCGCTGTACCTTTTTGATGCTTCACGCCATTTTTTCGTTGTTGTCTTTGTTCCCTTGGTGATTTTTCATCAACAGGAATAACTTGTCCCTTTTCTTTCTTCTTGATATACCGTAGCCGTTCCTTTTCTTTTTCTCTTTCGTACATTTCTGGATCATTTTTAAGTTCTGCGTACCTTTTACGCTTGTAGGCTTGGTAGATTGGCTGTCGATGGTTTTTTGTTCATGATCACCAAACCTAGAACAATATTTTCTATGTTGCTTAAAGGTACAAGTCCGAGACGAGCTGCAATCCGTCTGGGACTTGTACTTCATATATATGATATTAATGAGTAAATTATCACTAACTGGTGTTACTGTGGTTTATCTTATAGATAATCCCACACGAAAGTAAGAAGAAGCAAAGTTAATAGTCATTACCGGTAATCACAAATCATTTCCGTCTTTAACATTTTACTGGAGATGATCTTACTAGAAATGACTTATTTTATTTCAAGTCGAAACTTGCTCACAAAATACAGTATCAACATAATAATAATAATCTCAAATGACACACGCGAACATTCGGAATATATGTTAAAAGTAATAGATAAATGTATTCGTTTCTTACAGTTTAATGCGTCCTTTTGGAAATGATGTGGTGCGTGACAATCGTCTTGCGTAAATTTTTAACAATAAATGTTCAGCGCCAATTGCACTGCGATCACGCGTCCACTTACTCGGCGGCCAGTTTGGAAACTGAGGGAAGTGCGAGCGCGGGGCGTCATGGGCTTTGTGCAACAGCGTGAGAAAGAAATACTGTTTGACGAACTTTTACGGAAATGAAAATATCGTAACATTTCATGAATCATTTATTTTAGACTTCATTTTATAGTCCACTTTCAAAATGTTTAGTTATTTTCAAAAACGCACCCTTACAACTCGTTTTGGTGTTATTTTCATATTCATAGTTAGATACACGATTTTTCGTCGGGTTGGAAATGATGTTAGGTGCGTGTTTTGTTAACTTTCTATAAATACGTAATATTCCTGGTCAAAATAATATTGGCGCCTTTAAATATGATATAATTGACACCATATGCTCTTGATTTAAATGACTGAAATCTATAAATAACGGCACAATGGTGAAAAACGTTTTTTTAATGCGTTTAGTTTATTTACCCGTGGCCATAAAATACAAATAACGCCATCTATCGATAAATGTGGTAACTAATTTGATAGAAAGGTTAGATGTAGATGTGCACCGCTGCGTTAAAAGGTATTCAATTTGTTTCTTTGAACGAATTGGTTAGTTCAAATGGTATGATGCAGAACTGCAATTCAGGGTCGTAAAGGGTTAAATGACAGGTACATGAGCACATCTGAAGCTGTGTGGCGCTTATTTGAATTTCCCAATCACGACCGGCACCCTACTGTAGTGCATTTGGCCGTTCATCTAGAGAACGGTCAAAGGGTGTATTTTACACCAGGGACAGCTCATCAAGTTATCCAAAACCCACGCAATACCACATTACTGGCATTTTTTGCTCTCTGTAATGAAGATGAATTCGCGAAAACTCTTCTGTATCATGAAGTCCCGCAATACTATACATGGGCAAATAATAAATTCACTAGAAGGAGGCGTGATGAAGATGTAGTTGGACATGCGGGGATAAAAAAGATGCCGCTTTAGGTAGAGTCTACGGGATACATCCATCCCAATCAGAGTGTTTTTATCTTAGGATTCTACTGCACCACGTATGCGGTCCGACCTCATTTGCATACCTTAAAACTATAAACGGTATTGTCAACCAGCTTGCCGTGACCGAGGTTTACTTGAAAACGATGACCATTGGGGTAACATAAAGTGTTACCCCAATGGTCACCGTTTTCAAGTAAAGCGAAGCTTCGTTATCAAATTGTCAAAAAGAAACTAACGGAGTTAGAATACTATTGACACAATGGCACAACAGTATAACAGAAATGATCTAACAGCGTTTGTAAATGACAATGTGCCAAAACTAGTACCAGATCAAAGACATGCTTATGAGACTATTGTGGATAGCGTGAACAATAACATCGGGAGATTATTTTTTTTTGGACGCATCATGAGGCACCGGAAAGACTTTTCTCGCAAATTTGATACTTGCTAAGATACGGCAATCAGGGAAGATAGCGATTGCAGTTGCTTCGTCAGGAATTGCTGCAACTCTCTTGAACGAAGGAAAAACTGCTCACTCTACGTTTAAACTCCCGCTATCCGTATCTTTAGATCAACGGTCTACGTTCTCTATTCGAAAAAATGGGCCTCTAGGTAAGTTACTGCAAGACGCGTCCTTGGTAATATGGGATGAATGCACCATGAGTCTTAGAGCTCATGTGGAGGCCGTGGACCGTACTTTAAAAGACCTCCGAAGCTCTGCTAATGTCATGGGTGGTATCACTTTTGTATTTGCTGGAGATTTCCGATAAACGCTTCCAGTCGTCAACAGAGGTACGCGAGCAGATATTATGAAGGCATGTTTAAAATCGTCTCAACTTTGGACATCTGTTCAACATTTGAATTTGCGCACCAATATGAGAGCTCATCTACATGGAAATACGCATAGCAATTTTCCACAACAGCTGCTGAAACTTAAGAAGGAATTTTTCTATCTTTAAATTTGGGCACCGACTATGCGGTTACTTTGAATGAGTCTCTAGGCCAAATAGTCCATAATTTAGATAGTCTGATAGATGCTATATATCCTGACATCGAAAACTTACATCAAAATGATTTTCGTTGGCTGTGTTGTAGAGCAATTGTTTCTCCCAGGAATGAAACAGTCAACGAAATAAACAATTTAATTATGCAGAAAGTACCGGGTGAAGTTAAGTGCTATAAATCCATAGACACCGTCACTAACATCGAGGACGCAGTGCACTACCCCCAGGAATTTTTAAATTCTCTGAACCCGGCTGGGCTACCACCTCATGAACTGTCGTTAAAAGTTGGCACGCCGATAATGCTTCTCAGAAAGTTAACTTCCCCCAACATGTGTAATGGCACGAGACTTCTTATAAAGGAGCTAATAGATAATTTAATAGTAGCGAAGATTATCACCGGCCCTGCAGCTGGTGAATTAGCTCATATACCAAGAATTCCCATGATCCCTACTGATTTGCCTATACCCTTCAAAAGGCTCCAATTTCCAGTAAAAATTTCTTTCGCACTAACGATAAACAAATCCCAGGGCCCAAAAATTCAAATTAGTAGGAATTGATTTACGAAAATAATGTTTTACGCATCGGCAACTTAACGTTACCCTATCACGGGTCGGGGCTCCCGACCATCAGTATATTTAGTTACCTGAAAATAATTTAACGTCAAATGTTGTTTATAGAGAAGCTCTAAAATAATCGCTTTAGTTATCTATCCTGAAACAACGGGTTGCACTCCGGGACTGCCGGCAGAAGTGAAAACTTTGTATTAATTACATTTAAATATTTTCATCATTAACAACTTTAACATCCACATAAAGACAAACTATGCAGCCTGCGGATAATGACTGCGTCGTCGATGTTAGTGTCGGTGTCTGTGAATTGACCTGGGAATCATTTTGCTGACCGTGTCTTTCCTGGTAGGCTTTTTGCAGCAGTAACCGACATCCACGCGGGCAGAGCCGCGAGCGACCGCTAGTACGGTATAAAGTTCTTTAGGTAACATAATCGAGTTAATTATGTCTTCAACCTTGAAAGATAAGGCTAGGAGACATTTTCTATCATCGAAGTTAATTCCTGCATGCGAGACCTAATCATGTTTACCTAAGTAAGTACGTAAATCTCTCTTTGATATTATGAAAAATGAAAATTTACGCAATTTGGAAGAAAAACTATGTTTTTTGAGAGACCACATTTTCACTAGTGACGATCTTACTGAAGATCAGTTAAAAATGCTGAAAAACAATTTTGCACATTTTAAATCGGAAATGAAACTAAAGTGGATTAAATCTCACAAAAAAAGAAGAGGCTTTTTTGAAAAACAACCAACTTTGGCTGGAAGGTACATTCGAAATTCCAATCACAACGGCAAATCGTCCAGGTCGCCCTTGTAAATCTTTTGAGGAATCTAGCGAAAGGACCAAAAGAAGAAATACGGAAGGGATCCGATCTAATGTAGAAGATGGTGTAATAATTCACGCAGCTCAAGTTGAATTAAGTAAATCGGGAAAACGTGATGCTTCCCAAGTCCTCAAAGATATTATGAGCTCTCCGACCCGTGCAACGAAATACAAAAAAGCTTTCTAAATGTGAAAAACCATCGCGTCTAACCCCCATGGAAGCATTAAAAATATTTATAGATGCAGACTTAACAAGAGGACAGTATGAAATTATAAGAAACACGAACAAAAAGTTCTTTCTATGTTATAGCTTAATTCAAGAAGCAAAAAAAGAGTGTTATCCTCCTCCAGAAACGTGCACGGTAACGAGTACCTGCGCCGAAACCCAACTGCAACCATTAATTGATATTACCATTAGGCGCTTATCGGTATTCTTAGAAGAGGTCTTATCAACAATAAAAGAGCAAAAGCGGAAAACTTTGAAGTTGATATGTAAATGGGGCTGCGATGGATCCCAGCAAGCACAATATAAACAAAAGCTTGAAAACGAGGCTGACTCTGATGCAAATATTTTTCAAAGCTGCTTTGTCCCTGTGCGACTAGTTTACGGCAAGGACAACGAAAAGGTGTTATGGGAAAATCCAACCCCTTCATCTCCCCGGTTTTGTCGTCCAATACGATTTCGCTTCGTCAAAGAGACAACTGATATTACCAATGAAGAGATCAGTTATGTCAAAAATTCTGGTGATAATTTGGTTGCGACTGAGGTGGATATTGACGGAAAAAGTTTTTGATTAATTCCCAATTTGTAATGACAATGGTAGACGGAAAAGTTTGCAATGCAGCTACTGGAACAACATTAATGAGTCGCTGCTATATTTGAGACAATCCGCGGCTAAAGGTACCTTGTGGTTGATATGGAGTTATGCATACGCTAGTAATCTGCGATTAATACGCTGTAGATATCAAAAAAGATCAACTTCCTACGATGTTTTGTTACGGAGATATATTTTTTTTTAAATTATATTCGAAATTGTGCAATTTCGACAAACAGACATTTTAAGTTCAGTCACCTCGAACACTATGTTGCCGTTGTAAGTTACATAGTGGCCAACGAAAAATTATTCCTATGACTCCTGTCTTTTAAAGAATGTTGAGACAACTTCTGTATTACTAATCAGAACCTTGTTATGGACCAATCAATGTGTCTATGGACCAATTTCTAAAAAATGATGTTTTGTTTAATTTTGCCAAATTCGTGCGATGAGTCCTACAGATTTTTAACTGATCTATTAGAACACAATTTCGAAAGAAAATCTTGACAAAATAAATAAATAAAAACAAGAATTAGGGGTAAAAATCACCTAATAATTCATAAAAATAATAAAAATAAATAAAATAACAATAATAAATAATATATAATATATTTTATAATATATAATTTTCATGCAAAATCACAAAACTTAACAAATTTCAGTCATAATTTAACAAACAATATAATTTTTCATACATAAATCAACGAAAATCTTTCATTAACTTAAAATAAAACTGACAATATCGCCATTACAGGCTAATTTTAGCTTTTTAAGTCACTTAAACTTACATCACAATAGTAGTTTTTGTTCCATACATTTGAGAAAAGGTACCTTATGGAAATAATGTAACAAATTATAATCCGTCAAAACAATAAAATTAAGATTATACATTGATGATAATGGTTTTTCTAATGACTGGTTTTATTCTATCATTTTAGTAATAAATCGTTACAAACATAATCAGTTCTTTTTTAGTCTCTTTAAAAATTATAATAATAATTTTATGTAAAGAAAAGGGTCCTTATGGCCGAGTTACACGATATTAAAAATTTGCTTGTTCTGAACGCTAGTTCAGATGCCTGGCGACAAAGACAAAGTATTGCTACGATGCAGCGGCGTGAATAACAGAAGCGGAGCACGTCAGGACGTGTTTGCATCTAGCGTTTCATAACACGCGGCCGTAAGGTACCTTTTCTACTAAACTTTGAGACCACATTATGGACTTATTATTTACATAAAATAAAAAATAATAACAGGGAAATAAATTTCAGATCTTATGCTTTGCGAAAAAGCAATAAAAAAAAATCTATATTTCTTACAAAATTTACAAAACATTCAATATCTTCGAAACTATAAACGTCCATAAGGTACCTTTAGCCGCGGATTGTCACATTTGTGGAAAAACTTCTAAAGTGTTTAATAATTTGGAGGACAAAAGGAAACTCTCAAAAGATGCTACTGAATTCGGACTGTCTATTTTACCTGCGAGAATAAGATTTTTCGAAAGCGTTCTGCATTTAGTGTACAAATCGCCCGTGAAAAAGTATCGGGAGAGAAAAACAGATGAGGAAAAAGAAATGGAAAAGAATAGGAAAATTGAGATACAGACCAGGTTTCATAATGAAACTAGCTTATTAGTAGATATGCCGAAAACAAACTTCGGAAATACGAATGATGGGAACACCAGCAGGAGATTCTTTGAAGATCCGAAACTAGCTTCAGACATTACAGGGATAGATCATGAGTTAATATATAGATTAAAAGTTATTTTAGAAACGATTTCGAGCGGATATACTATAGATGTAGAAAAATATGAAAAATTTGCGGAAGACACTGTTTGTTTATACATAAAACTCTACCCATGGCACCCACTGACACCCACTGCAAAAAGTACTTGTACACGGATCAGAAATAATAAAAAATGCATTGTTACCTATAGGACAACTGTCTGAGGAAGCAGCACAGGCACGCAACAAACATTTTAGGACGTACAGACAGGATTACTCAAGGAAATTCGCTAGAGAATCCTGTAATAGAGATATTTTAAACAGGCTTCTTTTAAGCTCCGGTCCATTTCTTAGTGCCTCAAGGGCAATAAAAAAAAGAAGATGTCTTCGTTTCTGCCTGAGACATTAAACATGCTTCTGTCTGCTACACCAAATCCAACAGAATCAGAAAGTGAGAACGAGGAGGTGAATGGATTTGAAAAAGTATGTATTGTTATTGGTAAATTAATAAAGTAATGTATGAATATGTAAATACATAGTGTGTGTATATAAGCGTATGTAAGCTTATGTAAATATACAGGGTGTAAGGGTCAGCCCTCCGCAAACTAACATAATCAAAAAAAAATCATTTTTTTTTTGCGTTTTTTCATTTACTTTTTCTTTCTTTCAATGTAAAATTACATTCTCTGTACGCAGTACTCCATTCATGTAAATAGAACAGGTAAAACAGAAAAAACAGCAATGGATGTTGAATAAACGACGCGTGAAATCAGTTGTTCAATTTCTCGCTGCGCTGCCGTTCGCTACGTGCGTTTTGCCACGGTAGCGATACATTGCGTGTAAGGTAATAAAACAAATCAGGTTAATTGGATTCCCATAACATTCCTGAAATAATTTCATGTACCGGTCATCTTAGTATGATATACTGACTTCACCCTATCAGTCTGCGGAGGGCTGTCCCTTACACCCTGTATAGTGTAATGTAGATAAGTGTACGTAAGAATATGTAAATATATGGCCTATTTTGAGCATTTTTTTTTTGTATTTGTGTTTTGTTGCTTTTTTATGAAATTATGAAAGTTATTGTCCGTATATATTTCGCTTGTTTTATTTCCGTCATTTTAAACAAAAAAAAACCCGCACTAATATTTTTGGCCGGCTAGATTCATGAAATACCCCTATGTGCTATGTTAATTGTATAATCATTATTTGTATCAGCCAGTCTGTGACTAATAGTATAAAATAATATACCTACGTACTGAAATGTGTGTCACAATAATATTGTATGATCCACGAGATATTAATAAAATTATGTAAATTACCTAACTATTGTTTTACAATAGAGTATATAATCTAAGGTAGTGTATGTACCTTTATTGTTGTAACGTAACGCTGTGTATTTTAAGCATTCCAAGAAGTGCGATCACATACCAATGGTCAAAGGTTTGTTAAATAGCTTCACTGCCAGCCAAATTGTGTGGGTAGAGTGCCAAATGCCGAACTGTTCTTCATAATTTATTTAGTTTCTAAGACATCAGTGATAAGGTGAAAAATAATAAAAAATATGAATTATTATTAGTTTCGTAAAAATAAAAACACGCGCCTGCGCGGGCCCGGCACTACGGTTGGAAAATCCATACGTAGTGCCAAGCCCGCGCCTGTGCGTGATTAGGTATTTAGTGTTTAAATTATTTATTATAAAACCAAATTATAATTTCTAAGAAGTACAATATGATATAAGAAACTAAAATGATACTATGAATTAGTAGAATTAACAATACTATGATGAACTACCCAAATAATGAACAATTTTTGCCTTGAATTATTATTTTTAGCACGAAATCAAATATCACAGTCAATAAAAAAATTTTTTTTTTTTTTAATGGAAGAATGATATACTTCGAAACATTCGACACATAATCCAGGTTTTTCAATGCAAGTAATACAATGCCAAATAGTATCTGTACGATTTTTTTCTTTTGTGCATTGACGACACTGCGTACGTTTCAATTTACCTTTTGCGTTTCTTTCAGTAATCTTACAAATTTTGTGCGTCATAGGTGGTCTTCTCATAGGTCCTGGATTTGCAGTTACATGTTTATCAGGTAGCAACGCGCTTATTACTGATAAACGGTAATCATACAATGACATTTTAGGCTGTCCAGCGTATCTATTATATAATTTGAAAGAATTTATCAGTAGCATCTGGAATGTGTGAATAGCAACCTTTAGGTACCACCGCAGAGTTTTCCTTTCACATGGGTAAAATGCTAATAGTTGATCCTGTCGGTCCACTCCAGACATAAATTCATTGTATTTGTCAATTGCCTCGGGTTTTGAGCGACTTGTCCACGTTTATTGTTACTGGAACCTTTTATGTTCAAATTCTGAAGTTATGTAGGTAACAGGTCGTTTATCCTTCCATTTTCCTATGTGAACCCCATCACAGTATCTAGAAATGTTTTCTCCTTTCTTCACATTCTTTTGGACGACCTCTCGAGGATTTTGTTTCAAATTATTGCGTAATGTACCAGTGCAGTACGTATTATTATCAAGAAGTTTTTTCGCTAAACCAAAACTGTCCATATAAAGTGCATGCCCATTACCAAGCTTTTCATCCATTTACTGCATCACTACTTTCTCGGCGTGACCTTTTCCACTATCCTCGTGGTCCTGAGCGCCTGCGTACACACGGAATTTCAAAATCAAACCGTCAGATTCAGTGAGCATATATAATTTGATCCCATATTTACGGCGTTTATTTTTTATAAATTGCCGGAACTTGAGTTGACCTCTCCATCGACATGCACCAACGCAAATTAAAATTATAGAAATAGTATTCCCCGTAGTGGGTCACTCATTTCTTCCCGCTGACCGAGTGTTTGCCCACATTGAAAAGATACTGAGAAAAATGGAAAATATAATAAAACCTAGTGAACACATAGATGTAGTAAGTCAATATGCAACGGATATTAACGTAGCAACAACATGTCAAATCTTCGACTGGAAAAGCACGTTAAAAGACATATTTTTAAATGTTGGTAAGTGGCATGTACCTTTTGCTAAATGCAAAAGATTCTATCTAAAAAGAAGCAGCAGATGTAGTGACATGGTGGGTCTTCGAGGTGAATTGCACTATCGATAAGACTTAGGTCAGTATAAAAGTATTTGTAAAAAATATAAAACCTCTGCAATGATTGCACCGACTGTAATGACACAAGGAGTGTCAATAAAACAGTTAAAACTGAAAGATGTCGGCTAATTACTTAAAACTCATTACGGCGATAATTGGCGCAGTTTAGAGACCTTAGGATATTTTGCTCGAGTACTGCCACACGATATTCCTGTACGTCATAATGTTGGTGACGACGGAGACGACGATAACCCTGAAGAATCGTTGTGCCAAGTCCAAGAGGAGCTACCATCATTAATAATTGAATTTGATATTTTTTAAATTAATTAAACATTAAGTATATATATATATATATATATATTTTAATAAAAGTATCGCCTGTTTTCTTCAATTACTCGTACTGGACTTCAATGTATAAAATTATGTAAGAATTACAGTCTTTGCTATTCAAAGTATCAATACTAACCAGGCGTAGTACATAAAAATAGGTATGTTTCAAAATAAGCAATGTCCATCAGACGCGTGCAACAAAAACAGCAAAGTCCAGTGGTTTATTTCAAAAACAGCAAAGTCCAGACTATTTATTCAATTATGTTGTTACTGTGACGAATCTACGTAATTCCATTAATATGCGACCATTACATGATATATTTACTGTGTTTTTATTATACTACATAAACCACTGAATGTACAAACAACCAATAATTCAAAATATATGTATCGAGGCCAAAACACGGATATGGACATTGCGGTTTTTGATTCTAGTAGACTCATATATAATAAAGACTTTTTTATTATCTACAAAAAAAATAGTGCGGTTGCGCAGAATTTCCCCAGGTCTTGAGCAAATTTAATGCACCCATGTTCGTTGGTCCCTGATCGCAACCCGTAGCTATTACTTCATAACCAGCTTCAGATACAGCTCGAATTGCATCCTTTATTATAATAGCTAATTTTTCAGTTGCTATGGTTCCCTTTACGAAATAGTGTGCAATGGGCTGTTTCATACTTTTATGCACCCCTTGAAGCATGATAACTAATGCGTGATCAGCTATATTTTTCGATCGTTTTTCACCGCCTAGGTCCTCATATCCATCTATTTTATCCGTTGCAACATTGTATATTAGCCTTTTTTTGAGTGCTATTTCATCAAACAGAATAACACAAGTTTTATCTTTGTCTGATAAACTTTCTGTTTTGTTTTTTAGGTGATTCATACTCATGGGATCGATGCCAGTATCTATTTTCATATTTTCTAATACTGTTTGAAACGTTCTGATACTAGGCATAGGTAAAAGTTGGGACAAATATCTGTACGCTTTAGGCGACTTTTTGTAAATAGCTAGAGCTATGGTTTTATTTAATTTAGTCCAACGTTTGCCTTTAGGTTTGCGACTTTGATTGGCTATTGAAGATTCTATTAACTTTTTAACACAGGTGATTTTATGTTTTCTATTTTATCAACTTTCTGTTTGAGGTTTTTTATAAGAATTCGACTTGATTTAAGTTTCATGATTAACTTTCGCTTCCGAGGTGTTCTTGGGACAGCTTGTGTCTTGATGTTTTCTTGGTGACACTAATGGTGCTGAAACATGAAGAAAATCGGTATTAAGTAAGTTATTAAGTACTTACATACTCAAATAAAATTAAATGTGTTAGTGTAACACTCACTAGGATTACAAAATCTTCTTTTTGGGGAAGTCAGATAAGAATCCGATGTCGACGTGGAGGGTACCGTAACGCAACGGGTTAAAGTGTTATTTTAATTAACATTATTCAAGGACTATTTGTCACTTGCAACTTCGCCCGCGAGGAATTTAATCTAAAAAAAGTTGCCTACAATACTTTCTCACAAATCAGCTTTCTACCAGTGAATGCCCCGTAAACGGATAAAAAGACTTTTTAGAGACAAGATTCAGTGTTGAGACTACGAGAACTTAATATTTATAACATATATCATATAGTATTTTTTAATTGTACTGACCTGGATTGTACTCCATGATCTCCTTTTTAAATTTACTGGGCCAGGGCCATCTAGGTTTGATGTTGAAGGTTCTACAAAAATGAAAAGTAATAATTTTAAATATTATATTTTTGTAAAATAAGACCATTTGGTAAAAAAAAATATACAACAATGCTTACTTGCAGAAGAACAATCCGTTTCCAGTATGATGTCTGTTTGTGAGGTTGATGTTGAAGTTTCTGTAACGATATATCGAAATATGGCTGTTCATCACACACATGAAATTATTGACATATCCGTTAAAACAAGTCAACTATACTAACTTGGTTCACACAAAAAACCGTGGTGGTAGTTTTGTTCCTTCTGTATAACTGACGATAATTCTAGCAAAGCAATAGCTCTACAATATATTGAGAAATCAGGATGTGCTTTACAAATGAATAAATATCTCACCGCTATATGAGAGCTGCACATTATCAGTTCTTCTGGCTGGCAATGGTTGACTGCTATCAATACAATGTAGTGGAAATCCAACTAAAGTGTCATCAGATAATGGTTTAGATGAGATTTCCAGACACGGAATAGCAGTTTTCTTCAGTTGAGTTTTTTTCTTCTTGGAATCTTTACTTCGGAAATGCTTTTCACAAAGATATTTCAATTGATGCAACTTTTCTATTGGCACATAGACTAAGTCTTCTTTTCCTGTCGCTTTGACCCATTGTTTACACCTAAAAAGTAGGTGATGAGTTATTTATACATATAAATTACGTATTATAAGAATGTAACAAACCCCTAAGACGACCCACTGACCAAAATAACTTTATACAATATGTATGTAGGATTTATTTTTACTAAGATAATTTATGAACGAGTGACGAGTGCTAGATGTTTCCGAACGAATGACGAGTGACTGAGAAAGAATGACCGAAGGCCAGGATGGCGTACAACTACGATTGCAAGAAGTTTGAATTTATGTGAAAAGTCGAAATAAAATACTTTATAAAGTGTACGATGGTTTTTCTGGTAATCCCAACACTACAAATTGGGGGCTCGTCCGGGATACCAGAAAAAAAAGCATAAAGATTGAAGATTGCCTTGTGCGTGCTTCGCGGTAAGGTGAGCCGCGTGCGTCCACGTGCTGGCAGGCGGCAGTTAACGACGAACGACGACAAACTAGGAAGTTACAAAGTTTTCTTTAAAAACAACGATGTCCGATGACAAGAACGCTGTTCCGACTTTCAACTACGCCGATATAATCCCAAAATTTAACGGTGTCGACAAGACGTACTCGTCATCAAAATGGGCGCAGGACGTGGAAGACAACGCCGAGATATTCGGGTGGTCGGCGCAGCAAAAATTGATTCTGGCGAGAAGATCACTAACGGGTACAGCAGAATTATGGCTCAAATCGGAAAAAGCCTTCAAAAATTACGAAGAATTAAGGACAGCATTACTGAAAGAGTTCCCGGAAACCGTCAACAGCAAAGAAATGCACGAGCTAATGGCGGCCCGCAGAAAGAAAAGCACAGAAACCTACTACGAATATATGTTAACAATGAAGGAGTTAGGCAAACGTGCTAAGTTCCCGGATTACGTGGCGATGCAGTATATAATAGACGGAATACAAGACTACCAATCCTGTACGGCGCGTCCACATACTCAGTGTTAAAAGAAAGAATAATCATCTACGAAACGATGAAGAATAAGAATAAGAAAAAATAGTATAGTACGACGAATCAGCAGAAACAGGAGCTGGAAAAGAAGGGTCATTTGGAAAAGTCTAGTCGAAGATGTTTTAAGTGTGGTGAAACGGATCACGTCGCCAATGCGTGCAAGAAAGGTGTAAAATGCTTCCGATGCAACTCGTTCGGTCATATTGGACGAGAGTGCAAGGAGCCAATCTCAAATACGGATTCGCAGAGTAAGCATAAAGATGGCGGCGGCGGTCATAGTTCCTTGTGTACGAAAGTTTTGCCGGAACATGGCGGCGGCGTTGCGGATCCGGAAGAAAAATATGGCGGCCACGATGAAGATGAACAAGGAAAGAACGAACGAATGATAAGTGTGAACGAGTCAGTGTTAACGTCAAATTTCTGACAATCACGTCAGTGTCATAAGTGTCAAAGCGAAATGGTGTTAAGTGTAAACAAAGACTTTGCATGTAATAAATCAGTTAAAAACATTAAGATTAGTGGAATAAATGTTGATAGTCTCGTAGATTCTGGTAGTGACTTGAATTTAATAGCTTCTAATTTGTTTTTTGAGTTGAATGTAACATCACACGAAAAGGTAAGAGTCACATTGTCAGGACTCGGTTCTGCAAGTGTGTCTTCGCTAGGAAAGTTCAATGTAAACATAGAAATAGATGGACATTGTTTTGATGTGTGTTTTTACATCGTTCCACAAGAAGTAATGCCTTACAAAGTTATTTTAGGCTACATTTCTAGTAAATGTTACTGCTGTAATAGATAAAGGTTCAGTCACTGTTATGCCTCACTATAATGATGTTTTGCTGCAGTGTATGCTTACCGAGGTTTCAGAACCGGTATGTTATGTCTTTAATCCACCGATACGAGAGGTGGCTCAGAAACTGGTTGACAACTATAAACCTAAGAGGATAAAGGAGGCTCCGATAGAATTGAAAGATGACATTCCTGTGGCTCAGCGTCCACGAAGGCTGTCACTCGCTGAGCAGAGGGAAGTAGAGAAACAGGTAAGTGAATGGTTAAGAGATGGTATTGTTAGGCCAAGTTTTTCTGAATATGCGCTTGTCCCATTAGTGCTTGTAAAGAAGAAAGATGGATCGACAAGGGTATGTGTTGATTATCGAATGATTAATAAAAAGATGGTCAAGGACGAATTTCCACTTCCAGTCATAGAAGATCATATCGACAAGTTATCTGAGGCTAAGGTATTCAGAAAATTGGTCTTAAAAGATGCATTCTTTCATTTAAGGATTGAGGAAAGTTCGGTTAGATATACTTCTTTTGTTACACATCATGGTCAATTTGAATTCCTCAGGGCACCATTTGGATTGTCAATTTGTCCTAAGTATTTCACAAGATTTATAACAATTATCTTCCGAGACCTAATAGCCAAAGGTCACATTCTCATATTCATCGACGATGCCATAATTCCAGCATATGACTATAAAGAAGCAGTTGAGAGGTTACAAGAGGCACTACAAGTAGCATCAGATTATGAACTTGAAATAAACTGGAAGAAGAGTGAAGTATTGACGACTAAAGTTGAGTATTTGGGTCACATTTTGCAAGATGGTGAAATCATACCCTCCACTGAAAAAACAGAAGCAGTTGTCAAGTTCCCGGAACCCAAGACGGTGAAACAACTACAAAGCTTTATGGGGCTAGCATCATATTTCAGGAAGTATATACCTCATTTTGATAAAATTGCTAGTCCACTGATTGACCTGCTAAAGAAGGATCAAAGTTTTACATTTGAAGATGAACACAGGTATGCATTTAATATTTTAAAAGAGAAATTTGGAAGTGGTCCAGTACTTAAGATTTTCAACCCAAAAAGACGTACAGAACTACACACAGATGCCTCATGTGTGCCCTATGCAGCAGTATTAATGCAGTGGTGCGAAGACAGTGGCCTGCATCCTGTATATTATATGAGCCGGAAGACCAGTAATGCAGAAAGGAAATATTCTAGTTACGAGCTGGAAGCTCTTGCTATCATAGAAGGTGTAAAGAAGTTTCGACACTATTTGTACGGCATTCCATTTAAAATTGTAACAGATTGTCAGGCTTTTCAGATGGCGCTACAAAAGAAAGATCTATCAACTAGGGTAGCCCGGTGGGCATTGTTATTACAAGAATTTGATTTTCAGATTAAACACCGGTCGGGTGCAAGGATGAAACATGTATATGCATTGAGCCGCAACCCATACATAAGAGTGACCACTAATAGCCTACATGACCAAATAAAGAAGGCACAAGAGCAAGATGAAGGATTAAAAGCTATCATGGAGGTACTCTCTGAGAAACCCTATCTTGACTACTACTTGGAAGGCGGTCTGCTGTATAAAGGCTTGGAAAGAAAACTGATAGTACCCAAAAATATGGAGATGGAATTCATAGAGTGCACTCAAATGGACATTTTGGTAAAAAGAAGATGACAGAACTTATAAATAAAGATTATTTCATTAAAGATTTATCAAAGAAATTATAAGATTTCATGACCACCTGTATCCCATGCATACTTGGCAGCAGAAAAGAGGGCAAGCAAGAGGGATTTCTACACCTTTTAGATTAGGAAGATACACCCCTGCATACTGTCCACATTGACCACCTTGGGCCAATGACGGAGACAAAGAAGATGTACAATCATCTACCCACAATGGTGGATGCATTTACAAAGTTTGTGTGGATATTTCCCACAAAAGGTATTACGAGCAAGGAAACCATTGAGAAGTTGAGAATCCACCAGCAGCACTTTGGAAATCCCACCAGAATAATGAGCGACAGAGGAACAGCATTCACTAGTCAAGAATTTTAACAATATTGTGAAGAAGAGGGAATCAAACATGCCAAGATAACTACAGGAGTGCCAAAGGGAAACGGGCAAGTAGAAATAGTACATAGAACCATAATATCGATCCTAACAAAGCTATGTATTAAAGACCCTACCCAATGGTACAAGCATGTCAGTCATGTGCAAAGAGCATTGAATAGTACTTGGCAGAGAAGCATCAATTGTACCCCATTTGAACTACTTATAGGAACAACTATGAAAACTAAAGAAGACATTGAAATTTACGACTTACTAATGCAAGAGGGAAGAGACATCTTTGTACAAGATAGAAAAGAAAAACGACGAAAGGCGAAAGAGCACATTTTGCAGGAGCAGGAAGAAAACACAAGCTTTTAACAGAAAACGTAAAGAAAGTACTAAGTATAAAGAAGGTGACTTAGTAGCAATCAAGCGAACTCAGTTCGGTTCTGGGATGAAGCTAAGCCTAAATATCTTGGACCATATAGCATCATTAAGGTCAAAGGGAACGACCGGTACGATGTACAGAAGGTGGACCCAAATGCAGAAGGACCAGGTAAGACATCCACTGTAGTTGACTTCATGAAGAAATGGCCCAATGACTTAACCGTTAGTTATCATTTAAGCTTGATTATTATTTTTATTCCGTGTATCCAACATAATTTTAGTTTTAAAACTGTAACAATGTGTAGAACTGTATTCTTGTTAGTATTAGTATTGTGTTAAGCAGGCTAAAAGATGATGTTCTTGATAGTGCTGTATCATTTCTGAGGCCAGAAATAGTTGCAGGATGGCCGAGTTGTAGGATTTATTATTACTAAGATAATTTCTGAACGAGTGACGAGTGCTAGATGTTTCCGAACGAATGACGAGTGAATGAGAAAGAATGACCGTAGACCAGGATGGCGCACAACCACGATTGCAAGAAGTTTGAATTTATGTGAAAAGTCGAAATAAAATACTTTATAAAGTGTACGGTGGTTTTTCTGGTAATCCCAACACTACATGTATACGCCAAAATTTTACCATTAATATATTTTATAATATGCTAGACCTAGTTTATCATAACATCATAATTATAACTTGCAAGAAAATTTATCATGACAAAACCTACGTATTGAGAAAACATTGATTTCACTTTCTTAATAGGTACTAATTATGCTTACCGTTCTTCATCTAATGGAAATTTAGCCATAAAAACACGTTTGTTATCACGAACCTCGAATGTTTTTATGCCACAAATTTCGCACGTTATTTTTCTCATATTTCTTCATATATCTTGAATCTTCCTGTGGCAACACTACAGCTAACAGCTGATTTGAATTTGTCCCTATAATTTTAATTTTAAATATTAGATTTCCTTGTTAATAAGGCCTATTTCCAATTTGTTAACTAGTTTAAAGCGTAATTAAGTATTTTCTGTGTTAAATTCAGGCACTAAGTGCAAATTATGTGAAAAAATTCATTGTGATTCGTTGACACTTACCGGCTCAAGCGAATGTTGCATTTTCGTCTCGTTATCGTGTGAGGTATGAAGAGTGCGTCCCTTCGACCAGCCAGTATGGCATCGACCGGACGGCACCATTCCGTCCACCGGCACATATGATACACAAAAATTTCACAAGTCTCGTACATACCTAATTTTTATGGATTTCGACTTCTACTTCGTGTAGTTGGAACGTTTCGTCATCCGAGAGTATACTTAGAGTATCAGAACCCGCAGTTAAAGTATCTGAGCCAGCTGTATCGGTGTTGGATTCGAGAGTCAAGGTGTTATCATTATGTAATGAGTGTGTACTTTCTCTACTAGTACTCTCGTGTACCTCTTCTGGCGCCGTCTCGGCCTCCGTTTCATTCAATAGACTACTAGTTACTTCTAATAAACCCTCGTGCCCCTTAGGTACTGCGCGCAAATTCTCATGTGCATATTTGTAAGTACGTCTGGAACCTACACCACTAACTGTCTTAAGCTCATAGCGGTCGTTGTCTAAAATTGCAGTAATAACGAACGGCCCCTTGAACTTCCTATCAAGTTTAGTTTGATTTCGCTCGCTACTTTTTATAAATACGAAGTCTCCTACTGAGAATGGTTTAATTATCGTTCGACCTTTATTAAATCGTTCAGCGTCGGCTGCAGCTGCTTTCCGAATATTTTGTGAAGCATCGTCTCGTACAGACTCTAAATCTAGACGGTTTGACTCTTCGGCACCGGAAATACCTATTTTAGTTAGTCCTAATGATTGTGCACGAATTCCTATCATCAACTCGGTCGGTGAGTATTTAGTTACGGTTGATTTAGTGCTGTTTAACGTTAACTGGACATTGCCGAGTTCTCCGCCAGATTTTGTTAGGGTCATTCTCAATAATAGTGAGAAGACTCTTGAGCGTTCGCATAATGCGCTCGACTTGTCCGTTAGCCCTAGCAGAATCAGTTGCTATAAAGTGCAAGTCGATTTTATGCTCGGCGCAGAAATGTTTAAATTCTGCACTTACATAGCAACGGCCTTGATCAGCAATTATACGTCTCGGTGCACCAAAAAGACATACTGCCTTTTTTACGGCCTGCACAGCACAAGTTGCATCTAATGAATAGGTGTGTTCTAGTAATATATATTTCGTAAAAGCGTCGATAATTACCGAGCAGTACTCTTTTCGGTCGCTTTTGCCACTGAGCTTACCAGTGAAATCAATGTGGATGGTGTGCCAGAGCAAAGACACTTTTGGAATGGAGTGGAGCTGAACAGCTTGAGCTCCGGAAGGGCCTTTTGATGCCTTACATATAAAACAGCTTTCTATAAATTTCTTAACACACTTTGACATCTGGGGAAACCAATACTGTTCATAAATTTTGTCTAGCGTTTTGTCGTATCCTGAGTGTTGTAGTTCGCTATGAATGTGACTAATTAAAGTCCAAATTAACGAGCGAGGGACAGCGGGCAACCATGATACAATTTTGTTCCGTGCAATTTTCCTATACAAGATACCGTCTGCTACGGAGTCGGGGAAATCATTATTATGGTGTTTACGTATCAAATCTTGTATTTCAGGATCTCTTTTTTGTTCTACCGAAAGCCAACCTTTATGCAGTTCTACGAATTTGACATCTTTTCGTACTTTGACAGAAGACGTTGAGGAAGCTAAGTTTGTATCGGGTTGGGGATTTCTAGAAAGATAGTCTGCGTGCTCCATTCCACGGCCTTCACGATATACGATTTCAAAATCGTATGCCTGAAGGATAGCCCACCAGCGATGAACACGTGGTGTCAGGTCTACTTTTGACTTAGATGCTTTTAGCGAGTTGCAATCAGTGCAGACCGTGAAGTGTCGCCCGTAGAGGTAATGACGAGTGTTCTACCGCTCGTACGACTGCCAGCGTCTCCAGTTCGTATGAGTGGTAGCGGGACTCTGTATCACTTGTGCGTTGGCTAAAATATTGTTACGAGCTGGGTATGGGATAAATTAATTACTACCAATCAGACAATTAAATAACTTTATTGAACACAAAACACTTAAAACTTAATCACAAATACACCACTGATCACTATTCGCTCAGATATCGCACTTCTAGTTCACTTCGATTCGCTTCGTTGTATCGCCTAAATCAGACTGACTCCATCGTGTGTCGGCGCTGTGTTTTTATACCGCCTATATTCACGAACATTCTGGCGATGTGTAGAACGGTTCCATAAAAACATCAACAAATAAACATTACCAGGAAATACAAAAGTAGTAGGTATATAAAATAATAACCTACTTGTACCGAATAAAGAAGTAGATACTTTATGCCCTCGGCGTACGGTCGAAATTACAATGACAATTCCTAATATTTTTTATAAGTAGTTACCTACTTAACTTCAAACTAATAATAATGGCATGCTTCTCGAAGTTTTTAGCGCAAACACACTGTAATCTGTGCTTTCTCGAAAGATCTCGTACGTACGACGTAACACTGCCCCCTCCTTAGACATGCTCGTCCCGAGCATCATTAGCCCCGTAGTATCGGGCCAATCGGACTACATGAACAATCTTAGGCGCACCTCGTAGACCCTTCTGTATTCGGTAGGTGACATCGTTGATCCTAGTCACGACTCGGTATGGTCCATCCCATTTTGCTTGCAATTTCGGAGGCTTCCCCTTGCTCCGCACTGGGTTATATAACCACACCAGTGAACCCTCGTCGAAACCCCTACTGTTTGTCTTGCGGTCATAACGGGTCTTCGTCTTCTCAGACATCTGTTGGCCGGATTGTCGGATATGCTCATAAACATCATTCAACTTACGCAAATCATTTGCGTAATCTGTTACACTACGTGGAGCATCAGGGGGAGCTCCAGTGATTAAATCTGCAGGCAACCGTAATTCTCTTCCAAAGTTCGCGAAGGCTGGCGTCACAGTCGTACTTTCGTGGACTGCGCTGCGGTAGGACAGCAGAAACGGCTGTATGTGCTTGTCCCAATCCCTCTGCCTGCTTTCCACGACTTTTGCCAGATATCTCTCCAACGTTTGGTTGAATCGTTCCACCATTCCATCAGATTGTGGATGGTAAAAAGTGGTTCTGGTTTTTGTAGGTACCCATCAATCGACAAGTTTCCTGAAATACTTGCGATTCAAAATTCCTTC